>CM053593.1:240584121-240598744 GCA_028646575.1 Pseudocheirus occidentalis | reverse complement strand
AAGCTTACAGGTTCTCATCCAGTCCTCAGGGATGAACAGCTCCCAGGTCCTTGTCCAGTCTTCAAGGCAATCCCTGGCACACACTAAAGTTCACAAGGTTCAGCACACCTCAAACCCTTCAGGACTTCTCTTGCCTGAAACTCAAGGATCAGCCAGGCCACCAACAAACAAAGTCCCATCCTGTTCTTGTCTTCAGTCAGCCACTGAGCCCATAAAATCTGTCTGTCTCTGAAATTCTCCTGCTTATAAACACTGGCCTTCTCCCAAGTCAGTATGGTTCAGGGGAGTGTCTCAGCCAATGGCATTCTTCCAACTCAACAGGGAAATTCACACCTTTTCACCAGGGGAATTCACATCTTTTCACCAATGGACAGAGTTCTATACTTAGCCCTAAGTTACTAGGTGCTACTTAGCCTTAAGTATCTGATCTACTTAGCCCTAAGTATCCCGTCCACTTAGCCCTAAATAGCCAAGAAATTGATTACCATTACAATCATATAAAAATCTTGATCTTTTCTCAACAAAGGAGAGGTTTCTAAAAGAGTGAAGCTTGTACTTGCCATTGATGTAGATAGCAAACAGAGCGCCTAACTCACTTGCATTATTTAAATTTTTCCAAAGTTTTATTAGGGGGAGGAATTGGCAGATTATATATATGGGTGAGAAAGTCCTAACAGTGATTTGCATATAAGTGCATAAATAGTTGTTGAATGAATGGTGATTTTCAAAAGTAATCTTTTTTCCTAAAAGCACAATGAGAGGAAATCAGTGTGGCTTATGAGTGATAAAAATAAAATATAATAAATACTATAATTGTAATGTAACAGATTTTATATGCTATATAAATATATAATTGTAATATAATAAATATAAAATAAGATAAATCCATTTTCTCACTTGTGGTAATCCTAGGAAGCACAACAACCACCTAAATGTTCCTTATTTGCCTCTATGTAAAGAGCCGCCACTAAGGCTTGAAGAGTGATTTTCATGCTTATATTCCAGTCAAATTATATGAACAATGTGAGGTCTATGTATACATCCTAGCTCCAACTTTGTTAATTAGCTTCCATCCTGGATTATGTTAGTATGCCAAATGTTTGTCATCTTTTTTTTTTGTTTAATTAGTGATCCCATAACAAGCCTGTGAACTATTACAGCCTCCATTTGGTATGTGTTGATAGTAACAGAGCTGAGCAATAGTTTCCTACAGGGGATGAATCTAGTTTTAACAGCAGGCAAGTGAATAACTTAAATCTCTTCCACCACTGGGTGACAGTATCCTCTTCTGAGAATCCTTTCATATTTTTAGAATAAGATTACTACTAAGATTATCCTTTCATATGATTATAAATGTTCCACAAAACTGTTAAGCTTTATCTCACTTTGTAAGATAATAAATAAGCAATATACCCCTATAGCCAATTTAATAATTTCTTTTAACAGCTACTAGTCTGATTCTCCTTGTTAATGCACCAATGGCATTTAGATAGAATGAGGTCTGAGAGAAAATAAAATAATGAATCACAAAGATAATTAAGTAGGGGTGGCTAGGTGGTGTACACAGAGCACCGGCCCTGGAGTCAGGAGGACCTGAGTTCAAATGTGACCTCAGACACAATACAAAACTAGTCACTTAAACCCAATTGCCCTACCTTCCCCCCTCCAAAAAAAGAAAAAGATAATTAAGTAGGATAATGTTCAAGACATGATGATGTGATAAAATTTTTTGTTCATGAGATAGTCTCTTCATAAAGATTTAATTAACGCTGGTTTGTCAGAACCTGGGAATGTGGCCAAAGTTAAAAAAAAAACATCAACCTATATCCCCCTCGCCAATCAAAATAAAAAACATCTAATACTTTCAACTTGAGAATAAGATCCTTATTTTAAAATTCAAACATATAGTGCCTGTAATTTGATTCCAAATATAATCCTATTTACCAAAATTTTAAATTACTCTTTCATCTTCACAATAAAGCTGAGGATCTAAACATTTTGGGAGAATCGACTTCTGGCAGTTGGTAAGCCTTCTCAGAAAATTGTTTTTAAATAATTGAAGAGGGGTAGCAAGGTGGCACAGTGAATAGAGCACGAGCACTAAAGTCAGGAGGACCTGAATTCAAATCCAACCTCAGACACTTGACAACTAGCTGTGTAAAAGTCACAACCCTTGCCTTTCCCCTTCAAAAGAAAAAAAGAGAATTATAAATTTCAATTAAAAGTTAGTGACAATAAAAATAATTTTTTTTATTCACCCAAGTTCATGAATCCCCTCTGAAATCACCCCTACAATAGTCTGGCTCTAATGAATTTCACTCTCAGTAATCTAAGGAGAAAACAGGAATAAAACCGATAAAATGAATATAAAGACCACTGGGTCTGGAAGGACCCCCAAAGACCACATTATATCCCTCTTTCCCCTATAAGATTTATGCTGCTCCCTAACAGGTGGGAGCTAGAACCAGCTCCTGTTCCCAAGAGACAATTATTAAATGATCAGTGTAAGCCTTCACATTTAAGAAATTAACACGTCACAAATCAGGGTACGATATATTGTTGTAAATTGTCTAGGCTTAAAGTGATGGAGAAAATTCAGATTGAATTTAAAAGTATATCATGGGTACCTTTTTTTCCCTCATGGAGAGCCAATTGCTAAACATTTATCAGCGCATTCCTGCCTATATCTCTAATGATCTCATTCACCTCCACCTACCAGTATTCTACCTTTCTTTCAAGGTCCAGTTCAAATTCCATCTTCTAAATAAACCTTTCCCATCCCACTAAGACAAGGACAAGCAAGAAGACAAAATCTCCTCTCTCCCTTTCTCTCTCCCTTTCTCTCTCTCTCTTTCTCTCTCTCTCTCTCTCTCTCTCTCTCTCTCTCTCTCTCTCTCTTTCTTTCTCTCTCTCCCCCCTCTCCCTCTCCCTCTCTCTCCCCTGTCCCCTCTTTCCTCTCCTTTCTTCCTCTTCTCTCCTCTGTCTCTCTCCCTCTCAAAATTGATACTACTTTGATTTTACCTCCTTTGTATATATCATAAACTGCCTCTATTATAGTTATCTGTAGGATTGTCTTCTTTCCCCTATAGGACTATAAGCTTCAGGAGGGTAGAGACCATATGATTTACTTTTACTACCATTTCCTTCCTCCTTCTCTCCCCCACTCCCACTACATCTAGTATGGTGCCTTGACAGTAGGTACTAAATGAATATCTGTTAAATGAATGCAAAGCAGTCAAATCAGATTTGTGTCTATCCCACTCATAAAGATACCCAGGACAGTCCAGAAAAACTTTCTATTCGCAACTTTTTCCAGGAAGCCAAAGTATTTTGGAAAAACCGTGCCTAACAAAATAGATTATTCAACTTCAAGTTAGAAACAACAACAACCATCTATCTCTGCTTGAGAGGACTGTACCAGTTATGGACCCCTGACCTTATTAGATAAATACTGACTTTTTAATTTTCCTGAAAAAAAAAGTGCTTTTTATATCAAAGAAGCAATGTGATATAAAATGAAGTGGGGGTGAAGAGTAAGTCAGATGACTTCTTTCAGCTTTAAATCTATGAGTATTTCCAAATGCAAGGAAACAAGAGCAAGTGCAAACAAGGTAGGGCCTATCCCTTTCAGCTTCAACTTCATTTCACCTGCAAATTTAACAAAGCATTCCATTTATGCCTTCATCCAAATGATAGATAATTCAGTGCAACAAACATTTAGTAAGGGCCTACAACGTACAAGGCATAGTATGTGATACTGTGATACAAAATCAAAACAGTTCCTGAGCTCAAGGAGCTTCCACTTTTTGGGGAGTATGTAACATTTACACAGATGAATAACTTCTAAAGTACATATATAAGTACAAAGTAATTTTAAGAGGGAGAAACCACTAACAACTGGAATCTTCAGGAAGACCTCATATAGAAAATAGTACCTGAACTGTGCCATGAAGGAAAATACAGATTCTAAAAGGCAGAGGTAAGAAGAGAGAACATTCCAGACCTGGGAGGCCACTTGGGGACATAGGCATGAAGACAGGAGATGGATACTGTGTATGGGGAATGACTAGTAGCAAAATTTAATTGAAACAGAGCAAGAATGGGATTAACATGAAATCAAAAGGGAAACGTTATCATGTAATGTCCAACTCTTTATGACCCCAGTTGGGATTTTCTTGGCAAAGACACGAGTGGTTTGCCATTTCCTTTTCCATGTCATTTTACAGGTACGGAAACTGAAGAAAATAGGATTGCCCAGGGTCACACAATTAGTAAATGTCTGAGGCCAGATAAACTCAGGTCTTCCTGACTCCAAGCCTGACACTCTAACCACTGTGCCACCTAGCTGCTCTATGCTATAGACCAGTGGTTCTCAACCTTCCTAATGTCACAACCCTTTAATACTTGTATGTGGGCATATCTGCATGTGGGCAGACCCACCTGGAGACAGAGGTGCGGTGTCTCGGTTCCTAAGACCATCAGAAATATGTGTTTTCCAATGATCTTAGGCAACCCCTGTGAAAGGGTGGTTTGACCCTCTAAAGTGGTTGCAACTCACGACATGTTGTAGAGGTCTTTAAATGCTGGAATGAGAATTTGGGATTTTTAGACGATATGGAGTTACTGGAGATTTTGGAGTAGTTTAGTGGCATGTTTAGATTTGCATTTTAGGAATATCAATTTTGTAGCTATGTGGAAAGACAGATTAGAAAGCTGAGAGATTAGAAGTAGGAAAACCAATTGGAAGTCTTTTGTAATTGTCCAGGTGAGAGGTGATCAGGGCCTGAACTAGGATAATGGTCTTGTAAGTGAGGAGAATGGGACAGAGCAGAAAGATGGGGTCAAGGTAGAAACAAGTCCTATTTGGCCGAAAAAAAACATTCTGTCCTTTATAGAAATAGGAAAAGTGTGGAGGATGACAGGTTTAGGGAGAAGTATAAAATGCACTTCTCCAATTCTGTGGCCCCTCTCTCATCCTCTACTATATTTCAGAAACCATCAGGGCATCTTAGCAATCACAGGAGGTAATTAATCTAGGCCTAGAAACTTGAACTTTCGCTGAAGGCAGCTGGTTGCTCCCTAACCTTATCATCAACCCTCTACCTGAAGGCCATACATGAAGAAAAACTAGGAATCTCATAAGTCAGCTCATTCCATTTTCAGAAAGCTTTCACTGTCAAAAATTCTTCCTTGTGTTGAACACAAATCTGCCCCCTCAGTTACTTCTACCCCTGATACAAGCTCTAAAACCGAACAGAATAAGTCTGATCCCTCTTTTCCAGTGACAGAATTTAAAGTTTTTGGAAATAGCTGTCATCTGTCTCCTAACTTTTCCTCTTTTTTCAACATCCCTTCTTTCCTCAACTGACCCATATGTGACAGATCTTGGATTCACTTCATCAGCCTAATTCCCTTCCTTGGGACAAGCTGCAGATTGTCAATGATCCTCTTAACGTGTGATACACAGAACTGAACACAATTATCCATGTATAGTTTGACCATGGCAGAATAAAGCAAAACTAATCCTTCTTTCTGGACCCTCTCTCTATTTCTATTAAGACACAGAATGAGCCTGCATTTCAGGTTACATTAGGGTTTTTATTTTGGTTTGGGGGCAGAGGGTTCTGTCTTTTGTTTGTTTTGTTTCATTTGCAATTACAACACAGAGTTGTTTTTTTCTTTTTTTTTTTCACATTGGACATTAGTCTGGTTGTATAGAAGGGTTGTAACCAATGGAGTGGACAATAGGAAAAAGGAAACAAAACCAAACATGGAAAAGAACAATTGCATGTAGATTGCTTCAGTCTCCATTTAAACTCTGTTCTTTCTAGATCTTTCTCTGAATGTAGGTATCTCCTTCCATCCTGAGACTTGTAGAGTTGTCTTATAATTTGCATTGCTGAGAGGAGTCCAGTTTATCAAAGTTGGTCATCACACATACGATGTATTTGTGATTGTGTACAAGTTCTTCCTGGTTCTGCTCTTTTCACTTAGCATCAGTTTGTATAAGGCTCTCCAGGTGAATATGAAGCCATCTTCTCATTTCTTTTTTTTTACATGTAACATGTGAACTTTATTAAACAAATGTAATTCAAGGAGAAGTCAGATAGGCACTTATATTAAAGAGAAAACTGACTAGAGAAAAATTTTGTCTTAAACATCATAAAGCAGCCTACTTGCAGTGGCATTTAACTGAGCTCTGTTGCTGCGAAGAATACAGCTCATGCACAGGTATGGATGAATGATTTGTACATTTTTTCAAGTATTCACTGAATACTACCATATATACACATATACATAGTTTGAAAAAAATTTAAGTGAAGAACCCAAATAAACATCATTTTTTTTGTTCTTTTGGAAGAGGTCTTCTAAAGAGCAGAATATGTAGTTCTGGCTCATGAATCATATAATGAACCCATCCAAGACTCTGCTGGACACACAGTCTCCTCCACTCCTCTTCAGACATCAGATGGGTTTTTGGTACTTGTTTGGAAAGTTCTCTAGGTAACATAACATGCCGGTACTCCTAGTGCTCATCAAAATACTTGTCCGAGTAGTAAATCTACTTGTGGGCCATGCTGGCGGCAGCGCAGAGTCCTGAAGAGCTATGCCGATGGCAAACAGCAGCAGCAGCAGCACCGAGGAAGACGCAAGCAAAGCCCAAGCAGCGGCGGAAACTACAAGCAACTGCTAGCCCTTCTCCTCATTTCTTATAGCACAGTAGTATTCCATTACCTTCATATACCACAACTTGTTTAGCCATTCCCCAATTGATGGGCATCCCCTTAATTTCCAGGTTTTTGCCACCAGAAAGAGGGCTGCAATGAATATTTGTATACATATGGGTCTTCTTCCCACTCCTCTGATCTCTTTGGGATACAACCCCATATTGTTGCTTTTTTTTTTCAAAATAATTGTTAGCAAGCCATGCCTCTCCCATCCAGTATTTTTTTTTTACTGTTGATTATCTCAACAGGACTTTCACTTTGTTAAAATTCAGGCTATTATTCCAGTGTGTTACTGAGAGCATTTTGGGGTCTCATTTTGTCATCTAGTATTTCAGCTACCCCCTTCTCAGCTTAAGATCATCTGAAAATTCGACAACTAGTGATATTTTCATCCAATAATTTATTAAAATTTTGAAAAGCACAAAGCCAAGGAGCGAACTTTGTAACATTATCACTAAAGACTTCCTTCCAGGCTAACATCAATACATTAATCAGCACTTTCTGGATGTAGTCAACTCATTAAAAATCTCCCTGTTATTGCGCAGCCTACATTTCTTTGGTCCACAAAGATATTTTTTTTAATTATTATATATCTTGTTGATGTCCAGATGCACTGTGTCTCCAGCCTTCCCTTGATTTCCCAGTCTCGTAACCCTGTCAAAAAGGAAAATGAGGCTAATTTGACATGACTTTGTTCTTAGGGAACATGCACTGGCACCTAAATGTTGACAAATCATCCATTTACTATTTCATTCTAAAATGTTGCTGGGTACTTCCATCCATCCTATCAATCTGTAATTTTTCCTTTATGAAAATGGGGTTGATATTTGCTCATCTCTAGTCAACTATTATCTCTCTCATTTTCCATTATTTCTTAAAGACTACTGATAGCAACAGTCACACCTGAAAGGTGTTAGACATCTTAAACTGTATGTCCCATAGACACCCTTGAATTAGGCTCATTGATAAATGTTGGAAAGGATTTGGGAAAATTCCATTAAATTGGTAGAGTTGTGAACTGATCCAACCATTCTGGGAAGCAATTTGGAACTATGCCCAAAGGACCATAAAACCATGCATACCTTTTTATCTAGCAATACTTCTGCTGGGTCTATATCCCAAAGACATTAAAAAGGTAGGGAGGACACCTATTTGCACAAAAATATAGCAGCTTTTTTTGTGATAGTTAAGAATTGAAAATTGAGGGGATGCCCATCAATTGGAGAATGGCTGAACAAGTTGTGGTATACTGTGAGATGGAATACTATTGGGCTACAAGAAATGACAAGCAGGATGATTTAAAAAAAACCTGGAAAGATGTATATGAACTGACAAAAAGCAAAGTGTATAAAACCAGAGGAACATTGTACACAACAATAGCAATACTGTGTAATGAAGAACAGTGAATAACAACAGTTCTCAACAATGCAATGATCCAAGACAATACCAAAAGATTAATGATGGAAAGTGTTATCCACCTCCAGAGAAAGAACTTGTCTGAATGTAGACCGTGTATTATTTTTTTTACTTTTCTTCCTTTCCTTCCTTCTCTTTCTTTCTTCCTGCCTGCCTGCCTTCCTTCTTTCTTCTTCCTTCCTTTCTTTTTTCTTTCTTCCTTTCTTTCTTGAATCATCTTGCACAAAATGACTAATAGGAAATGTTTTACATGATTGCACATGTACAACCTATACTGGCTTGCTTACCAATCTCAGGGAGTGGAGAGCAGAGGGAAGGATAGAATTTGGAACTCAAAGACTTTACCAAAAAACTGCAACAAATGTTTAAAAATAATTGTTTTTACATGTAATTGGGGGAGAGGAATAAAATGTTATTTTTTAATTAAAAAAAGAAATTACACGCAAAACCTGAGCTTATTGTCTTTTTCCCCAAAACCTTCTCTCTTCCTAATTTCCCTGTTACTATCAAGGGTACTGCCCTCCATTCAGTTGCTCAGGATCAAAACCTAGGCGTTATCCTTGACTCCTCAGTTTCACCCCCCATTATCCAAGCCCTGTCATTCCTACCAAAACATCTTTTGTATACAAAACCTTGCCTCTTCTGATACTACCAAACACCCAGGTCCAGGCCCTCCTCACCTCACACTTGGTCTATTGTAAGAGCCTGTTCATCTCCCTCCCTCAGGTTTCTTTCTACTCCTCTCCATCCTCCACTCATTTCCCTACTCCAGGTGATGTCACTGGCTGTCTCCTTTGCCTCGAATGTTCTGCCTCCTAGTCTCAGTTAAAGTCCCACCCTTTGCAGGAAGCCTTTTCCATTCCTCTTTAATCTTAGTACTTTCCTGCTGAAACTACCCCAAAAGGGGGCATGAAGAGTCATACAACAACCCAACACAATAAGACTACTGGACCATATGATCTCCAAGTTCCTTTTAAACTCCAGATGATCCTATGAATCATCATACCGTTCTGTAGGATCCTTTTTGAAATGCTTCACCAAATTTCTATCCTGATATACATGATACATCAAAAGAAATCCCCACTACCTTTAAAGGACCCTAGGAGATGATTGTTATTTTACAGGAACAAACGAATAGAAAACGAATGATTTAGCTTCATGTTCTTGGAATCTTTGGATTCTCCACAAAGTAAGTTCCTGTTCAAATCTAAAATATGGATAAATTAGTAAATTCTTTGTTTGGGAGTTGAGTAATTTCCCCTAATCTTACTAATTTACAGAATCAGCATTTCCCAGTTCTGGCCATTAGAACCTGCTTTGAGTCTGAAATTCTCTCTTTTGGCAATAGCCTAGAGTAAGGATTGTTTTAGGAGGGGGTGAGGAAAAAGAATGGGTGGGATCTAAATTTGAAGCATTAATTAAAATTACATCCTTGAGGGAGCAGGAGAAATAAGAAAGCACAAAAACATGTCAGAAAAATGAGCCAGGTTCCCAGGGATCTAGCATTCATTATTTCAGTGAGATGCTGAAGCTGAAAAAACACATTCTTTTGTTTATTCTTGACATTTGTGTATTGGCAAGTTGTCTTTAGGTTCTGCTCAGCAGTTTTTAAGTAGTAAGAGGCAGGCTTGTTTCAGAAGGCCCAAAAAAAAACCAAACCCAAACCCTAAAAACTTTTATTGAGACTTTTGTCTTTCATTGCAATAAAGAGATTATAAATGTCTTTCTGTAAGAGGCCTTTATTTCTCGTTATGTATCCTTTCCTGTCCCTGAGGGGTTTCTGTCCACTTTAGGAGATCATACCCTCCAGGACAGAGAACAATTCTGGTAGATGAGAGTGATTATTACATAAAAATGTCTTCTATTTCTTCTTGTGATTCTTTTCGAAGGAAAAATAATGGAATGAAAAGCAACCTTGATGGAGCTACTGAGCAAAATTATTCACTACAGCTTGTTCTTCCTTTAGTACAAGCTGAATCAACTTTTTAACTCTTCTTTCTAATATAACCTAAGTCTCAAAGGTCATCACTGCTGTGGGATTCTCCTCAATGTGGGAGGGGGGAGGAGAGAAAGAGAGAGAGAGAGACAGAGAGAGGCAGAGAGACAGAGAGAAATAGAGACAGAGAGAGAAGGAGAGAGAGAATGAACCATGCTAACTCCAGTTCAGGCTTCTGAAGGTAGGAGGAGACTCTGGGAAGAATCTGAATGAGAGAAGCTGGCGGTCTCCATCATAGCCCTAGCCCTAGCTTCTTTGGAAGTTTCTCTTTACATATTAGGCTAACATCATTGGCTCTTTCTCATTAGAAGACAGAAGAGAAAAGAGAGAAGAGATGACACTCAAATCTTCCATTCTTCCATCCACTATCAACTCTAGGGGAAGAAAGATCTTGGCACTAACGACTAAAGTAAAGCTTTGGCCTTTCTAGGATGACAATCTGGCCATGTAGAATACAGCTAGGTGGAATGGTGGATAGAGTACTGGGCCTGTAGTTAGGAAAATGTGAATTAAATTCAGTCTCAATCACTTACTAGTTGTGTGACCTTGGGCAAATCACTTAACTGTTTATCTCTGTTTCCTCACCTATAAAATGAGCTGGAGAAGGAAATGGCAAATCACTCCAGTATCTTTTCCAAGAAAACCCCAAATGGGGTCATGAAGAGTCAGACACAATTAGAACAACTGAACAACAATGAAAACCACAACAAGAGGTAGTATGAGAGATCCACATTGGGCAAAAACATGGGTACTTTAAGAAAGAGGAGAAACAGTGAAATCTATGGCCCTAGCCCCTACAAAACAGCAGTACCTTTTCGTTTCAAAGGTCCAAAGCAGAACAAGACAAACTGAATTCAGCTTTCTGTAAAAACAACTTCGTCCAAACCTTTTAAGAACAAACTTCTAGAAAGGCTGAGCAAAGGATGGTACCACAAAATCAGATCCACAAGATGCTAATCCTCAGAGCCCCCAAAATAGCATTCTATATAAAAGGCTGGGCAATCCCACTGCCAAAACTTGGCTGACTCAAATGTGCTTATTTGATTTTTTTTTTTATTTACTGGATCCATCAGTCTTATTGATTTGTCTTTATCACAAACTCAGTTTATTATTAGCTCATTTCTTCTCATCTTTTCTGTGGAGTTCAGCTAAAAATGGTCAGAGACAGGTCACTGTCCTGATATTACTCTTTTATATTTAATATTCTGTGGACTGTTGTGCAAGTGGATAAAAAGACTGTTTTTTTTAAATTTCTGAATGAGAGCATTGGCATGTCAGCTCATCTTCCATAGGTTCAATGGCAGCATTTCCAGGGCAACCCCAGCAGCAGTTACTACAACAGGGATGACTTATGCTTTATTCTATTCCTAAATGGTTTTGATTTCTTCTGGTGCTTTACATATTTTGAAAACTGTTTACTTCGCATAGCTTGGAGATCATGAGAATTCAGGATGGAAAACATCTTTTAACATGTTCTTAAGTTTTTATGAAGTAATGCTATGCCCAAGTAATTACAGACACCAGTGTTGTCACAGCTAGTGCTATGAGTCCTGTATAGTTCATTTGTTGAATTCTCAAGGATAAGTAAGCACTATAGTGCACAGAGCCTGGGCCTAGGAGCAGGGAGACATCTTCCTGAGTTCAAATCTGGCCGTACACATTTACTGGCTGTGGGACCCTGGGCTGGGCAAATCACTTCATTTTGTTTGCCTCAGTTTCCTTATATGCCAAATGAACTGAAAAAGGAAATGGCAAACCACTCTAGTATCTCTGCCAAAAAACCCCCAATGGTGTCATGAAGAGTTGAACATAATTGAAATGACTGAACACCCACAAAAAGAACAATAATTTGTAGTACAGGAATTTGTTATAGCAAAGAGAGTGAGCTTCTGATGTATAATTCTAGGCATGCAATCATATCTTGCAAAGTATTTGGTAGATGCTGATTTTTTGCAACCTGCTGTAATAAGTTAGATAGCTTCTCCTTTTTTCTTGCATAATCTGAGCTGTTTAATAAATCCAGAGACCTTATGGGCAACCATTCTATAATTTCCGGTGGCACAGTCTGGAATCACTATCCTAATTCTCTCCTTCTGTAAATAGCTCCACGACTCGGCCATTTGCTCAGTTGCTTCTTTGCCAATATATTATTGGCTGTGTCCATGTGGAGGCTGACCATGGAAGGCCTCTTCCTTTCACTTTGGGATCTTAGCCATTTCATTGGCTCCATTCAGAAGTAAACCAGGTTCCATTATAATTAACAAAGCTGGTAATTTGTACTTATTGTTGGCCTTTACTATTGCTCTGTATAGGAATGCCTCCTTTGTTACAGAATCATTTCTATATTCTTAACCTGTTTATTAATGCTCTGAGAATATCTACCAATTCTATTCCTCCTTTTTGATCAGGGAGTGTTCCTCTCTCTGTGGGATCTTGGGATTACAAGGTTTGTTAGTGTTTCATTATTATTATAGATTTTTGTTTGGACACTTTCTAAATCTGTTGTCTACATTCCTATTCCCCAAAAACATAAATTAATATCAATATTTTGTATAGGTATTAATTGCTCTTAGTGTGTTCTTCCAATCGAAATGTCATTGTCATCATCATCAATATTACTCTAAAATGTCCCATTGTCCCAGAGATTCAGATTCTCAGTCTGGTAACAAAGATATGAAATACAAAGGCAGAAGCAGGACCTTCTAAGTACCACCAAACTAAAGATTGGGACCAGATCAAAAACCTGGTTAAATGTTTGCCCTTAACACTGATATATAAGATAATTAGATGGTTTTAAAATAGGAGACATTCTAGTTCTACTTACTCTATATGATCTTTCTTGAAGGATAGGCATGGGAGGGGAGAAGGAAAGACTAGGAATATTCAAATGTCATTCCCAGACCTATACTCCAATCCCTGATTCCCTTACTGATAATATGTATATATATATATATATATATATATATTTTTTTTTTTAAGGGGAGGAGGGATGCCATCGTGGTTTCCATTCTATGAAAAATGTACCTGCTAGGAACTGGGCTGATACCATGAAAAGTACTAGTTGTATTCCTCAAAGATGTCATCTTCAGCCTGGGTTGAAAAAAAAAAAACAAAGAATAAATTACAGGGCTAAAGATGTAGACAAGGCTGCAAAAACTCTAGTTTACATTTCAAGAAATGTTTTACTCTTATTTGTCTTCCTTAGCTATGTAAACCAGAGAAATGCTCTTGTCATAAATCTTGGAATTGAAAAAAAATGCACTTGGTTATTCTGGCTTGTCTGTACTGCAGTGATTAGGTTTCAGGATGATTAACTGAGAGCTGGATGGGATGGTAGAGACCATCTAGTTCAACCCCTCATTTTACAGATAAGGAAACTGAGGCCTGGAGAAGTGACCTGCCAGAGGTCATACACTCTACCAAGTGGCAGAGCTTGGATTCAGATCCAGTTCTCTTGCACTCCAAAGACAATGCTCTTTCGTCTACGCCATGCTGTCTCATGTCAGCTAAGAACTTATTTTTATAAGGACTAGTACACAGTACCACAAGAACTTTATAAGTACCAAATGGTAAATACAGCTTTTTTTCTTCATATTCTAGATTCAGATGCAATATCCATACACATACAGGGGCATGGTTTGACCAAACCTGTAATAGCTTATAGGGATTTTATTGTACTAGCAATGCTGATAGCAATGACTAAAGAGTGACTTATTAATTCTGGGGGATTAACAACTATATTAAGATGTGAAGCAGATGGTCTGGATATTGCCAGGGAACTAGACTCACCTCTGTAGCAAACCCAGCAGTTTTTGTGTCTCTCTGGTTTTTTTGTGATCTGTTCCATAAATAAGCATTTGAATTTCCAAACACTGGGGGTAGATTAAATAAACAAAATGGGAAAAATTGTCAGATAGCTACTACCTCACATGCAAACTTAACTAAGCAGTAGTTCAAAAGAACTGAAATACTATGTTCTTGAAAATTCAGCAACGTGCTACGTATTTTGTTGATTCTCTTTTAGAAAGAAATAGCAATATCATAGAGAGCTCTGAAATCACCATTCATATCTATGTACCACTGAGGCAAAGATGTAGAAAGGCAAAATAACAAAGGAATAAATGATAGCTTCATTCCAGAACAAATTACAGTAGGAATAACTTCTATATCAATTACAAAATACAAGGGTCACACATGAAATTTGTATATCATTTGCAAAATGTAAAGTGCTAACTCTTAGGTGCATTTCTTTTTCTTTTTTTAATTAACTTTTATTCATTTTTAGTTTGCATCATTGATTTCCATGATATATTGAGTTACAAATTTTCTCCAAATCTTTCCCCTACCCACCACTCCAAAATAGCAATCCCGTGTTTACCCCCTCCCCCAATCTGTTCTCTCCTATATCCTTCCCCATCCCTCCTCCCACTTTGCCATAGGGCAAGATTCATCTCCCTACCCCAGTGCCTGTATATCTTATTTC
>CM053593.1:240563963-240583621 GCA_028646575.1 Pseudocheirus occidentalis | reverse complement strand
CTGGCCACAGCAGATGAGGAGACTGAGGCAAACAGGGTTAAATGATTTGCCCAGGAACACATAACTAGTAGGTGTCAGAGGTTGAATTTGAACTCAGGTCTTCCTGACTCCAAGCCCAGTTCTCTATCCACTGTGCCACCTAGCTGCCTCAATTCTTAGTATAGTCCTTGGTAAGTAGTAAGTGCCTATTGATTAGTTCCAACTATTAAGTTCTTCCTAATCATATTCCAAAAGAAAATTTTAAATTTTATACTGGTTCATGTTCATCTCACAAGGCTTCTCTCCAGTCCTTCCAGAAAACAATTTAGATAAAATTTCACTCCTCCCAGGTGTTCTGCCATCATCCCGTAGCAACATTTTTTTTGTCATTAATAATTTTTTTGTGCCTGTTTGTTGCTGAGAATACTGAAATGAGATGGATCATTGATATGATTAGTGGGAGTGATTCCTCAGGAAATCATCCTGTTTTTCATACTCTTGAATATATTCCCTTTTTTGTGAAATATATCTGCTTCATATTCAAAAGGTCTCACTGAGAAAGCAAAAACAAAATGGTATGATTTTAAAAACACCTGATTTATTGCACAGACCTAAAGATTTTTATGCAAATTTCTCACTCCATTCTCGATGATGGATGGAATCTGACAGTCCTGATTTAGGGGCTTTCTGCAATTGCTGATCAAAGTGGAAGGTCAGAGCAGCAAGAAAGCTGTTTATTAAAATAGAAAAAAACAAAACTTCAGTACTTTACAATATCTATTTCAGAGTTACCCATCACTTGAGTACCTCAGTTCATATACTAAGATATCAAAAGAAAAAAAATTAAGATAAATTTAAATAACTTACCTTCCCTATGCTTGTACTAGGTTACTTTTTGTTGATGAGATTGAATGGGATCACCTATTCATGAAAGGTCACAGAAAAAATCTTCAGTAATCTTAAAGGCAGCAAGGCTAGGACACTGGACTTGGGAGTGTAGAAGAACTGGGTTAGAATTCTCTGTCAAACACCTGCTGACTAAGCCAGTTGTGTGACCTGAGCACATAATTTAACCCCTTGGTTTGCTCATTTGTAAGATGAGGGAGCTGGCCTAGATGATCTCCAGAGCAACTTAGAGCACTGAGGTTAAATGATTTATTTACTCAAGATCATACTCTCTATGTCTCAGAAGTGGGTTTTGAACCCAGGTCACTGCCTCTCATCTGGAAGCTATGACTCTTTTAATGCAGCCCAAGGTCACACTAGCTTTTTTTACTTCTACTTCAATTGCAGACTCATATTGAGCTGTCAGTTCACTAAAATCCCCAGATATTTTTCAGATTAAGTGCTGCCTAATCACGCCTTTCCCCATCTAGTACTTACGAAACTGATTTTTTTGAAGCTAACTGAGACTTTAGATTTTTTCTGATTGAATCTCAGCATTCTTTCACCTAGTCAAAATCACTTTTTATCCTAATTCTGATACCGACTGTGTATCCCTTCCAGCTCTGTGTCAGTTATAAAGCTGGTAAGTATGCTGCTATGTTTCTATTCAAGCTATTGATTAAAAATATCACATATGGTCTATCCACAGGACTTAAAGCATTCATATTATCATGGCATCATGGATTTAGAGCTGAAAGAAAACTCAGAGGCCATCATGTCCAACCTCTTATTTTAGACAGGGAAAATGAGACCCAAAGAAGTCTAGTGACTCACCAGGATCACAGAACTAGTAAGTTCCCTCTTCTTCTATCACTGTTCTGTGCGTCCTCATTCACATGTATCCCTGCTGAAACATTTTGGTTGATGAGAATGACCTTCCTGGATAGAGGTATGAAGTTCTTTGGTCAACAGTATAAGAAGATCTGGGTTCCAGTTTCTCAAATCTCTGCTTACATTCTCCATTTGGATGTCAAATTGATCTTCCTAAAACAGAAGTCTGACTGTGTTACATACACCACCATTTCCCCAATCAATAAATTCAGTGGCTACCTATCACCCGAGGAATGAACACAAAATTCTTTGTTCTGCTTTGAAAGATTTTTTATAAACTGGATCTTTTCCAACCTTTCCTTCTTATGCTTTACTCCCCTCCACTTACTGTGACTCCTTATTGTTCCTCACATGACACTCCACCTCCTGGTTCTGGGTCCTTTTTAAAAAATTTAAAGAATAAAATAAGCATTTCCATAACAGTATAATAAAAAGATGATTGCACATGGAACTGTAATTTTATTTTGTACAACTTGCTATTCCTTTTAAATATATAATAAAGTTATCATGTGATTTTTCCCTTTTTTCTTCCCTTCCCCCTGAAATTGCTCCATTAGACAGATATATATATATATACACAAAAGATATATATGTAAAATTATTCTAAACATAATTCTATTTTTCAGTTCTTCCTCTGAATGGAGTGTCTCTCTTCACATGTTCTTTATAGTTAATTTGGTTATTTATAATAGTCCGTATTACTTATTTACTCAAAGTCATTCTTAAAACAATATTGCTCTGGACCTTTTAACTAGCTATTTGTACTGGAATTTTGTCCCTCCTCATCTTTGACTCCTGGTTTCCTTTACCTCCTTCAGGTCCCAGTTAATCTCACAATCTACAAGACTTCCTGTGTATTCCTTAATGCTAGCAGAGTTTCTAGTAGACCCTTTTTCTCCCACTAATCTCTACTGGCAAAGAAACAGCATTGCTCAAAGACTTAGCATATACCCACACACTTTGCTGATATCTCTGCCTACTCCATGAGCGAAAAGGTGAGGTGTGGATTAAGATTTGCCTTTTTTTGTTGCCCTGGAAAACAGGCTCCCTAGCATTTCACAACTTGACAGTATTTCAGGTTGGACTGAACCTCCTATTACCTTTAATTTATTAACTCTTGAGTTTTATTCAGCTCTTATATGTGCATTGTGCCCCTGGTCATTAAAAATACAAATGATTCTTAGAGATGGAATCTGTTTTCTTCTCTAAATTTATTGCCCTATTGAATTTCATGTAGAAGTAAGAAAGCTGATGGCCCTCTCTTGGATAGCAAAACTCCCTAATCCTGCTAAAATAAGCCTGTATATGTTAGAACAGAAAGAGTCCAAGTTTCTTGAGCTCTTGGATCCTAGGTCAGATAGCACAGTGCTGTGAAAGGAGCTCTGGACCTGGTGTCATAGAATCTCAGTTCAGATATCAGTTCTGACACTACTGAGTGACCTTGGTCAGTTACCTATGTGAGCTGCAGTCTCTTCACTTTTAAAATAAGGAGTTTGGACTAGATGAGTTCTGGTATCTCTTCCAGCTCTAAATCCATGATCCTCCTAGAGAGATACTAAACATCCTACTCAATTAATCAATAAACATTTATAAAGCATCTACTACATGCCAGGCACTGTATTAAGTGCTAGGAATACAAAAAGAGTAACAAAACATCACAGTCCTCAAAGAATGGAGGACCAGCTGGCAGAACTATTACCCTGCCCTCTTATTTTACTTTTTTTTCTTTCCCAGATTCATTTGTATGCCATTTCTAAGAGGATCCTGGGAATGAAGGAGACTAGCAGACTAGCAGTTTTAGTCCCAGTTAAATACAGGGTTTCTTCAGCAGAACACCCTAAATTAGGGGGTAAAAGGTAGGGCGTAGAAGCACTATAAGGATTAAGTCCTAAGGAATTACTAGTCCTATTCTAAATAATTAACTTGGACAACGGCTTATGATTCAGTCCCAAATATAAGAATTTAAAACTTAATCTTAGTCCATCAGTACTATTTCTGTCTTTTATTTCATTAGTACTTAGTGGAAATTACTGGGTCATATCCTTTGCTATCACTGAATTGCTAAAAACTCACCCTTATAAGGGAGAGATTTTTAGGTCAGTCAACAAACACTAATTAATTCCTTTTACTGGGCACTGTGTGAAGCCTTAAGAACACAGAAAAATACTGAAATAATATCCCTGTCCCCTAGGAACTCATTCTAACAAGTAGGACAATGTGAAAAAAAAATGTACAGAAAAGATATGTACAGTTTAAATCAAAGGTAATCCCAAAAGGAAAACAATAAACTATGGGGCAGCAGTTCTCAACCTGTAGGTTGTGACCCCTTTGGGGGTCAAATGACCCTTTCACAGGAGTCGCCTAAAACAATCAGAAAATACATATTTCTGATGGTCTTAGGAACCAAGACACCGCTCCTCCATTGTCTCCAGGTGGGACCGCCCACATGTTGATATGCTCACATATGAGTATTAAAGGGTTGTGACATCAGGAAGGTTGAGAACCACTGCTATGGGGGGAGAGGAGGATTGACTGTGAAAGGCCTCATATAGAAGGTAGAATTTGAGCTAATACTTGTGAATACCAATCACTCAAGGAGCCTCTGAACCTACTATATACTCTGTATAAAGACAAAAAAAAAAAAAACAGACTTCTATTCTATCACAGGGTAGGGGAGGGCATAGAGTTCATATAAAAATATATACAAAATAAATACAATGTAAATTGGGGAGGGGCAGTAGCAGTTGAGTGAGAGGGGTGCCGAAAAGCCATCGTGTAGAATGTGGTGTTTGAGCTGAGCTTAAAAAAAGAATCTGGGGGGAGGTCAGAAGGCTATGCTTTCCAGGCAAGAAGGATGACGTCCCACAAAGTCAGGTGGGAGATGTGCCCTAATGTAAGGAAATGGGGGAGGGGATAAGTTTGCCTGGACTACAGTGTGAGGGAAGTAAAATAATATATAAATTTGGCAGGAAAAGGTTAGGCCCAAGATGTAAAGAATTTTAAAAGTCAAAGAGAAGAACTTATATTTGATTCTGGGGGCAATAGGAAGCCATTGGAGTTTATTAAGCAGGAAAATAACATGGTCATAGTTGGACTTCAGAAAGTATATAGATGTGATGAGGTAGAAAGGAGTGCTCAAAGCAGATGGAGCCACCAGGATGAGGATGTGAGGTGTGAGCTAAGATGCAGGATCAGTGACCAGTCAGAAAAATGATCAAAAAGTATGCACCGAAGACCCCCACCCCAGACTTAGCTGTGTGCTTTTGCAATTAACCTGACATTCCAGAGCAACTCTTCCCCTCCCCTTTCCTCTTCTCCTTGCTTATCTGTATGACAAAGGCACTTCCAGATTACTTGATACTCCAGGCATTCCAGAGCTGCCCCTCTTCTCTTTCTGGTTTCCCTTCCCCCATTCTCTAAAATTGCATTTAAACCAGACCTTTAACCTGACCGATTGCTCTGCTTCCCACATGGAATAGAGCTCTTTGAGCTCTGCCTCACAGGGAACAGGCCCACTTGGTGGTCACCCCAATAAATGCTTTTCTTTAACTTAGAGACTGCTCTAATAAATTTCTTCCAGTACCATAGGACCCACGTGTCTATATTCCATCATTCTTCACCTATACCCTGAGCTCATCATACGTATACATACAGACAAGCAGAATATAATATACTCTATCCTTGAAAAAAAAGACTGGTATTTATGATTTTGAAAGGTCATAGAACTATTATTATTATTATTATTATTATTATCTTAATGAAAACTAGGTCCCAATTCATGCAAATAATGAATATCTTGAAATGCTTGCATGTATTAAATTTTGCACTATTTGAAGTTATAATTATATAAAATATGGAAACCAGTAACAGCCCAATACAAATATGCAATATGAATTCAAATAATGCTACTAATTCAGGGGATTCATTATTCTTATCTAATCGGAATTCATTATCATAAAGGTGGGGTGGCAGTGGGGAAGGCACTCTATACCTAATTCTTAACCATGAGAACAATGAGAGTTGACAATTCAGAAGGAACAGCAACTTTAGTCATTTGGTTACTTGCTAGCTACGTGACCCTACGCAAGTCACTTAACCCTGTCAACCTTAGTTTCCTCATCTGTAAAAATGAACTGGAGAAGCAAATGGCATACTGCTCCAGTGTCTTTGCCAAGAAAACTCCAAACAGGGTCATGAAGTCTGACAGGACTGAAAATAGTGGAACAAGAAGTCTGTTCTATTGTTATTGATAGTTTATTTGATAAGGAATTCTATGACAAGAGTAAAAATGTTTGTATACACTCTGCAAGTATATATATATATATATATATATATATATATATATATATATATATATATATATATATATCAATTTCAGTGGAAAGCCACATCAATTTTGCCAAGATCACCTGATTAGGATTGACTGAAATGTAACCAAAGACACAGGTAGGTTTTTACCGGTAGGGATTTAGGGCTAAATTCATAGAGATTCAAAGAACCATAAATCTAAAGCTGGGAAAAACTCAGAATCCAGCCATTATAAACCTATCATTTAACAAATTAAAGAACTAAGACTCAGTGAGGTTACAAGATTTGTCCAAGATCAGAGAGGTAAATGTCAGAGGCAGGGTTTGCACCTAGGTCCTCTGACTATAGGGTGCTCTTTCCACTATTCCATGTTTTTTGCTATTCTAGTGTTTCTTCCTCAAAGTTGCCAAAAGCATTTTCTCAAAGCCCAGCTCTCATCATGTCACCTACCTACCTACTCAATCAAATCCTACAAATGCCTTTTGACTCCAGCATCAAATATATCCTCCTGTTTGGCATTTTAAGCCCTCACACCTTGGTTCCAATCTACCTTTGCAGCCTTACTCTCCTTCCTTCCATATTCAGTCCAGCCAAATTGGCCTTCTTGTTATATTTCACACTCATATAAAAATGCAAAGCTCCAGACATGAATAGAAAATTAAGGAATGAAACCATGCTTTAGACAGAACCATGGAACCATGTGAAGAAATAAAAATGAATTTATATTGAAAACTTTCTGCTGAGTTGAAATCAAAGAGAATCTGCTTTTATTTGTTTATTTTACAGTGAACACATTTATATTTATAGAGAAAGAAATTACTCCTGCTGAAAAGCTGTTCTGGCCACTAACTGCCATGACCTATTATTTGGTCACTGCATTGTACATTTTTTAGTAAAAAGAATGCATATACAAAAAGACTAAATTTGTCTTCTTGGCAGGCAACATTAATTAATTTAACTGAATTGCAAGCTGCTAACAAATGATCATTATTTATGTCATCCCTATGCCCTGGATCATATACAGGTATTAGGAGGGTATGAGGAAGGAGAATAAAGCCTTGGCTATCATAAAAGATATTTTGCTAATAGTAGCATTAAACTACCTTTACTTTTTGACCCAAAAATACCAAGCCTAGGTCTATTTCCAAAGATGATTAGGAGAAAAGGAAAAAACCTGTATGTTCTAAAATGTTTTATTGCAACTGTCTTTGTGGTCACAAAGAACTGAAAATTACAGGGATGCCCATCAACTGGGGAATGGCTGAACAAGTTGTGCTATATGATTGTGATGGAATATTATTGTGCTATAAGAAACGATGAGCTCAATGATCTTAGAAAAACGTGGAAAAACTTGCATGAAATAAGGAAGATCAAAATGAGCAGAACCAAGAGAACACTGTATACAGAAGCAATAATATTATTTTAAGAGCAACTTTGAGCAATTAAGTTATTTTGTCTATTATAAATACCCAAACTAACTGTAAAGGACATTTGAAGAAATATTCTATTTTCATCCAGAGAAAGAACTCATAAAATAGATGTACAGAATAATTTTACATATATATGTGTGTGTGTATGTTTGTATACATGTACGTATGCATATATTTGTATAAACACAAACACCTTTATGTGTCTAATGATAACCATCTTTAGGATAGGGTAGGAGGATGGTAGAAAGAAAGAAGAAAAAAGAAATTTATGTGATAATTTTGTCCTATATTTTAAAGGCATAACAAATTGTGCTTGGTAGATTTGCAGTTTTATGTACAATCATCTTTTGTATTGTATTATGTTATAGAAATGCTTGTTTTATTCCACAAATATGTATTAATGTAAAAAGGGAATAAAAATAATATTTTAATGACAGCAAAAAAGAGTTTTGTTAACAAAAATATAAAATGTAATTTTTTGCTTGTATGTTTTGTAATGTCCCTATTAGTACAGAACATGTATATAATACATTTGTACACCTGTGAGTATAAGGAGGCATAAGTCTGCAGTACTATATTACTCTGGATGACTTGAATACAAGTAATGGGCTAAAATACATCTTAGATATGTGTGACCTGAAAAGGTGGTGGGTTAGTCTGATCATATAGAAAGAATAGAACCCAGTAGATGGGTGTTCCAAGTGCTACATTGGCTCTCTCTGATTTGCAAGAATTAGAAGAAGTATTCCAGAATTTTCAATGAGTCATCTGTGAAATAAGAATCATAGATGAATTAAAAATGCACTTAAAGAGAAGAGGTTGGAAGCTTGGAGGGGTTTTGATCTACAATGCTAGAGGGAGTTTCCATATAGATCTATGCAACTATCTGAGTAAGTATGTGTTACCTATGACAACTGTTTTAAGAGAGCAGTTTTGTATCAACAAATTATCAAAATATTCTCCCAAGTAGGTATGTTGAATAAGGACTGTGTAACACCAATACTGCACCCATAGCAGCTGCTATGAATTTGCATGTGTATTTCCAAGGTAGATCCACAAAATATGATAAACTCTCTTCCTCAAAAGTAAAACCAAAATATTTTTTTGGAACAATACTAGTAAGATTTAGCAAGATCCTCATCAACAATTCAGGGAGCACTGGCATCTTAAGTATACTTGTCATTTGGCCTCCCCACAAACAAGTTCCCCTAGACAAGTTCCTCCCTCCCCTCTCTGCTCTGTCTCTCTTGTGCTATTACAGTCTCACTCTCTGCTCAATTGGACAAACTCCTCCCACACGCTGAGCTCCATGTTACTCAGGCTCCATGTGACTCAGGCTGTATCACAGCTGTGAGCTGGGCAAGAGCTCAAAGCAGGTCACATAGGCTTATTAATGGACTGGGAAGATCTTCCTATTGCATTAACATTAGACTGCTGTTTTTAATAAGAATTAACTTAGAAGGTAATGCTAGCCTTTCGTCAGGCATTTAGGTGACATAGTAAGATAGAGTACTGGACTTTGTATTAAGAAGTTATAAAAATGAGTTCATATTTTGACTGTATGACCTTTGGTAAGTGACTTAAAATCTGTCAGCCTCAGTTTCCTCATCTACAAAATGAGAATAATAATAATAACATCTACTTTGAAGGGGGTTTGTGAGAGCCAAATGAAATTACATGCAGAAAGCATTCTACAAATATTAAAGTGCTCTATGAATGCTAGCCATTATTAGTTTAGTTTAAAATTCCTGTCTTTAGTCTTCTCAAGCTTTTTCTCCCATTGCGTTTTTCCTTTTCTTGGTATCTTTTCTCTGACCCTTGATATTCTCCTTTGTCCTTCTCTCTCTCCAACCAGTTCTAGTCTTTCCTCTCCAACTCCCTGAGCATTTAGCAATTGTACCGCTATAACCAGTTATGAGGCAGCGAGGTGGCTCAGTGAATAGAGAGTTGGGCCTGGAGTCAGAAAGATCTAAGTTCAAATCTGGCCTCAGACATTTAATAGCTGTGTGACCCTTGGCAAATCTCTGCTTAATCCACTGGAGAAGGAAATGGCAAAACCATGGGCAATACCCCATGGACAGTATTGGTGTGCTATGGTCCAAGTTAGGGGTGGGGAACCTGTGACCTCAAGGCCACATGTGATCCTCAAGGTCCTCAGATCCCAAATCACATGTGGCCTCAAAGCCACAGGTCCCCCACACCTCCTGTAAGGAGTCACAAAGAATTAGACTCAACTGAATGACTGAACAACAACCACTATGCCCAGAACTGAACTGAGACAAGATTATGAACTTGGTAAACTTGTTTTTGGAAAGGAAGATTGTCAAGCCTCCCTTTTTCCCCCCTTCTACTACCTCATGTCATCTTCTTATATCCTATGCTCAGGAATGCCTAGAACAGCATTTCAGTTCCTTCTTTATCCAGAGTAGCCACACTCTGGCAGTAAGCATATGCTCCAGAAGGATTGTTCAACCCTATTCCTCTTAGTGAAGTGAATCACTAATTGGGATATTGTAGATGACGTGTCAGGCTAATGGGGAATGTTTCAGGTGGTAACTTCCTGGAATTCTTCAAATCATACTCCATAGCTGCCACTACCACCACCACCACCACCACCACCACCACCATCATCATCATCATCATCACAGCATTTGTTCTTTAAGGTTTCCAAAGCACTTAACATATATTAACTGATTTGGTCTTCATAACAATTCCATGAGCTAAGTGCTATTACTATCCCCATTTTACATTTGGGGAAACTAAGGCACAGAAGTTAAGTAACTTGCCCAGGGTCACACGATCTATAAAGTGTCTGAGGCAAAATTCAAGCTCAGGTCTTCCTGAATCCTAGTCTACTGTTTTACCTACTGCATCAGCTCACTGCCTACTAAAGAAAGAAGAAGACCAAGTTTAGTGTCCACCACCAGAGCACCAGTATGGCCTGCATGACCCTAGGCAAGTTCTGGATTCACTACTGACTAGCTGTGTAACTTAACCTTGGGCAAGTCAATAAACATCTCTGGGCCTCTGTTTACTCTTCCTTCCCTCGAATGAAAATGTCTGGATTAGGTGAACTCTAACATTGCTTCCAGATCTAAATCTATAGTCATCTGAGTCATTCAGTTCTAAATACTAAGATGATATAATTTAAACTTTCTAGGCCTCAGTCTGTTCATCAGTGAAATGAGAGTAGATGCCCTGCAAATTCAACACCAGCTCCGAATCCTGTACACCCAAGATGGATCCAATTCTACATGTAGAAGAGAAGAAGATCTGGAGAATGGAGAAGGTAGAAGCCTGGACATGTGTCTTTACTCATTTTACCTTCTGTCCTGGAAAAACTACAGTAAATAGCATGTAAAGAGGGAGCACATGAAAATAATTCTCAAATTTCATGTCATAGGACAAAATTGAGATTTTACTATGACTGGCACCATCACGTTCCAAATTAGCAATCATTATCTTATCAGTGAAAGCAAGGTGGCTTATGAATGAAGTGCTGCCTAAGGGCTTGAAATGCTATTTCCAGCACTGCCACCAAGCACTGCATGTTCCTTTACGTTCCTATCCCATTTTTCTAATTTGTGGAATGAGTGCAAAGCAAATCTTCCCAGAGGGACTACAGTGTAAAAATCAGGGAAGTTCCCTCAGGAACATGTTAAGAGGTCCTTGGAGGAAAATGATTGGGATTTGTTACCATTAAAGCAATAAATTTTTAAAGTACATTGTCATTCTTAGCAATCATAGTATAAAACATTTAACAAATGTTTCTGGATGATGATAATAAATTGACATTTATGTGGCACTTTAAAACCTGCAAAAATGATTTATATACATTATTTTGTTTAAGTTTCATAGCAACCGTGAGAGGTAGCTATTGCTAGTATGATTATCTCCATTTTACAAATGTGGAAACTGAAGTTTATAGTTCAGTGACTTGCCTATCATCACAATTAAGTTTTAAGCCCAGATCTTCCTAAATCAAAGTCTATAATTGATCTTTTATAGCACAAACCCTTCCTATCAGAGAATCAGAGATTTAGAGTCATAAGGTTCATTAGAGGTCATCAAATAAAATCTTTTAATCTTATTAATGAGGAAACTAAGGTCTCACAGACTTAAATATCTTTCCCAAGGTCACTCAGGTGATAGCTGGAAGTAAAATTATAAAATAACTCACCTTTTAAGGCATTTACTTCAATCTAAAAATACTGTATTTTCAAAATAATATTAAAAGATAACTTTTCCTCAAGCCAATAAACTAAAGCACAGCTTTGTATTTACCCAAATACTGCAATATGTTTATTCTACCACAAAAAATTTAACTGCATGAGTTCCTTTATCTATTTCCCTATTCTTCCCATCAGTAAATATGTCTTTGCCATATCAAAAACCTAAACTGTAAAAGAACCACAGTCTAATGCTTTTTGTCAAGTGTTCTTTTCACATGTCTTTAAAAGGAAGTCTGTTGACTATCAAGTATCCTATTGAAAAAGTTTCCAAATGTCTTTTTAAAAAGTTTATTTGTTAGTCCCAAGATTGATGGATAGAAACAAGTCTGAGAGATTTTGCGAACAAACAGCAAGAAGCTTTGGTCTTCCAAAACATGTCATCACGTATCAGAAGAATCAAGCTCAAAAACTGTCAGGCACAAAAGTCTTCTGAACACTTGAACAGAAAGTGACACTGAGTCCATAAGGCTTACTAGCAAAAGGAATGGAAAAGGAGAAGATCACTTGAAGTCAGTTAATATTGTATAGGCAGGATGAAGTAGTGAATAGATATCCAGTCTGAGTCAAAGAGAAACGAATTCAAACCCTGCCTCAAATACGTCCTAGCTATGCCAATACAGGCAGCTCTATTCATCTCTCTAAAACTATACGTTATCAATGAATTCCCATTTTGCATTGTTGGAGGGACTTGGAGCCAAAAAGACCTGTTTTTGAATCCCAACTCAGACACGTACTAGCTGTGTAGTCTGTAAGTTTCTTAACCACTCTGAACTCCAGTTTCTTCATCTGTAAAAATGAGAGTACTGTACTCAATTACCTCTAAATTCCCTCCCAACTCTATGAGTCTGCTGTTTCGTGCTTCTATGGGGATATAGGCAACTGGGAGTTTCCTACATCAGTGAGCTCCTAGATCCAGATAAATATTGGATGAATAGACTAGCTGATTCAATGGATGGATGGTTACAATAACAAGGACAAATAAAATACTTTCAGGTTTCCAAAGTACTTAACATATGTTGTCTCATTTGATACACTAAACAATTCAGTGAGGTAAATACTATTCATAACCCTAATTGACAGAAGAGTAATTTGAAGCACAGAAATATAAAGTGATTTACCCAAAGTTACATAGTTAGCAAGCATCTGAGGCAGGATTTGAACTCAGGTCTTTCTGATTACATGCCCAGCATTTTATTCACTATATCAATTAATTTCCAGAAGTTCCTGGAAATAACTATCTACAAAGATGACATGTTTTCACTTAATGAAAGAAGTCAAAGCCATGGATCTGACCATTATGCAAAGCAGTTAATGTCATTCTGTTTCATGATTAGACTATCATTTTAGAGTATCAAGGTTAAATTAGTTTAGCTCTGCAATTACTGTTTGTGTGACCTTGGGCTCTTAGGATTTCTATTATCACCTGTGTGACCTTGGACAAGTCAGTCAAAAAAGCTTTTATTAAGAGTCTACTGTACTATTTGCCAGGTGCTGTGTTAAGTGCTGGGGATACAGAAAAGGGCAAAAGACAGTCCCTGCCCGCCCTCAAGGAGTCCACAATCTAGAGTCACCTCTCTGCTTTTTAATATTCTCCTTGGTAAATATTAAAGGAGCTGGATAATGTGATCTCTAAAGTCTCCTCTGGCTCATTGACTCTAGCATTCTAAATATTCTTGCTAGCTGTCTTGACAATGCATGCAGGCCACTAAGGACAAGACAAGAAAGAATAGAGGGATAAACAGAAAAGGAGCTCAAACAAGGTTCTAGTCATGTGAATGATCAGTTAGCATCGGTCATAAACTGTAGCATCATATTACTATATAAAGGACATGATGTTAATGTAACACTGAATGCTGAATGCTAGAATGTTTTTGGCAAAATGACCATCATGCAAATACCAATAGTACTCTGTTTAAAGAGAGCTAGCTGGGTGGGGGGCGGGGAGGGTGGCTAGGTGGTATAGTGAATGGAGCACTGGCCCTGGAGTCAGGAGGACCTGAGTTCAAATTTGGCCTCAGACACAACACAAAACTAAATGCATGACCATGGTGAAGTCATTTAACCCCAATTTCCCTACCTTCCCCCCTCCAAAAAGCAAAAAAAAAAAAAAAAAAGAAAAGGATAGCTAGATGGCAAAGTGGATAGTGTGCTAGGCCTAGAGCCAGGAAGATTCATTTTCTTAAGTTCAAATCTGAACTGAGACATTTACTAGCTGTGTGACCCTGGGTAAGTCACTTAACCCTGTATGCCTCAGTTTGTTCATCTTTAAAAGGAGTTGGAAAAAGAAATGGGAAACTTTTCCAGTATCTTTATCAAGAAAACCCCAAATGGGTTCAAAAAGAATTTGATGTGACTGAAACAACTGAACAACACCAAAAACAAAACTGTGCTTAAATGACATACCTCCTTAAATAATAATTGGTAGCTTTAGTCCCTCTCCTCCCCCCCATTTTATCACACTCTATTCTTTCCAATTTGTTCATGTCTCTTATATTGCTGAGTTGATCTCACAAAACAATATTTTGTAATAGATGTTAAACGATGTAGGTAGTATAGCCCTACCCGAATATCTACCAGGGTTACTAATCATTTATTCAGTAAAACAATTATTATTAAGTATCTACTACATACACTTCATTGTACAAAGTGCTATGGAATATACACAAAGTTTAAACAATTCTAGCCTTCATGAAATTTCCCATTTAGAGTATGATACCAATCTGGAAGACTGTACTATTAAGGTAGAAAGGCATTATGGCCCTTGTATACAGACATTTACTAGCTGGTAAAGACACTGGACTCAGTGACCTCTCAGTTCCCTCCCAGTTCCAAATCTAGAATCCTACAAACAACAGAAAATTTAATATAACTGCAATTTTTAAATGCAACAATCTAAAGTAAAGGTTCTCAACCTGGAGACCACAGGCAGTCAAAACATGCACGTCTAGATTTTAAGGTGTCTGTGAACTTGAGTGAGAAAAAAAAACTTTATTTTTACTAACCAAGTCTAAGTGAAAGTAATTTTTCCTAGAATTATTAAAGGCATTATTTTGAGATGAGTTCCATAGGGTTAACGAGAAAGAACTGTTAATAACCTACTGTCAAGGCCCTTTGTGTGTGCCAAATGATTGGCAAATGAATCAAATGTGGATATATATGTGTTGCGATTGTTAGATCCTACCATGTATAGTTCAGATGAAAAATGTGTTTTTGTACTCTGTTCAAGATCCATGCACAGCAAGTCATCATAATCTAAAGAATACACCGCTTCTGACTTACATAAGAGGCATCATCACAGTAATCAATTTCCAGCTGACAGAAGATAATAGTCCAAGTCCAAGTGGGGTTTGAGAACATTTGCGCTCAGTGGACCTGGACATCACACTGTAGATCATACTGCCTGAAAGCTGACCTTGCTGTAACTGCAATCCTTTACCATAGCTTACCAGTGTTCCAGCATTTTGTATAATGCAGTCCCCAAACCCCAAATCTTATTCATTCAGCACAATGAATTTCAATTTTTAAATGGAAACTCAGAGATCACATATAAAGGAGTGACAACTGCCCCCATCCCCAAATTGACAGCAAGTAGAAATCTTAAGTATCAGCCAATCAGCTATTAATTCTCCTAACAAAATTGTCATCTAATGCCTCCTTGGTGACATAGAGGTGACCCTAGGATCTTGAAGGCTATGCCTGCAGAATGTGATCTGTGGCCTACACCACCACAGTGCAATGGCTTTGTTTACAATTGGGTCAATGGCCTCTGAATCTTTTTTCCAAGGACAAGCCTGACTAAATCCAGAAAAGTTCATCACCAGAACATTGGCCTGCCTGTCATGATATTTTTAGCAGGGGCAGGAAGAGGATCCTGTAAATTCACTTTAAGGAATGACATGAGTCTAAGGAGGAAGTACCCATGCAAGCCTATGAAATCAAGGAAATTTTGAACTATTAAGGTCTTTGAGAGCATTACATATTGGCTAGATATCTGCCCTTACAGCCACCACACTGTTGTTCAGTCATGAACCAAGCAAGTGTGTGATCTATGATTAGTCACTTAACCTTTCAGTGCCCACAGGCAAATGGGTAATATCAATGGGAGAAATATATCCTCTTTGAGCTGAATTATATTTATTGCCTTCTCAACCAGTTCCCAGAATTACTGGGAGTAATGGTTTATATTTAGGGTGAGTATTTCATGATATTTTCCCACTCAAACTCCACAGAAGTTTGATCTCTTGTGTTACTTCACTGATTTAGACCGAAGTGGGTGCTCATCAATTATTTCAATTACCATTAGGGCAGCATAGATTTTATTGAATACTTTCTCTGGACTAGAACTAAGTCCATAAAGATCACAGAAGAGCCCATGTCAATCATAGCTAGGATCTACTATATACCTGGGTCTGATAACTCAACGTTAAATATCAGAAATAAATGGCTATGGTTTAAAATGTGAGGTTTGGTGGATTTGTGGTGGCTTTAGAGTATTCTTTGCCATACATCTGGCAATGGTGGCAAGAAAGTCTGTTCATGGGTGACTCTACTTGGGTGGAACTCTCTTCCTCGGTGGTGAGGGTATGATAGACCCATTACTTTTTAGACCATATTCATTTCTTCTTCCCCACTGACCAATAAACTCTTGGCAGATTCCACCGTAATCCTAGCCTGAGCAAAGACAAGAAAACATGAACACATTGCTGTAATAATATAGGAAGATTGAGAACTACATCCAACTGGGATAGATCATGGTGTATGAATGGGGTCATTTCATGCAAAAATTTTGTCTGTCAGGGCAAAGCTATTCTATACCAAATCATGATGTAGGATCGTCTAGCAACTCAAGTGAAAATGTCAAATCCATTGACTGAACATCTCAGATATAAGGAAGATGATAAGCCTTTCCTTGGGCTCCTAAAATCCCTTTACACATTTCCAATAGAGAGCTATTTTCTATCAACAGCCAATGTGCAGATAGCTTTTCAGACTTGGAGGAATGCAGCAAAGGCCACCTTGACCCAGGCCACGTGAAATCCTGAAGAGTGGAAGTCCATCAATAACTAGTACTGAGCCAAGTAACCTGGAGGCTCTCTACTCACTTGGCAAAAGAATCCTATGGGTCAAAGTGCAGTTAGGAGGTATGGTCTCTCCAGGGACAGTGAATTGCTCTTGTGGTAGCTCTGAAGTCCCTCTTTGGAGCCCTCTGCTAGAGATGAAGATGATCTATAGGTTAGCAAACAGGTCTAAGTCTTGGGCTTGGGGGAAGGAGATAACATCCATGCATTCCTCATTCCACCCTTCATGAGATTAGAAAAAACCAGCCTAAAGAAAACCCTAGGCAGGAACATGTTTATAAGGTTTTATGCATTTTACACATAAATTGAAATTGAATTAGCTATAAAACCATGATCCTATGAATACATGATTTCATCCCTGTGGATTGCCCCTGCCTTCTAGCCCCATGCCCCCCACTCATATAGATCACACACAGCTCCATGTTTCAGGAGCTGATCTTCTTGAATGGTCATGACTGAAAAAAGATCATCCCCTGAAGCTCAGCCTTCTGGAACTGAAACTCTCCAAACTTGGAGATGCGGATCCTATGGTGACAGTTAAAAGTTGCTGAGACCTACCAATGTTTAAGTTGTACCAGCATGCCTTTTGACATTCTAAAGCTACATCCATTTCACATTCAGAGAACAGTAGAACTACAAGAGGCCTTGAGCATCTTTTAGAAGGGTAGTTTTTAGCCATTTTAGACTTACAGACCCTTTGGTACTCTAGAGAAACCTGTGGACCCCTTCTCTGACTAAAATATAATAATAATAAAAACATATAAGATTATAAAAGGAAACTAGTTATATTGAAATATAGTTGACAAAATATTTTTTAAACAGATTAATGGGCCCCCGGGTTAAGAACTCTGATCTAATCCAATCCTCTCATTCCATAGAAAAAGAAATTGAAACACAGATAGAGTGATTTGTCTAATGATATGAAAGAAGCAAATGTTAAGAGTTAGAACTCAAACCTAGGATTTCTGACTCTAACACCACGATTTCCATTCTTCCAGTGTTTTTCTCAATACAAATTTAGAGGAAAAAAATTTAAGAAAGCGATTTTTACCCATGGAAGGTAGAAAATTAATATACACCGACTGACTTCTAGATAAAATAGACATGTGAAAGCTTTAAAAAAAGCACATTTCACACATGAACTCCAGGAAATATCAGGAAACTAACACAAAAAGACAAATAATAATGGAAATGGAAAGGAACAATCAACAATGAAAAAGAAAAAAGAACTCCTCCACATAGTCCAAAACTGAACAAAAAGAGGTGCAGAAGTCAACAGAAGTGGGTAGAGAAACTGAGATAGGGAAACCAGCTCAAATGAAGGTCAATTCAGAAACAAAAAGACAGAGAATAGAGTCACACCAGGGAATAAGCATGACTGCCAGAAAACCAGTCTGGAGAAGGTGGAGACAGTGAAAGAGACTGTATCACAAAAGCCAGCATGAGTACAATTAAACAGGCTAGAAAGCAACAGAAGTGAGGAGAGGAACTTCACCTAGGAAGCCAGTGTGAACTCCCACAAATGGACATGAAACCAATTAGTGCTGGGAACATGGGGAGTACAAAGCATCCTGAGATCCAGTAAACAGTAACCTGAAGTCACATGCCAACCCTGGGTGGTGAGAGCAGAGGTGAGAACAAATGTAGCTCCTACTGACAGAAACCAACCATACACTTCTCATAGCATTGGGAGACACAGCTGGAGGCAAGAGCAGCTCAAAACCAGGACATCAGTGCTTGGTGAGGAACACAGGAGGTCTAGGACTTGCATGTTCCCTAGCATCCTACTTGATCATGTCTGAACCAAAGCAGGGAAAGGGACTCGTTGACAACTATGCTTCATGTGAGGAGAAAAAGAAAGACTACACAAAGAAAGAATGTACAGTGCACCGCTAATTGCAGGAGACAGAAGCCAGGGATTGAGACAAGAAGGTGGAACCTATTACTGACAATTCCATCGGGATCATCAGTAGCAGTGGTATCAAGCCTACAAGAGGAACAAGAGCAAACAAGCTCTACCAAACTTGTCCAAGAATGCTGGTGGAGTCTAACCTAAGCACACAAATCTCAAACCAAGAAAAGAGGCTGAAAATATGACTAAACAGGAGAAAATGTCAAATTCAATGAAGAAAAAATTCAGTCTAAAGAAGCCTAATGTAAAGAAGCCAGAAGAAAAGAATAATCCCATAGCAACTCCAGGTATAGCATCCAGGGGGAAAATAATGAGAGAAATTACAGGAGTGACAAGTAAATGAAGCAAAATTTTTTTAAAGAAAATCATACTAATGAAGATGACTGATAGGAAGTCACATATAAACTGGAAAAGGATAACAGAATGGATTAGAAAGATAAATCCAACAATATATTGTTTTACTCAAATAGTAAAATGAGAGGCTATACTATATTACAGTATACTGTATAGTATAATGTACTGTGCTTCAGGTAAATTTTTAAAAGCAAGTGGAGGAAGATGATCTCAGACAAGAAAACAGTAAAAATACACATGGTTGAAGAGATAAGGTAAGAAACTAGATTACATTTATAGACACACAGATAATGAATTAATATATGTTTATATAGTATGGATACCATATATAAGAAACATATATGTATATACTAATCAATATAATATATACACACATATATGGATATTTGAATAAGAGCTAAGAGCTTAAAAGGAAAGTTAATTGAACCACAGAGAGACATAGATAGAAAAGTATAGTTGAAGACCTAAATGTATGCCTCTCAGACCCAGACAAATTTAGCAGACAGAAAACTGATAAAGTAATTAAGGGCTGTAGCATCAATGCAATAGTCATAGTGCCAACAATGATTATTAATATGCCAGCATAGTT
>CM053593.1:240538944-240563463 GCA_028646575.1 Pseudocheirus occidentalis | reverse complement strand
AGCACACACTTCAGTAAAGGGACAGGGACAGGGTAGAGAATAGAACAAGGGAGGGTGGGATAGGAAGGAGGGACATATAATCAGCCTCTCACAATATGTCCACTGAATAGCCTGTATTGAATTGCTTGTCCTTCCAGTGGGGGTGGGTGACAAGGGAGGAACCAAAGGAATACAGAATTTAAAGTTCTACAATCCAATGTTAAAATAAAGTGTGTGTGTATACACACACACACATATGTGTGTGTTTATGTATGTACATATGTATATATGTATATATATATTATTATTATTATTATTAACTACATGCAACTGGGAAGTAAGATATACAGTCCCACCCTGCCCTACCAGAAAGTTAGAGGGGCATTGGAGGAGGACATAAAAGAGAACAGATTGGGGGAGGGGCTTTACAGTGGGATCGCTGTTTTGGGGGTGGGGGAAAGACAGGGAGAAAATTTTTAACTCAAAATCTTGTGGAAATGAATGATGCAAACAAGAAAATAAATAAAATAATTAATTTTTTAAAAAAGAATTATCAATTCTAATATTAAATTATTTACCAAAAAAATGGAAAGAGGGGATGCTAACAATTCAATTCTATGAGACAGCATCCTGATACCTAAATAAGGGTGAGATAAAGCAGATAAATAAAACTATAGACCAGTATCCCTAATGAATATTGGTTAAAATAGATTGAATATTTGGTGAAGAGGCCACAAAATTGCATTTTAAATGCTATGCATTGTACCATGTAGAATTGTATGTCTTCAAAACTAATCTCAAATGCTACCTATAACATCAAACACAGCCTTTCCTAAATTCTCCAACTGGTAGCCTCTTCCCCTAATTGCAATATATTAATTTTATGTATTCTGTATATTAGTATAGTGGATAGAGGGCCAATCTCAGAACCTGGAAGACCTAATACTTACTGGATGTATGATGCTGATAAGTCTACATAGCCTGTTAGTGCTCACAATTCTCTAAGGCCATAAATTGCAGAGAAGGTGCTGACCTATCTTGGTGAAGGGAGTCTCCTCATGTGGGATTTTTGTATACCAATTAAATTGGAATCCAGTCCTACCTCTCTTGTGCATACATACTTATATATGTTCACATAATAGATATATAACTATGTAGATATATGCAGATATTAATATACATACATTATGTATCTTTCTGTTCATTTCTACTAAATATGTTAATATACATATACGATGTGTACACACATACGTTAATATACCACTATTGTTTGCCGAAATTATTTATGTAAACCTTAAGAAGGCAGACTATTTTCATTTTTGTTTCTGTATCACCTGCACCTATCCCAGTTCTTGGCATAGAGCAAACACTTTATAAATTCTCAACCAATTGATTGGATAAATAATTGAAACCACCAAAGGGAAGTCACTTGCTACTTCAAGAGCAACAAGTAATGATGCAGCCTTTTTGCCAGATAACATGGGACAGTCTTTCACTCTCACCACAGTTCCACTTCAGTTCATCCACTTTACAGAAGAATCTGTGAAGTAGGTACTGAGGTTCCAATGTCCAATTACATAAGATTTCATATTTTGCTACTGAACACAAAATAGAAGAAGAAACAAAGGATAAAGTTTTGACTTTTCTCACTTCCTGTCTACTTTGTGTTGGTAACTAAACATAGGGAATGGGAAAGGGGTAAAAATTTTGCTATTAGAATGATGTGGAAAAAGTATGTCAGAGAAAGTAGGACAACCTAGGAAGCTAAGGTTTCCTAAGGTGTTCGTATCGTTCAGCAATCACATATTAGAGTAACTGGTATCTCCTGCAGAGTGGTCTTAGGTGGGCCATTCTGAATGTCAGTGCAATCATGCCCTTGCCCCCTACCAGAATATGTATGTTTCAAAGGTAACTAAGGATCCAATATATAAAGCAGAGTCAGAATGAAACACTGGATATTGAATCATAGTGAAAGGGTTTACTTTGAAAGGGAACACTTCTCTACTGGAGTTTGAAGGACCTCTTTATACCTTCGCAAATAGAGCCCTGATTTTTAACCAAGCCAAAGGAATGAAAACAAGAAGGATTCTCAACAGTGGCATCACCTGAAGCAATTTATGAGGACTGAGTATATTTCAACAATCTATAGAATAAAAGGAGTCATCTCCCAGAATTTTTCTCTAGATATCTTGAGATCTCCCAATACGTAGAAAGAACATTGTTTCTGTAATCAGAAGACTTCATTTCAAATCCTACCTCAGTCCTCAATTTCCTTATCTGTAAAATGAGAGAGTTGAACTAAATGGCGCCTGGGGTACAGAAGCAAGGAAAAAAGTATTTATTATGTGCCTAGTATGTGCTAGACTCTGCTAAGTACTTTAAAACTTTTACTTATCTGTGGGAGCAGGTAGGTGGAGCAGTGAATAGAGAACTGGTCCTGGAATTAGGAGGTAATCAAAATTCAAATCCAGCCTCAAACTCTTAACATTTACCAGCTGTGTGACCTTGGGCAAGTCATTTATCCCCAATTGCCCTGCCTTCCTGCCTCCAAAAGAGACAGTAAAAAAACAACTCTTACTCATTTGATCCTCACAACAATCCTGGGAAGTAAGTGTTATTATCTCTGTCTCACAGTGAATGAAACTGAGACAAAGATTAAGTTACTGAAGCCCAGATCCAAATTCACCTCTTCCTCTCTCTTATTCAATTCATAATCAGCCGAGGCCCCTTTCAGCTCTAAATATAGGATCCTATGATATAGGATTGAATACACTTACAGTGCAAGGAAGAGATACCCATCTGCTTCACCCTCAAAGAGATCATTTAGTTAGAATGATAGTTAAAAATGGAAGTCTTAGAGAGTAGGTAATTACTCTATAAGTAGTCTTACTACTAGACCCATTTGAATACTTAATATCGAAATAAATCTATGATCTACAGGAATATCCCCTCCAATATTACATACAGATCTCACATTTTCCAAGGCTGTCCATCTGGTGTGACTCTTGTCCATGTCCTTGGAAAAGTTTATCTCAGGAGGTATGCTCAATGTGTTCAGGGCCATCCTTGCCTTCTCTTGTAAATACAAGGATTCCATTGGAGCACACAGTCAAACATCAACCACCTCTTGCTCTCACTGGATGATGTGTCCATCTCAATTTTTGTTTGTATGTCTCCTTGATAGTTTTTTTTTTACTGTGGTTCTTGTTCAGAGTCCCTTATTTGTTATGTGTTTTGACGTATTCAAAACTGCTATGAATTTCTCCACTGTATTCTCAATGATACACATTTTAAATTCAGCAGAAGTGGAGCCCTGTGAATTATAGACTGGTAGAATATTGGCACAATAGAGTGAGGAAGACCTGATTTCAAATATGATCTCAGATGCTTGCTAGTTGTGTGGCCCTAGACAAGGAACTTAAACTTGTTTGCCTGAGTTTTCTCATCTGTAAAATGAGCTGGAAAAGGAAATGGCAAACCACTCCAACACTTTGCCAAGAAAACCTCAAAAGGGGTCATGAAGAGACAGACATGACTGAAAATTACTAAACATCAAGAACATTGGTAATGGGGGAGGGGCAAGAGAAGGGAAAAGAACAAGGTTTCATTAAGTGCATACTTTATAAATATTATGTCCTTTGATCCTCAGAGCAGCCCTGAGAGTTAGATGTTATTATGATCCCCATCCTACAACTGAAGAAACTGAAGCAGACAGAAGAAACTGAAGCAAGCAGACTTGCCCAGGGTCACATAGATGGAAAGCATCTGACACTGGATTCGAACTCGGGTCTTTCTGCCTCCAGACCTACCCGACTCTACATTGTGCCACCTCACTCCCTAGCTATTAAAGAGGATTATCTTTGTTTCAAAGAGAAGTTTGAGATTAAAAGAATTTTGAGATTTCCCATCTACTCATTTTACCACGGAGAAAATTATGAAACAGATCACCCAAAGAGCTTGTCTAAAGTTGCCCAGTTTGTGGCAGCAATCAGACCTGAAAGCTAAATCTCCCAGATCATAAGCCAGGGCTCACTCTTCTACATGATATTGCTTATATTGCAGCTTCATGCTGCCTAATGGCAATTCTATGATTAGATTTTTTTGGATTTTTTTATGGATTATTTTTTTATGGATTGAAATATGTAATCAAAAAGTTCTGGATAAGTTGCCACTTTAGTGATTATGACTATTTTTCTTCGTTTCCCTCAAGTCTTTTTAAGCTCCTATGCAAGGTAGCTAAACTCAGATCTTAGTAGAAAGTATAACCCTGCAAAGGTAAAGCAGGAGAGTTATGGTGAAATGTTGAATGCTAAATGAACAGATCTTTATATCGGCACAATATGTACTGAGACTCTATGTTGACCTTATGGATTGCCTATGTTTTTCAAGACTACATCTTGCTTCTTAGAATGACAAAATCATAGATTTAGAGCTGGAAGTGGTTACAAGGATCACTATTTTATTGATAATGAAACCAAGTCCAGAAATGTTTGCCCAGGGTCACAGAGAAAAAGAATCAGGATTCACATCCCGGTTTGAATTCTGGTTTCAGACTCAACATTTGTCTCTTAAACAATTTAGGATTAAGTCTCCATGCTACCACATTACAGCTACATGGCATCATATTATTATAGGATTTACCAGTAAAAAGGACCTTAGAAAACATCAGGGTTAAGCATGCAGACCAAAAAGAAGAGAGAGAAAAAGCACTCCCTGCTCCCCTTACTCTACCAAGTTCTAAGTCTATAGGTACAGAACACTACACATAACTGACTTTTTCCAGCGTGGTGACTGATTTTACAGATTTTGTTTTTCTTTTTCTCCTCTTTTAAATTTAAAAACATTTACTTGTAAAGGATGGATCTCTGGAAGGGCTAGTGAAATGGATAGGGAGGAAAGCCCAGAAAATCTAAGATCAAGGGATATTGCTTTTAAAAATGTATTATAAGTAAAATCATCTAGGTTGTCTCCTTTCTTTTATAGTTATGGAAACTGAGACTCAGAGAGTAAATCGCCTGCCTAAAGTAACATTGGTTATAAGTAACAATGATATGATTCAAATCTAGTTCTCCAGGCTTCACATTTGGTTCTCTTTTCACTACACCTGTTCTTCCCTCAGTCCCTAGGAGGGATCTACTTAACAAAGGTTCACTGCTTAGAGCCCAACCACACCCCACACTCTAGCTGCCCAACTGAGCCACAACACCTTGATTCTGTAGTTATTACAATGTGCTTGATTTCAAGGATGATGATAATTGCTACTTGAAACACTCCCTGCTCTACTTCTTGCCAAACATAGCTGACTTGGCAAGTTGATCAAATATTTTATTCCTACCCTTCAATCATTATTTTGCTTTTAAATCTTAGTCATGCAAATTGGCAAATAGCCAACCTTCACTGAACACCAACCACCCAGGCAAGAAAACTGCCAATTCAAATTTCCAATTGAATATGTTAGTGCTATAATTAGCAATTAGCACCTCATGACATTTTAGCCATTTGGAGGGGGGATCATAAAGAAGGCAGTGTCATCAAAGCCAACCACTCAGCCTCTGCCAGAGGAGAAAGCTAAGGAAGAGGGCCACAAGAGGGTAGGATAATTAGATAAGGAAAATCTAACTTTGCTTTTGAAGATTGGACAGGCTCTCTGACTTTTAGCCCTTGTGTGTACATATGCACCAAGATCAAATGGTCTGAGTGATTAGAGTTTTGAATAGGAAAGCAGAAGTTTTCTTTTCTTGACTTTCAGAAGGAGATGGGAAAGAGAATGGAGAATTGCCTCTTATCCATTAAGCTACAGTCTATATCTTCTAGAGGTTTTAGAATAGAGACTTACAATACTTGCCTAACCCCTTCAATCCCATGGAAATAGTGTGATGTCAGGCTTTTCCACTCAATCTGTGCAGGAATGAATGGAGTAAGGAATAGCATTTTTTGAGTGCTATCCACATTCAAAGCATTGTATACAGCCTGAGGATACAAATTAAAAAGCAATTTTAATAGAAGAAACAACACACAGAAAGGAGTAGTGGCCAGGAAGGGGAACTTTGCTCCTAAAAATGACAGGAATGATACAGTGCTCATTTCCCAACTTCATAATGCCTCACAATCTATGGTCCAACAAGAAATGGGGACAATAAAATATGGTCAAATGTTTACAGAAATTTCCCTATCCTCTAGGACTGATGATTAGAGCTGCCTTATTTGTGCAACCCTTAAATTCTCTGAACCTACAAAATAAATGTGCAATTTTACTTGAAAAAGAGACAAATTTTTCAAGGAAAATAGAAATAGACAACTATAAAAATTCCTAACTCAAAAGGGAACATATATTAAACATGGACTAAGTGAGGAATGCTTAAATCAGAAACAAATGTAACAATCAGGCACGTGGACTAATAGAGGACATATTAATGAATGTTATTAGAGTAAAATGGAAAAAAATGTGATTCTATGAAAAGAAATTACTACTTTATAATGAAAATCTAACCTTTCGCAATAATCAAAACCATATGTAATTATTCCTCTAGAAGGGATTGCAATGAATTGATTTCTGTCCTAGGTCAAATGAGCCCAGCTTACACATGAAACTTTGTAGCGTTCTAATTCGTGGCAGAGACATGAGAAGGCAAGAACAAGGCCGCTCCTAACTATAGAGAAAGAGGTAGGAGTAGAAGTGGGAGAGGGACATAGAGATAGAGAGACAAAGAGACAGAGTGGGGTGGAAAGAGAAGGAAAGAGAGGAGAAAGGGTAAGGGGAGAGAGGCAGAAACAAAGAGAAGGAGGGAAATTGAGACAGAGTCAGAAAGTAAAGGTCTGGTTGATAATTTCTTAATTTACGTCTGCCCATCTCACCCGCCTTTCCAACTAAATGAACTCCAATGTCTCCCTATTATCCTTAAGATACAATATAAAAATTCCTTGTTTGTCATTTGAAGCACTTCACAATGTGATGGTTTCCTAACTTTCTAGGATAGATGGTGGAGAGAGAGCACTATAGGCAGGAGGAAGGTATTAAGCAAACACATGACTATAGGAACATACAAGGTCTGTTGGGGAGATATTTTTGGCATATTCAGAATGGACTGAAGATGAAGAGACTGGAAGCAGATCTAATGACTTTCTGTCTGAGCCAAGCTCATTTGTTCACTATCCCCCAAGCAGACCACATACCTTCTCTTAGCATGTTTTTGCTCTACCCCTTTTCTCTGTTTTGAATACCCTCATCAATCTAAATGACTACTCTTCCATGAAAGATCAGTTCAAATCCCAGTTCCTTCATGAAGTCTTCCTCTCATTCCAATTCTGATCTCTTCTTCCTCTGAATTCCTAGAGCAATTAATGTTTGCATAGTTCATTTAGCAATTTACCACTTACTGTCTTTTGACTTTTCTCAAATTGTTGTCTTGATCTCATTTTAGTATTTAACTTTTAACATATTTATTTCTTGTTTCTGCAACTATATTAAAACCTGTTAAGAACAGCCACAAAATTTTTGCATCATCCCTGCAAAGACTAGCTGTTTCCTTTTTAATAATACAAATCCCCAACATAAAGCTGCATGGTTTTATTATTGTATTATTTGTCTTTCAGTCTTTGAATTTGTTGATGATTAAGTTCATCTTTTTACAAAAACGGCAATTAATCTGATTAGCTTACTGATGTATTTATGAGTAGATACACTATTTCTCAAGACAAAAGCCTATATTCTGGACATCAATATTTTCTGAGTGATGCTACATGAGTGTGAATCATGGAACATCCCATGCAATGAAGAGTGACAAGATGGTTGGGTGGATAACTAAGAGATAACAATGTTTTCCATAGAGGAAAGAGTATCCAGAAAATGGGGGTGGTCAACTATGTTAAATGAGTAAGAAATGCTAATGGTTTGGTTTCCATAAATTCTATAGGAACAATGGATGTTGCAAAGACAGAAATTACACAGGATGTGTGGGAAGGTGTAAATCAGGATGAGGGGAAGAAGGGTAGAGCAATCTTATCCAATCATATAGCTGGAAGAAATCTAAGTTTCCTCTTGGAGGAGACCTAGTTTAAACTGGCTCAAACTGATGGGGGGGAGTCACCAACATTTTATTGACGTGCATGCTTAACTAGCCACATGCATATTGACTGACACACCTAGAATAGAATTAGAGTCTCATTATCTGAACATGCAACCCATGTTAGCCCACGTTCAGGAGGAAGGGACATGTGAAGGAATAATTTGTAGTGGACAGGTCAGAAAGACTGTAACTCAGAAGGGCTGGAACCAATTCCAGTTCTGAAGGGAGGGACAAGGCAGGACTAGCAGCATAGACTCAGTCGCATTTGTCTAAATCTCCATAGTCTTTTGAAGAGGCTACCCGTTTATTTGGAAAGAATAAATGTAAAATAAAGGTAATGAAAACCTTCCTGGCTTTCCAATTAATATTGTTTATTCCTAGACTAAGTATATTTCTCACAAATGCTAAAGAGATCAAGAAAGAATTCTAGGTAAAAGTCATTGGAATTAAGAGATCATTGGAAACTTTAGTTAGAACAATTTCATTAAAGTAAATAGGTTAGTAGCTAGGTTGCCAGTGGTTGAGAACAGATTAAGAGGAGTTGAGACAATGAGTTTAGAAAGCTTCCCTGCTGCCTCTAGGCCCTGCTCAGGATTCTTGTTGTATAAAGAAAAAAAAATAGTGTTATAATAAATTGGAGGTTGAAGTTGCCTGCTTAAAGAACAGGGAGACTGAAGCTCTCTGCTTAAGGAAAAAACTAACAACTTTCTTTCTCTCTGGCTCTCACTCTCATGTAAGAAGAGCAACTCCTCAGCAACTCCTTCATACATGACTCTTAATTCAAGCTGATTCCCTTGTCCCTTTCCTAGCCTATGATGGATTTTCCTTGTGAAGGTCAGGGGAATTGAGCAATATGAAAGAAAAAGTTACCCAAGTCTACTGTCTCTGAGAAACTACATAAAAAGTTTCTTGTTACCAATTTTTCCCTCAAACACTGATGACTGATTTTCCTTTGCCCAAGAGAATCTATGATGCACTGGCAAATTTGATAAACAAAGGGTAACTTCTACATGATCCCTTATGGCATTAGTCTTATTCCTTCAGGACTGGTGCAGGGGATAGAGGAGTTGAGAAATTTTTTCTTGTCCTATACCCCATGAGTCCCCATCAGTTTGCTTTCCCACATCAGTTAATATCAATTCATCAGCCTAACTCAATCATTTTTGTGGAAAGGTGTATTTACTAAAGTACCTCAATAAAAAGAGTTAGTATAAACTCTCTCCTGTCTCTGCACCCTGACAAAGTCACTGTCTCACCAGTAGATACGGGTTCAGGGGAAATAAGGTTCAGTCTTAAAATGTATCTTAAAAAAGGGTAAATGAGATCTATTGGAAGTCCTTTTGCTGGAGTCCTTAAGATGTTCCCCTGACGTATGGTATACTTTTTTTTAATCTTCTAGGATCTTTGTAGAGCCTTCAGCCTAATTCTCTCATCTCATCCAGTCTGTTCTTAGCCCTTGAGATGTAAATTAAGTAGTTAACTGTTCCAGAGACATAACTATGATACTGCCAGAAAGTCCCAGACCATCCAGACCTATGAAGTATAAAAGATATTACTCTGATCAAGGTTTTGGGTGAAGGGGGGGTGTGGAAGAGAGGAGAAACTGAGTCTAAGATGTTTTAGTGGTTCCTTCTTGGGGTGGGTTGGGTGTGGCGCTGTGGCAGGAACATTGTCTGCTGGCTTGCTTCTCATTTGAGTCTCCTTCTATGGTGGCAGATGTTTGAATCACTAATTGCCACTAACTTAATGGTTTTATGCAAACCCCAGAGGCCATGACTAAGTCTTTAACTAATTAGAACCTATTTCCTGTCACACTTGGGGAAATGTCCAGGTTTCCTTCACACCTAATAAACAATCAAAATATGTTCTCATGCAATACACATAACAGGCTTATCATCTTATCATTTATTTTAATTAGGGTGAGGTAATTTGATTTATTCAATTAATCCCCATTCTTATACTTGATTTTGAGGAATGATAATAATATTTACCAATAAAAATGTTTCTGTTCATTTCAAACCCACAGATATCAAAGATTCCAGCAAATTACTAAAAGGGTTTCCTTCTTTCTATATGTGTGTAATTGACTATAATCTGACTCCCAATTGCACAGTGAACAAATTATATATGTACAGATCCATAAATGACTGAGTTAATCACAATTTTCTCTTAGTACTAGATTTTAGTGACTAGGTAAACAGAAATGCAAAATATAAACTATAATGGAACAAATCAATCAGCAAGTATCTGTTAAAAGTCATAGTGTCAGGCATTGTGTCAGATTTTAGGAATGCAACTACAAAAAGTAAATGATCCCTGTTTTTAGCCATATTTAATATTTTATTTTTCCCAATTACATTCAAAAACAATTTTAACATTCTACATTCTTTTTAAAACTTTTAGTTCCAAAATCTTTCCCTCCCTCTCACCCTCTCCTCCCACCCCCCACATTGAGAAGGCAACAATTTGACATAGGTCATGCATGTGTAGTCATGCAAAACACATTTCCATGTAAGTCATTCTGTGAAAGAAAACAGATGAAAAATAAAGAAAATGTATCTTTAATCAGCATTCAGGCACCACCAGTTCTTTCACTGGAGATGGACAGCATCTTTCATTGTAAGTCCCACAGAATTATCTGGGATCATGGTATTGCTGAGAATAGCTAAGTTATTCATACTATATCATCATACAATATTGTTGTTACTATGTCCAATGTTCTGGTCATTTCATTTTGCAACAGTTCAAGGAAGTCTTTCCAGGTTTTTCTGAACTGTGCCTGCTCATCATTTCTTAAAGCACAATAGTATTCCATTGCAATCATATACAGCTAACTCAGCCATTCCCCAATTTATGGACTCCCTCAATTTCCAATTCTTTGCCACCACTAAAAGAGCTGCTACAAATATTTTTGTACATGTGGGTCCTTTTACTTTCTGTTTTTTATCTTTTTGGGAAACAGACCTGATAGTGGTATTGCTTGATCAACGGATATGCATGGTTTCATAGCCCTTTGGTCATGGTTCCAAATTGCTCTTCAAAACTGTTGAATCAGTATACAATGATCCCCATCTTCAAGGAACTTCCATTCTAATTAGGGAAACAAGAATATATAAAATATATGCAGTACAAGTATAAACTTAATATATACGTATGAATATACCCAGCAATATGATATGGAAGCTAAAAAAGCTAATGTTATCTTAAGCTTCATTAAGAGAAAATTAGGTTCCAGGAATAAGGTAATAAGTTAGTTTAAGAGGGAAGGCCCTAGCAATTGGGATATGAGGAAAAGATTCATCTGGAAGATCACATCTTAAACTCTATCTTAAAGAAAGAGAAGAATACCTGAGGCAGAGATGAAGAGAAGGTGAATTCCAGGCATAGGATATAGTCAGTGAAAAGGCACAAATGTGGGATATGGACTATTGTTATTGAGGAACAAAAAGAAGGTAGGTTTGGTACACAGGTACCCACCTTTACACACACACACACACACACACTCCTTCACAGCTTCCTTTTGTGTGTTGTCTTCTCCCATTAGAATATTAGCTTCTTGAGGAGAGATACTTATCTTTCTACTTGTATTTATATTCCTCATGCTTATCACAGTGCCTGGTACAGAATAAGTACTTAACAAATACTTGTGGAGTTAATTCACTTTCTTCTTTTATCCTGTTGTCAAATGTCCCAGACCTAGGGAAATAGAATCAAGCTCAATAAATACTTGGTTGTAGACAAACAAAATCTGTTATTACGCAGTATATGGAAAGGAAAATTGCTTAATTCCAAACAAACAGACAAAAAAACCAAAAGGTTTTATTAAAGAAATATAAGCTAGCCTACTACATGGGAAACTAGGTGGTGCAGTGCATAGAGTGCTCTCCAGGAATCAGGAAGATCTGGATTCAAATCTCTGTCTCAGATATTTAATAGCTGTGTGACCCTGGGAAAGTCACAGCTTTTTTTTTCTCAGCTTTTTCATCTGCAAAATGTGTTGAAGAAGGAAATGGCAAACTCCTCCAGTATATTTGCCAAGAAAACCCACAATGGGGTCACAAAGAGTCAGATACAACTGAAATGAAACAATAACCTGCTATATGCTCAGCACTCTTGCCATAGAGAATTTATAGATTTGTCATTACAGCTCCCATCAAAAATTACAATTATCAGTCAGATCATCAAATGAAAGGTATATACTGAGAGCTTATTTTTAGTGTTGTGAACTGTCCCATTTCCCAGGTAATTATGAAATCACTGGGGTCACATCAGTGTTCTTCATTAGGTCTTTGAAGCTATGCTCTACAATGAATTGACACAGCATAATATAAAGAAAAGAGGTTTGTTTGGGTGTTATAAACTCTTAAAATAGTTTTATAACTATATTTCAATATAACTATTTCTTTTGCAATCCTGTGTTTTATTTTTTTCACTTAAAAGCATTATTCAGTGGTCCATAGGCTTCATCAGATTGTCCAAAGGGTCCAGGACATTAAAAATTTTGAGAACCTCTACTCTAGATTAAGGTCACATCTTTCTCCCATTTAGCCAGTATTAACTTGTGTCTTTCTGACAGTTGGCACTAAGATGTTCCCAAGATGAAGAAACAAGGATTCCACAGGTGCTGAAATATTTTAATAGGTTAACCACCCCACACTAAGCTACTTCTTGACATGAAAGTCTAGATAGATGAAGGGGAAATAGGCATCATACATATTATGTTTACAGATGACACAAATCTGGAAGGGATAGTTAGTATATTGAACTACTGGTGAAGATGAGAAAATATATTGACAGGTCAGCACATTGGGCTAAATTCAATAAGCTGAAATTTAATAAGGAAAAATAGAAAGTTTTGTGCTAGGGTTCAGGAATTTTGCTTTAGAAGCACAAGATTTGGTTATGTAATGGATTATCTGAAAAAGACTTGAGGGTTTTGGTAAACTGTGAACTCAGTATGATGTGGAAGCCAGTGTTATCTTGGATAGTATTAAGAGACTAGTTTAGAGGAATAAGGAATATATCTCTACTTTGGTCAGCTCACAGTCAAGTATTATGATCAGTCCTGGACACCACAGCTAAAAAAATGACATTGAATAAGCTGGAGAGTATTCAGAGGAAGTCAACCAGAATGGTGAATGGCTATGAGTTCACATAACTCAAGGACTAGTTGAAGGAATTGGTGAAGGAAAAATAGTGGTGGGGTTGGGGAGAGTATAGAGAGGATATCTGTTTTCAGGTATTTAAAAGATTGTCATGTGAAGGAGAAATTGCATTTCTTCTGTCTGGCCCCAAAGGAAAGAACCAGGAACAATGGGGGAAGTCACAAGTAGCTTTCCAGAGGACTGTTGCTGTGGGCAGCTTTAAGTTCTGATCACATAGTATAGTGAACTCTCTATTTATTCAGCAGTAAACTAAAGCAAAACTTTCACAGAACCAAAAGTATAGCGTTCACAATGTTCTGACATAACATCTTATCACTAACGTGGCCACATAGTTTTCAACAAAGTGGCCACATAGTTTTCAACAAAATATATCATTCAGTAAGTTCTTAACTCAATCATCCTTAAGGAGCAAGCCTCCTTAAGGGACACAAAGTACAAAGGTCAAAGTTCTCCACCCCTAGGACACAGTAAATCATGATCTCAGTTTGCATTAAATACCATATGAGAGGTCTTTTCATCTTGACTGAGGGCTGGCTCCCAGATTCCATGGTTCTTCGTCTATGGTCCCAGCTCCTTGCCTGAATCTACCCAACTGTCACCTGGATTCAAAGGTAGGCAGCTCTCAGCTCATTGTCCAGCTCCTTGTCCAGTTCCTTTTCCAGTTCCCATTCCATATAGAAGCTCACAGTGTCCAGTCCACCTCAAGTCCTTCACAGTTTCTGTTTCTGGGAAGACAAAGCTTAACAGAGCCAAAACAACATTCATAACATTGCCAGCACCATCATCAATTCACTATCTGACTATGAAATGAACACAGACCCACATACATTGTCTGAGAACTCAATACAAACTCACAAACAAGGTCTGATAACTCACTACAAACTATCACCATAGTCCCAGGACTTCTGAAACCCTCTTCCTGGGCTTCTGTAACCAGACAACAAGAAAAACTCTCTTTCAGGGCTTCCAGTAAGGTCCTAGGGCTTCTATACAAAGTATCACAAACAAAAATCAAAGCAAACAGAACAGACAAGAGTGCCTAGCCACCACAAAGTTCCCCTTCTCAATTCTGCTCTTTCCCAGTTTGGGCTTCTTCTTATATATGTTCATTAGCTCCTCTCTGTTCTCTCTGTTCCTGTTCCATCAGCAAATTACTCCCACAGTGGGTTTCACAAGTTTTGTTTCTTAACAAAGACTTGATATAATCATGGGCAAGGTTCAGAAGAAATTTGAACTGAAACAAGGTGCTAAATAATTAAATAGCTGAAACAAGATGCTAAGTACTTCTTTGCTTGCCATTACAGTCACAAAGAGGCTAATTTACACGAAACATCAGGATATATTAACAATTACAACAGACAAAAGTGGAATGGGATCCTTTACGAGGCAATGGTTCCAGTCTTAGTTAAGGTCTTCAAGTAGTGACCAGATGACTGTTTTCTGGGGATGTTGGAAAAAGGGATTATTTTCTGGTATGGGTTATACTAGAAGGCTTCTGATGTCCTTTCTTACTAAAATTCTGTGAAATTCCTCTTTCTCTAATGATTTCCATTGTCCTGTATACTGTGCCATGTATCAAGTGATAAATACAAAATTTCCTAATTCATTTTGGCTGTACTCATTTGATCTTTGAAGCCTGGTTCTAAAAATGATCACAGTTAACATGTAACTAAAAACCCTCTTTCACAAATACAATCCTAGAACATTATGGACTTGATTAATGATCACCTGTCTGAGTTTGGTCTATGCTCAGTGTCTTCACTGACTTGGAATCATTACAGGAGAACATATTGGGGAAAGATACAGATGTGCTTTAAAAACATATTACCTCTGAAAGGAAAAATACAGAAAACAAATTCCACTTTCACAAGATTGTAATAATAAAAAATGAGCACTCACCACTTTAAATGTTTAATGAAAAAAGATATGCATTCTTACAAAAAGAGAACAGACTACTAATGTAACTTTTCTCATTTTGTTTTGTTTCCTAATGCATTACAGGAACAATTTCCAAAGTAGAGAAAACAAAAACAAATGATGGACTTCTTAGAACATTATCTCCCAAAATACGTTTGTGTAAGCATTATCAAGGACAACTCTTCAGTCAAGCAGATGGAGAACAATTAAAAAACTTAATCTAATAGTTGAAAAGTCTAATTAGCATTCATCTAGAGCATATTCTGAGTCATGTTCATGCTATAGATGAAACTTTTTTTTTGCTTTTTGGAGGGCAATTGAGGTTAAGTGACTTGCCCAAGGTCACATAGCTAGTTAGTGTGTCAAGTGTATGACGCCAGATTTGAATCCGGGTCCTCCTGACTCCAGGGCCAGTGCTCTACTCACTGTGCCACCTAGCCGCCCCTATAGATGAAACTTTTAATTATTTTGTTCCCATCCTGAGATAATACCATTGGCATAGGTGAATGCAATAAAACATTATTTCACTTTAAGAAATAATAAATATGAGATATTCAGAACATCATGGGAAGACATATATAAACTGAGGCTTAGTGACATTAACAGAACCTAGAACACAGTACAAACAATGATGTGCATTAAATAGCACCTAAAGGCAATTGAACTCTGATTAACCCATATATCAGTCTTGAGCCAAGAAAACATTATAAAGAGATACATTTCCCTCACCTTTGTAGAAAGGTGGAATTGAGGGATGTGGTATACAAACAAACACAGACACTCTGTTGATTGGTTTTGTTTACCTGTTTTATCTTAATACTAGCCAATTTCAATGGGGAAGATGAACTGTGTTGAGAAATACTTGTAGTGTGTAAAAGCAGACTTTAATAAAACTTATTCAGATATCCAAAAGAATCTGTGATCCATCTGGATTCAGGAAGACCTGAGTTCAAATATAGCTGTGTGACCACAAGCAAGTCACTTAACTTCTGCTTGCCTCACTTTCTTCAACTGTAAAATGGGGATAATAACAGCAAAGCATTGTTGTAAGGATCAAATGAAATATTTTTAAAGTTTTTAATACCATGCTTATCACATAGTAATGATTATGAAAATGTTTATTACTTTCCCCCTTCTTCCCTTGATTGGAGAGTCCCCTCTAACGACATAAATAACAACCTGTCTGTAATTTTCTATCCTGCATTACTTTGTGGATATCCTCCTAAAACACAGCCAACAATGAGTCTCCCCAGTGCACTGGAGATCTTCAATTTCTCCTGACATCACACAGTACCCATCTTTTCTCTCTGACATATGATCTTTTAACGAAATTCATTACTCCCATTCTTCTTTGGAGTTACTTCATGTAATAGCAAGCAAAGAAGTAGTTAGCACCTTGCTTCAGCTATTTAATTATTTAGCACCTTGTTTCAGCTCAAGTTTCTTTTAAGACTTGTCCATGATTATATCAAGTCTTTTGTTAAGAAACAGAACTTGTGAGCCCCTGTTGCTAATACAACAGGAAGGTGTGGAACAGGGAGGAGCTTAATGACCATATATAAAGAGAAGCCCAGGCTTGGAGAGAGCAGAACTGGGAGGAAGCATGGGTGGGGTGCCAGTACTTTGTATATCTATTTTGATGTAACTTTTTCAGATTTGTCTGTTGTTGTACAGAAGCCCTGGGATCTTACTGGAAGCCCTGAAAGAAGATTTTCTTGCTGTCTGTTTACAGAAGTCCTGGAGGAGGCTTTCAGAGGTCCTAGGACTATACTGAGATTTGTGTTGAGTTCTCAGACCTTGTTGGTGGTTCTGTGTTGATTTCACAGGCAGATAGTGAATTGATGATGGTGCCAGCAATGTGGGTGAGTGTTATTGTGGCTCTTTTAAGCTTTATCTTCCCAGGAACAGAAACTGTGAAGGACTTGCGGTGGACTGGACACTGTGGGCTTCAGTATGGAATGGGAACTGTACAAGGAACTGGATGAAGAACTGGACAAGGAACAGAGAGCTGCCTGCCCTTTAATGCTGGTGACAGCTGGGTAGATTCAGGCAGGAGCTGGGACCAGGGAAGAAGAACCATGGAATCTGAGAGCCATCCTTGAGTCAAGATGAAAAGACCTCTCCTTTGGTATTCAATGCAAACTGAAAAGATCATGATTTCCTGTGACCTAGGGGTAGGAGGACTTTGTACTCTGTATCCTGTACCTCTTTAGAATTATTCAATTAAGGATGATTGGAAACTAATCTCCAATTAAGAAGGAAGAAGACTTTTTGACTGAGAGATTAAGGCAATGTGACCTAGGGGTGGAGAACTCTGACCTTTGTATTTTGTGTCCCTTAAGGAAGTTTGGTTCTTAGGGATGATTGAGTTAAGGACTTACTAAATGATTGTACTTGGTTTAAAACTATGTGGCTACTTTAGCGATAACTTGTTATATCATAACATTGTGAATACAGATTTTGATTTCTGTCAGTGTTTTGTCTTAGTTTGTTACTGAATATATAGGGAGTTCACTATGTGATGTAATCAGAACCTTGAAGCTGCTCACAGCAGCAGTCCTCTAGAGAGCTGCTCATGCTTGGCTTTACACTTGGCTATCTGTTGCAGTCAGTTCACACCTATCATGCACCTTTCCTTTACCCTCTATGTATGGCTCATCTTTAATTCTCTAGGGGTTGTGTTGCTCTAGACTTTCTTCCATACAGCAATACTAGTCAGTTATTTTCATTGAAAATATCTGCCTTTGCTTTCTCCCATGCATATATTTAGTAAATCTTAAAAATAACTGAAATATATTTTAAATAAAATTAATAGGCCCCTGGGGAGAGAGCAAACTTGTGACCTTATTAACAAGGGGTTTCCTTCAACTTAATTCCTCTGCCAGCACCAATGCCTAAATATATAGGGTGGATTTTAAAAAATAATAATGTAAAATGTTGCTAAAAAACTAAAATATTATGTATACAAAATGTAGTATGGTATAATAGAGTAAAAAGAGTGTTGGATTAGAAGTCATAGGACCTGGCTTCAAATCTTAGTTCTGCTAGATCTGTCTTATGCAATTTTGGTCAGGTCAATTCCCTTTTCTGGGCCTTAATGTCCACATTAGTAAATTGAGGGGACTGGACTTTAAAGTTTCTCTACTTTGAAATTCTAGAAGTCTATGGAATAAACCTGTAAGTAAATACCATGATGATGTGGATACAAATGGTGCCTTAAGGGTTAAAAGGAACATAAAGGGTTGCTTTTCCAGTACTTTGTGAATTCCTTCTTGGGGGGGTTGGTACTCTTGTCCTAAAGTCCTTTTCCCCTTATCTTGAAATACTATAAAACTTCTTAACCTGCACCAAAAGAATGGTTTTTGGCTCCCTTATCTGTGTGCCCTTTATCCTTAATCTTTAACCTGTGTCCCTCTGCCCTGTCTTTAAATCTTTAAAACATAAAGAATTCCCTTTGTCTCCCTCATCCTATGTCATAAAATCCTTTCTTGTCCTGTCTTTAATCTTTAACCTCCACAAAAACTTCTAAAACTATATCATCATTCAGAAACCTCTATATAAGCCTAACTCCCCCAAATATCAGGATCTCAATTAGCTTTCTTGTTAAGGAGACTTGAATAACTTTCATGTAGGAAAGCTCCAATTGGCTACAGAGAACATCTAAGTGAATTCATTCACACTTGAACCACTCTTCTCACTTTGACCTCAACAGTGTATGAAGACTGTTGCCTCTAAATAAAATTATCAGAAATCCAAAGAACAAAGAACAGGAAGAAAACTGATGGAACAAGCAAAGTAATACATGAAGAAGAGAGACTCTGTGTTTCTGTATATAAAACTTAGGAGTCTCACCAAGTGGGAAACAGATGAAATTCTGCATCCATTGCCAGGTTTACTAAATGGGTCTCATGCAGAAATGCTGAGCCTTGTACAGTTATCCATTTGTTCAACAGCAATAGTGAACCCAGGTTCTAGAGTTACTTTTGATCTTCTACTTCCTTCCCATCCCATATCAGTCCCATCATTACCTGCTCTTTCTTCCCCTCAAACTGTAGCCCTTCAACATTAATAAATGCACAACTGAAAGGGATCTTAGAGATTGGAGTTCATCTTCATTTTATATTGGAGGATACTATGACTCAGAAAGATGAGCTAACTGGCTCAATGTCTCATCGGTGATAAATAGTACGTGCCTGATGCAAACAGAAACCCAACCTTGCTCTTACCTCATACAAAATTAGGAAGAACTTACTCTTATTCAAAGCAGGGAGAAATGACTTTTGCAACCACATTATGTCTTAAGTTTTTGCATTTCCAGACAATGGATCCCTTAGCTCTTTACAACAACCATTTTCTCCCTCATTTCTGGTTAGAATGAAAACGATCTGGCAAGCTCCTTATCCCAGGAGCGCTTTAACAATAAATCAAAGACTCCAGCAAGACCTGAGCTGAAATTTAACGTTTATAAGAAAGGAATCTTAAATAGCCTATTGCACATCATGTTTTAGATTTCTGAAAAAGTGGTCCAAAGACTGCCACTTGAAACACAATACTCTTTTATTTTCTTTTTTTCACTCTCATTTTGATCATTTCATTCATTCAGCAGGTCACACATTGGAACAGGGAACAGAGTGCTGGATTCTGTATCATGGAACCTGAGTTTGAAACTCAGCTCTGCTACTTACTACCTTTATGATTTGGCCAAATAGTTTAACCTAGTGTTGTGGAACCTGTGGCCTCTACGCTGCATATGGCCCTCTAGGTCCTCAAGGACAACCTTTCTATGAAGTTTGTATTAAAAGGGCCAAATTTGAGGCCCTAGAAGGCCACAAGTGGCCTTGATGTGACAGGCTCCCCACCCCAGGGTTAAGTTCTCTAGGTAAGTTTAATTATCTGTTTTAAAAAAAAAAGAGGAGGTTGGACCTGGTGACCTCCAAATTCTCTTCCTGCTCAGAGTTGGAGGTCTCATGATCCTACTGAATGCTATTCTCTTCATAGTATGGTGCTATACACTATGAGGTTTTCAAAAGGAAGGGAGGAAACAAGTATTTATTAAGCAGCTACTGTGTTCTGGGCACTTTACTAAGGACTTTACGCATATTATGTCATTTAACCCTCAACAGCTCTGGAAGGTCAGTACTCTTATTATGACAATTTTACAGTTGAGGAAACTGAAGTGGGCAGTAGTTAAGTGACTTGGGCAGGTTCACAGAGCTAGTAAGTGTCTGAGATTGGATTTGAACTCGGGTCTTCCTGGCTCCAGGCCCAGTGCTCCACTCATTGTGCCACCCAGCTGCCTCTAAAGAAGGAAATACAAGCTGGACTTTCAGGGAGCTATCCAAATGCTGAAACAAAAGACTATGATTAAGTATCCAATTGAGTACTGAAGTACTGAGTACTGAGTGCTATGAGATTCAGAATAGAGTCAGGTCACAGAGGAACACAGGACCAAAAGAATTTGGCTAGACAGAGTCTCACGAGAAGGACACTAGAGAAATAGAAGTATCAAGAGTCAAAACTTAGACCAGAGGTTCCAAAACTTATTTGGCCTACCACTCCTTTAAAAAAAAAATTAAAAATTACTTGTCACTCCCCTGGAAATCTACTTTCTTTAACCCTTTAACAGTTTTTTTGAAAGCTGTGTCATTTAAAAAAATATGTGTAAAATATTTTTTGAAGTGACATCTTAAATTTAATAATTTATTTTAAGATTGTGGTTTTTTTTCCTGCATTGGAATTTTGATGATGCAATATTGAGTCATGTAACCAGATAGTATCATATTGTAAACAAGTCATTACAGGTACATATTCCTGCCAATGCATGTTGAACTTCCCAAAAATGCATGACTTGCTAACCTGCCAACATTTGCCTGTCAGTAGACTTGGCCACTGATCAATTATCACTTTCGTTTTGCATGTTTATTTGGAAAATAACATAATCACTATGATTTTAACTCTCTTATACAAGAGAGGAAACATGTATGAATGGTTTTTCAAAATTTTCTTATCTTCTTTTCTTATGCTTCTAGCACCCCCTTATTTTTAGCCAATATCCCCCAATTCCACCTGAGGCCACTAACTACCTCCCCCCCAACTGTCCCAGAGTACACCACCGGGTAGTATTGCCCACCTGGGGAACCTCTGGTAGAGACAAATAAAACATTTTCACTGAATAGAAAGGACACCAACTTATGGGAAACAGTGTGATGGAGGCAAAGGGAGAATAAGATTAAAGCAATATTATGCTGGAAATTGTTATACCAATGGATATGGTGGCGTTTCTGAAGAGAATGGATATTCTGACTTTTTATGTGAGGGATATTTGAGCTGCTCTGTAAAAAGAAAGGTTAAAATTAAAGGGGAAGCTAGGTGGCATGGTGAATAGAGTCCTGGTTCTGGAGTTAGGAGAAGCTGAGTTCAAATCCAATGTCACACACTTACTAGCTATGTGATCCTGGGCAAATCACTTAACCTCACTTGCCTCAAAAATAAACAGATAAATAAAGGGTAAATCAAGACACCTGAATTACAAGGAAGGATAGGAAGGAGTTTTAAGGAATGTGGCAAATGGTCAAAAGCAATCCCAGAATTTCAATTTTAAGCATAGAGCTCAGGGTAGAAGTTGTGAGAGTCCAGTTCACAAAGGGAAAATATCAAGCAAGAGCATGGGGCCAAAGACTGACCTTCAACAAGTACCAACAGAGAGTAGTGGAATGCCTGATAAAGAATGATGGGGAAAGGATGAGAAAAATGAGGGAAAACAGAGTGTCACTGTTGTGCCAAGCAAGCTGAGACCTGGGTTCAAGGTAAATTTAAGTGTGGATTTATTGATCAAGCACTCGACTTCCAGAGTTCTCACTCAAACTGGCAGTCCCTAATGGATCTCACAGACTTGATTATATAGGACAAAAAGAGGAACTACAACCAGAAAGAGGGCTAGCCAAAGCTATGATGTTATATAAGCTAGAAGAGCAGATCGGTTAGCTATTTTGGGAATACGGCTCAGGGGTACAAAAGTATAAGGGCGCAACCCCCCCGATGACATAAGGGTCCCTCCCAGAACAGGGTGAGGTGCAGGATCATGAGGAGGGGGACTGGAAAGTCCCAGGGTTCATGTTCTGGGCAGAGGTGTGGGGTCTGGATGCAGAATCACAGGGAACGGAAAGTCCCAGAATAGACCAAGGTCATGTTCTGGGCAAAGGGTGTGGGGACCCTGCTTGGTCAGTGGAACAGGATGGGGTAATCTCTAATTTGCACCCCAGGCTTATCATTGGAAAAATACAGAATGCAAATTTGAGGAAGTAGGGGATAGGGGACTTATGCCTTGGGCGGAAACTTGCCCAGACTTGGCTTAAGCAGTTTCTAGCTGTGACAGAGAAGTAGGGGCTTGATGGTGGGATACAAGTTGGCCATGCTCAGGTGGTGGGTGGGCAGGTGACCCAGGACTTGAATTAGGGCATAACTTCACAAAAGCCAAAAGAAGAGAGGGAGTGGCAAGAAGGAAGCAATAGTAATGAATGTTAGGTATTATAGATAGATTTAGAGAATGAAAAATGAGCTAAAATCATTGGTTTGACAAGAAAGAGTTCATAGATAGTAGAGAAAAAAAGCTTCCATAAAATGTTATGAGTAGGAACCAGATTTCAAAAGGTTAAGGAATAGGTGAGGAAAGGGAAAAATGAGATATAGACCACTTACTCAAGAAGCTTCCAGCCGAGAAGTTACTGAACCATTTCCACAACTGGGAAAAAATCCAAAGAAGGTAAAGGAAAATCAGTCAATAAGTTTCTATTAAGCATTCTCTATATACCAAGCACTGTGCTAAGCAATGTGGGTACAAAGAAAAAGAAAAAGAAAAGGCAGTGTCTTCCCCCAAGGAATTTACATTCTAATTGAGCTGAATCTTGAAAGAATACATGGACTCTAAAATATGGAAGTGGCAGAGAGGAGCAATCCAGGCCTAAGAAATACTCAATACAAAGGTGCAAGAAAGGAAGTGGAGAATCCTGTGACAGCCAGAAAGCTAGCCTGGATAATGTGACAAGGTAGGATTATGGAGAAGAACAGAAAGACAGGAATGGGTTTCTAGGTCCTTGGGTGTTACCTTTTGAACGAGTCCAGGTTTTACAGAACAAATTTTTTTATTAAGGGTATTTGTTCTGTGAAGTACGGATTCAGTCAAAGGACTGGACTTGAGGACCTAGAGGGTAACATGTGTCCTTGAGGCCACAGGTTCCCCACCCCTTGTCTAGGTTGTGAAGAGCTTTAAATGCAAAAAAAGAAAGAGAGAATTCTATTTGATCCTAGAGAAACACAAGGGGAAGGGAATAAGGGAATTTATAATACTTGCTCTGTGCCAAGCACTTTACAAATATTATTTCATCTGATCCTCACAACAACTCTGGAAAGGCAGGTGCAGTTATTCCCATTTTACAATTGAGGAAACCAAGGCAACAAAGATTAAGTGACTTATGAAGGTCACATAGCTAATAAGTGTCTAAGGCCATATTTGTACGCTGGTCTTTCTGAATTCAGGCCCAATATTCTGTCAAGTGTGTCACCTAGCTACCTCACACAAAGACCACAATTATGTAAACAATAGTAGCTGAACTCAGAGTAAAATCAATGACGTGTTTTCCAAAGGAAAAATGATGAAACACCTCCCTCTTCTCATGAGAGGGATCACAGGTGCTAAATATAGCATATTTAACAGAACTGATCATCTCAGTTGGTTTTCATTGACTTTCTTTTTGAGTTGGTGGTGGTATTGGTAAATAATTATAGTGTAAAAACCAATGGATGAATCATTTTTAAAAAAAATAAATATTTAAAAAAGAAAGCTAACAGTTAAGTGAAGGATGCCACTTGACTGAAATTTCTCTGCCTCATTATAGTCTCTCTCTTTCTTTAAAATGAAGTTCAGGGACAATCTTCTATAGGAAGTCTTTGCCTATTCCTTCAAGTGCTAATCCTCCCAAACTACCTGTATTTAACGACTCTGCATATACTTGCACTTATTCACTTCATATTTATGATATATATGTAATATTTACCTGTGACTCAAATAGTATATAAGCTCATTTCAAGTGGATATTGCTTCATTCTTTGCACTTGTATCCTCAGTGTCTGGCACATAAGCACATAATAAATATTTTTTATTGGTTGATTAAAGGAAAGAAAATGCATAGAAGCAAAAATAAGCAACAAGATCAAGTAGAGGATTTTTGTTTGTTTGCTTGGGGAGAGGAGCTGTATCTTTTCATGTTTTCCCCCCAAGATGAAAGAGATCTGAGGACATTTTATAGAAGGAAATAGGCTAGTGGAGACATTAAGCACACTGAAAATTAATGAGTTTCGGATGAGAAGTAGGTCCCTCAGGAGTAGTAAACAAA
>CM053593.1:240509206-240530136 GCA_028646575.1 Pseudocheirus occidentalis | reverse complement strand
TAACACTAGGTTACTAGGATCTACTTAACATCTGATCAAACAAATTAATTACCATTACACTGTGAGAGAAGGAACATTAAAATTTCCAAATATTTAAGGATAAGAATAACCAAGGGGCAAATGGAGAGTCTTGTGGTACTTATGAGTAATCCACAGCATATTAAAGAATATGGAATTATACTGGAGAAGCAGTGTAAAGGATGTCATCAAAGAAAAGGTATGATCTGGGAAAAAGACAATTCATCATGTCATGTGACAAATGGATAACAATAACTGGTAAACCCATATGGTATCTAAGCAATGCCAAGAAAATGTTAGGAAGGCCCCTAGAAAGAAGGATGTATCCACTTGCAATGGAATTGTGGGAGAACATAGAAGAGAGTCAAACAGGATAGAAAGGCACAGAGGAGTTCCAATATCCTGAAAGATTGCCCCACATCAACAAGATCCATTAGAGAATTGGTGTATTCTTCTTATAATGTTATACAACTTCAAGTGATGGAATTTTGCCATGTCCGAGGAATTATAGTTGTAGGCTATCCAATGGGAAATTGAGAGATAAATGATGAGAGTGAATAAACTGTAACATATTACCAACATAGGATTATGCAGAAGAAGCAGTCTAAAAAATTTCATCAGATACTGAGTAAAATGAGCAGAAACAGGAGAACATTGTACAGAGTAACAAACACATTGTGCAATGACTGACTTTGATAGATTTAGCTATTCTCAGTAATACAAGGCTCTAAGACAGTAAAAGACTCATGGTGGAAAATGCTATCCACATTTAGAGAAGGAACTTTGGACTCTGAATGCAGACGGAAGCATACTATTTGCTCTCTTTTTCTTTTGCTGTTTTATTTTGTTTTTTCTTTCTCATGGTTTCTCTCCTTAGTTCTAATTCTTTACATCATGACTAATATGAAAATATGTTTAATATGAATGCCTATATCAGATTGCATGCTATCTTGGGGAAAGGGGAGTAGAAAGGGGTTAGAAAATTTGAAACTCAAAATATTATGGAAATGAATGTTGAAAACTAAAAATTAATTAATTTAATAAAGATTTCATTAGAAATATGAGGTGTTGGGTAGGGGAAAGATGGGGAGAAAATTTGTAACTCAAAATCTAGTGGAAATGAATGATGTAAACAAGAAAATAAATTTATTTATTTATTTAAAAAACTATTTATGCAACAAAAAATATGCACAAACAGAAAGGGAGGGAGATGGTTCTTATTATGAATGTGGGAAAACTGATTAGAAATCTGCACGCTCCATTTGTAGTTATGCAATTTCAAGAGATCTAGGAAAAGCCCTGAAGTACACTGGGTAGTTCCCCTGTGAGGTTTAATATAGGACCTTTCATCCAAAGTAGTAAAGAGGAAATGGCAGCAATAACCTAGACTAAAATGATTCTTTCCAATGCCTGTAGTGGCATTGTTAGGAATGGCAGTGTTAGGAATTAAACCCTGTGCTGTACTTGCAAGGACTTCAACACACTTGTTCTTCCTTCTCCTCATCCATGCAACCTTGATCTTATCATATAATTGAATAACTTCAAAAATGAAACATACCACAATGATTAAGCACTTAGCACAGTGACTGGCATATAGTAGGTGCTTAATAAGTGTTAATTTATTGATGGATTAAGTAGCATTTATTGATAACTTAGTATGTGGCAAACAATCCTTCCTTTCCAGGAGACCTGGGAGTGGTAGCAACCACCCCCATTTCCCAGACCACTATCCTTGCCTCTAGACCAGACTTTACAACCATCAGTTGGGGAAGCAACACGTGTGAAAAAGGGACCAGTCATTCCCACCAATTGCCAATACAGTGCCTCATACAAGATATGCAAGAAGGTTCACTGAAGCTTTAAGGGCCTGCCGAGGGAAAGACAATGAGGAGCATGTGCCAGGAATATCAAACCACTACTTTCACCTTGACCATAATTTCCCCTCAGATCCTGATGGATACAGCTCAGGACTCTGAACTAAAGAGCCTTGGGATTGGCAATGCTGTCAGCCTGATGCCCTCAGCTGTCATCCTGGGAAGCACTGCCTATGGAGAGGCATCTTGGCAACTGCTTCTACAGGTACTATGGTCACCCCTACAGGTGAATGCTTTTACCACCAAAGTACTTGACACTATCAAATTGTTCAACATCAGAAGTTAATGTCATCTTTATAAGGAGAAATGACATTTGAAAAGAGGCATTATCATCTACTTTGCCACTTCACCCTAAGGACCAAATATAGGCCACATTGTTAGAATAACAAAAAAACATGCTGTAATATCAGTGAAATGGGCAAGAACTAGTTAAGTAGAAATCTCAGTGAAATAGTCTGATATTCTGCAACATTAAAGAAATCAAATAAGCCCTGAATACCCAAGCTGAACCAGGAACTAGCAGGCTCAGAAATTAGCAGGCCAAAACTGGGAATGAACCCAAGACAGAGCCAGTGCTAGACAGAAGAATGCACTCAAGTAATCCATCTTGTTGTTTTCTTCTTCCATGTACCTGAAATTCATTCTCATGACAAACCCCTTATTCATAATCGTACTTAGCTCCTCAGCCATAATACTAAGGCAATTGCCACCTGTAAGTTCCCATGTCCAGATCTTAATTGATCTATCCTAAGGCAATTGCAGTCTTCGGGTTCCCATGTCCAGCTCTTGATTGATCAACACTGAGGTAATTACAAACCCCTGGTTCCCATACCTTGCTCCCCATTATCAGTAAGGTGTATACACTCCCCTGACTACAAAGAACAAATCCCTGTGCCTGGTTTTCTTCTGTAATCAATCTGTAATCAATTAACAATGGGACTACATGGTATAAAAAGGGTCTGTATGTTTGGATCAGGGCTGCTCTCTTCTTCCTAATTGGCTATGAGAGTCAGTCACCATGGCTAAGTTAATTTCTATTAAAGCTCCTTAAACTTTTCAATTGGATTCTGTGGTCACTCTGTTAAACTCGATAAATCCTATCTGGGTCATAATATCAGTAATTATAAATCTATGTGCATACTTTTCTATCCATATGAAAATTTTATTGAAATAATCTACAAAGTACTTGAGGGCATCCTTAATGAGAGCATTAGAAGAAAACAGACAGATATTACCAAATGAGAGTCCACAATAGACCAAGTCTTAACCATTGTGCAGTTGCTGAAAAAATGTATGTATGACATAAAAAATGTAAGACAAGGGGCAGCTAGGTGGCATAGTGAATAGAGCATTCAAATCCGGCTTCAGATATGTAACAACAAAAAAAAAAAAAAACCTAGCGGTGTGACCTTGGGCAAGTCACTTAACCCCAATTGCCCTCCAACAAGCAAAAACAAATATATGACATAAAATCCCACTGTGCTTATTTTTTGTTGATTTTTCAAAACACTTGATTTGGTAGAGCAAAATGCCTCCTAAAAAGATTCTCTCCAACAAGGTGTTTTCCTTGCATATGTCAAAATTACACAAGATTTCTTGAAAAATATATCAATAGAACTAATTTGGTTCAATGATCTTCTAATTGTAAAGATCAAGTGAAAATTAGATAATGGACATATGTTTGCCAAAGGTATTCAGCATATCATGGAGAAGGTCTGTTTAAAAGTCAAAGACAAATGAGTCTGTATAAATCAGGGATTCTTAACCTGGGGTCACTTGACATACAGATAGATCATCTGTATCACACACACACACACACACACACACACATTCACACATAATTTCCATGTGTTTTCTCCCTCATTAGAATGGGAACTCATTAAGAGCAGCCTATATCTTATTTTTTTCTTTGTATTCCCAGCACTTAGCAGTTAACAAACACTTTATCCAATCATTCATTCTCAGAACAATGTTTTTCAATACATAAAATAAATGTATCTGATTACAAATAAAACCAATTATATTGAAATTGAAATATCAAAATATTGTTAACATATTCACATAAGCCTTACAAAGAACCTTTTTTATCCAACTAAAGAAGATGATATACATGAAACATTAGGAGAATGGCATCAAGTTGTAAATTAATAAGTATAAGTGCTAGAGGAGTTAAAGGAAGGGAACTACAGGAATGTGCTCAGCACATTGCTATAAGGATCATTTGACAAAATAAACACAATTATAAATGATAGCAGACTAGAAAGAGCCTTCATTCTAGAGTCTTAGAACTTAGGTTCAAAACTCACCTTTGACACTGACATTGTGGTGTTTGGCAAGTTACTTTACTTCTCTGGGTCTCTATTTCTTCATTAGTGCTAGGTAAATAAACATAAATAAAGCTACCATGGTTACTACCATATTTTGAGAATCATCCTCAATTTTTATTCATTTTCTTTAGCCCCAGGGTAATCCTCAACTCTTCATTGCCCCTCACATTCTACAGAAATAAGTACCAAGTTCTATCAACTCTATTTACACATTTGTTACATGTGCCCCTTTATTTCCATTCACGTCCACCACCATAGTTCAGGCCATCACCGTCTCTTAGTTGTACTATTGCCATTACCTTCTAATTGATCTTCCTGCCCCAATGATTCATGATGTTGCAATGGAAAGAATGCTGGATTCAGAGTCAGAAATTCTGGATTCGAATGCTGACTCTTCTATTTACTAAGTCAGTGAGTTTAGGGAAGTAACTTGCCCTCTGGTCCACAGTTTCCACACCTGTAAAATGAGAAGATTATATAAAGTGACTTCTAAAGACCTTCTAACATGAAATCTATAATTCCACCATTCTATATCCATTCTATTTCCAAGGTATCGTCCAAACAATTGCTAATTTGATGCTTCTAAGTCAAATGTGACAATGTCACTTCCCTATTCAAGAACTACCAACAGCTCCTATTGCCTTTTGTACAAAATACAATATCCTTGTCATTTGAATTCTTTCACAGTCTGACTCCAGTTTACTTTTGCAGACATATTATACATTATTTTCTTCATACATTCTATTTTTCTGGTCAACACTAGTTTACTTACTCTTCCTCCTATATGATATTTGACCTCTTATCTCCAGTGTTGCACTTCCCAAACCTGGAACAAACGCCATCCTCTCTTTCACCTCTAAAAATCCTTATCTACCTTCAAAGTTCAGTTCAAATTCCATATCCTATATGAGTCCTTTGCTGATCCTCTGCCATAAAAAATACTATCTAATTTTCTGTTAATTTTTTGTTTTATATATGTAAATATACATGTACAATAAAATATAAATAGATACACAGGTACGTAAATGTTATTTTCCCACAACAGAAACATAAGTTGCTTGAGAGCAGGAACTGTTCAATTTTTATCTCTGCATCACCAACACCTATTATAGTTTAGGGAATTTAATTGATGTTAATAAATACATATAAAATGAATTAATGAATGAGATACCATCCCAAAGACATTTAAGAATGAAACTAAGAGGACAAACAAGTAAAAGATTGAAAAAAATGTTTGAAAAATCAAAAATATCACAAATACTTTTATACCATATTCTTTTAACTGAGGTTAATCAACTTTTGACTATAAACATCACAGTTCCAATGTGCTTCTTGGGGAAGTAGAAATGGCACTTAAAAATGAAACTGGGGAAAAAAAGTTAGAATAGAACAATGTCAGTAACAGTAAATATAACCTGTAGATGAGGATGGAGGAAAGCTAAACTAGAACAAGTGGACATATTATGAGTGGATCCTGGAAGTGACATAATTTGAAGTTGGAGAATTGAGAATATCACAGCATAAAAAACATAGAACCTTATTTTTGGCATGCATAGACACACACACACACACACACACACACACATATACACACACAAAGCAAGGAAGAGACATTGGCTACTTTCCTACCTAATAAAATTCTGTGACAATAAGTTATACATACATTAAGTTCTTTGTTGTTGAGTATATAATAAGGAAATAAGTAGGATTTTCCAAGTGGTTTTTCACAATAGACTACAAGTTTATTATAGGAAACGTAAAGTCTTGTTTCAACTCTTTTTTGTCTCATTTGTTGATTGTTCTTTTTAAAGTACAGTATAACAAAACACTGTCATAAAGTATCTACTGTGCACGTGTCAAAATTATACAAGATACTTTGAAGGATATAATAACATAGGTCATTGACTGCCCTCTAGTAATATCAAAGCAGAAGACAGGAACATGCCCACCCTCCAAAGGCATTCCTCGTTGTCATGGAGAAGATTCAACACAGAGGTAATGTCACGGAGGAGAGATTATCCCTAAGAAATCATGAATTCTTAATGCTTTTGTGTCAGGGACCTCTTTAGCAGGCTGATAAGGCCTATGAATACATTCTCAAAATAATGGGTTTTTTAAATTTTTAAATAAAGAAAATGCATAGGATTACCAAGGAAACCAATTAGATTGAAATATAGAATCACAAGATTTAAGAAATAATTTCATGGATCCCAGCTCCTTTTATTTATGGATGACATTTTGTTGATTGCATCAAACCCAATGACATTGCAGTCTCCTAAATAAGATTCATAGAATTCAGGAATTTGGCCTTAATTGTTAGATTAAGCATATTATTATCCAGAAAACTATACGTTTGATTGTAAGACCCCTTTTTCCACTTCAGTCCCCCTAGCAAAACCCAGGAAAGTGAACTGTATTATTTTTGGAATGTAGCTTAAAGTACCTTTATGGATACTCATCTGCCCAAACCTCCCAATTAGTCTCAGATGTACAGGTACAACCAACAATGGAGATAACACTCATGGTGCAAACATCTTTATAAGATGCCTTTTCAGATAATTTCTAATAAAACAGGGCTTGACTCTTTTCTCCCTCCCAGATTTCTTCCCTTCTGATTCATTTGAAAAGCATTAAGAATCTCGTTTTCAACTTGCATTGGACTGGAAGTTGTGGGAGGATGCAAAAGCAATAATAAAATAAAATCTTACGATCACATCTCTAGCGGCTAAAGTGGCCTTGGAAGTTACCTAGTCCAAGTCTCTCATCTTACATATTAGGAAACTGAGGTTTAAGGGAAATTGATCAGGTAATTTCTTCAAGACCACAAAGGTCATGTCAGAGACAAAATTCAAACCCGTGTCCTCTAACTCCAAATCCTATGTTATTTCTATTCTGCCTTAGTCATATTTAAAATTTACTAAGAAAGCAAAATTTTACCTCTATATTAATATGGATGAAATAATTAGAAAGACACATAAGGCAACCTCATGTGGGTACATTAAAGATTGCATATAACTTTACTGGGGTAACACATAACAAAGAAAAGATCAGGTTGTCATTATTATAAAAGATTGCCAATAAAAGGTTGTCATTTTCTTAAAAGACAATGTACACAATCAGTCTTCAGCTAGGTAGGGAAGGAAAGAGGATTTTGAGAAGAAGAGGAAATGCATCGAAGTTTATTATACTAAAAAAATAAGAATATTTCAAAAGCAGCTGAGTTAGTAAAGTATTGAAATCTCAAACTCTGGCAGAAAGTTAAGTAGACAGGCAATTGTGTTATTTCTTCTGACTCAAAATTCAACCCAAAAATCTAGTTCAAAATACGCCATGTTGGGAGGAAATCAGCTCTCAACTGTACATAGTTTCATCTGAATAAGCATATTTTCCCCTTAAGCATTCATCTGACTTTTGCCTTATATTTCTCAGTCCCAGATGTCATTATACAAAAAGGATGAGTTCCTATAGAAAAATGCAAAAATGCTATAGAGGCAATCTCCACTTTGTTTATATTCAGCATTGCCTATTAAATAATTTTGTTTCACTTGTTATCTTCTTTACTCATTTGAACCCGCATCTAGCAAGTAGATACTATTTGCAGTACATTGTGCAAAGGCTGTACATGTGCCAGTTTTTTTTAAATGAACAAATGAGGATTGGCTAAACACCTACGATATGCCAGGAACTATGGTACATACTAGGGATATGAAGACAAAAGTGAAAGTCTCTACCTGTCAGCAGCTTCCACTCTATTAACGATGAATAATAATAACAGAAATAAAAATAGTTAGCATTTATATGCCAATTCCAAGTTTCCAAAGAACTTTACATGCATTTATGCTGTTAGTATCTTCATTTTACAGAAGAAGAAACTGAGACAGGTAGATGTTAAGTGACCTGTCCATGGTCACAAAGCTAGTAACTATCTGAGACTCTATTTGAATTCAGGTTTTCTGACTTCAGGTGCAGAGTTCTCTCTGCTGCACCGCCAAGCAGCCTTTATTGGGGGAATAATAGTGATTTATGAATAATTACAATATCAATTTGAATGTAATAAGTATGCAGGAGAAGATAAGAAAATAGGGAGGGAGGCATTCAGGACTCTTCAAGACTAATGACACCAACATTAAATGGGCAGTATTAAATGCTGTCTTTAACATAATTAATAAAAATGGATCACAAGAAGTCCAAAAGAGTCATATCAGCATAAAGGTGAGATTTCCAGAGTGAAAATTTTTTCCCTCTCATCATTAAGTGTTACTAGGATCATCAATATGAAGATTAGAGTCATCAGTAATAACTGATGGTGGAAAACAGGGAGGAAAAAAAAAACTAAGCCAAGATCTCTGACCACTCCTTTTGTTGATGGATCTTCATCTGTATCCTGTCCCATATACATAGGAGTAATCTAAGGCTCAATCTTGGTTCTTCCTCTTTCCTCCAGATCACCCATCTCAGTAAAGCCATGAATTCCCATGTGTTGAATTATTTGCCTATGTATGACTCTCAGGTCTATTTTACTAGCCCTAGTGTCTCTCTTGGGTTCTAGTTCTATATCACCAACTTGAACACTTTGAACTGAGTGTCCAACAGAGTCAAAGAACCCGCAAAGGAATCCTACTTCTGTCACTTGCTAACTAAGTAACCATGGTCAAGTCACTTAAACTTGCTGGGCCTAACTTTCTCATCTGTAAAATAAAGAGGGCTTCTAAGGTACCTTCCAGCTCAAATCTATAAACTTATATCAAAGGAGATTAAGGAGGAAAAAGAAGAAAAGGAAGAAGGGCGAGGAGAAGGAGGGAGAGGGAAAAGGAGAAGGAACAGAAGAAGCAGAAGGAGAAGAACACAGAAAAGGAGGAGAGAGAAAGGAAGAAGGGGAAGGATGAGAAGAAGGAAGAAGAAAAGGAGAAAAAGCAGAGAAAGAAAAGGAGGAATAGAAGGAAGAGGAGGAAGAAAAGTTTGCCAAGCTCTGTGTAATGGAGATGTGGGGATTAATGTCCCATCCTCTCCTTCTGTTCTGTATCTAAAAATGATAATTTTATTCACTATTTCTTAAATTCAAATTATAATAGAATCAATTGGAAAATTGTATATTCTTATTTATATTTTATATTATATATTAATATTTATTTGTATAAATAAAATTTATATGTTGCTTTCATGTTTACTAAATTATATTTGTACATATATATTATATATACTGTGTGTATACATCTATATAGATATATAAAGATAGATAGATAGATAGATAGATAGATAGATAGATAGATAGATAGATAGATAGATAAAACCTCAAATGAGCCTCACAAAATCTCTGTGAGATAAGTACTATGGCTGTCCATTTACAGATGATAAAGCTGAGGGTGAAGAAGGGCCTTGCCCGAGATAACAAAAGTAGTAAATATGTGAGATAGGATTTGAACCTAGGTCTTCCTGGCCTGAATTCTAACATTTCAAGTCCTGCTTAGATAGAGGGAGTTTCCTTTCCCAAGAGGGTCCTGTGCCGATGAAATCACAGGCCCAGTTTCTATCCATGTGTATGTATTCTCTCCCAGGCAGCCAGGTGGTAAAGTGGATGGATCACTGGGCTTGGACTCTGGACACACGATTTCAAGCCTGGCTTCAGATACTTACTAGCTATATGACCTTGAGCAAGTCATTTAACTTTTTTTGCCTCAGTTTTCTTAATCGTAAAATAGGGATAATAATAGCATGCACCTCCCAGGGTTGTTGGAAGGATCAAATCATGTAATCTTTGTAAAGCTCTTAGCACAGTGCCTGGCACATAGTAGGCACTTGTAAATGCTAATTCCCTTCTACCTTTCCTTCTTTAAAAGTTTAAAGCTTCTTAAGTGGAGCAACTATTTCATTTTTGTGTGTTTGTATCCTCAGAGCTTAATAAAGCTCATAGTAAGCACTTAATAAATACTTGTTGATTAATTAGTTTTTCAAGGCACCTTAGAGATTAGTTTGCCCCATACATTATTTCATGTTACGGTTGAGAAAACTGAAGCCTAGAGGAGTAAAGTGACTTTACTTCCCACGAAGAAAGATAGTACCTGCCCTCAAGAAGCTTACATTGTAATGAAGAGAAACAACACATAACAGAGAGCTAAAATGCTTGGAGGACATGAGAAAGTCCCCATGTACAGCCATGGCGGCAAAGTCCAGAAAGTCAGAAGCACAATCAGGGGAGAAACAAAGCATAGCAAGCCTAAGTCCAGCCTAACATGGAGGCCCCAGAAAGAACTCACCAATGGGAGAATAGGGCTGTAGGGCAGATGATGCTCTAGGATGAGAAGGAAGCTAGAGCATAGTGGTGAAGTCCAGAGATCAGAAGCAGAATTAGGAAAAATGAACCTCCATTTTGCCAGTGTGCCCCAAGGACCACATGGATCTATCCTCCAGTTTTCTGAAGATATCTCCTCAAGATTCTTTAAAGGTTGCAGTATTTCTATCATTTGTACCCACATGGATTCACCAGAATAACACTGTTATTTAAAAGACAGAATAAAAAACAAAATGAAAATATTTATATTCATTTAGTACTTTACCATTTACAAATAGCTTTACCATAAATAAGTCATATGGTTCTGTGCCATAAGCATGTACACAAGATTACCTCAATTTTTAAAAAGGGGAAACAGAGACATGGAGAGGTTAAATAGTTTAGACAAGGCCACATAATTTTAGTAGTTTAAGAAGGGCAGGGACTTGGGTTTTCTCAGTCACTACTACCATTTTAGGTTAAAACAAGAAGATTGTTGTGTATTCAGAATATAACAATCTGGTAAGCCAACCAGAAAAGTAATGAACCAAACTCTAAATAAAATGTAAATACAGAACACAAATTACAAGTAAGATTCAAGATCAGAAAAAGAAACAGACATAGCAACAAAAGGAAATGGAGAGGGGAAATAAATAAGAGCTGGAGGATCAAAGTAACTGACTTGAAAACAGATTCAAAAATGCAGGACCAGGCCTTGGGCAGTAAAACCTTTTCTTGCTCCTTTTTTTTTTTTCCTTTTTGAGGCAGCAAATGAGGCAATGCGATAACTAGCTTTAGAGAAAAAGACAATTTTAAAAGAAATTCCTGTTAGATTCACCAGAAATTTATGGACCATAGATCTCTGGCTGAGAGACTTCAGAGGTAATCTAGTCTCTCATTTAATAGGTAAAGAAACTGAGGAGTTTATGTTGAAAAGTAGAAACTTCTTTTAGGCTCCCAAATTGGGAGAGACCATCTTTAGTGTTTTATGTCATTGGTAGGCTCTTAAGACAGAAGAAAAATAAATGAGTAAGATCAAGGAAAAAGCAGCTGTACTAGGGTTTAGGATATTTCAATGCATTATTCTCTAACTTCAGGAATTAGTATGGGAAACATTAGCCACTTACAGGCATATGCATGAGCAGGAACAAAATAAAACTATAATATCCAAAAATGATCAATATTAAGGTTTTTTTTTAAATGGTCAATGTGGTAGCTATCAGAAATACGCTTATTTAATTTACTCTCCCTCCATTGTCCTGACTTGGGGGAAATAAAGGAGGTAAACTCCAGGTAGCTTAGGATAATTTTGGTCTACTGTATGATTGTTCCTTGGCAACCAACTCATAACTTCCTTGTACATTGGTTGATTTTTTTCTTAATGAGAAAAATAAAAGAATCTTTCTTATTATACTCATGTTCATCAAATTTTCAGTCATATAACATTTAGGACAGCCAAAAGGGACCACTGTGCATGTGCACATGAACATGTACACACACAGATTAAGAATTCTTACTTTAGAGATACTTTTGTCTAATACTATGGCCTTACTTTACAGATTAAGATAATGAGACCTCTGGAAATGGTGAGATTTATCTAAGACCACAAACTTTATTAGGGGCAGAGATAGGATAAGAACTCCAGTTTCCCGAATTTTAGTCTAGTTGTTTCTATCAGAGCCTTGGTTGCTCACTGGGAGTCCTTGATTAAGGTATGACACGAAGGAGTTAGGGTTTCAAGGTGTAATCCTCAATTACCCAAAAGATGTCTTGGGTCAACCTCACCAGTGATTTAAAGAGGCTGAAGTTGGCAGAAATTAGGGGACTAAGTACATAAAAAACAAATTGAAAAAAAAACATGGTCAGCCTTGAAGAATGGTAAAAAGTAGAGGATAAAGAATATTATTAGTTATGGAGAAGGTATAGTGATCCACACTTAACCTAGTGGTGAAGGATGGGTCCACAAAGTTGAAAGAAGGAAAAGAAAGATATGACAAAAGGAAAAACAGTCTCCAAGAAATGGAAGAAGACACCTAACAACAACGAAAGGAATAGAAATTGAGGAGCCATCTGTCAATAGGAAGCAGTTATCTTGCTTTTCAGAAATATTAGGAACATAAGAATAAGGAAACTGTGTTTTTGACAATGCTGTTACAGTTTCCTAGACATACAGTCCATATGTGCCTATGCCTTGGATAATTAAATCATGGGTTTCAAATTTGAGGGGACTTTTGTGTCATGTATAAATGAGGAAACTGAAACTCAAAGAGGTAATAAGTGGCAGACCCTGGAGAACAATAACAACAGAAGTCAGCCAGCCAATGGGGCAGCTGGTCTTAACTGTTTTTGAGTGAATTCATTAGGAACATAGCTATTTAAGGCAACATTACAGTCAGGCGAGATGCTGGTTATCATTATTCTTTTTTGTATGTGGCCAACAGTTGGGCCTTGTGATGCTTTGAATACAGTGTACACTGAAAAAGGGATAAGAGTAACAATGATATGTCCTGCAGATTCAGATCAAAAGCTACTTTTCCAGTCTTCCATGAGTTCCCATCTGTTATCTAGAAAGATTGCTTTTTCTTATGAGAAAAATGTACCAACCCTAATGAAGCTGACTCTGGGTAGTGCAGAAGGTAAACAGGTTGGGGTAGCGATTACAAGAGTTCAAACAGTGATCATGGTATCTCCATCTTCCTTCACATAGCAATGCTTCTCCTTCTATGGGAAAATGATCTTGAATGCCTAATTATTTTTCAAAGATGAAATGAAGAGACAGCTAAGTGTTACAGTGGATAGATCATTGGGTTTGGAACTGTGTGACCCCAAACAAGGGACAATTTCTCTCAGCCTCACTTTTTTTTAATCTATAAAATGAAAGGGTTGGACCCAATGTCCCTGAATGGATCTTCCAGTTCTAAATCTATGATAGTGTGACTGTCTTTTCTTGGCTAGTGTCAACTAATATTTAAGACTTAACCATCATACTTTGGCAACTGATCCAGAACAAGTTATCTTAATTACAAGGAAATGGTGGGGAAGGTGGATTTTGACTGAATAGCAGCCATAAAAGTGAAGAAAAAAGATAGTTCAAGGCTAAGTTTCATATCATCATTAGATACATATGAATTACAGGAGATGCTTTTACCTCAACTATGAGATAATGAGATTAAGGCTTTTGAGACTTGATATCCCTGAGGCTTAAACCAGTTAGTCAGCAGATTTTCCCTAGAATACAGCATTGTTCTCTGGCTACCCAATGAATGAACTACCCAAGGTTCATCATTGTCATTTACTGCATAACCTGCCTTCTAGCTTGTACCCTTTCACTATCTTGCACTTATTGAACTCAGGCCTGTAACCAGCATGGAGTCAATATGATTTTGTCCTTGGGCACTACAGTAAAAGGGTGTGCTGCATTCTTCCCCCAGACTTCATCTCACAATTTATTCTCTCATGTTACCACACAATGCAACTACTGCAAATTCCAGAGCTGTCTGAGCACAGGACCGGGCATCCACTCTCCCCTTTCCCCTTTACCCCTATGCCCATCCTGGAGCAATGTTTATGAAAACACAGCATAAACTCTTTGGAGAGTCAACTCCCCTGGTACAGTAATACTATGGTATCACGCTGTAACGTTACTCCTACCATGCCTATCATCTCCTACCCTAAGTTAAAATATTCCAAGTACAACTCTGCTCAACTTCATTTGCTAGCACCAGGGAGCTGACACTGGCCAACCTGTATTCCATGGCAATTCCTTGGAGTCCTTATCATGTCAAGTGAGGCCAACTCTGCTCATCCTGAAGTGGCATGATGGGGGGGGGGGGGGGAAGCATAGGAAGAGGGAGGGAGCTTTGCACAAGAAAACTAAAAGTGACTTAACTCAGCAATTCTACGGTGGAATGGCTAATCGAGATGATTGTAAAAACATTTCAGAAAGTATTCAGTTTACGCTTATTAAGCTGAAATTGCGTCTTTTAAGTATGATATGGAAGCTATATTACTTTATTGTTATGGGTAAAGCTGGCATTTTAGTCTAGCTAAAAATCCTTGCTTATGTGTCACATTTAAATAACATCAGTAGTAGTTATGACTTGATTTACATGGAAATTTTTTTAGACCCACTTAACTTGTTTGCCACCCAGTTAATGGAAACATTTCAGTGTTTAATTTAATTGATCTGTATCAACATGCATACTTGCAAAATTCCATTTGTGTTATTTCAATATCCAATGCGCCTCCACAATTTCCCCCTCCAAAAAAAAAAAAAGCATGCATTAGATTTTTATGATCAGTCATTATTCTTGCCCTTAAGAACTGGAGAGAAAAGCTGACCTTACGCTATTTTTTTTTAATTCAAGCAATTTTAACAAGGCATTCTGGATTTGATCTCAGAGGACCTAGGTTTAGAGCCTAGCTTTACCACCTATATGACCAAATAAGTCACTAAATCTTTCTAGATCCCAGTTTCCATATTTGTAAAGTAAAGAGATTGAATTAGGTGACATCTAAAATAGAACTCAATTATCATCCTCCCCGCTAAAACAAAAAATATTCTCCTTTTAAACTTCTCTATTTCTGTTGAGAAAAATAACATCCTTCCAGTCACCCAGGATACCAAATTCATCCTTATCTATATTCTTTACTGTGACCCAACATATCTGATCAATTGACAAATTTCCATTCACACAATCTAGTTCAAACTCTTATCATCTCTTGTTTAGTCATTCGGTCACATCCATCTCTTTGTGACCCACTGTCATGTGAACCATACTGTCCATGGAGTTTTCTTGGCAGAGATACTGGAGTAGTTTGCCATTTCCTTCTCCATGGATTAAGGCAAACAAAGGTTAAGTGACTTGCCCTGTGTCACACACTAGTAACTGTCTAAGGTTGTATTTGAACTCAGATCTTTCTGACTCCAGACCCAGTGTTCTCTCCACTGAGCCTTCTAGCTTTCTCTTGCCCTATCATCTTTTACCTCATCCCTCCTACCTCTATAATCTCTTATTCTACTTGTATTTCAGTAACTTCCAAACTGGTCTCCCTGACTGTAGTCTTTCCCCAATCCAATCAACCTTATGTAGAGTTGACAAAGTAATATAAGTGAAAAATTTAGACAATCAAGTCACTCCCACACTTAATAAACTCCAGTAGTTCTACATCTCCTGTGGGACCAAATATAAACTCCTCTGTTTGACATTTAATATTCTTCACAACTTGACTCTTTTATAGCTTTTCTTCCTTCTTGCTGTTCTATATACATGACACTCCATCTACTATTTCTACCTTTGTACTGATTATTCTCCATGTCTAGATGCACTCCCATCTCACCTCTGTCTCTAGGGATCCTTTGTTTCCTTCAAGGCTCAACTCAAGTACCATCTTCAGCATAAAGGATTTCTAGGTCTTCCCTGTTGCTAGGGCCTTCCTCTACCAGGTAATTTACATCTGATTTTTATGTATTTTTGTACTTGTCTATATAGAAGCATGCTGTCTCCTCTGTTCAAAGGTAATCTCCCTGAGAACAGGGAATACTTTCTTTTTGTCTTGGGTTGCCAATAACATAGTAAAGGCATTTTACATACCATTTATGCCTATGTAATATATAATTACTTGATTCTAGCTCTCTGTTTATGATTTTGTGAACATTTAAAGTAAAGATATTATAAATACCCAAATTAACTACAAAGGAAATATGAAGGATGATACTATCTGCATCCAGAAAAAGAACTGATAGATAGAAGTATGTATCGAATGGTTTTATACACACACATATATAGATATATCCACACACATTACATACACATATCTGTGTCTAACAGTAGCCATCTCTAGGATGGGGTAGGAGGGAGAAAGAAAAAAAAGAAAAAGAAAGCTATATCATAACTTTATTATATATTTAAAAGGAATAACAGGACTTGCAGTTTCATGTACAATCATGTTTTTTCTCTATTCTACTATGTTATGGAATTATTTTAGTTCTTAAGCTCAGAATAATATAAATAAAAATTTAAAAATAAAGGTATACCTTGATTAACCAACATTAATGACCTTTATTGAATTCTGAACAAAAGGAATACTTTAATTAATTGATTAAGTTCTGTCAGGGCTCTCCAACAGAAAGATCTGATCTGTGCACAATTTATCACTTCCATTTGCTACCTGGGCTGTCTTTTTTTGCTCTTAAAAGTTGGGTTTTTTAAAGTATTTTTTATATCACTGACACTTCTCAACGACCCCCATCACCAATAGGAAACTTCAGTATGACAGAAAAGGACAGTTAAGTTAAACAAATCACACATTATCTATCTCAAAATCGATACCTATAGTATGTCACCTCTCTGCTAAAAGGCAGGAAATAGGCTTCACAGTCAATCTTCTGAAGTCACAGTCACTGAATTCATCAGGGTTCTGAGGTGTTTTGGTACTAGTTTCTCTATACCACTGTGATTCACCATGCTTGCTACTGATTCTGACTATTTAACTTTCAGTCAGTTTGCTAAATACCTTTGCAAGTTAAAATAAATAAATAAATAAAGCAAAATCTCAAATTTCTCGGAATTCTTCATATTCATAATTTTTTATGGAATAAAAAAAATTGCCCACGAGATTCATCTGCCACAGTTTGTTTAACTATTCTCAAATTCATGGACATCTGCTTTGTTTTTAGTTCATTATTAAGGCAAAAAGTACCACTAAAATATTTTTATATTTGTGAGATTTTTGCCTTTGACATATTTGGGAATGTTTGACTATTTATTCTTTCCCATTTTTCATCTTAACTTTCACAATGAACTCTAACTTCCAGTTTGTGCAGCCCATCTGTTTCTGCTTATTTTTTAACTTTGTCCTCAGTCTACTTTCTTGACCTCTCAGCCCCCAAACATTCCTGCTCACATTCTGGCTTCAACATTCAGTACCCCTAATTCCTAGCTTACCTAGAAAGTTCTTTACTTATTGAAAGAGTTTCATCATTCTTAGAATTCTCTACACATGTAAGTAATGGCCTTCTCAGCTACTCAACCAGCTTTCTGTCACTCCTCTTAGTCCCAAGGAACTGTTTGGACCAACAATAATCTGATTGATCAGAATTTAATTCATTCCAACTTCATATCTAAGACAATTCATCAAAGAAATAATGTCTCATAAACTTACAGAATAAAAGTGAAGTCATAAGGGCTAAGGGAGGAAGATGGAGGGCTGAACCACTATGAACCACAGTTCCTTGAAGTCAGCTAAAGTACCCTTCCTCTATTATCCTCTAAGTCCAGCAAACAACTAATAGGAAATATCCATTCAAATATTAGCAAATATGGTTTAATGAGCACATGGACTTTGAGAAAGATACCAACCAAAAGCTAAAGATACAATTAAGTTAATAGTATCATCATTACAAACATGATGTCTGATTACTATCCACTATCAGTTAGCCCTTAGGCTCTCAGATTTGGTTCTTGATTGCTAAGCAAGGAATAGATGTTACAGTCCTTAGATTTATAGAATATTGTTTAAGGTATATAACATTATAGAGCTAAAGGGGGAAGGAATTTGAGACAGTCTTTAGTACAACTCCCTCATTTCAAAGATAAAAAAGTGAGTACCAGTGAATTTAATTAACTTACCCAAGGTTACACTTAGAACTCATGTACTCTGACTACAAAGCTAAGTGCTCTTTCCATACTTCCAGGCTGCCTCAGGATAAGTAATAAATTAGTTAGCAAGATCCACAGAAGCTACATTATAGTTTTTAGTTTGAAAAATATGATAGATTTACTTACAACTAAAAGAATGTCCAGATAGCACTTAAAAATATGGCATCCCAGTCCTGGGGGATCAGAGTAAATCACCTGGAATTGTGATCATTAACACCTAAGAAAGTGCTGACTGAATGGGAGAAGCCAAGTTAGATAGCATGAAGGGGACAGGAGGTACAAGAGAGACTGTAGAAAAAACAATGGCTCTAGAGTCAGAGTAACTATGTTCAAATTCTGCCTATAATGCTTACTATCTGTGTTACCTTAGGTAACCTAATGACCTTAGGTCATTAAATGACTCTAAATGACCTTAGGTCATTAAATGACTTTAAATGACCTTAGGCCATTTAATCTCTCAGGGTCTCAGTTTCCTCATATGTAAAAGGGAATGGGGGCTGGATATTTGGTCTCTGATGTTCTCCTTTCAAACTTTAGGACTAAGATTCTAGAACTCTAAGCCAAAAGCATGAAGGAGGAAACCAAGACATGATATCCAAGAAGATGGACAAATGTAGCCAAATAACAGAGCTGAAATCAATTGATGAACATTTATCAAGTGTGTACTGTGTGTAAAGCACTAAGATGCCAATAGAATCATGAGATTGCATTCAAGAAAAAAATGCAAAAGTAAAGAAGGGCAAATTTAAAAAGAAGGACTTTAGAAACCAAGTAGAAAAATATCAGTAAAATTTTAGTAAACATAGGAAGTCTGAAACCAGATTGCTGCTTGGATTACTAGTCAAAAAACTTGAGAATTCCTTTTGATAAAATTCTGGGACTTTGTATGCTGAAAAATTGTACTTTTACATACATTGTTGTCAATTCTGAGAGTCATTTTCCTCCTTGTCTTCCCCTCCCCAGCTGAAAAAAATTGGTTTTTATCCTGAAAATCAATAAAAATACTATGATTCATCTGTTAGCATTGTAAAGAGAAAATAGCTGAGTTAATGAGTAAAAGTAATAGAAATGCATATTTATGTACTTTTTACCAATATATAGCATCATCTGAACTTTATCATTTGATTATCTCAAAAATACATCATGAGCAGGGAGCACAAATATTATCACCTCCATTTTACACATGAGCACACCAGAGCCCACACAAATGAAATGGTTTGCTCAAGTTAATATACCAAGTCAGAAATGAAACTGAGATTCAAATTAACATCTTCTGATTCCAAATCCGGAACTTATATCTCCAGGGACTTTCTGCCCTTAAGAACTGAGGTCACAAGAATTTTGGAATAAAGAGTTATCACCAAAATATGCAAGTAAAAATAACTGTTATGGCAAAGAAAAATCCTCATTTTATTGCAATTTAAAATACAAAAAGACTGACTTTTTCCATATTGGAATCAGGGTGAGCTGGTAGACGGTCAATATCCAACTCTCAAAAAAAAGGTCATACATCACATATTTTAAATTTAATTTTCATTATTGGCATTTTATCCATCACTACCTTAAGTCTAGACAATCAACAAAACAATAAATCAAGTCCAGATTTGCAGTATCGGCCAATTTCAAAGATGTAAATATTTATACTGACAATTTAATAATCAACTATCACAAGTCTATTTGATATGCTCCAGCATAGCCCTGACTGGCATATAGAGAAATGTATCTCTAAAGGATAAGTGGGTTTTTTCTCAATATGAGCAATTTCCCACAATTATCTGCAGAAGAGTCAGCATGGCATAATAGGGACCTGATATTGGAGTCACGTGTTCAAGTCCCATTTCTGACATATACAGCTGTGTTACTGAGAAAGTCACTTAATTTTTCCTTTCTCTAGGCAACTCTCTAAGACTTTAAATTGTAGATAAGACAGTATTGGTAGAAGGAGTTTCCTCACCCAAGAATTTCCTAGACAAATTAAGTCACAGGTCTAGTTCCTGCCCTTTATTTGTGGAATACAGAAAACATATAGTTATCTGGGTTCTCTACCACTTACTCTTCTGGCCTTGATGGGAGTTATTCATATTTTAGGAGAGAAGAGACATAGATTTTCTAATCTGATAGTCTGTTACTGGACTCAGGGACCCATAATAGAGGAGACTCCATCTTTTGGTTGTCCTTACACAAGAACAGTAACTAAGGATGGCAAAATATAGGTACTAGATGTGATCAGTCATTTAACACAAAAGAGGGTTTATTCTGGAAACACTTAAGATGAAATTACTACAAGAAAGGAAAAATACAGTTATAGTTACTAACCCTACCTCCCCTTTCCACTACTACCATCATCACACAATGATATATGCCACAGCATAATCTCAAGTTTCAACTCCAATGTCATCCTGGTTCCAATACATTTGGAAGTATGAAACGGTAGGGGAAGAGGGAGGTCTTGGGGTACTGATGACTGCAAGTTTTACAATCTGAGGTATATGAGAAAACAAAAGACTGTGGGACTTTAAAGTATCACTAGCCTCATATGAAATCATGACCCCTATACTACAGTAATAGCAGTATGCAAATATATGTAAATTAATGTGTTGACAATGTACAAATACATGGGCAATGTGCCCATATAAGATATGTATTGCTGTATCAATAATGAGATATTCACAACACCCATGATGGTTATGAATATGTTGGTGTAGTTTTGGATCACAAAATATAGCAAACTCTCCACATGGAAGGCAGAACCAAGGTCTTTATTCAGAAACCATAACAATGA
>CM053593.1:240493664-240508706 GCA_028646575.1 Pseudocheirus occidentalis | reverse complement strand
AGCTTTATTTCTTCTGGCTTTATAAATGAGGAGATTGCCCCAGGTGTTTCCAATCCACTCTCCTCTCAACTCCAGCTGTGATTACTCCTAAGGAGTTAACTGGAAGTAAGGAGCTAAGCCTTTGAGGTGCCAAGTGCCTTCAGTAGGTGCCAATAGAAAGGGGCATGGAAGATCTTCTGATTTCATTAACATTACAATTGCCCTCATCAAGTGTCTAAATATATCTTATGTGAACCATCAACAACTATCTCTGGCATCTTGCCCACTTCCAAGAAGACTACAGTTATTGCTTTGAGGAGGACAGGATAAGGAGCCATGAAGCTGGACTAAAACCATACCCCATATACCATATATATGTGTGTGTGTGTGTGTGTGTGTGTGTGTGTGTGTGTGTGTGTGTATGTGTATATATATATATATATATGTATGTGTATATATATATATATATACTGTTCCCTTAGATATTGCTGATTTAGGGGTACACAACTTTAAAAAAAACTATTTTTGGCTTCTATTCTTCAAAGTAATGAGGACTAATTCCAACTGGATCCTACCAGCTAAGTCCCTTCCTGAAAAATTCTAATTATGCATAAGACCTTCACCAAGTCAATCCATTTATCCAAACAGATAGCCTGCAGGAATCAAATAGATTACACAGATTAGAATATGCCCCCTAAAATATACAAGAGTGTATGTATGCACTCTAGGGAAGAGCAAGATGAGATATCAGTTCAACCAAGTAAAAGACTTTGAACTCACCCAAGGGAAACTTCCCCTATGTCTCTAGGAAGGTAAGCTAGAAATGAGGTATGTGGAGGAGTTTGCTCCTCCTACAAATCTTTCCAGTGTGGTCTTGTTTTGTTTTGTTTTTCTCTCATTCTGTATATTTGGAGTTAATGTCAAAAAAGAGTCTGGTACCAAACCTGTGCTCTCTGAAATACAGAAGGAAAAAACATGTCTCCTCTCTAAAGTTCTCACACCAACCCTGCCTTTCACTTGGGCATACTCTTTCACTTAGGAGAGTTTCATTGCACAGGTAGCATGCAGTACTGGGGTGTTCCTCCCTAAACAAGCGTAGGTGGGAACTGAGTTGCATAAGGGAAATATCTATGATGTAAGAATTTCATTGGCAAATCAAATAATGAACCACTATAACTTAGTGGATAAATCTTATGCAATTGTATATAGCACAGAAGTGTCACTGACTTACTCAGGATCACACAGTTAATAAGTGTCAGACCAAGATTTGAACCCAGGATTTCCTGAATTCAAATTCAGCACTCAGTCCACTATGACATTCTGCCTCTAAATTAGGTTAAAATACTCTCTGACATTTGCATATTGCCTTATACATATTACCTCATTTGATCCACATAACAACCCCATGAATAATGTACTATAGGTATTTTTATCCCCATGTTATGGTTGAGGAAATACAGAGTTGGAGGGGTGGAAAAACTTACCCAAGGTCACACAGAAAGTAAGCATTAGAGGAGGCATTTTAACTTAGGTCTAGACATCTATTATATCATACTGCTCTCAGAAATGAGAAAACAAGCTTTCAGAAGCTCAGATGTCTGAAAGTAGCCAAAGTGCTAATAGAAATAGCCATGTTCACTCTAATGAAAGAGAATGCAGAATTTTAAACTTCTTCCTTGTTTCCATTGTTACAAGTGAAAGGCAATATTTTCCCACTTCTGTATCTTAAGTGCACACAAAAGAGACTCTGGAATTCCACAGAAGATGCTAGAAATACAAAATGATGCCTTTTTCCTCTTGTTTGTAAATAAATTACGTATCCAACCTATTCTTACTTCAACCAACTTCTTTTCCAAAAATGGAAAGGAAATGAAAAATTGGCTCTAAGATTTCTAGTCTGTCAGACAATGCTAATAGTATGTTCTAAGTTGTAGTCAAGGAGTCGGGAAAGAGAGCTGATGGCAAGATTCGTTAAAGCTTGTAATTAACCCTAAAAGATGAAAATATGATTGAATGATCACTCTAATAACAGGAGAATAAATGATGATACAGTGACAGATCAGACAAAGGAGCTCTTTTTCAGAGAAAAATATTCCAGCAATTTCCATCTTAATTTGAACTGAATTCCTATTTCGCAATACTCTATAGGTTCTTACATTAATACAAATCTTTTAAAAGCTGTCAGGGAAATATTCTCCATCTTTGATTTTTTTCCTTCTTCATTGCTTCAGAAATCTTGAGGGAAGAACAGCTACATAGCCTTCATTCAAGAGAAGTACCTCTTTATGTAATTGTTCCAATGAACAGCAAAAATCAGGGGATTATTCCTTCCTTCCTGCAGCATTTGCAATACTGGTCCTATAGCTCTCCCTTTTCCAGTGTGGTATTTATTTTATTTTAATTATGCACAAATAGAAAGCAATCTAGTTACATAAAAGAGAAGGCATTAATTTAAAAAGAAATAAATGGTACTCTCTTCCTCTCCCTTAGCTAACTAAGAGTATATTCCCCACAAGTATAAAAAAATAATAAAGCAACAGAAAGAAAAAGTGGTTGTTGGGTATAAGAATGTAGAAAATGAGATCCTCATGTATTTCATGGAGAGTGTCAATCAATGATGTAACCAGAGATTTGGAATCCCTGAGCAAAAATTTCATTAAGAGTTTCTTATCCCTGTAGTTGCTCCTGTCTTTCTCCTATTGCTCCCTCCCCCCTCCACCGCTTTTACTCCCATCCCCAACAGCTTTGTACGGCTTGCTTGGGTAGCCACTATATCACATCATCATGCAAGATAATCACTGTGGGCTGAGATCATTGTCATCTATATTTCTATTGCTCTGACTTGAAAAGCAAACAGAAAACAGTGAAAGGAAGACAGCTAACTCGATATCCTCCAGACTCCAAGGAAGAAGCAGGTCCATTTTGTATTCACTAACCCATTGGGTATTTGGGCATTCCAAAGAAAGACTTGATTTTTTTCTATTTGCTTTATAGGCAATAAAAAAAATGCTCATTTCTGAACACAAATGGCCAGAGAATCAAAGAATTGAAAAGCTTTATAAAAGTAGTAGCCATAATGGAATTGATGTTTTCATTATATATAAGGTTGTTAGGGTTACCACCCCACCTCTACATTAAGCAATTTTTGGAGAGATGTATTTGAAATGAGGCCTATTGGATCATTCAATTTAAGTTTTATCAAACATTCGCACACATCAGTTCATATTTCAACACCACTGAACAATAATAATGACAATGATGGTGATGATGACAAAGATAGCATTTAGATAGATCTTTAAGATTAACAAACAATTTCATATGCATTGCCTCATTTGATTTTCACAACACCCTTCTGAGATATGTTCTATTATTACCTCTATTTTACAGATAAAGAAACTGAGGTTGAAGTGATTTGCTGGATGTCACACAGCGAGTAAATGTTGGAGACAGTACTTGAAGTCAGTTCTTCCCGACTCCAAGTTGGAGCATCCTATGCCACTTAACTACCATAGCTTATATTAGCTGATATTTTCTCAGGTCCATAGTGCCATAAGTAGATGAGCCTTTGGAAGAAAATATATTCATCTTAACGAGTAAAGATTATGATTTTAAAAATAAATGTTTTAATGTTCTGTATTTGAATATTATTTTTTAAAAAGATAAAAAGCTTTCTTTTTAAAAGCTGTCCTAAGAATTGAACATGTATGCTATCTTTTATTCTGGTAAATCATTAGAAAAACAAAATCAAAAATGAGATTTCCATATATTTCATGAAGAGTGTCAATCAGTGACATGATCAGAGATTTGGAATCCCTGAGCAGAAATTTCATTAAAAGTTCTTTATCCCTGTGCCTACCCCTTCTTACTCCTTTGCCCTCCCTGCTTTTACTCCCAACCCCAATAACTCTACAGGGCTTGCTTGGGTGACCACTATATTATCATCATCATGCAAGATAATCAGTGTTAGCTAAGATCATTGTAATATATGTTTTCTATTGACCTGACTTTAAAAGTAAACAGAAAACAGCCTTGAAAAGGAGGGCAACTAAACTCATATCCTCAGGACTCCAAGGGAGGGGCAGAAATGTGCAGAAATGGATTTTCCTGTTCCCATCCTAGAGCCTCTGAGGACAGGCAAGCTCTGTCTTATCTGTGCAAACAGCCATGAAGAGAGATGACAGCCAGATGAGAAAATAAAGTGATAAATTAAAAGACAAAAATAAACAAATGAATGAAAGGTAGAGTGGCCCACTCTTGTGTTAAAGAAAGGAACATTGTGTTTGAGTTACCAGCAAAGTAGTCAGACAGATGGTTGGGTCTTTTTTTTTTCATATATAAACTGTGTTAAGAACAGTTCATATACAGACTTTAATCTTTTCCAGAGTATTCCATCTCAGCCTTTCTAATTGGCTCAGAAAGAAAAATACTTTGTTAGATGAGGCAAATCAATTGGAAACCAGTTGGCCATATCCTTATCATGGTCTGGGTTGGGGTCCCTTAAGATAATTGCCTGTTGGTACTGAGTAGGTTACGTTTAAGAAATTAAAATCCATGTAAGAAGTTACCTTTTTCAGTTAGGGAGTGAAATCAGGGGAATGATGAAGAAAGAAACAAAAAAGAAATATTCAGGTGATAAATTGTGGACATATGGTTTCACTTAGGGACTTTTATGCCCTAACACTAAATCAAATATTTGATGTTTTCTTTTTACTTTGGGGGAAGGGGAGGCAACTCTGTGATTTTATCTATATGGGGAATTTCTCCTTGCTTCTTTGAACCTCAAGACTAGTAAACCATTCCTGCCTCAGTCAATAATACTGGTTAACATGGCCCTTCATTCTGAAGACCAAAAAGGAATTTCTTCATCATCTCAAAACGTAATCACTTGCTCCTCAGCAAGAGCCCAGTTGACAAGCCCAGATCTATCAGACCTATTACATTATTCTAAGACAGTTTAATGGGACACTAGGAGGTTAAGTGACTTGTCCACAGTTACATAGCTACATCAGAGGCAGATATTAGAGACAAATTTCCCAAACTCCATGTCTGTTTCTCTATCAACTATAAGGAATTCTTCACTTAGGATCTGTGAAGTTTTCAAAAATATTTTGATAACTGTATTTCACTATAATTGATCTCTTTTAAATTGTATGTATTTTATTTAATTTAAATAATATCTAAAAACACTATTCTGAAAATGGGTCCATAAGCTTCCTGACATCTCCAATGCGATCCAAATGGGATCTATAGCACAAGAAAAGATTAAAAACCTCTGTCCTTAACTATGCCTCCTCTATAACAGATGGTATTTGGTTGTTACTAGATTTGATCATTTCACCTTGAAACTAACATTTCTTCATCCCCAAACCCACATTTCTGGGTAAGCAAGCAAGCATCAGGAATAACATTTAGTTTTTGTTGTTAACCACTGCAATAACTTCCAAAGAATGTTATTTTTGGTGAAAAAAAGCCATTTTTGAAATAAAAATTTTAAATCCTAATGTTGAACTTGGGATGTAATAGAAAGAATTAGCTCTACTAAAGTGAAAGAAATTAGCTTCTATTAAAAGAGAGTTAGCCACAAAATAATCCTTTGCCAAAACCACGTTACTACAACAAGCCTGACATTAAATCAAATGACCAGAGAAAACAATTCACATGCTGTTTCAGCCCACCCAGTGTTCAGTCATGCCAGGTATCTTCTGGTTGCCACCAGACTCTCAGATCTGTAAATAGGAAACCAGTATTAAGACAGAGAACAAATGGCTCCTCTTTTTAATTACCTTTGCATCCTGCCAGTTTTCTCTCTTTCATTATGACTTATTTGGGGGAACAAACACACCATTTGCTCTTTTAAAGGTTGGCTATCACAGCTGTCCAACCATACCTCTGACATTCCACGCTAGATCACTGGACAGATTTTGTATGCCTTTGTTCTAATCAGATTCACCAGCTGCTCTCAATATTATCCAGCTGCACACCATTAAGGAAATCAACATTATTACTTAAATGACCATGATGTGAATACTTTCACCCAAAGAAATGATATCATTGCATGTGACCAGTGAAGTCACTGTTATAGAAATTAAGCTCTTCTGTAGAAAATAAAAGAAGTTTGGGAGAAAACTGGTGAGGAATACTCTTGCACAGATTGCCTCTGTGTTCAAGTTCCTCTATCAAAGTTACACCATTATATTTTATATATTAATGCTCACCCTTGTGTCACATGTTCTCATAAGATAGGAAGGGATTGGGCATCCCTCATTTCCCTTATCTATTGCTCCCACTCAGGCAATTGGGAACTACAACTGCCCTTTGCCATCTAATGTGTTCTCACCAATTCTGACTGCAACCACATGGGTCACAAGGCTCAAAGAAAGAAAAGGCTTGTTTATATTAAAATAGAGTACTCCCAACAGAAGACCAGAGACCTTTTATAACTTTAGTAGAAATAAGCTGAGACCCCAGCTTTGAATTTCTGTGATTTTAAATCCTGGATAAGGCTCACAAATACTATAGCTTTTATGTAGTTTCTCTATGTCTCCTGATGTGGTTTTTTTATAGCCCCAACAAAGGTCGCCTTTGTCAATCCTCATGAGTGTTCTCCTCTGTGGTTCTGGTTTTCCCTGCAATGTAGCTTTTCTCCATGCTTGTAGTTTTCCATAGTTGCTATTAAGTGGTGATATGATCCTGTATCACTGCTTTCAATATTACTTTTTTTTCCAGTTACACTGTCTCCACTCTCTTAAGCAATAAGATGGCACCAGACACCCTATCAGATGGCACCAGACACCATCAGTCCTTTTCTCTATCTCACAACCAAATACTCCCCATTGAGAGGCCAGTCTCATAACTATAAAGGATATTCCAGATTTCCCTTCTCTTGGTCAAGGACACTTGACCTCCCTGCCTCTTCCTCTAATTTAATGTCAGATAAGAAAACTCTCTCTGATTTTCTGTCAAATTCTGATCTCACTGAATTATGCCCATTAGTCAGGAACATGCCTCTTCTCTCAACTTCCATGTGAAGTTTTGGTCCTGTATCACACAGGATTAAGGTGAAGCCATAGCTCCATGCTCCACCTTCCGAAACTCCTAGGCACCATGCCTCTCAGTTATCTCAGTATCTTCCATGTTTCAGAAGAACCAATGAATCTACCCCACATCATCCACTAGTACTTTTTGCACTCTTGATTTCCAGAAAGATTCAGGGTAGAGAAATCATCTTGAAGGAATGGGAAGGGTAAAGAATAAAGCAGAGAAAGTCTAGCAATCACCTCATGTTGGGCAGGGGCAATAAAAGAGTTTGTAGTTACCACTATATCCATATTCAGAGTGCTTTAGAGACCAGAGTAAAGACATTATTTTTTTCTATATTTCTTTGCATACTGTTTTGTCTTCTTTTTAGAAAACTTAGCCTGTGGAAAGAGTGCTGGATTTGGAATCAGAGGACATTGGTTAAATTCATGGCTTGGTTACTTGCTATCTTAGTATGATTCTGAGAAAGTATCTCCTCTCTGGGTCTCAGTTTCCTCATCTATAAAATGAAGGGATTGGTTTATATGACTTTTAAGGTTTCTTCCAACTCTGAATCTATAATCCTAAGAATCTACACACTCCACAGTATTGATATGTGAAAAATGCCAGAATAAAGAAAAAAATCAGGTCTCTAAGGGACCAAATACTCTGATTCTTTCAAAATAGTACCCAAGCAGGTGAACAAGTCAAGAACTAGGGAGGAAAAAATGAACTTTTTGCTGAACTGTGCTATCAGACAGTAGGAAGTTCCTGCCACCTGCAATGACAGGAACTGCTGGAAGTTGCTTTGATGCTTTTGTTTCCTTTCAACCTCTGGATACTTGTTCCATTTCTGTCAGAAGTGATATCCAAGGACAGCGTTAAACAGAAGCCACCATTGGCAACTGGTTTTCTCATCTATAAAATGAAACACTTGAACTAGATCATTTTTAAAGACCTTGACTGCTTTTTATTCTATAATATGATTCAATGTCATAATTTGAGATGCTCTGGGGGACCTCACTCTGCAAGACAAACTATTTATACTGCCTCCCATTGGGCTTCCTTGAGGTCCCTCTTCAGGACTACCCAATTAAAATGCAAATGCTCTCTTGGGATTGCCAGAACCTATACCCTTCAGAGTTACCGTTTCAATGGGGAGTAGCAAGACAGAAAACAATTTACAATTTGCATAAGGCTCATTTTAGGATAATAATATCTCTACAGAATTATCCAGGAAACCCAATCATATTCTAATTAGACAACTGTAGACATCTTATTCCAATGTTGTGAATTCAAAAGAATATGATGTCAAGGGAAGAATAATTTCACTCTAAAATTTTCCCATTGCATTACATCCCATAGTCATTTGATAGTGCCTGGTCCAACTGGCTCTTCCTCTCTTGACTTTTTACATATAATTTTTTTAAGTGCATGTACTTGGCTTGAAGTTGAAATTTTATATCACTGATAATGGAAGCAACCCTGCTGTTTTTGGTTTATCCACCTTCCAAACTGCCCATATACACATCACTTTCAACCAAATACACGTACTGATCATTCCCTGTTGTTCATTCAGTGTTCATCATGTGCCCAGAAGGCAATGGTATTATACTAGTCAATGAAGCATCTGCTGCATATCTGTTTATTTAGGAATTAGCTACATTTTGATATAGCTTAATGAGGAAAGAATTGTTTAACTTATTAAAAATGTGAAAATCCTGCAAAAACTAAATAATGGGAGACATAACCATGTATTACTAAAATGTTTATGCCAGATTTGGTTTTAAAAAAAGCAGAGGAGCAATGAATCAAGCCTTACCACCCATGTAACCTAGGGCAAGGAATTTGCCTCTTTAAACCTCAGTTTTCTCCTCTATAAAAACAGAAATTAAAATCTTTAACCTGACTACGTCATAGGATGGTTGTTAGAAAAGGGATCTGTAAGCTGCAAACTGCTGTCAAAATATGAAATATTATTACTAAATTTGTGTTAATCATCTTCCTAAATCCACTCGTATTTTAAACTAGATGTTTAATTTTATCTGTATAGGAAGTTTCTGGTGAATGCAATGCACATTTTCCCTACAATTTATAGTCTAGGGAGTTTGCCTGAACACTTGGTTAAAATAACTTGCTAAAGTTTACTCAACCTGTATCTATCAGAAGCAGCACTTGAAAGCAAGTGTTATTGACTCTGAGGTATCTCTGGAAGGAAGGAAGGAAGGAAGGAAGGAAGGAAGGAAGGAAGGAAGGAAGGAAGGAACGAAGGAAGGAAGGAAGGAAGGGAGGGAGGAAGGGAGGGACGGAGGGAGGAAGGAAAAAAAACACAAAATTTTAAAAGGTCAAAATAACACTTTCAAGGTGCTTTTTAATGTGAAATGTTGATAAACAGTAAATAATGAAATCTCAGGGAAAAAAATTTACACATTGTAGACCGAGAAGCAGTATGGTATAGTGGATAAGATAGGAGATTTATATTCAGAAGGATCTGGGTTCAAATCCCAGTCTAATACTTACTAGTTGTTTGACCATGGCAATTAACCTCTTTCAGCCTCCATATAAAATAAGAGGGAGGGGGGAGCAAAGATGGCAGAGTAGAAACAGCACTTCCGGGCTGCTCCAGTTTCCACCTCCTCCAATAAAAATGACTCTAAACAAACTTTAGAGCTACAGAACCCACAAACTGACAGAGAGAAACAAATCTCCCACTGAAGGCAGCCTGGCAGACATTGAGGAAGGGTCCATCACAGCATGCTGGGAGCAGAGGACAGTATCACCTGAGCCATGGTTTTAGCCCCAGGGTGGCCCCAACCAGTGGTGGTTGGAACAGGCTTCATGACAGTAAATCACCAGCAGCTGTAGCTATTTCTGGATTTTTCAATCCATAAATGCCAAAGACAAAGCAAAAGGTCAGTGCAGAACGTTGTTGGTCCAGGAGGAGATAGAAGAGCGTGGTTTGGCTGCTACCTGCAGAGCGAGAAGCAGCAGAGGTGCTGTAGCTGCAGCCTCTGCCCATGGCTGCTTCAGAGCTCCTGGCCTGCAGATTGTAGGGGGGGCCAAGTGAACATTCAGAGGGTACTCACTCTTGCTTTGACCTGTTTGGATCCTGATCAAGGTCTTAGGTAGTGGTCCTGGAGTGTGTGATCAGTGAGCCAGAGCATGTAGCAGCTACAGAGAGGGTGCTCATCTAATAGCTCTGCCACCTGCAAAAACCCTGGAGATTTGGAACCTAGCTCTCTCCATTCTGGAAGCAGAGTTCTACTATGGCAAAGAGCTCAAAAGTCAAGTAATTGGCTGCCAATTTGAACAAGCAGAGTAAGCATAAACAAACAAGAGAATTCTTTTTGGGGGGACAAAAAGGATCAAGGCATGAAGTGATAGGAAGACAGAAAAGTCAGAACTCCTCAATCAAAAGCCTCCAAGAAAAATATGAGCTAGTTAAAGGTCATAGAGGAGCTCAAGAAGGATTTTGAAAATCAAGTAAGAGAAGTGAAGAAAAAATTGGAAAGAGAAATGAGAATGATGCAAGAAAATCATAAAAAGTGAGTCAACAGCCTGCTAAAGGAGACCCAAAAAATACTGAAGAAAATAACACCTTAAAAATAGACTAACTCAAATGGCAATAGAGGTCCAAAAAGCCAATGAGGAGAAGAATGCTTTTAAAAGTCAAATTTGCCAGATGGAAAAGGAATTTCAAAAACTTACCAAAGAGAATAACTCCTACAAAATTAGACTGGAGCAAATGGAAGCTAACGACTTTATGAGGAATCAAGATACTATAAAACAGATCCAAACAAATGAAAGAATAGAAAGCAATGTGAAATATCTCATTGGAAAAACCACTGACCTGGAAAATAGATCCAGGAGACATCATTTAAAAATTATTGCACTACCTGAAAGCCATGAGAAAAAAAAGAACCTAGACACCATCTTTCAAGAAATTCTGAAGCAAAAGTGCCCTGCTATTCTAGAACCAGAGGGCAAAATAAAAATTGAAAAATTCACTGATTGCCTCTTGAAAAAGATCCCAAAAAGAAAACTCCTAGGAATGTTATAGCCAAATTCCAGAGTTCCCAGGTCAAGGAGAAAATACTGCAAGCAGTGAGGAAGAAACAATTTGAGTATTATGGAAACACAATCAGGATAACATAAAACCTAGCAGCTTCTACATTAAGGGATCAAAGGACTTGGAGTATGATATTAAAGAGGTCAAAGGAGCTAGCACTAAAACCAAGAATCACCTACTCAGCAAAACTGAGTATAATGCTACAGGGGAAAATATGGTCATTCAATGGTGTAAAGGCCTTTTAAGCATTCTTATGAAAGAACCTAAGCTGAACAGAAAATTTGACTCGCAAATACAAAAAAGCAAGAGAAGCATGATAAGGTAAACAGGAAAAAGAAATCATGAGGAAATTATTAAAGTTGAACTACATGGGAAAATGATGATTGTAAGTCATGAGACTTTTCTCAGTATGAGGATAGTGGAAGGGAATATATATGTATACAAACATATATATGTTTATATAGGAGGGTGTATGTGTATATAAATACATTTGTGAGTGTGTGTATATATGTGTACATGTATATATAGACAGAGGGCACAGGATCAGTTGAATAAGAAGAGATGATATTTAAAAAAAATTAAGAGGTGACAGAGGAATGTAATGAGATAAGGAGTCAGGGAGAGATAGAATAGGGTAAATTATCTTAAACAAAAGAGACAAGAGAAAACAGTTACAATGGAGGGGAAGAACAGGAAGGCTAAAGGGAATGGGTCAACCTTACTCTCATTGAACTTGGCTTAAGGATTGAACAACATACACACTCAATTGTGTATCTTACCCTACAAGAAAATAGGGAGGTAGGGGATAAAAGGGGTCATGACAGAAGGGAGCATTTTTGAAAAAGGAAAGTGTCAAAGGAGAAAATAGAATCAGTGTGGGGGGACAGGATAGGATGGAGGGATATATAGTTAGTCTTTCACAATATAACTACTATGGAAATGATTTGGGTAACTACACAGGTCCAATCTATATTGAACTGCTTATCTTCCCAGTGGGGGTGGGTGAGGAGGGAAAAAGGAAAAAAAATGGAACCCAAAGTTTTAAAAACAAATGTTTAAAAATTTGCTTTTTACATACAACTGGGAAATAAGATATACAGGTACTGGGATATAGAAACCCATCTTGCCCCACTAGAAAGTTAGGGGGGTGAAGGGAGAGTATACAAGAGAGAACAGATTGGGAGAAGGAGTATGCAGTAGGCTTGATATTTTGGAGTGGAGAGGGCAGAGGAAAGAAAGAGAGAAAAAAATTTAACTCAAAATCTTGTGGAAATGAATAGTGAAAACTAAAAAAGAAATTAAAAAGTAAAGGAGTTGGACGTGATAATCTTGAAATTCTCTTCTAGTTACAAATTTATGGTCTTATTAACTGCTTTCCTACTGCCCAAATATACTCAAATACTCAACAAATATAGTGTATCCCAAAAGTCTTACTGTAGTTTCAAACTATTGGTGCTTAAAGTTGTAAGCTATTAATACTTTAAACTGCACTAACACCTTTTGGATAACTAGTAAAATTTCAGTGCTTTTCCACAGATTACCCTAAAAGGCATAAGTTTGAAGATCAGAATGTTTTCTTCTACATTCATTTTTCCTTATGCTTTTAAACTAAAAAATATTAATGAGAGAGGATGAGTATATATAATAATATAAATCTGTCAATCAAATGTCTGGGGTTTTTTATCTTCATGTGTATTTAATGTAGGTTAAATGAGGTTCCAGATTCCAGGGTACAGTACAAGAAGGGGGCAGAGCAAAGCAAGACAGAATAAGAGAAGGGAGCTAATAGAGAGAAAACAGAGAAAACTAACTTTAATAAGGGTGAATACTCACAATAATAGAGGCAGGATCAAAATAGGTCCACTGAGGTCCCTGGTGAATGGGATGAGGGAATGACAAAATTATAAAGGCTAGTGGGTTTTTCTATGGTTTTTATGTGGATCAAGCTAGATCAGACATTGTGCAGAAGGAACAGAGAGCCTAGACAAGATACGCAGCACAAAGTTTGGAGATTTTTGCTGATTCTTTTGGTGGGAGGGCCAGAAAATGCCTAGGAAATTGTTCAACCACAGTTTTCCCTTTCGCATCATGACCTTCCCCATCATAGTTTCAATATACCAACAGGTCTGCATAAAAAGTTAAATGGAAATTTTGGAGGAGTTTTGCAGAACCACAGTTGACACACAAAGGTATAACACCAATGTGATATTCACAACAACCACGGTGGTTATGAATATGCTGGTATAGGTATGAATCACAAAATGTAACAGGGTCTCCACATGGACGACAGATCAATGCCTTTATTCAAATACCAGAAACCCACATTCCCAAACCAGAAGGTCAAAGTCATTACAGTAACAACTTATTTGGTATACATAGCTAATACAGTGAACACTCACATTCCCAAATCTTCAAAACAAAACGGACTCCACAGGCAAAGATCCTCCTTTTCTCACTCACTCCCTCAAGCAAGGTTCCTCCTCTCCTCACTCAGGGTAACTGCTGAGCCTCCACACTGCTTGCTCCAAGCAGTTCTGGCTCCCAGCAGTTCTTGTTCCCAGCAGTCCTCAACAGAATTTCTGGCTGTCTTTCAGAAGAAGTTCTGCCACACAAGTTCTGTTCTCCAAATCTCTTCCCTTGCCAGTCAGGGCCTCTCCTTATATATGGTATTAGCACCTCCCTGCCCCACCCCTTCCTGTTACATCAGCAAGTTTATCTCACTGTGGGATTCACAAGTTCTAGGTCTTAATACCTGACACAATTATGAACTTGAAACTTAGTGCTAAGTACCCATTAGCTTGCCAACACAAGGAACATGGAAGATCTTCAAATCCCATTACTATTACATTCAGCCACAAGATCTTTCATGTTCCTTACACGGCAAAAATACATTAACAATACATTTCATTACATGGGTTAATGGGAGTTTTAGGGGTAACTGGTGTCAACAGAATTTTACAACAATATAACAAGGATAGCACACAATAAACACAGAAAACAATATTTTAGGGTGGAACTAAACACAAGCTATCCATCATTCCCCCTAGAACAAATGGGATAAGGGGTGAAGGTCACTTCTTCCATGGCTACTTGCTACTGAAATTGGATGTAGAGCTGTCCCTGTCCCAAGAGGTCCCATTTGAGAGGTCAATTCTTTAGTCAGCATTTGGAATGTGCTTGATGACAGGTCCAGGCTTGACATATCACAGTTGTGGACAGGGGGGTAACATCCAGCTTAAGCTATCAGGCATCTATAGGAAGAGAGTACCAAGCCTGCAGAAACAAATCTAGCAAACAAGGTGAACAGACAAAAAGCCAAGAAGAAACAAGGAGACAATAACCAGAAACAAGGTAGACAAAGGATCAGCCATGCTTTTGGAGTCCATGAGGCCACTATTCTAGTAGCCTCACTCATGTAAGATAGAATATATGAGTTAAGGGTACAATTTTGTAATCATCTTCTCCTAAATAAACAATAGTTACACTGTTTGATCCATTCTTCCAATATATTGTTAAACCAATATGGGGTCTGTGATCTTGTCTATGTATTTTTTAATCTGGGCTAGGGGTAAGCCTACTTCCTATTCTCCCTGAAGGTGTGAAAAACTTGGATACAATGATTCAGGAGTATCTGTAGGGGTGTTTCCTACTTCCCTAGTCAATCTAATATTAAGTACCTTTTCTTGGTACATCTTATGCAGCTCTTCAGTTGGAATACTATCTATTCATTTAAAATCTGACCACCAAAAGTCTTCTACTAGAAGACCTCTAAGGAAACTTGTATGGATGAAAAAAATCTCTATGAAAGTTTACTTGTGTCTGTGTATGTATTCAGTTCTAGGTGTTATCTATAGTAGTTATAATGAAGTTTCTTAGTAATTCTTTGATAATAAGTGAATCCATGAAATTTGAAATTCTGGACCCACTAATGACACTCCTCTGAAATATTTAGAAGCACTTCTAGATGTAGTCCAACA
>CM053593.1:240479887-240493164 GCA_028646575.1 Pseudocheirus occidentalis | reverse complement strand
TGTTGGACTACATCTAGAAGTGCTTCTAAATATTTCAGAGGAGTGTCATTAGTGGGTCCAGAATTTCAAATTTCATGGATTCACTTATTATCAAAGAATTACTAAGAAACTTCATTATAACTACTATAGATAACACCTAGAACTGAATACATACACAGACACAAGTAAACTTTCATAGAGATTTTTTTCATCCATACAAATTTCCTTAGAGGTCTTCTAGTAGAAGTTAGTATCCACTTTTGGTGGTCAGATATTCAGTCCCCTGTTCCCATCAGTCAATATGAAAGAGAATCTGGGGTGCAGTGAAGGGAGGCTGAATTCCATGGTAATATCATAGAGAAGTCAAAGGCTGACATTTTTCATGGAATTCATCTCTAGTAGAATTCATTTCCCTGCATCTTTAGCAAAATGCTTCTTCCTGGATTGAAAAGGTATTTTCTTCTTGGTGCTACTAAGCCTGGGACATTTCAAAATTTTCCTTCTTTCTTATTAATCCCATTCCGTTCTTCATTAGCAATTGATCTTCATGCCAAAACATAATCTTAAAACTATGTTCATTGGTACCTTCCATAGATCTCTCAACTAACCCATTAACAACTATTTATTAACATGACTACAATGTGATAGTCATTGTAGTACGCATTGAAAGTGGAAAACAAAAGGGAAATAGTCTCTGTACTCAGGAAGTTTACAAGCTAAAAGAGATACCATGTACCCAGGTATATACAAAGAAGGGATAATATAATACAGAGGAGAAAGCATTATCAACCAGGGGAAACAGCATATTGAATATGGCACTTGGTCTAAGCCTTGAAAGATACTAAGGACTCTAAGAGGCAGAAGTAAAGATGCAAGGCCTCTAAGGGAAGAGAGATAGCCAGGGCAAAGATCCAGAAATAGGATATATAGTGCCATATATGAGAAACAAGAAGAAAATCAGTTTGTTTGCAATGTATCAGAGAGTGCATGAAAAAAGTATCATGTGTGATAAAAACTAGAAAGGTAGACTGGGGCCCAGGTTGTAAAGGGTTTCTTTAAATATTAGAGAAGTTTATAAATAAATTTTCCTATAAGCTGATAGCTACAAATAGTTCATGCATATGCATTCATACCATTAAAGAATAAGAAGATATTGAACCTCTACTCAAAGATGCAGTGGATAGAATATCAGGCATAGAGTCAGGAAGACTCATCTTCCGAGTTCAAATCTAGCCTCACATACTTACTAGCTATGTTACAATGAGTAAGTTACTTAAACCTGTCTGCCTCAGTTTCCTCATCTATAAAAAATTAGTGAGAGAAGAAAATGCCAAACTACTCCATTATTTTTGCAAAGAGAATCCCAAATGGGATCACAAAGAGTTGGACAGAACTAAAACATCTGAACAACATTCAGAGATGCCCATCCAGGCAGGCATACTCTACCTTCTGAGAGAGCTATTTTCACTTAGGAATGATGGTTAGGAAGATTTTGCTGACTGAGAAACACAAATGTATAGACTTGTAGACTTGGATATTTGCTCCAACAACACAGGTTGCAATCCACCTATACCTTTCCAATCAAAGTAAATCTTGTATATATCTTGCCAGTTTGCCACCAGGAGTCTATCCGACATGCTAAAGGCCTTTCCCATTTTCTCCTGACTTCTTAACTATACCAGTACTGCATTCACATTGTCCATCCGTCATCACTCACTTTTACACCATAGCAATCCCCATTATGGTTTCTTACATTTCCTTAGACAACTTTTGTTCCTCGCCTTCCTTGAAATTCCTCTTTGGTTTTATATTGTGATGTTTTCATATTCCCAATGTTCCTTGTTTGATATTCTTTTTTAATTTTTTTCAATCCATTTTATCAATTCATCTTCAACTTTTGGATATTGTTGTGTTTCATTTTTGTTGATAATATTGACACCAATAAGAATATTGGCCCCCAAAAAAGATGAACTTTTGTTTCTGGAAGATGTTGGGCTTATTAAATAAGGTTTGTTATTGACTGAAGACAACCCAGTCTCCTTTCTGTTTTCTGTTTAATTCTAATTCATTGTCTATTTGTAGTGTTGGCCCCAGACACTGATGGACAAGATCTATATATTTCATTCAACTATATATTACAATCTGGGTGGATATTCTTCATCCATTTGTTCTTTCAGTGTGGATGACCTACCCAAAATTTTTTAAGTGATTATAGAGATCACTTTAAGAGATTATAGAGATCAAGAGATATGCCAAGAAGGGTCTGCAATGTTTCAGATCTTGATGTGACCAGAAAGATATTATCTGCAAATGGCCATTTGGTGGATCTTGCCATCCATAAAGAATTTTGGTTAAATTTGGATTCTACATTGTACCTCTTCCACAATAGTGGAATAGTGGAAGCTTTGGGAAGCACAGACCTTCCTGTTTTATTCTTTGTCTGATGCTTATAATCAGAGGCTCATTGAGCAAGGTGATGCCCGTTGTTATGGGTGAAAATGAATCTTCAGTAATTTTGATGTATGGATGGATTATACCAGATTATAAGAGAGACTTTAAGGTGCTGTTTTGCTTAACAGAATCTTTTTTTTTTTGCAATCAAAAACAATTTACATACTGTATTCTCTATCTTTGAGTAAACTTCATGATGGTAGTGATGTAGTCAGCCATGGAATATCTCCATGGAAAGTCTATTCCCAATTAATACCTTCTTCAAGGTTGAGATATCCTCAATGCATGTATAAATAATCCTCATAAAATGTTTGTATTGATAGGAAAGTTAACCTAGAGATCAGAAAATATTTCTTGATCCTTTCTTGGGTCAATCAATCAATGATCAGTTATTTAATACCTACTATGTTCCAGGCACTCTGTGAATACAAAGACAGGAGCAAAAAACACCTTTGCTTCCAAGGACTTAGAAGAGAACGACAGGAGAGAATATTTACACGTACATTTATATACAGAGTATTTTTACACACCTTTGCATTTTCTCCTTCAAATATATTTTCAAAAATAATACTTTCTTCTTCAAACATAATATGAAACTATCTCAACACATTCCAGTTCTTTTCTATGTATCTTTAGTTCAAAATAGGTATATGTCCTGCATTTATTTTCTTTAGCTCTATTTCTACGTTCTCTATAACCAAATTCAGGAATGGGATAGCTCCTATTTTGCTGATATCACGAGGACAACATCAAACCTAAATGTGCTTCTTTATGTCTTCCACTCATTGCCTTTAATTATGCCCTGTGCAAACAAACAGAACAAGTTTAATCCCTCCTCCACATGATAGCCTTTCAAATACTTGAACAGAGCTTTTATGTATGTCCTCAGTCTTCTTCTCTTCTCCAGGCCAGAAATTCTCAGTTCATTCAACTGATCCTCATATGACATGAATTCAAGGCCATCTCACCATGCTGGTTGCCCTATACTATATGCTCTCCAGCTAATTAATTTCCTTCTTAAATTGTGGTATAAAGATCTGAACAAAATATGTGAGATGTGGTCTGACCAGGACAAAGTACAAAGGGATTATCATTTCCTTAGGTCTCTTAACTCTGCCTCTATTAATGTAATCCATGGTCATATTATGTTCCTCTGGCTGCTACATCACACCACTGGCTCATATTTAAGTTTGCAGCCCATGAAAATCCCAGATTTTTTTCAGATTAGCTGCTATCTAACTATACTTTTGTAATATTTTACATTCATTCATACTTTAAAATTTTCAGCTCATTAGAATCATCCTGGGGGTGGAGCCAAGATGGCAGAGTAGAAGGAGGAAATTCTGTGAGCTCCCACCACAGTCACCTCCAATACCTATAAAATACTACTCTAAACAAATTTTAGAGTAACAGAACCCACAAGGCAAAAGAAAGAAATCTCCCACTGAAGCCAGCCCAGCAGGCTGACAGGAAGGGTCTGTCTCACCAAGTTGGGAGCTGAGCGCAGATGCACATGAGCTGTGTCGAGCCTGGGACAGTCCCAACCAGTGGCCCAGACCAGCCAGAACATACTTCAGGGAAGTGAATTACCAGCAGCTATGGAGGTTTCCAGACTTCTTAACCCATAAACTCCAAAAAGAATGTAAAAGGTCAGTGGAGAACTTTGTTAGAACCAAGTGTGTTGTAACATACATAGAGTTAAAAAAGGCGCTTGGAAGTCCTTAGAAAGTACCACGCATATCCTTTTTTTTCCTTTTTTTTTTTAACGAAATGGAGGAGATGTTGTAGCATGTATAGGGTTAAAGAAAAGCTCTTGGTCAAAACGGGACCGTGAGAATGGGCCCCAGCTAACACCTGCAGAGAAACAGCTCAAGGCTATGAGAATAACTACTTAGGATCATGAGACTTTGTGGAGCCTGGCTGAGGCTGGCTATAGATAATGAGAGGTCAGAAAGACTACAAATGGTATGCACAAAAAAGAGGAAAACAGACACATCAAACGGAACAGAACAGGACAGCTCAGTTTGATAAATAAAGATTGTTTAGGATGTTTGCCTCAAGATATAGACCTTGCTGATTTCTGTGCTCTGTGAGAACATCTGTTTTCCCAATATAGCTTCTTGTAAAAACATGTACTTTCTCACGTATGAAAAATGTATATAAGCAACGTTTCTGTGCAAAATGAATGAACCAGCTTATCCATCATATTGGTGTGCATGTCTGTGTTCCTCTCCGACGAAAACTCGACACAAGTGACAGAAGAGCATGGTACAGCCCCTGCCCCCAGGGTGAGAGGTGGCAGAGGCACAGTGACTGCAGCTGCTGCCACTTGACTGGCTCTGGAGTTTGTGGCCCACAGATCTTAGCAGAACCAATCAGGCATTCATAGGGTAATCACACCTCCTTGGATCTGGGTCTCTGTCTTGGGAGGTGGGCCTGGGGTGAGAAACACCAGTGTGCCAGAGCTTGCAGTGCCTGTAGAGAGGGAACCCTTCTCAGATCTCTGACAAAATTTGCAAAAGCACCAGAAATTTGGGATAAAGTTCTCCACTCTGGAAGCAGAGTTCGACTGTTGCAAAGAGCTCAAAAGTCAAATAATTGGTTGGCAAGATGAGCAAGCAGAGGAAGCACAATCAGACCATAGAATCCTTTAAGGGGGAAAAAGTATCAAAATATGGAACTAGAAGAAGAAAACAAAGGCAAAACTCGTGCATCAAAAGCTTCCAAGAAAAATATCAACTGGTTATAGGACATGGAGCAGCTAAAGAAGGATTTTGAAAATCAAGTAAGATAAGTGAAGAAAAAATTGGGAAGAGAAATGAGAATGATGCAAGAAAATCATGAAAAGTGAGTCAACAGCTTGCTAAAGAAGATAAAAAAGTACTGAAGAAATTAAAAATACTGAAGAAATTAAAAACAGACTAATTCAAATGGCAAAAAGGTCCAAAAAACCAGATGTCCAGATGATAAGAATGAGATATGGCTACAGAACAGTTTGAAACTATTGACAGATTTTGCTTGGATTTAAATATTGTAGGAAGAGGAGAAGAATGCCTTAAAAAGCTGAATTGCCAAGATGGCAAAGGAATTTCAAAAACTCACTGAAGAGAATAATTCCTTCAAAATTAGATTGAAGCAAATGGAAGCTAATGATTTTATGAGAAATCAGGATACTATTAAACAGATCCAAACAAATGAAAAAAATAGAAGGCACTGTGAAATATCTCATTGGAAAAACCACTGACCTGGAAAATAGATCCAGGAGACATCATTTAAAAATTATTGGACTACCTGAAAGCCATGATCAAACAAAGAGCTTAGAAATCATCCTTCAAGGGGTGGCTAGGTGGCACAGTGAATAGAGCACCGGCCCTGGAGTCAGGAGTACCTGAGTTCAAATCCGGTCTCAGACACTTAACACAAAAACTAGCCATGTGACCTTGGGCAAGTCACTTAACCCCAACTGTCCTCCAAAAAAAAAAAAAAGAAATCATCCTTCAAGAACTTCTCAAGGAAAATTGCCCTGATATTCTAGAACCAGAGGGCAAAATAGAAATTGAAAGAATTCACTGATCACCTCTTAAAAAAGATCCCCAAAAGAAAACTCCTAGGAATATTATAGCCAAATTTCAGAGTTCCCAGGTCAAGGAGAAAATATTATAAGCAGCCAGAAAGAAACAATTTGAGTATTGTGGAAACACAATCAGGATAACGTAAGACCTAGCAGCTTCTACATTAAGGGATCAAAGAACTTGGAATATGATATTAAAGAGATCAAAGAGCTATAATTAAAACAAAGAATCATGTACTCAGACAAACTGAGTATAATGATTCATGGGGGAAAATGGTCATTCAATGAAATAGAGGAGTTTCAAGCATTCCTGATGAAAAAACCAGAGCTGAAGAGAAAATTTGACTTTCAAATTCAAGAAGCAAGAGAAGCATGAGACAGTAAACAGGAAAAATACATAATAAGGAAATGATTAAAGTTGAACTACTTACATTCTTACATGGAAAAATGAAAATTGTAACTCATGAGACTTCTCTCAGTATGAGGATAGTTGAAGGGAATATATATGTATATATACATATATATGTTTATATAGGAGGGTGTATATGTGTATAAATACTTTTGTGAGTATGTGTATATATGTGTACACGTGTACATAGAGAGGGCACAGGATCAGTTGAATAGGAAGGGATGATATCTAAAAAATAAAATTAAGAGGTGAGAGAGGAATATAATGAGAGAAGGAGATAGGGAGAGATAGAATAGGGTAAATTATCTTATATAAAAGAGGCAAGAAAAAATTGTTACAATGGAGGGGAAGAACAGGAAGGCTAAAGGGAATGAATCAACCTTACTCTCTTTGAATTTGGCTTAAGGAGTGAATAACATACTCATTCAATTGGGTATCTTACCCTACAGGAAATTAGGGGGGAGCAGGATAATAGGGGGACGATAGAAGGGAGTGAAGACTCGGGGAGAAGGTAGTTAGAAACCCATACTTTTGAAAAGGGACAAGGTCAAAGTAGAAAATAGAATAAGTGGGGGGGGCAAGAGAGGATGGAGGGAAATATAGTTAGTCTTTCACAATGTATATACTACAGAAACTTTTGCGTAACTACACACGTACAACCTATATTGAATTACCTATTCTCCCAGTGGAGCTTGGTGAGGAGAGAAGAAGGGAAAGAATTTGGAAATCAAAGTTTTAAAAAGAAGTGTTAAAAAATGTTTTTTACATGTAACTGGGAAATAAGATACATAGGCACTGAGGTATAGAAATCCATTTTGCCCTACTAGAAAGTTAGAGAGCGGATGGGGCAGGATATAAGAGACAGCAGATTTGGGGGGAAGTATTCAGTAGCCTCACTCTTTTGGGGTGGGTATAGGGGAAAGATGGGGAGAAAATTTGTAACTCAAAATCTTGTCAAAATGAATGCTGTAAACTAAAAATAAACAGATTTTTTAAAAGATCACCAAAAAAATAAAGAATCATTCCAATTTTCTAGTCTGTCAGTATCTTGTTGTATTCTTTTCCAGCCAATATGTTAGCTCTTGCCCCTCCCCTGCTTTGTGCAGGGTTTTCAAATTTTATGATGATGAGAATTCTGCCATTATACAATTCATTGATTAAAATATTATATAGCACAGTTCCAGAATTGTTTAAGTGGAGCCCAGAATGGCTGCTAGTCCAAGGAGGAAGAAGAATGAGGATGATAAGAATAAGATATGGCTATACAACAGTTTCAAACTATTGACAGGTTTTGCTTGGATTTAGATATTGTAGGAAGAGATATCCATTATGCCTTATGTTGTATTTATGCTAACCACAAAGTCATCATCAAAGTCATCAAAGTCATAGCTTCTCTTGAGTCCAAGTCTTGCTATAGAGAAAAGGACTCATTTTTAATACCCCTGATACAGATACAATTACTTCAAATATGTACCATCACTGGCAAGGACTATGGAAAAAAAAGATGCCATCATCAATCACCACTGAGATCTTTCAGTCAGTGGCAGTTCATTTGTATGATGAAGAACTAATCACCCAGAGAGAGTTAGCCTCCAGAAAAGTGAGCAGTAACCTCAAGGAGTGAGTAATGAAGGTTAAGATCATCTTAGATGATATATCTTTTAGACAGCTAATCTTTGGGAAGGAATTCATTGGGGGCAATGGAAGCCAAAAAAAAGCTGCTCAGTTCAAATTATTCTTGTTGCCACATATCTAATGTAACATGTAAATTTCTTAACATACAACTAAGAAAGTTAAAGACTGGACTGAATGAATGGAAAAAGGTTATACCCACAAACATCTTGGATATACTAAGAGGCTTATTGGCATCCTGAAATCAAAGTTGAAGGGGAAAATACATTTAATATAATTAACACCAATACATGATCAGTAGACTTTGGGAACTATAAAATGAACCATAAAAAATTTTCAAAGTATCTTAACAAAAACTCTATAGAAACATTAACACTTACTCATTAAAATAGAGCAAGAGACTAAATAGATATTTTAGAGTAAATAATAAATTAATAGATCAAAAACCTGCAGGAAAAATGTTTTCTGTTATGGATAGACATTGGGTTAATCAAGCAACAGCAAATGGTGATAAGAGGTAGATGATATTGTTGGATGCGCTTTCAGTACATTCAGTCTACAAGGAATTTATGACTTCTATACAAAATACATGAAACCATTCAGATCCAAGAATGGAATCTAAAAACCTGTCATGGGCTATATCAGCATAAACTCACTCAAATAGATATTACCAAAGAAGTATAGAACAAACATAAATTATGGGGAACTTTTTGTAGAAAAGGAAAGACTCAAAGGAAATTTAGGACCATGTTATTACACCTAGAAATCACTGTATATTTATATTCAGGAAGCCTAAACTTAGTGATCCACATAGATTATTCAAGATAATAGCACAAACTATAGAACCTATCATGGCAGCTTATTAAAGTTTGTTACTTATCAAATAGAAATTTGATGTGACCTGATGGCTAGAATTATATACGAAGATAAAAATTATAAGAGTTGCTTTCCTTTATAGGATGCTTTAACATTTTCAAAGTGTTTTTCATATATTATTTCATGTGATCTATATAATAGCCCTCAGTGGTAGGTGCAATTATTATTGTCATATTAGAAATGAGGAAACTGAGGCAGACTTTAAGTGACTTCTCCAAGATCACAGAGCGACCTTCAATAACCCCAGAACCATTTAATAAGCCCTTTTACAATTTTGTAAAGAACCAAAGTCAAACTCACTAGGATGTGAGTTTATAGACTGTATTCCCTCACCTTCCTTACAAATGGAGACATTTGTACTTCTCCAAATCCCATGGTACCTTTACTTTTTTCCATAGTCTTTCAGATATAAGTGATAAACTCAACAATGGCATCTGCTATTTCTTTCTGTATAAAAAGATATGGTTTATAAGTGATAAATGACTTTAACTTATCAACGGCAATTATCTGCCCTTTTACTATTTCCTTTGCTTATTTTTAATATCGGTTCTTAGCTATTCATTCTCTGTCTTTTTCGTTGCATAGCTAATTTTCTTTGGAAAACAAGAAAGGAAGGAAAGAAGGAAGGCAGTATATCATCCAATCAATACTATTCAGTGGACCTATCCCTTCTTTGATGCCTTTATTTTAATCAATAGCAATGAGCACTCAGTCTTTACCTGTGCATCAGAGCTGGGACTCATTATGAGCTTTGGCACTCCTGACACTATTCTTACAGGATCATACTTTTGTATCCATCCTCTATTGCCTGCCTCTGCTTTCATCTTCTGCATACACTTTTTAATTTAAGTCAGTTGATAAAATCTCTGTACATCCACATGAATCTCTTCAGAAAACTTCCATTTTACTTCTTTATAAGAATTATTTCAATTTACATCTTCAGAAATTAGTTCTGGAGATACTCCCATTCCTCCTTGGATTGATGAATTACTCTATAGAATTTCCAAACTTGCCAGACATCTTCTATTTTTGGAGGGAGAAGGCATGGGATTTGGGGTTAAGTGACTTGCCCAAAGTTACAAGGCTAGTAAGTGTTAAGTGACTGTGTCCACATTTAAACCCAGGTTCTCCTGACTCCAAGGCTGGTACTCTATTCACTCTGCCACATAGCCACCCAGAGCAAATATCTTCTTACAGCTTTTGATTAGTTCACTCCATCTCTGAACAGTACCCTATCATTCCCTCCTTTTTAAGCCATTGGCAAGAATAAAAAATATAGATGTCCAATGAGATATTATTTCATGTCATCTCATGAATTCCTAAAAGATGGGTATTGTATCTTATTTCATAGATTAAGAGATAGAAGGGACCTTTAAATTTGTCTAGTTCAAAGGTTTCATTTTACCAATGACTGGACTTAGGGTCAGAGAAATTAAATCACACAGGGTCACATAGATAGCAAATGGAAAAGCCAAGATTTGGAATCAGGCCTTCTTATCCAAGTACAACACTCTTTCCACTGCACTTCACTGTTGATCTGAGATGAAAATGGAAAGCACTTAGCATGTTGTCATGCACATAATATATATGTAATGTTTGAGTGATTGACTTGTCTGATATTTCCTAGCAATATCATCAGCACCTAGCAGAAGGATCCTTCAAAAACTCTGCCTCTCTTTTCAAGTTGGATATATTCATATATTGTGAAATGTTGATCCTTAACCATAAGTAGTATAAAATGAAACTCAAAAAATGTCTTCATCTTTTTCTTTCTTCTTTCAACTGACAGCTTTTTCAAGAGAGAAAAACAACTATATGCATTGTGCCCTAGCACCATCCCTCTTTGGATTGCTCAGACTTAACTGGGAAAATCTGGAGAAGTAAGATCTATATCTCATCTACTCAAAAGAGCTCTGATTGCAGATTGAAGCATAGTTTTTTCACTTTATTTTTCTTACTTTTTTGTTTTGTTTAATTTTTCCATCATGCTTAATATGGAAACAGATCTCATTTTCTTCCCCTTCTCAGAGAGTAATCTCTAAGAAAAGATAAGAGGAAAAGATACTTTTCAAGAAAACTAAGAAACATATAGAAAAAATCTGGCATTATATGCACTGTTCCACACCCATGGTTATCTTCATATCTGCAAAGAAAGCGTGGGAGGTGCCTTCTCATACTACTTTTTGAAGGCAAATCTTGGGTTATTACAATTGCATTTTTTAATTTCTACAAATGACAATTTGAGGACAATGGAATTCTCAGACAATGAGAGTTGCCTACAAAGAAAAAGGAAGCATGCGAGTTCCATAAAGATCCTCCTTAGGGGAGCCAAGATGGCGGCATAGAAACAGCAATGTTTCACAGTTCCCACACAACCACCCTAAATACACATAAAATATGACTCTAAATAAATTTTAGGGCTCCCAAACTCACAAAAATACAGAAAATACATCTCTTGCTGAAGGCACCTTGGCAAGAGGGGTTCATCGTGGCAGGCTGGGAGCCGAGGCCAGGCCAGCCTGAAACTGAAACCATGGCCAGGCCCCAGGGTAGTCAGGAGGAGCCCAGCCACAGTGTGACTCTACCAGAGAGATCTGCAGCATCTAGAGCAATCTCCACATCAATCAAGCCAGGAAAATTAAAGATTAGAGAAAAGTCAGTGAAATTCAAGCTTTCAAGCTAAATTTGGGGGAGGAAAAGCAGTTTGGCCAATCTTCCCCCAGGGCAAGGAAGCAGCAGAGAAGTGGCAGGATCTGCTGCAACCACCTACTGCCTCCACTGGGCTGCTTCAGAGCTCCTGGCCTGCCAATTGCAGGGGGGTTGAGACAATTGATCAGGGCCAAGGGCTCTTGCGTTGAGTGGCTTAGATCCAGATCATGGTCTTGGGTGGTGGTGCTGGGGTGCACTTTCAGCAAGCCAAAGCTAGAGGGGGCTGCAGCATTCCCCTAATAGCTCCGGCAGCTGTGAAAACCCCAGCAATTTGCAACAGAGCTTTCTCCCCTGGAAGCAGAGCTCCACTAAAAAAAAAAAACCAAGAAATTAATTGACTGGCCAACACGAGGAAAAGGAAGCAAAATAAGAACAGCAATAAAACTCTAGAATCCTTTTTTGCAGACCAAAAGGATCAAAGCATGGAACAGGAGGAAGACAACACAGTCAGAACTATAACACCAAATGCTTCAAAGACATTTGAAGATTGCCTACAAGTTATAGATCAACTGGAAAAAAGGACTTTAAAAACAAATAAGAGAAGTGGAAGAAAAATTGGAAAGAGAAATGAGAATGATGCAAGAAAATCATGAGAAGAGAGTCAACAACCTGACTGAAGAAAACAACACTTCAAAAAATAGATTAACTCAAATGGCAAAAGAGGCCCAGAAAGCCAATGAGGAGAAGAATGCCTTAAAAATTAGAATTTCTCAGATGGAAAAAGAATCTCAAAAGCATTCTGAAGAGAATAATTCCTTCAGAATTAGAGTGGAGCAAGTAGAAGCTAATGACTTCATGAGAAACCAAAATACTCTTAAACAGATAAAAACAAATGAAAAAAAATAGAAAGCAATGTGAAATATCTGCTTGAAAAAACGACTGACCTGGAAAATAGATCCAGGAGAGACAATTTAAAAATTATTAGACTACCTGAAAGCCATTATCAAAAAAAAAAGAACTTACAAAGCATCCTTCAAGAAATTCTCAAGAAAAATTGCCCTGATATTCTAGAACCAGAGAGCAAAATAGAACTTACAAGAATTCACCAATCACTTCTTCAAAAATATCCCCAAAGAAAACTCCTAGAAATGTTATTGCCAGGTTCCAGAATCCCCAGTTAAAGGAGAAAAAATTACAGACTGCCAAGAGAAAACAATTTGAATACTGTGGAAACACAATTAGGATAATCCAGGATCTAGTAGCTTCTACACTGAGGGATCAAAGGGCCTGGAATATGATATTTTGAAGATCAAGGGAGCTGGGATTAAAACTAAGAATCACCTACCCAGAAAAATTGTGTATAATGTTCCAGGGGAAAATATGGTCATTCAATGAGGTAGAGGACTTTCAAGCATTCTTGCTGAAAAAACCCAAACTGAACCGTAAATTTGACAAACACAAGAAGCATGAGAAGGTAAATATGGGAAAGAAATCATAATAAACTTACCAAAGTTGAACTATTTACATGCCAATATGGAAAAACGATAATAGTAACTTATGAAACTTTTGTTAGTATGAGGATAGGTGAAGGGAATACAAATGTATCTATGCGCATACCTACACATATGTCTATATAGGAGATTATATATGTGTATGAATACATATCTGAGCATGTGTGTATATGTGTACATAGAACATATAGGATCAATT
>CM053593.1:240466145-240479787 GCA_028646575.1 Pseudocheirus occidentalis | reverse complement strand
GGCTTAGGGAAGGAATGACATAAACTCTAAACCGGGTATCATGCCACACAGGAGAGTAGAGGTCATGGGGATGAGAGGCGGGATGATGGAGGGGAGGGGAGGGTCTGGGGGAGGGTTGCTGGAAGCACACACTCTTCTACAGTTTATAGTCTTAGAGACCAATCTACAGTCACTTGGGAGTTGTGATTTGTTCAAAGTCAAACCATCAGTATTTATCAGAAGCAAGATGTGAGGGAGTATCTTCCTAGAGTCTAACCCTCTATCTACTATACATGATATTTCTACATATTTTTCTAATAGCATTTAAAACAGAAAATAAAAAATGGTTTTAAATCATTCCACAAGAAATAACTGTTTGTAACAAAGTATGCCCTTCTTTGTCTCATTCTAGCTGGGTAATCCCATTCAAGATAAAATTGGGATAAAAGAAAGTCCAATGTGCGTCAAAAGTTCAATTAGGTCAAAAAAATTTTAGCATGTCATTCTGCTAGATATCAGGACAGTGAAACAAATGAGACAAACATTCTTTGCTATTGATATATGGAATGTTTGCTATACATAAGCAAATGTCTATTCTGTTGAATTCAATAAGCATTTATTAAGAACCTACCATGTGTACATCACTGTGATAGAAATTGCTAGGGACAGACTGTACATACTGTGAATTACACATATATGATGTCTCTTCTAGTTATATTGAAAGGTCCTTGAAGGCAGGGACTGTTTTACTTTTGTATTTGTTTCCTCCATACTTAGCACAGCCCCTGATAGAGGGATAGGAATAGGATAGACATTGGACCTGTGAATTCATTGGTGTAGAGACCTTGTGGGTGAGGAAACGCCTTACCAAAACAGGTTGATACATTCTCAGCAATGTTTAATCTTAGGGAGTTTCCTGGAGCACTGAGAAGTCAAACAACTTGCCCAAGGTCACACAGTCAATTTGTGTCACAGGAAGAACTTGAGCCTAGGACTTTCTGACTTTGAGGCCAGTTTTCTATTATTCTATGCTGACTCTCAGATGCTGCTGATAACAAGACAAAAACAAAATAGTTCTGGTCTTCAAGAAGCTTACTTTCTACTGTGTATAAGATGTTCACAGAAAGGTAAATAAATACAAGGTAATTGTTAGAAAAGGAGTGAACAAGGGGCATCAAGAAAGTTTTGCAGAGATGCTAACTTTTGAGCTCATTTCTGAACAAAGATAAGACTTCTCATCTTCAGCATGGTGGCATAGTGGATAGAGTGCAAGGCCTAGAGTCAGGAAGACCTGAGTTCAAATCTAACCTCAGACACTTATTAGCTGGGTAATCCTGGTCAAGTCACTTAACCCTATTTGCCTCACTTTCCTCATCTGTGGAAAATGGGTTGGAAAAGGGAATGGCAAACTACTCCATATCTCCACCAAGAAAACCCCAAATTTGGTCACAAAGTATCAGACATGACTGAAGGCCTCTGACAGATTATGAAGGAATATATCCCAAGCTTTGGGGACTGCTTATTTAAGTGATAAATAGAACATGATCAATAATAGTATAGGGGAAAATAGTATTCTATTTTGAAGAGAACTTAGAATATATGAATGGAGAATAATATTAAATGACTGGAAAGGTAGGCTGGAGCCAGATTGGGCAGGGACTTCAATATTAAGTCAAAGAGGGTATATTTTATCCTACAAGCAACAAGAAGTCACTGAAGATTTTTGTGAAGATAAGAGACATGATCAGACCTGTTCCTTGAGATAGCAATTTTGTATGAAAGATACATCGAGAAGAGGCAAGTCAAGTGAAGAATTTCTATGCTAGATATGCCACCAAGGGTCCCCAGGAATATACATTGTTCAATCATTTCTCAATACTATCTGAATCTTCATGATCCCTTTGGGAGTTTTCTTGGCAAAGATACCAGAGTGGTTTGCCACTTTCTTCTCCAGCTCATCTTATGCTATATGAGGAACCAAGGCAAATAGGGTTAAGTGAGTTGTCCAGGGTCACACAGTTCTAAGTGTCTGAAACCAGATGTGAATTCAAGAAGATGAGTCTTCCTAAGTTCAGGCCTGTAACTCTATTTACTGCACCATCTAGCTGTCCCCCAAAATATAGTAGCTCCCTCTTGATTTTCAGGTTAAAAAAATAGATTGTTCTATTTGACTTTTAAAGCCTTTCACAATATGATCCCACCCCACTTTTACAAGTTTTTTGCCTTTTACTCTCCTTCACATACTCTATGTTCCAAATGATCTGTTTACTGTTTCTGGTGAATCACATTCTACCTCCTATCTCTATGCATAAACTATCCTCCATGCATAGAGTAGGTGCCCTCACAGCACCACAATCTCCTTCAAAGCTCATCTCAAGTGCCACTTCCTATAAGCAATCTACCCAACCATATCTCCTCCTTCACCCCTAATATCCTGCCCACCTACTGAAGTTAATTTTTGTATTATATACTTTTTTATGTATCATTATGTATATTTTAGCTTATTTTTGCAAGTACGCGTTATTTTCCCCTAACAGTATGTAAGTCTCGGGGGCAGAAATTATTTCATTTTCATCAGTACCTAGAAAAGTTCCTGGAACGTAGTAATCACTTAATAAATGCTTTTTTAATGAGTTAATGAAAGCATTGCTGATCATAGCACCCACACATAATAATGTAAGTTTTGCAGCTATGCAGAATATGAGACTGTAGCATTGCTTTCTAAGCCCTGAAATGTTCTTCCTTTCGTTCACCTACTGAAATTCCCACCTTTAAAGCCCAACTCAAATGTCACCACTTCCATGAAACTTGCCCTGATATTCAGTTAGTTAGAACTTTCCCACTTTTATACTTGTATCAGCAAGCACCCTAGCATACCTAAGGTGACTGCTAGCACAGGTTCTTAGATCTGCTTTTCTAAAGGAAAGCAACTCAAAATGGGTTAACAGCCTCACTTTAATCAATCAAATACATATAATTTACCTAGTTCAGGGGGGAAAGTCAGCACTCTGAACTTCAGAGAATACAAACACAAGTTACAAACAGAAGTTACAAGTAGAAGTTACCAGCAGTCAAAGAAACAAATCAGTAGACGGGCTTCCAACCATCTGACCATTACATCCATACCTATTTGGTTACTAGACAGGGAAGCACCAACACCTGGGTTTTTCAAAGCCGTGGGGCTCAACGGCTTCCCAGAGTCTCATCTGGCCAAATCACACAACTCTTCTCAAAATGAGCCCCAAAACAAAACCTCACATTAGGATGTATATATGGCCTTCTCCTGGATTGGAGAATGTCACAGCCCTCTTGACCAATCACAAAGCAACAAGGCGTGGGTATTTCCGAAAAACAAGCCTCCCACCACAGGCTCCACGTGACCACATTCAGCCTATTAGGGGGCAGAGTATACTTTCAAATCAGGGAAGATTCTCAGAGCCACTTAAGCCTATCAAAGGGCCTGGGGCAGGGAAGATCTTCAGATTCCCATAACAATACTCAAAATCCATATTTCTCTAATGTATTTATGTGTTTTCATTATCCATGATAATGATAGGCTTTAGGCTACATGATGGCAGGAACTGTGTTTTATATAAATCTTATATTGCTTCAAAGATTATAATAGTTCAATTAACACAGTAGGTTCTTAATAATCGGTCTACTCAAGAGTTAGATACCGTGGAGTCCAAAATTATCCAATCTGCATAAAATAAATAAACACCAACTACTGCAGCAGAGTCCCAAGCTAATAGCACTTCTTAAAGGGTAAATGGTCGCACCTAATGTAGTGGACCTAATATCTTCCTCATGATCTAAGATGCCCACTTTTTCCCACTTATGGGATTTGATACTCAGACCCTCAGAAAAGAAAAAGTAAAGGTTGATTGACCTTGCTTTTGCCCCTCCAAGAGGGCTTGAAATGATGCACCAGCATGATTGGTCACAGGATGGACAATGCAAAAATCATTTCCACTAAATGGTCATAAATGGGTCCCTTTTCACGTTGAGTAAGAGAATGTAGTCCAGAGGTACAAAAATAAGTTGAGGGGCTTGCCATATCACACCAAGACATCCTACCCACACTAGGTTTGGTCAGCAGCACTCTTGTGGTTAGGCAATGAACTTTATAACTGCTAAATAAATAGGGATGAGTGAATTTATAGTTTTAAATTTTGAAGCCTACTATAAGAGAGACCCCATCTTATCTAACTGATTCTATATGATATATGTAAAATATTTATTAACATGTTATCCTTGTATTATTATTGTTAGATGATTAAACTGGTTAAATATAAGTTGCTAGATGAGTATATCACTATTGATGACTAACAATCATTGCCCCTGGGGAATCACATTGAACTGATTAATACTGGTTGGAATAAAATAAGGGCCCAATGAATCATTTCTCTCAGATACCACAACAGTTATCTGCCTTATTTGATTTAGTTTCCTTATTCTACCTTCCAGCAAAATGTAAGTTCCCTGAGGACAGGAATCATTTTTTTTCCCATTTGTCTTTGTATTCTTAGAGCCTAGTACAATGCCTGCCACTTAAGCGATTCAGAAAAGCTTTCTAAAATAAATTTTAGTCAAATAAATCATTGTATGCAGTATATACACATATATATATATACAATAAATCATTGTATACAGATCATATACAGTACCAAATCGCCTGTCAAATAATTCATCTTAACTAAGTTTAGCTATGAAATTCTTGACAATGATCCTCTGACTTCATTTTCCAAAGGCCTCTATCAAGATCTTTCGATGCACAACCTTCCATTAGTGTATGTCATTACTATTCTTGGTCTGATCTAGGCCTATTTTCTTAGCATTCAAAGTTGAATGCAAAATCTTTTCTCTGGCTTTATCTATTTGGGAGGGTAATAATTCAATCAAGTAGGCAATTTAATATGCTGTTTTTTTCATCATTTTCTCATAAAAAATATCACTAGATAACAGCATACTGGGAATATTAATGAGCCAGAAAAGTCAGAAAGGAAAAACTCCTATGGAATAGGAATACATCATTATTTCTATGGTTAATAATAATGCTTTATTTTTAAAATTGGGGAAAAACACATTGAAATTCACAGATAAGTTAATTAAGGAAACATGCTGTTAAAATGTCTTGTCATTTTCACAAGCTTAAATAGCCACACAGAACGTGCAAAGAAATTCTACAGGCCATTAGTGGATTACACGAGAGTCAGTATTAGTATAGTAGTTTACAACAATTTAAACTTGTTTCAAGCACTGCTCAGCTGCAGAAAAATGCCAGGAGAACAGATCACTCAAGCAAGGGCACTTGCCTTTTCTGTCAGATGTTAGTCCAAAGAGGAGAACAAAAACGGAAATGGTCAAGTCGATAGACAGCTCCCTCACACTTGGGGTCTAGGACCACTCTATATGCTAATTATTCTGGTCCTCTTGGCCAGTCTTAGCACCACCAACCATGAAGTACTGACAGGCCTTTGTCCATGCACAAGCTGAGCAAAGATGTGTCCAGGAAAGAAAGTCTGCATAGCATCAACATCTTCTCAGATTCCTAATTTAAAAAGTAGATGTGAGATGTGACCCATCTGGATCTATAGAAAATAATTTTGCCTCTACTGCTCAACTTTTTTCTGGGAAGTGACCCATGTGAGTCTGCAAGAAACAATTTTGCCTGTCCTACTAAGCTCTCTTCATCTTTAAAGTCCAGCTATTCATTAAAAATTTAAATGATAGCAGTCAAGTACCTAGAGAAACAATATGACATCCCAGAGAGGGGGTTAGACTTGAAACCAGAATTCAAATTCTGGTGCTTGTTGTATGATCTTGGGCAAATCATTTAACACTTCAGTGCCCTAGACACTTGTCCCTAAGACAATAGGTTGCAAAGAAGATATAGGTAGAGGGAGTTTCCCACCCAGAGGTTCCTTATAATAATGAAAACAAATGTGCAATCCCTCTTCTTTCCCCTATTTTGTTCAGTCATTTCGGTCCTGTTCAATTCTTCATGACCTCATTTGGGGTTTTCTTGGCAAAGATAGTGCAGTGGTTTACCATTTCCTCGTCTAGCTCATTTTACAGCTGAGGAAACTGAGGCAAACATAGTAAAGTGATTTGCACAGGGTCACACAGCTAGTCTGTGTCTGGGGCCAGATGGGCACTCACTCCAAGCCCAGTGGTCTCTCCACTGGGCCACCTCACTGGGTGCTTAACATATGCATGTAGGTACCTCAGAGAGCCGGGTGAAAGACATCACAGCACTGGAGCTTTTGCTAGCTGCCTTCTAATTTTCCTTCTTCAGTATTGCCAGTTCCCTTAAGGGGAAAGTGGTTATGGTAAGGATTTACATGTCTCCTAATATGTGCCAAGCACATGTTTTACAAATACCATCTCATTTGAGTGTCACAACAATCCTATGAAATAGTAGGCATTGCTATTATTCCCATTTTACACTTGAGGAAACCAAGGCAAACAGAGGTTACATGACTTACAGAGGATTATACAGTAAGAATTCTTGTCTGGACTTGAACTTACAGCTTCCTGACTCCAGGCTCAGCACTCCACCCACTGTGCCACCTAGCTACCTCACAGGTAGAATTCTTCATCTCCTGGGCACACACTGCCAGGCTCCTTCTAGAAGAGACTATGGTGTTTCTTAACTCCCAAGATATTTAATCCTCTGTGTCTCTCTATATCAAACTGAAAAGTTATTCTAGCACTGCCCTTTGGCTTACTAGTGTGACATAAAATGGGACTGAAAAGCAGTTTAGGGGGCAGCTAGGTGACACAGCAAATAGAGCACCAGCCCTGGAGTCAGGAGGACCTGAGTTCAAATCCAACCTCAGACACTTAACACTTACTAGCCATTTGACCTTGGGCAAATCACTTAACCCCAATTGCCCTGCCCATCTGCCCACCCACCTCCAAAAAAAAAAAAGCAGTTTAAGTCCAAAATCAAGATGAAACAGACAGAAAATAGAAGCAAAGAATGAAGCTGAGGCACAGGATAGACACTTTGGAATTGGGGCAGAGGCAGGAAGATAGGCAGAGGAGAAGCAGTAGGGCTTCCCAATTTCCAAATATTAAGCCCCTCCATAGGATCATGGATTTAGAGCTGGATCGGACATGAGAGGTCGGTCATTTTAGTCCAGGTCAGTCATTTAGTCTAACTCTCTTATCTTAGAGATGGGGAAACAGAGGACCACTCAAGCTAAATGGCTTGCCTAAGGTAACATAGGTAATGACAGAGCCAGGTTTTGAATATGTATCTTCTGACTAAATTCAATGCTGCTTTTCCTGTACCAACTGATTCTAGCATCATAAGATCACAGATGCAGAACTCGGAGGTCATCTAATCCTCCTCTAACATTTAATAGATGAGGAAAATAAAGCCAAGAGAGGGTAAATGACTTATCCAAAGTCATGCAGGTAGTAAACAGCAGATATAAGATTTGAACCAGCATTTTTTTCAACAGAACTATGAATCCTATTGTGCTTTTTGAAAACTTGATATACAAAAATCCAAATTTACAAAATGGATACATTTAGCAATTTTTTTCAACATTATAAAAGAATCTTCCATTCTATAAAAAGTTTCACTAGAATTATTTTAAATTACAAGACATACTGATCAGTGAAAATAACACTCAGTTTGAAAAAAGAAATATGGCATACCACTAACTTTTAAAATCTGTTGTTCCGTAAATTTAGGCACAGCTATATGTGTGAAGTAAGTATAAGAAATATGAGTAATCTGAGCGTGTGTCTTTGTTACAACTGTTTCGGCCAAAATCATTAATAGCTGGTAGACTCATAGTTTAGCTCAGTTCTCCCTTTCAGAGAGGATGATCAGACATTCAGAACAATAGGATATTGAGAGAAATGATTATTAATAATCAGTGATTTAGGGACATACAGAGTTGGCCCCTTTTTCTGAAGTCCTGATTTTTAAAGTTCATTATCTTGAAAGACATTACATATAATGAGATTAGACTAACTTTCTGGTTCAGACAACAACCAGGTGGGGAAGCCTTATGTTCTACTCCTGGCTAGGTTAAGATTAATCCTTTGAATAGATTGCCCAAGGCTGGGGGCCACTGACAACATCAAAGTTCATTTGAATAGGTTTGGCCTCTCATTGTACTAATCATTCTCTCATTAATTGATTGCCACTTTTGGGAACACCTCTCTTCCAATGGTTATATAAGCAGTGAGCTCACCACAATAGTCTTTGATCTAAGAGAGATGGTCAAATAACCATCCTTTCATTAAAATGCTGGCATTCATAATAAAATGATTAAATTACCCAGAAATTATGTCTCTCTAACATTTTGAATGTTACAGTATCATGACTCCAGCCCCTCTAAGTCCCTCAAGATTGAGGGGTGATTATATAAGATATACATAAGTAATGGCCTGATGATCTGCTCACCAAATGAGAATGAATGGAACCACCTCAAGTCCTCAGATTCTATCTTCCTAAGATTAGATAAATAACAAAAGATCGGCATGAATATGATAAGCTTGAATAAGATGATTGCACTCAATCAAGTCTCATAATCTATACTTTTTTAAAAATTAGATTCATCTCTTCCTACACTATCTCTTCCTCCAAAGCACCTATTTTTCTCCATAATAAAGCTCCATAATACATCAGAGAGTACTATATTTTATAAAGTATAGGAAAATTCTACACATAACATGTAAAAGACTTGGACTTTCTCTAAAATGTCTGCAAGAAAAAGTAATTAGAGACTGTTGTGAAATTTCATTTCCTAAGTATCCATCTGAAATCTCAGTGACAGGGAAGGTAATTAAAACCTTTTGTTTTTTGTTGATGATGACTCAACATATTCTTTCTCTAAAGTAGAAAGAAATATTTTGAAAATGGAGAATTTAAAATAAAGAATATTTTGAAATAAAGAATTAGGGGAACAAAAGATCCATTCTTCTTAAAACAATCTAAATATAATAAAAGCATTTGAAATAATTTCCTGAAGAATTAGTTTACCCACCTAGATACCTTTTCAACAAGAAGTAAAACAGTAAAACAGGCAAAAAAGTAAAACAGCAGTTCAGTAATCAGAAGAAAAAACAAAAACAAAAAACAAAGACCAAGTGAATCAATTAGCTTAATTCTCTTCCTTATCCGGAGATTACACCCTTAACCTCAACTAACCATCTCAAAAATCCCAGGTAATTTGGGCATGAGCTAAGAGAAGGAGCAGTATAAATCCATTTCTGCTACTAGACAGGAAAAGCAAAGCATACATCCTTCTGTGTTTCCATGATATTCTTAGTAAAAACATTTTCACTTACAAAAAAAAATAACTAAGTTGAATCTAATTAACAATTAAGGCTTATGTAATGATAGCCTTTTTTTAAAGTTTTCTTTACTTGCCTGCTACTCTCATTCATAGATAGAAAACATCCCTATATATGAAACAGTCAATAAAAACCCAGAATGGATATTAATTTGTTAATTCCTCTTATATAGTCTATTGTAAAGCTTGGAGTTTAATGCAGGAGAGGTAAGCATTAAATCATATATTTAGGTCATAGAGAGATTAGATGCCATCTTTGATTTTGGGGGTAAAGGTTTCTTGCTATCTTTAGGAGCTCTAATGATGAAGTATTCTGCCTCCTAAAAGAGAGATGGTGAATTCAGAGTATAACACAAAATACTAATTTCTTTAAATATTCAATGGTGAAATATGTTTTACCTAACTATATATATTTGTTTCTATTTTTTCCCCAACTGGATAAGTACAGGGGGGAAAGAAAATAGATTTTTGTTAATTAAAATTTTTTAATTTAGAAAATTAATTAATGTGTTTGCTGATTTTGTATACTTGATTCATAAGATTTTGTGTTCAAATTTCTAAAAAGCTATTGTATAGATAACATCCATTTCTTCAGAGAGATGAAATCTTTAACTAGAAATACAGAGACAAGGAACCTCCAAAAACCAGGCCTCAATCTATAAAGACAAGTAGTTAAGTTTAATCCTAGCATCTGACCACCTGAACCCTATAAGGTACAGGTCTTAGAAGAAGGGGAAATACTTCACAAATGTCAACTTACACTCAAAGCTGAAATTTCTCCAGTATAAATGGGAATCTTAGAACCTTCTATATTTGTACTGCAGCTTTTTTCCATAAACTTTCATGCCAGCTGTCACCACTTACACTAATACTTATGAATAGGCCCCAAACCAGAGAAAATGTAAGCCTGGCAAAACACAGTATTGATTGGAAGTTCCCTTAGATTCTATTAATAGTCCTGTTCATACCTTGCCATGACACCAAGGCTATCCTCCCAAAGTATCATCTGAATAAATTTGGCTTTGGATATATGTCTTGTTCATCAGGTATGTTCTCCACTTCTCTGGTGTGATTGCTAGCTTAACAGAAATCACCCATTTAGAAAGCATCTGCTCCTTGATGCAGAAAAAGGACAGGCGAGGCCAATTATTTTCCTTAATCCCTGTAAGTCACAAAATCCCCATCTTAAAACAAGAAAATCTAGTAAATGCTAGGAATGCAAAAGCAAAAATAATACTGCTCTTCCCTTTAGGTACCTAAAGTTCTACTACCGTGATACAACAAACATGTACCCTGGCAATTAAATACAAGGTAATTTGAGGATGGAAAGAACATTACCAATTGAGAGGATCCAACTAAAATTCTTTAGTTACATGAAGACGGTAGTTTATCTTTAAAAAACAATGGTCACTAGCATGGGAGAAATCTATTCTGAGACAGAATGAAGACACAGTGCTTTCTTTTGTTATTGTCATTATTTTTTGTGGATTGGTTAGTTTTTAAGGCCCTAAAAGCAGGAACAGGCCTAGGAAAACCTATAAAGTTAGACCTTGTCTTTGCGCCATCCCCACCTCCTAAATCAGTTCCAGCCACACTCTATGTGTTTGACATATACAGGAGGAAGCAAAAAGACCACTGTCGATGTTAAATGAGATAATATTAGTAAAGCAATTAGCACAGTGCTTGGCACATAGTAGGTATTTAATGTTTGTCCCCTTCCTTAAATATTAAACAAGAAAAAAACATTCTTGTTTCAAATGATGCCTAAGGCATATTGGTGCAGAATACTAATGGGATAAGATGGGCAATCATATTTTTAAAAAAGATATAGTGGGAGGTGTTAACATAGGTCTGTGGTACAAGACTGAGTAAGGAAGGTATAAAGTCTCTACCCAGGTGGACTTTTTCACTTAAAATCTCAGAATTTTCTTAATGTATAGAATACTTAAATAAATAAACATATGGAGATTTGAAAAATAAATAAAATATATTGTGATGCCAAGTGTAATTGCTTTGAATATGTATAAAAACTTTGGTTACTTGTTTTTTGTTTTTTTGTTTTCCCACATTTAAAAATTTCCACTACAAGTACTTTTGTCTGGCAGCTAAAGCACTGACTCCCAATGTGTTTTGAAGGTGGTCTCCTATTATTTGATTTTGTAATACTCATTCCATATATCACCTTCATTCTCCAAACTGATCACATCTTTCAAAAATGATGTATGGCATATCATTATTTGACTTGAGGAAAAAAAACACCTGTGTGCTAATCCTGAATCAGAACACAGTCTTTAGAATTCCATATCTTCTGCCTATTTAGAGCATAGATATAGAGCCAGAAAAGACCTTAGAGGTCAGTTAGTTCAATATATCCATTTTATTGAAGAGAAAACTGAGACATGGATCAATTAACAGCAGAAGAACCAGGCATGTCAATTGACACAAACATCATATTGTAATTTTACTTCAAAATAAAAAGTTTCATCCTATGACTTATAGATTGAAAAATTGATGCAGTTTGGTCCTTCAAATTCCAGTCCTTTAGTGTTAAATAACTTGCCCAACATCATACAATTGAAAGTGGCAAAGCTGCCTTTTGAACCAGATCCTTTGATTCCAAAATACACTGGTTTTTCTTTAATACGAAGTTCATTAGGCTCACTTGCTTCATGGAACTTCCAGATGGGAAACAAGCCAAATTTGGGTTCCCAACTATGCTTCTGGATCTGTCTATGAAGAAAATTAGCAAGCTGAATCTTGAAACGTTGTCTTGTTCAACATTGCCCCCTACTGGTTAATATAAGTAGTGTGATAATAAGGGCGAGTCACTTTTGTTTGGATGGACATGGGCTCTGAAATTTCTTTTGTTGGATAGAATAGAAGATAGCATTGGAAGTTACCACCTCAAGCATAGCCAAGGTTGAAAAAGACACCACCATTCCTGATAAAATAGTGTAAAAGGATAATAGTAAGGAAAAGGAAATTGTAAAAAAAAAAAATTAACCCCAAGGTAATGATGTAAAACAGGCATATCCATAGTAGAAGGCTGTAGGTAGACAACTTAGTGTTCCTGGGAACATTTATATGTATGCATACATGTAAGTATATACATACAGATATATATACTTACATATACACATACATAATATACTTCTGTAAATATGCACATATAGGTACATACACATATAGACATAGTACATACATATTCCTAATAAGATTTAAAAGATATGTTCGTTTATAAAACTATGTGTCACTCTATCTTTCTCGGATACCTCCACTATTGGGCATTACCTAAGTAGTATTCTCTATGATTTTGGATGTGCTGGTTATCCTTTTATAATATCCTTCCATTTATTTCTGGTCTCAGCTAGATTTTAAGTTTCCCCAAAGGAAAATCCTGGCATTCTATTCCTTTATGCATCTTCAGTAACACCTAGTAGCCAGCTGTGCATACATTAGTCACTCAGTAAATGCTCAAGGAACAAAGGAACTGTTTTCAGTTTACAAATAAGTATCATGCGGTGTTGAAAAATGCTCAATTGCTAGAATGTTTGCAAGCTAGCACTATTAATGAGATTATATTCCATGGATATTGTCTTATAAAAATAAGCCAAAGCTCAAGCTTTTGGAGGTTTGTGTGGGTAAAAAGAAGCGAAACTTAATGAAAATCCTATCATATTGCCTCATCAGAGTATGGAAATAAGTATGGTTTCTCCAGTAAAATGTAAGTTACCTGGGGACAAAAACTATCCCAATTTTGTCTTTGTGTACTCAGATCCTGATACAGCATCTTACCTATAATAGGTCATTAGTAAATTATTATTGCTTGATAGATTGATTCTAAAAGGCTATAGTAAAGAATAGTCATATTCTACCAAGCTGGGATAGTTTCCAGTATGAGTCTAGCTATGGCTTGTATGTTTGCTGAGTAAGGACCAATCTAGCTATGTTTGGAGAAGATTCCCTACCTAGGAAGGATTTTTTTTTTGCAACAATTCTTTATAACTATAAGATTTTCATAGGATATTAAGATCATGGATTTAGAACCAGAAGAGACCTAAGGGGCCATTAAATCTAAACCCCTCATTCTACACATAAAGAGACTGGGGCTAAGTAAGGCTAAGTAATTTGTCCACATTGCTACTCAGCATCAAAAGTAGGATTTTCATTTGGGTCTTCCTGACTCCAAGCTCAATGCTCTATCCTCCCCTTGTGTATCAATAATGAGATATTCACAACACCCATGATGGTTATGAATATGTTGGTGTAGTTTTGGATCACAAAATATAGCAAACTCTCCACATGGAAGGCAGAACCAAGGTCTTTATTCAGAAACCATAACA
>CM053593.1:240450252-240465645 GCA_028646575.1 Pseudocheirus occidentalis | reverse complement strand
GCTTTATTTCTTCTGGCTTTATAAATGAGGAGATTGCCCCAGGTGTTTCCAATCCACTCTCCTCTCAACTCCAGCTGTGATTACTCCTAAGGAGTTAACTGGAAGTAAGGAGCTAAGCCTTTGAGGTGCCAAGTGCCTTCAGTAGGTGCCAATAGAAAGGGGCATGGAAGATCTTCTGATTTCATTAACATTACACCTTACTGTAGTAAATGCTATTATGCAGGTAGGCATAATAAATATAAGGAACTCAGAGTGACATGGGAAGAATTCATGAACTGGTACAGAATAAAATAAGCAGAACTAAAAGATTACATAAAATGGCATCCGTAATGTAAATTAAAATAAAACCAAAAGGAAGTCGATCTGAGAAATTGAATGGGGGAGAACAGCAATAGTACTGAATAACAATGAAATATATGTCTTCCTCATGGCTGCAACAAGGAAGACTAAGATGACCTATTGTACACATTATCATATGTAGTCACCACAATAGATACTTTCATTTACCTTTTATCTTTGTTCCAACTTATAATTCAGTTGAGAGGAGAGGTTGAAAGGTCTATGATTTACAGACAAAAGGTATGAATATAATTAGGATAAAGACTATGATGTCTTCAGTATAGACAAATCTCAGGTAAGGAAACCTCTTCCCTCTCAAGTCAGCAAACCTTAGTTAACTGCAGTTACTGAGAGATTAAGTGAATATCTCAGGTTTATAGATTCAAGATATGTCAGAGGCAGGTCTAGACCTGAAGGGTTTCCGGGCTCTAAGACTCTCTCTCTCTCTCTCTCTCTCTCTCTCTCTCTCTCTCTCTCTCTCTCTCTCTCTCTCTCTCTCTCTCTCTCTGGTACAGAGAAATTTTGTCAAAAGAAAATGCAAAAGAGCAACAGAGAACTTATTTACTTCACTTCCCATAAATGTGGAGAGTTAAGAGAATCTTAGTGACTCACAAAAAGCAAGTTATTTTTGTTCTTCCTCAAGTACTAATTGACAAGTCTATGTGCACAAAATTCAGGTTGATGATCTTTCTACAAGAGAAAGCAAAAGGGCTAGAAGTAATCTCTTTACCCACTCATCAGAGATTATAAAGTGTTTCTGGAAAGAATAGGGAAAACGCTTAAAAGAAAAAACAGAGTAAAAAATCTAAAGAAATAACAGTAAATTGTATGCCATTGTGTGTGCTTTAATGCAGTAAAAAGATGTGTCAGTATCATCAAGAGTGTGACAAAAGAATAAAGGAAGAAGAAAAAGACTATAGGACCTTTGGAATTCCATAAGTAGTTTCAGTATCTTCCCATACAAGATGCTGTTACCCTCTATGGAAGAAATAGCTTCTCATTCTCTAAATAATAATAATGCAGATCTACAGGTAATACAACATAGAAGGAGAGATTGTTCAGTATTGATCAGAGACAGAAGAGTACCAATGATGACATCCAACACCTTGATGAGGTAAACTAAGGCAGCCATAGAACAAACCAATAAAAATGTAGGGAAGTATGCTATTTTTCTTGTGAATAAAACCACTACCCACTTCTGATGATTGACATGGGGAAAAGTTATCCTAGAAAGTATATTTAGGGATTATAAAATCCTAGGAAAGAAACAAAAAATTCTCTCTGTGTATCTGGGGTCATCTCCAGTGTCCTGATTTATGTCTTACCACGGGATCCAGAGGTCTCAGAGGATAAAGTGAGTCTGGTGACTTTGCACGGCCCTGCCTCACTTAAATTCAATTCACTTGCAAGTCATGGAATCACCTTATGATGTCATGATCCTCTTCAAGAATGAAGGACAAATAACAACAGAATCATTGTGTAAATTTTATTTTTCTTCCTTCTCTCCCCACACTAGAAATGACTACCTTAAGACACAGTTGTGTGGTGTGTGTGTGTGCATGTGTGTGTGTAAAATTATTCTATACATACTTCTATTTATCAGTTGTTTCTCTGGATACAGATAACATCTTCATATATCCTTTATGGCTCATTTAGGTACTTTTAAGAGTCCAAATAACTTATTCACTCAATCATTTTTAAAAATAATATTGCTATTACTTTCTACAATGTTCTCTTGGTCTGCTCATTTCACTCTTCATTATTTTGGGCAAGTCTTTCCATGATTTTTTCTAAATCATTGAGCTCATCATTTCTTATAGCACAATAGTATTCCATCACAATCATGCACCACAACTTGTTCAGCCATTTCCCAAATTAAGGGGCATCCCTCCAATTTCCCATTCTTTGCTACCACAAAGAGAGCTGTTATAAATATTTGAGAACATGTAGGTTCTTTTCCTTTTTCTCTTGATTATTTTTGGAAATAGACCAAGAAGTGCTACTGCTAAGTCAAAGGGTATAGGCAGTTTAATTATTCTTTGGGCATAATTCCAGATGGCTCTCCAAAATAGTTGGATCAGTTCACAATTCCACCAACAATGGATTAGTGTCCCATAGTCCACATTTTCATAACACTGTTCTCTGTTAATTTGCCTTTTACCTATTTGACCACTCCTCAGTATACTTTGATGGATCTTAGAAATGACGTGGTTCAAGGAGTTCAGGGAGTCCAGAAACCCCAATAACCAGAGTCCCTAGAAAGTAGTCTAGAATGAATTCAAGGACTCAAGCATTCCTAAGTCAAGGTGGCAAAGACTTATTGTTACACCATACAATGGGCAAGAGTTCTTAGGGAACCTGCAACCTTAGAGGGGTACAGTTAAAGTTAATGCTAACTAGGTGAGTCAGGGTGGAATTAGGGAGTGATTAAGGAACATGCACTTTTAATATCTACTGGGCAGGTGTAGTGTCCAGAATTCACTGGAAAATAGCCCGAGGAGGGGCTGCAAAGAGGTGTGGTTTTAGGCTTGAAATGTCACTAAGTCAGCTAGCAGTCATGGTTGACCAAGCTGCCATCCATCAATGTCATGTTTGACAAGATGGATGTTGAGAGTTTACTATATCCCAAGCCTATTGCATACATACCAAGGGATTTAGGATGTATATAATGAGCTAGGGAGTATACATATGACTGAGTCTAGGATATATACCATAGATCAGTAGTAAATATCTTTGTGACCCAATACACAGCTGGATCAAACTACTAAATTCTATAGGTGTAGATGGCTACTGTATCAGGAAAAAAGATAAGTATTTTATTAGGGCATGCTGCCCTTGAGCTAGAGAGAAACTGACTAAGACAGTGTTTTGAGGCTAGGGAGAAATGTGATTTTGGAAGTGTATATGATTTTACAAACTGTTCAAGTACAGGTACCCAAGCACCCCATCAATATCACATTGGCTAACTGTGGGTGGTCCCTAAGCTTCTGTCCTCTTCTCTTTTCTCTCAATTCTCTCACTTGATAATCTTTTTACCTATTACTGAAGCATATTTGCTTATACCATTCAAAACAAAGAGTGCAGTTACAGGACTATTATGCTTCCATTTGTACTGCAGTGAAGATGTATGGCTATTTCCAAACAGTTTGAGCTATTTGTCATTCATTTGTTCTACTTCAATAATCTCTTTGTATGGAAAAAAAGAAACAGCCAAAGTAGAGAAGAAAGTGTTGTGGATTACTCATACTCCCTCCCAAGTGCTTAACAATGACACTGCTTATCAGAACTTAAGGGAAGTTCTAAAATTGCCTATTGTCTAACAAGGACCATTGGGCTTGAAAAAAAAAATGACTTGACCATTTTCCTTAAATGACATTCAAAAATTTGCTTCCAATAAGCTTTTGTATAACAAAAAAAAATGAGTAGAAATCCAAATAAAATAGATCTAGGTCTGAGTGTTTCCTTTGAAAGAACTTGGTTTTTATAGAATCATTATTTCATCATTAAGATCTGCCTGATCACCTGAAAGCCTTTCTCTGGTTCTGTTACAATTGAGAGAGCAATAAGCTAATCACAATCTACCCCTTTTTCCCACATAGATATGCTCAACAATGTCTTTTATTAAAATATTATCAATACCTTATGGCTTGACAGTCATTTCTGGACACTGCCATGTCTTCCTGTCACCTCCCCCCACCCACCCCTCACACACATACATATGAACAGCCTCTCCACTTTGTATCTGCTGCTCTGCCTGATTTCAGTTCCAAAGAAAAAGACACTGCTCCCATGATAAACTCAACATTTCTAATATCATCATCATGCTACTAACTCAAGGCCTTTTTGGCAATATCTCCCTCAACCTTCTCAACCTTCTGAGTGGAGGGCTAGGTGGTAGAGTACCAAACACCTCCCAGTGCTTTTTTTTGCTTTTTTTTTTGGAGGGCAATTGGGGTTAAGTGACTTGCCCAAAGTCATGTGGCTAGTAAGTGTGTCAAGTGTCTGAAGCCAGATTTGAACTCAGTTCCTCCTGACTCCAGGGCGGGTGCTCTACTCACTGCACCACCTAGCCACCCCTGGTGCCTCTCTTTATAACCTGGATTCTCATCTAGCTCTACTTTAGATCTTCTTCTCTATCTGGTTTCAACATCATAGAACAAAATGTCTCCATGCCACATACATTCTGGTGTTCCTACCTTCATGCCTCCTTGTGTGTATTATCTTGCCTCAGTAGATTAAAAGCTACTTGAGGGCAGGGACTGCTTTATTTTTAGTAATAATATCCTCAAAATTATGTACAGTGCCTAGTACATAGCAGGCACTTAATAAAGATTTATCATATTATTTACTGGAATTAAACTCTCATAACAGAAAAACAGAGAAACATGGAACAACAAAGAAAACAAAGCAAAATGGAGGCAGTGATGATGTTTCTGAATGTATGCAAGTCTGTCCTGAATATTACCCATTTTTGCTGAGTAGCAGAAGGGATATATCATTATCTGTTCTCTAATGTCATAACTGATTTTTCAGTTGCTCAAAGTTTGGTTTCTCTTTAGTGAACTTTTACTGTATAAGGTTATAACTTTATAAGGTTATAACATTTTGTGTGTTGTTTTTCTTATGCTTATTTTACTCCCTCTCAGTTTATATAAATCTCCTCATGATTCTAGGAATTCCACATATCTTCTACTAACCGAATCATAATAATTTTAAGTTTACATTACATTCAGATTATTCAGCCATGCTTTAATTAATAGATATTCACCTTGTTTTCATTTCTTGATACCACAAAAACATGGTTATTATGAATATTTTAATAAAGGTCAGATATTTCTTTCTGCCTTTGACCTCTTTGGGGCACAAGCCCACTAGGAAGATTGTTGGGTGAAAATAGCCATAAATAAAATAAAATAAAATAAAATAAAATAAAATAAAATAAAATAAATAGCCATTTGTTCATGTAATTCCAAATTGCTTTCCAAAATGTTTGGATTGGCAATAGTGCATTTGTATGTGTTTTTCCCATAGCTTATCTACCCCTGTTTTGTCTTTGACAAAATATATGGAATAGGTACAACTTCAAAGTTGGTTTTAATTTATATTTTCTTAATTACCAGTACTTTGGGCTAATAAATTCCTAATTTTTGTTTTGTGAAGTTAATAGCTATAGTTCTCTTGAAAACTGTTTATCTCCTTAAACACTGGGGAATGGACCTAGAACTGATATATTTCTGTTAATTCTATCTATGTTTTGGAAATCATATTTTTATAAGTGATATTTGATGCAAATGTTTTAAAATTCTTTTCCTATTCTATTTGTCTAGATTTAGTATATGCACAAACCTTTTTTAAATTTATTAAAATTAGCATTTTTGCATTTTATGATCACCCCATCACTTATGTTAAGACTTTTACTCTATATCAGTGAAAAGTGCTTCTTTCCATTTTCTCCGATTTTTAATGTATCTATTGAGCTTATTGTGGTATGGTATAAGTTTCAGAGTTGTACCTAATACCTACAAATTACTTATCAGTTTTTATAGTGGTTCCTATCAAAAGATAAATCCTTCCCCCAGTAATTTTTAGTATTGGGTTTATCAAGCAATAATTTATTGTATTTTGATTGCCTCTGATTCTTGATTTTGTAGTTTTTAAACAGAATTAATTTTTTTGGTGACTGTTTCATTATAATATAGTTTAAGGTTTGTTGATGCCATAACAACTTTAATACATAATTTTTTTCATTACTTGCTTCGGTATTATACGTCTTTTATTTCTCAAAATTTATTTTATTATTTTCTTTAGTTCTATAAATTATCCTCTTGTTGTAATCAGTATAGAACTAAATCTGTAGTTCATTTTAGGTTTTATCATCATTTCTATTATAATGGAATGGACCAAACAAGGAACACTAAAAAATCTCTCAAGAAATACTCCTTTTCTTCAATATTTTTAAAAATTATATTTATGTAAATCTTGTATATATCATAATAGGTCATTTTATAACCTATTCATTTATAACCTTTTGCAGTTATTTTAAGTAAAATTTATTATATTGTCATCCTCTCTAGACTTCTACTAGTAAATAGAAATGTGCATTGTTTTCATAGATTTAGTTTGTGCTCTTTTATTAAGCTATTACGAGTTTCTGAAATTTTCTAAGTAAATCATCATGTTACCTGGAGATAAGAACAATTGTCTTCTCTCTGCCAGTATTTTTACCTTTAATTTCACTTTCTGGAATTATTGCTATATTTCTTCCCAAATAATAGTGTCAAGAAGTGAACATCTTGCTTTATTCTCTGTAGTGGGAAAGTTTCCTAAGTTTCTACTTTCCAAATAATGCTAGCCCTAGTCTTAGGTATATTTTTGTCATTTAAGAAAGGCCCTTCTATATGTTGATATTTTTATTGTTTTTAGCATAAATAAATATTGTATTTCTCAAAGGCTTTAAATGCATCTACTTAAATAACAATGGGTTTTTTGGTTATTTGTGTGAAAAAAAATTGTTTTGTTTGCTTATGGTTGAACCATACTTTTGGTCTTGGCATAAATCCAAATGGTTCATATTAAATTACTTTCTGTTATTATAGTCTTCTGTCTAAGATCTTGTTCCAATTTTTTACATCAGTAATAGTGAAATTGCTCTACTACTCTCATCTCTCCAAGTTTTAGATATTAAAACTATATTAGTCTCATTTACAAGACTAAGAAAAACAAGATTCAAGGACGACCAGGAAAATAGTCATGTCCTCAACAGAAAAAAGAATGTCTGGATGAGGTTTAGCTTCAATTTGGATGCTTAAATTCGCAACACCTATGAAATATCCAAGAATATTCAGTCGAAATTTCACCCAATCTCTAGGTAGAATTTAGCAAAAAAAGATTAAAATATAAGAAACAGAATTTGTGGTCATTAATATGTAATGATGATTCAACACATGAGGACTGGTTCCTGCTCCAGATATGAATGTAGAGAACAGAGGTGCGGACTTACACAGAACAATGAGGAACACCCACATTAATGGGGCAAGAGATAAATGATGACAATGAGTGATCAAAAGGTAGGAGTAAATTCCAGATAAAATAGTGCAACAGAAGGAGAGAAAAAGAGGTCAGAAGGATGGAGTGAGTCAATTTCAAAAACTGCAGAAAGGTTAAGAAGAATTAGAATTGGGGGGGAGGGGGGGGAAGGACATTAGATTTAGCCATTGGTGTTATCTGTATCCATGGAAATAAATGTTTTAATTAAATGGTGAAGTTGGAAGCCAGATTTCAAGGTTTTGAAAGCAGTGAATGGCAATGAAGTAGAATTAATAAATATTGATCATTCTGTAAGTTTGGAATTAAAGGGAGGAGAAATATGAGATTATTACTTGCGAGAATGGCAAGGTCAAATGAAGCCTTTTTTTAATGGGTTAAACCTGAGAAATTTTGTGTGCTATGAAAAAGTGTCAGTAGATTGGAAATGAGGGCATTATGGGGCAACCTTCTACAGGAAGTAGGAAAGGAGAGGATCAAGGACAAAAGTAGATATGTGGTTTTGGCAAGGAGAATTACCTCTCATGAGAGAAGAAGTAGATAAGCAAAAGATGAATGAAGATGCAGAAAGAATTTGAGGGATAAAAGTAGGGGAGAAGAGGAAATTTATGGTCAAGTCCTCTTTTTTAAATAATACAGGATATGAGGACATCTCCTAAGAGTGGTTTGGGAGAACCATTGAGGGCTTAAGGACAGAAACTTTTAGCAATAGCTGATGAGATGAATGGGATAGGGTGGCTAGGTGGCGCAGTGAATAGAGCACCGGCCCTGGAACCAGGAGTACATGAGTTCAAATCCGGCCTCAGACACTTAACACAAAAACCTAGCCGTGTGACCTTGGGCAAGTCACTTAACCCAAATTGCCCTCCAAAAAGCAAAAAAAAAAAAAAAAAAAAAAAAAAAAAAAAAAAAAAAAAAAACGAGAGATGAATGGGATAAAGAAATAACCAAGGAAGAATAAAGTTTTGCCAAATATCATTGAGGCCCAAATCAACTTAGATAGTATGATTTTACGGTGGACTCATTTGGCATGATAGATAGGTGGTTTGTCTACTAGAGAATTTAGAACATTATGAGCACAAGAAGAGAAGGCAGATGGTGAAGATGACTCAAGGTCAAGTATTATCAGGGAATCAATGAAAAGAGGATGGTGGGGGAAGAGTTGAAAGTAGAGGACATCATATAATTGAACTGGTCAAATACAGGATCAATATGAAGTGAGGCCAGAGCTAGAGTTTTGGACTGGGTCAGTACTAAGGGATGAATGGCCTGAGGTCACACTGAAAATGAGGAATAGATTTAAGAGTGAAACATAGGGAGAAGTTAGATAATAGGCAGTTATGGTCAGAGAGGAATTTAGAATTCAAAATCATGGAGGTGGCATAGTTATGAGTGATGATAAGATCTAAGCATCCCTGTCAATGTCTGAGGTGCACTGAAACTATGGTGAAAGTAGTTAAAGAGAATAATGAACGTGTTTGAATGGATATCAATATACATGTTGAAGTCCCCAAGTATGAGGATAGTAGTTAGGATGAAAAGAAATGTTGTGTTCCGGTTACTAAACTCCTCGGAAAAGGAGGAAGAATGACCAGAGGAAGGATGATCACAATGACAAAGAACTGAATGGGATGACAGAGTAATGCAGCAAAGCTCGAAAGAGAAGAAGTTGTTAAGTGAGAGCAATAGGAAGAGCATCTAGAAATGGTCATGGGGAATAAGGAGCATGCCAACTTTCTCTTTCTAGTTCAGTGTGCCAGGAGCATCAGGAAGAGCATCCAGGAGATTCTTTTTAGACACCAAATTGCAAGATTCTCTTAGAAGTGATTTCCAATGGGGTAACTGAGTTTCTGATACCTTCCAAAAAGCAATATGAAGACAAGAATCAGGACTTTATCAGTGAGGATTTATTCTAGGAATGCAAGGATGGTTCAATATTAGGAAAACTATCAGTATAATCTATCATATCAACAATAAAACTAGTTTTAAAAAGCCCAAAAAGACTTTTGACAAAATACAACATCTATTCCTATTGAAAATACTAGGAAGTATAGGAATAAACAGAGTATTCCATAAAATAGTAAGTAGCATCTATCTAAAACCATCAGCAAGTATTAGATGAAATGGGGACAAGCTAGAAGCTTTTCCAATAATATCAAGGGTGAAACAAGGATGCCCATTATCACCCCTCTCATTCAACTTGGTACTAGAAATGTCAGCAGTGGCAGTAAGAGAAGAAAAAGAAATTAAAGGAATCAAATTAGGCCAAAAAGAGACTAAGCTATCACTCTTTGCAGGTGATATGATGATATACTTAGAGAATCCTAGAGAATCAAGTAAAAAACTACTTGAGATAATAAATAAATTTAGCAAAATTGCAGGCTATAAAATAAACCCACATAAATCCTCAGCATTCCTATATATTTCTAATGAAATCCAACAAGAAATAGAAATTCCATTTAAAGTTGCTGTAGACATTATAAAATATTTGGGAATCTACCTGCCAAAATGAACCCAAGATCTTTATTAACACAATTATCAAACACTTTTCACACAAATAAAGTCAGATCGAATTAACTGGAAAAACATCAGTTGCTCATGGCTAGGTCAAGCTAATACAATGAAAATGACAATTTTGCCTAAATTAAATTACATATTTAGTGCCATACTAATCAATCCACCAAACAATTCTCTCTAGAGCTAGAAAAAAATAGTAACAAAATTCATCTGGAAGAACAAAGGTCCAGAATATCAAGGGAATTAATGAAAAGAAATGCTAGGAAAGGAGTCCTGGCCATACCAGATTTCAATCTGTATTATAAAGCAGTAGTCATCAAAAGTACTTGGTACTGGCTGAGGAACAGAGTAGCGGATCAGTGGAATAGATTAAGTACATGAATCACAGCAGTCAGTAACTACAGTAATCTACTGTTTGATAAACCCACAGACCCCAGATTCTGGGATAAGAACTCACTATTTGACCAAGAAAAAAACTGCTGGGAAAACCAGAAAACAGTATGGAAATCAACTGGGTATAGATCAGTATCTTATACCATATACCAAAATCAAATCTAAATGGGTGCACAATCTAGGTATAAAGGCTGATACTATAAGCAATCAGGGAGAGCAAGGAGTAGTTTACCTGTCAGATTTATGGAGAAGGGAAGATTTTATGACCAAACAAGAGTTAGAGAGCATTATGAAATGCAAAATGGATAATTTTGATTACATTAAATTTAAATGTTTTTGTACAAAAAAGTCAATGTAACCAAGATTAGGAGGGAAGTGGGAAATTGGGAAATAATTTTTACAACCAGTGTTTCTAATAAAGGCCTCAATTCTAAAATATACAGAGAATTGAGTCAAATCTAAGAATATAAGTCATTCCCCAATTGATAAACGGGCAAAGGATATGGACAGACAGTTTTCAGAGGAAGAAATTAAAGATATTTATACAGATATGAAAAAAATGCTCTAAATCACTATTGGTTAGAGAAATGCAAATCAAAGCAACTCAGAAGTACCACATCTCACTGGTCAAATTGGATAAGATGAGAAAACAGGAAAATGATTAATGCTGGAGAGGATGTGGAAAAATTGGAACACGAATACATTGTTGGTGGAGTTGGGAGCCCATCCAACCATTCTGGAGAGCAATTTGGAATTATGACCAAAGGGCTATAAATAAGTGCATACCCTCTGACCCAGCAGTTCCACTTCTGGGGCCATATCCCAAAGAAATCACATAAGTACGAAAAAGACCCATATGTAAAAAAATATTTATAGCAGCTCTTTTTGTGGTGGCAAAGAATTGGAAGTCAAGGGGATGCCCATCAACTGGGGAACGGCTAAACAAGTTGTGGCATATGAATGTAATGGAATACCACTATGCTATAAGAAATGAGGAGCAAATGGACTTCATAATAACTTGGAGAGACTTACATAAACTGATGCTAAGTGAGGAGAGCAGAACCAGGAGAACTTTGTACACAATTACAGACACAAATCATATGTGTGATGACTAACTTTGATAGACTAGACTCCTCTCAGCAATACAAGGTTAGAAGACAACTACAAAAGACTCCTGATGGAAAGGGATATCCACAACCAGAGAAAGAACTACAGTCTGTAGATTGAAGCAAACTATTTGCTCTCTCTTGTTTGTGTTTTGTTTTGTTTTATCCCTTCTTTTTCATTTTTCAAGCAGTGGTTATAATCCTTTTCAACATGTGACTAATGTTCAACGTGAAAGTATTTGTGGAACCTATATTTGATTACATGCCACTACTGGGGTGGGGGGGAAGGGAAAGAGAGGAAGGGGGAGAAAATTTGAAACTTAAGAGATTGTGGAACTGAATGTTATAAACTAAAAGTAAATAAAAAAACAGCAATTATTTAAAAAAAAACACTATGAAGTGTAAGAACTGCAGGAGTGTATGATAGCATGCTTAGAAGTAGCCACCAACTTATGGTCTTCATGACAACTTGAGAAATGCCAATTTGATTTACATTTACTGTGTGGGGGCTGCTGGATGGTGCAGTGGAAAGAGTGCCATGCTGAAGTCAAGAAAACTCATCTTCCTGACTTAAAATCTGGTCTCAGACACTTACTAATTGTGTAATCTTAGGTGATCCTGTTTGCCTCAGTTTCCTTATCTGTAAGATGAGCTAGAGAATGAAATGGCAAACCATTCTAATGTCTTTACCAAAAAAATCCCAAATAGTCTCATGAGGAATCAAATATGATTGAAAACAACCAAACAAAAACAATCCCCATTAGAATGTAAGATCCTTGATATTAGGGACTATCTTATCTTTCTACTTGTATCACCAGCACTTCATACAGTGCTTTGCATGTTGTAAATATTTAATAAATGCCTTATTCATTCGTTTCAAATCTCTTAGCTGCTTAAAAACTTTCATAAAATAAACATTTGAGCTGGTGGCTCATTATGGTATTCAATAAGGTAAATGGCTCTCATAAAAAGTTATCCTTTGATGCTATTTTGTTATCATAAAGGAAACAGCAAAGAAGATATTGAACCTCCAGCCCCTTGTTCTCAACAAGGTTTTCCATTCTACTTGGTGATATACACAAGTAGCTTAATCCTTCCATTCCAGCTCTTTAAAACATCTTGCACTGGGAGGAAAAACTCACCTAGGGTCCAAAGACAATGAAGTTAGTTCAGTCTTATAATCACTCACCCTGGCTTATTCCAGAATCCTTTTGCTACTAGAAGTTCTCTTATTATTAATAATAGCAACAACAGCAATAATAACAATAGCTAACATGTACGTAGTACTTACAATGTTTCAGGCATTGTACTAGACATTTAATTTGATCCATACAACATCTCTGAGAGGTAGGTGCTCTCATAACCCTTTTACAGAAAACTGAGGCGCCCAGGATCACATAGTTAATAAGTCTTCGAGGTTAGATTTGAACTCAGGTCTTCCTTACTTCAAGCCCAGATGTCCTATAAAGGAAGAAAGGAGAAAAACTTGAGGTACATTCCAAGCAACTGAGCAAGATGATCAAGATGGCAAAACAGTTTGTTTCCACAAAGATTTCCAATCTCAAGACACCAAAAGAAGATAATTATTTGCCTGATAGTAGAATAAGAAGAAGCAAATTCACAAGATAAAGACAAAATCACTGCCTCATACAAGATTTAAAAGCAAAAACAAACAGACAAAAACCTTTTGAATTAACACTGAAAATCTTGAGTTCCTTAGAGCTCACTGTAGTCAACACAAGAAAGCTTTCAGGCTTAGGACTTAAGGTAATTACAATGACTCTGTCCAAACCTCCTCAATCCCTCAAGAAGCAACAGATATTTGTTCTGCCTAGCCAAAGCAAACAGAGAAAGGTGAGCACAAGAATCAAGCAGAGAAAAAGACCTGCCACACAATATACACAGAGCCACAGATTAGAAGGCAACAGAGCATTGACTTGAAGGAAAGGATGCTAAAAGCTCATATCATTCAACTCAAGAAAGCTGAGGTTACCCACTAGGTCAGCCTTGAGGGGTCTTTGCAACAGCAGAAAGGAAAGGAACTAAAGAGTGAAGATGATTCTCAATGGCAAATGATGGAAAATAAGAGAAAAACTGAAATATTAAAAGATAAAGTCTCAATAAAAATCCAGCCCACAAATTGATAAAGCAACAACAAAAAAGATGGTAAAAATGGATGAAATAAAAAAGAAAACCTTGAAAAGAAACCAAAGGACACTAAAGAAATATTATAAAGGAAAGTGAATTCTTTTGAAAGAGAAAGCTCTGTGGACTCTCCAGCAGTCATGGAGCAGCAAGAAAGTACAAAATAGGTCAAAACTCTTGAAGCAGGAAAAATGAATCTCCTTCATAGAGTCTCTCTAAAGTAGAAGCTGTAAGAGAGGGGGAGAAAGATGAAGAGATGAAAGAGACAAAAAGGTAGAAACAGAGAAGGAGAGAAAATAAAAGACAGATAGAAAGAGATAGAGAGAAACACAGGTAGTGAAAAATAGAGACAAAGAGATATGCAAAGAGACATTTCCAACACAAAAATAATTGTGGAGGGTAATTTGGTAGAAGAAAAGTAAAATAAATAAAAACAAAAACAATAAAAGAGCATTTAAATTCTAAATAAGCCAAAGGGACTGACTTTGAAAACAAGATGAACAGAAATAACTTGAGATCTCTAAGAACATAATTCAGAAAGTCTGAATGTCATAATGTAAGAAATGATGAAATAAAATTGACCAGAGTTTCTTTTTTATTTAAATTTATTTATTTACTTTTAGTTTACATCATTTAGTTCCACAATCCCTTGAGCTTCAAATTTCCTCCCTATTCCTCCTTTCCCTCCCCATGGCAGCATGCAATCAAATATAGGATCCCCAAATATCTTCACATTAAACATTAGTCAGGTTTAAAAAAGGATTATAGCCAATGGAGTGAACAGTGAGAAAGAAGAAACAAAACAAAACAAAAAAAGAGCAAGTAGTTTACTTCAATCTGCATTTAGACTCTGCTACTCTTTCTCTGGATGTGGATATCTCTTTCCATCATGAGTCCTTTGGAATTATCTTATAACCTTTCATTGCTGAGAGAAGCCCAGTCTATCAAAGTTAGTCATCACACATACGATGTTTCTGTAATTGTGTACAAAATTCTCCTAGTTCTGCTCTTCTCACAAACTGATGTTGAGTCAGAATTTCTTAATACAGTCAACAAAGCATTGATTGGAGAATCCACTGATTTCTACAAGTTGAACAAAGTATACACTTCAAGTATATATCCAAGGCATATATTGATTTAACTTAATAGTTTTTTTGTTTTTGTTTTTTGCTTTCTGGAGGTGATATTTGGTAGGGCAACTGGGGTTAAGTGACTTGCCCAAGGTCACAAGGCTAGTTTTTGTGTTAAGTGTCTGAGGCTAGATTTGAACTCAGGTCCTCCTGATTCTGGGGCCAGTGCACCACCTAATCGCCCTTAACTTTACAGTTTCAATAGCAAAACAAAATACTTTATAAGTATTTAGAAGAAATCTCTTCAGATCCTGCGGGGCGGAGCCAAGATGGCGGCATAGAAGCAGCAAAGGACCACAGCTCCCATACAAACATGCTAAACTCATAAAATGGGACGCTAAACAGATTTTCAAGCTCTAAAACTCTCCACAAGACAGAAAGCACATCTGTTGCTACAGGCAGCGCAGCAGGCGGGGCTCTTCTCAGCAGTCTGGGACCCACAGAAACCGGCCGGCTCAGGCCATGGGGCATCGGGTGGGGAACCACAGCTATAGGAAAGCAGATCAGCTGCACTGGAGGCACAATTACCACATCTATCAGGCCAGAAGACAAGAAGGCTAAGAGAAAGGTCAGTGGATTTTGCTAACTGGGGAGGAGAAGAGCGGGTCCGGCCAAACTGCTCCCAGGGCAAGGAGGCAGCGGGAGGTGGCTGTAGCAGCAGGAACGGCTGAGAGCCACAGCAGCTTCCACTGGGCTGCTTCAGAGCCCTCGGCCTGCAG
>CM053593.1:240433380-240449752 GCA_028646575.1 Pseudocheirus occidentalis | reverse complement strand
CTCAGGAAAAGGTGCAATCTCCAGGTGGTGACTGAGAAAAAGAGCTCGAGGTCCTCCTGTTTCTCTCCTTACATACAGTGTAGCTCCTCCCTGTTCAGCCCCTTCCTGTTAAGGTGTGAACTACTCCCAAGGAGTTAACTGAAAGTAAGGAGCTAAGCCTTTACTAGGTGCCAAAAGAAAGAGGCATGGAAGATCTTCTGATTTCATTAACATTACAGATGGTTGCCATGCTACTCCATTGTCCTGCTCCCCTGTAAAGAAGGGAAGCTCTGACATATCAAATAGATTAGTATAATCCTTACAGAATCCATGTGTACAGAAGTAATTTGAACTATGTGATATTTAGATACGCTTTAAGGTTTTCAAAGTACATTTTATGTACATTATCTGCTTTAATCTATGATATAAATCTAGAAGGTAGACAGTATAGATGTATAATACCTGAGGAAACTGAGGCAAGAGAGGCCTAGTTGACTTGCGCATGGTCACACAAATAGTAATTACCAGAGACAAAGCCAGCCTAGCTGAAGCAGCAAGGTAGGGAGAGGAAGAGGGAGGCAGGAGGCAGCATGTGCAAGGCAAGTTAAACCACCACTACCACCATGACCACTCAGACCATGCTAAGGACAATCCAGGACCCTGAACCCTAGAGGTCTGGAAATAGTGACATTACAACCAGCTCCTTGATAGCAAGGATTGTCTTATTTTTCTGTTTGTAATCCCAGTGCTTTGAACATAATAAATGCTTAACAAATGCTTCCTTCATTCTTCAGAAGTGGGGTTCAAATCTAGGTCATTTCTGACTCCAAATCTCGTACCTCCTTGCCTTTCATGTTTTAGTAAGCAATTGTCTCTTCCATGACTTTCAAACCTTTATGATTTGTGCTCACTCTCTTTATTCAGCTATTATTTACCGAAGCACTCAAATTTGTGACACATTTGCATGTTTTTTAAGGGAAACTTGGGTTATTTAAAACTGGGATTTTTTCATTTGGAATTGAGAACATCTAGGATATATACTCAATATAGTTATTCAACACAATCTAGGTATATGTGTGTGTAATCAAATGTTTAGGTTTCATATTAGTGCTAAGAGTCTCCTTGAAGGAAAACTAGTTTAGGACTTCAAATAGGCATCATCCAGTCTGTCATTCCAAAACTTGATTCATTGCCAAACTCTTGAAAAACTTAACTACAACTAGTATCACCACTTTCTCAACAGACACCTTTCACAGTTTCTTAGTCTGGCTTCTAACTTCTTAAAGGTGATCATTAATAATTGCCAACTCCATTAACTAGATTTTATTCCTCACTGTCTTTGACCTGACTACAATATCTAACATCATTGCCCTCTTCCTCTCCTTTGATACTCCCCATTTCCTTTGTTTCTAACACACTAAAGGTTTCTGGTTCTCCTCAGACTTCTCTAATTCCCCTTCCACTCTTGACTATCTTCTTCCTGACAATTTAGTAAGAAATGGGAACTGAACCCCTAGGTGGCGTTTTTTTGCATTCTCCTCTCTCAACACTGTCTTCTTTGCTAATTCTATTCAATGTTACTGCTTCAACTATCAGGATGATGATTCCTAAAACCTGTATCTCCTGTTAAATCTGTTCCTTCCAGAACTATATCTCCAAAAGCCCATGTTCCAAATCAAGAAATAGAGTAGAAAATGAGAAAAAAGGAGACTGACCATAAGAAACTACTAAGGTAATGGGAAAATTATGACACAAACTCAGAAAGAGACAATGAAGTCAAAGCTACCACAAGCAAAGCCTCGAAGAATAAAATGTGGACTTGACACGAGCTTAAGAAGAATTCCTGGAAGATCTAAAAATGATTTTCAAAATAAGAATGGTAGACAGAAAAGGAAAAATTATGAAAAGATAATTAACAGCTTGATAAATGAAGTAAAAACAAAACTAAGTAGCCAAAATTAGGAGGAAAATGGGAAATTGGGGTAAGTAGGATTTTGCAACAAGTTTATCTGATAAAGGCCTTATTTCTCAAATATGTAGGTAACTGAGCTAAATTTATAAAAGTGAAAGCCATTCCTTAGTTAATAAATGGTAAAAAAAAATATGAATAGACAGTTTTCAGAAGAAATTAAAGCTATCAATAAATCACATAAAACATTTTAAACCACTATTGATTAGAGATATGCACATTAAAACAACTCTGAGATACCACCTCACACCTATAAGAATGGCTAATATGACAGAAAAGGAGAATGACAAATGCTGGTGGGGAGGTGGAAAAAATGGGACACTGTTGGTAGGTCTGTGAACTAGTCTAATCATTCTGAAAACAATCTGCAACTATACGCAAAGAGCTCTAAAACCGCGCATGCCCTCAGACCCAGAAATGCTGCTAATAGGTCTATATCCCAAAGAGATCAAAGAAAAGAAAAAAGTACCTATTTTTACAAAAATATTTATCGCAGCTCTTTTTGTGGTGGCAAAGAACTAGAAATTTTTGAGAGGCTACCTGTCAGTTGAAGAATCACTGAACAAGTTCCGATATACAATTGTGATGAAATACAATTGTGGTATAAGAAATGACGAGCAGGATGCTTTCATAAAAACCTAAGAAAGCTTCTAAGAACTCATGCAAAATGCAGTGAGAAGAACCAAAAGAACATTGTACCCAGTAACAGTAATATTATAAAGATGATCAACTGTGAAAGACAGCTACTCTGATCAAATACATTTTACATGATGACATATGCGTGTGTATATGCAAAACCTTATGCTACAAGATCTGTCAGTACTTTATACTAGTAAGCTCACTGGCTACCTAAAGAGGAAAGGGGACAAGGCTAAATCTTGTACTCTTCCTCTACACAGTCTGATAAAATATACAGCCCCTTCACGAAAAAGAAGGGTATAAGAATATATGAATGATTTTTTTTCCTTAAGTGTGAATCTCTTATACGTGTCATACTTAGATGGAATGTTGATACATGAATTAAAGTTTCAAGTACAGGTATAAAGACAGACTATATCTTTTCCTCATACATCAGTCTAAATTCAAATAGGCTTATCAATAAAAGTTTTATCCTCCAGCTGAGCAAAGACAAAAATATTCTTCCCCTCAAACCGTATAACTATGTTATAGTCTGGAAAGAAAAAATTATGTATGGGGCACCCTGAGGACAAGGGAGAGATGCATGAATAGGCTTGCTATGAAATCAGTAAAGAATTGCCCAGAAATGTTATAAGATATCAGAGAAAGGTATAGTTGGAAAAAGACTTGTATGGGTTACGTCACCAGAATGAGGGGAAAAGAGATGTATAGCTCACGTGCTCCATTTTCATCCATTCAGCACTGGAGATGGTGCTCAGCCTACCGTCAGAAAGACATGAGTTTAAATCTGATCCTAAACAATTACTAGGAGTCTGACCCTGGGCAAGTCACTTAGTCTCTGCCTTTCTCAGTTTTCTCAACTATAAAATGGGGATCATATTAGCACTTTCCACACAGGGTTATGGTAAAAATCAAATGAAACAATATTTTTTAAAGTACTTGATTGTACACAGTAACAGTAATATTGCTTTAAGGACAATATTGAGTGAAGAAGTCATTTTAGCTATTATAAATACCCAAATTAACTACAAAGGATATATGAAGGAAGATGCTATCTGCATCCAGAGAAAGAATCAATAAATAGATGTATAGAATGATTTTACATGTCTGTGTGTGCTTATGCGCACACATGTGTGCCTAATGGTAGACATCTCTAAGACAGGGGAGTGGAAAGGAAAAAAAGAAGCTTACTTGATAACTTTATCATATGCTTTTTAAGAGCAATTATACTATTTCTGAGCAAACTCATTTAACATATTAGCTGTGCTAAATTACTTGGCATATTCTTTTCAGTCTTTTATGAATAAAGTACAGTTAGAGATAACTCTCTGGATAAGGGAAGAGGAAAGAATATATTGAGGTGGTTTTTTTTTTCCAAGAAACTGGTCCTAAAAAGAAGTAATCAAGAAAATTACATTTAAAAATAACAAATTGGATTTTTTTTACATAAAACAATAATTTCACAAAAGAGCATGCTAATGCTCAAACAAGTCTCAAAACATAGTTCTGATAACTATAACTTATACATGTTGCACCCTCAAAGAGATTGTCCACATCAATAAAGTTAAAATCCAGTGAAGCACACATCCACTTATAATTTATTAGCCTTTGAATCCTGCTCCAAAGAGCCATTTATCTTTATGTCATTTGCCAAGAAGGTGGAAAGAGAGGGAGAGGGTTCCCTTACGTCAATAAATATTGTTCATCCTTTGTTTCAAAGGGGACCAATGACATAATGGGGTGATGCCTTGACTTGCTCATGAATTGGATTGAAGAGGCAGAGTTGTACAAAGTCATCAGTCTCACTCTCTCTTCCAGAATCATCCAAACTGGCAAGGACCAGTAATTATGTCTTTGGTGACCAAACTCTAAGTGTTCCACAGTGCTTGCTTCAACTGCCTTCAAGGCTATTGAAACAAATTGTTCTTACTTATCTATCCATTCCATAGGGGGAAGTCTTCACATGCTTGAGGTAGACATCCTACTAACTCATCAACAGTCAACAAATATTTGCTCATAAAGCAAGGAAGATAATCTCTCTGTATCTTCCTCTCCTTTTAAGGAAAAAAAAAACCTAACTATGAATCTGGCCCATACATGCACAGCCCCAGGATAAAACTTTCAAACAGAACTGGAATCTCAGTCAGCTCCACAAAAAGAGATACTTAATTGTGCTGTGATATCTCCACATCTAACAATATTACACTCTTTGAGCTGATTTTCAATAGGAGGGGAACTCAAATCAACAAATATCTACTAAGCTCTTATAGTACAGAGCATCTCCTGTGATAGCTGATAGAGGAATGAAGGTGACTCCGGATTCTTGAACGTTTACACAAAAGTACAAGTTATTTCAGGTCTTGTAAAAATGGAAGTTTCAAGTACAGGCCTGGGTATGCACTATGTCAGTACAGGATAAGCCTCTGTTCAGAGAAACTAATGATCATAATGACTATCAGTGGTTTAACCATGAAGAGATACAATTTTTTGGTCACAAGAATGTGCTAAATCATTTTTTACATGATGTGTTTCCTGAATCCCCCAAATGCCAGTGCCCATCTTTCCTAACCACGTTTAAGTAATTCTGTATATGCTTATACTCACATATTCCATTTCCTCCAATTTATTGTGATCTCCACAAGGGCAGAAATTTTTCATGTTTTGTCTATCAATGTCTGGAATATAGGAAGTGCTTCGTAAATGTTGTTTGATTCACTTCCAGAGAAAATTCAATTTGTATCAGAAAAGGTGGTGCCCACCTTAAAGAAATCATGGATCCTTAAAGAATATGAAAGATGGATGTATTTCAGGCATTTGGAAACTCTGTCTTCCATCCAGTCTAATTACAAAGGGTCAGAAAAGGTGGGGTTTTTTTCCCTTTTCATATTAAGGGAAAATGTTTCTTAAACACTTTCATTGATGCAAATAGGGCAGTATAAACCTAGAGCAGGTTTCATGGAAATAACATGTGAACCAAACCTCAAGGGAATATAAGGATTCTGAGAGATGACTATTAGGAGAGAATGTATTACAAGTTTATTGGATGGTTTTGTGAAAGCAGAGAGACAGGAAACCAAAACTCAACTTTAGGAAAAAGCTAGGGCAAACCCCGCATTGGGCATCCTCACCCAATTCATACCACCACCAATTGGTTAAATCCAAGTCATTCCACTGTTCAGCTTGGCTTAATGGTGTCTTTCCTGGACAGGCGAACCTGCAGCTGGGACAGGTCAAACAGGTCATTTGGTGATTGTGCTAGCTAGTTTCCATGCTCCACTACTGCTGAATAGAGCCAGGTAAGTCATGTTGTTGCTGCTGAATACGGGCCACCAGATAAGGCTGAACAGCTGTGTAACTGCTCAGTTCCTGGGTTCTTTCTCTGGGCTTGATAACTCTTTTGGAGAGGTCATCCACCGGTCTTCTGGTCTCATTTGATGGACAACTGCAGTCTTTTTCCACCGTCAGGCACTGGCTATGCTAATGAATACTGTACTTTTCTCAGCTAGAGTGTTATGGAGTTCTTCCAGTTAGGGTAATGACCCTTAGGTTAAGATCAGCAGAAGCTTCTTTTCTCTGTAATCCTTTAGAGTCTTAGCTCCTGAGGTTATTTGTCACCTCAAAGCAGGAGATGAGAGTAAGCTTGTCTCTCTCTCTCCATATTGCTTTGGGGTAATTAGTTTCAGTTCATTAATTTTTTTACCTCCCAAATGTTTTTTGGAAGCTTAGGCAAAGGCACCTGAAGGTACTCAGCACGTCTTGTTGACCTTTTCATAGCCAATTAAGATACTCTTTATTCTCACTCGTTTAGGGTAGGGAATGTCTTCTCCACCTGAAGGCTTTCACCTTTACCTTTCAATATCTCTGTCTTCTGGCTTCTGTAGACCTTCAGCTTTTTCTGAAATCTCACAGGGGCACCCACCTTACACCAGTATTCTTGATAAGTTAGAACATAGATTCTATGCAGGGCAGTAATACAAAATAAAATTAGAAAACTAGGTGGAAGTCAGATTCTGGAGTGTTTTAGAAGTCATTCTAAGGACTGGTTTTGTTGGGAATCTTTTTTTTTTTTTATTTTGGGGATTTGAACTACTGAGTGACATGCTCAGATCTATGTCTTAGGATATTGTTTTGGGAGATGAATAGAGCAAGATACAAAAAGTATGGAATCCAATTAGGAAACTATTGCAGTAGACCAGGCATGAAGGGAATATGTATAAAAAAAAATTAAGACTTTACTATGTGTCAAGCTTTAGAGATAGTGACTTGACCTATCTCATTGGTAGGAAATTCACTCTCGCAATCCAGTTCAATACCTTTTCTAAATAGCCTTAGAGAATTGTTTAAAGCTCTGAAACAGTACAGAGATATCAAAGGCAAGTGTAATGGATATCCTTCTGGTTTTAAGGACAGGCCACTAGGAACTATGACACACTGCTTCTCATGTGCTAGGAATTTTTTTTAAATGAAGACAATCCCTGGAGCCTATATTTTAATACAGGAAACAACACAGATAGAGGAGTAGTGGCAATGTACCTTGTTTGAAAAGTTATGGGGATGGAGGTTGAAACCATATGGCAATAAATTAATACACTCTCTCCCAAAAAAGGGAAAGAATCTGAATTAGGGTAGTGATCATTGGAATAAAGTGAAGTACTTTGGATTTGATAGGTATGATATGATAGAGGACAATCATTGGCATATCTTCAGTAGTAAGAATTCTTCATTATTTAAGAATGGATTCATTTGGGGTGGCTATGTGGCCCAATGAATAGAGCACCGTCCCTGGAGTCAGGAGGACCTGAGTTCAAATCTGGCCTCAGACACTTAACAGAAAAAAAACTAGCCGTGTGACCTTGGGCAAGTCACTTAACCCCAACTGCCCTCCAAAAAGAAAAAAGAAAAAAAAATTTTTTTTAATGGATTCATTTGAAAAGAGCTAGAAGTACCAGTAAATAAGGGTGTGTTTGAACTGAGAAATGCTATTTGGGGATGGATGAAAAGATGAGACTCTAAAGTTTATTTTCTTCTGGGGTTAATAAATTAGCTCAGAGGTCAAGTATATATCTGCCTCAATTTTAGCATTTATTCTGAGGCAGAAATTTCCATTGAATAAAGAGACTAAACATGGCAATTCATTTTACAAGTGGTTACTCCAGTACATCACAGAGGTGGTTTTTTCAGCTAACATACATCCCTTATTACCTAATTTACAAAAATGTGACTCTCTAAGTAGTAACACCATGCAAAATCCATAGACAATTCACATTTGATGAGTGCTACACATCTAACAGAAAACCTTGAATAATATGTAATCTATTTGTTGTAGACTGAAATTTAACCTTGAAGAAGAAACTTCATAATAAGTAAATATTCTATTACTTTATCTGAAATTCTCTTCTAAACAGTTCAATCTCTCTCTAATTATTGCTTAGAAAAAAGGAAGTTTAAGCGGATACTGAGGAAGATTATTTGATTTACTCCCTCTTATAAACACATTCTTTACATGGCAACAATCCAAGACAGCTTTTAAAAGGTAGTTTTGGTTTTGGTTGTTGGGTTGTTTTTTTTTACATTCAGAAATTATATGGGGAGGGAATGGAAGGAGTATTATATTTAAGAGGGTTTTTTTAAGTGTCTGGTATTCATCCATTTACATGTTTTAACGCAAAACCTATTTATGTGCCTATATATGTGTGTGTGTGTATACACACACACACACACACACACACACACACACACACACATATTCCTTTAAATGATTTCTAGTGAAATATATAAGCCTGTAAAATATGCTTTTTCTAAATTATTCAGGGAATGCAATTAGACCTCAGATTTTTTCAAGGCATGTTCAGGATGGAGGGTTTAATACGTTCATATTCTACTTTGCTTTACCCAACCCAGACAGTAGTTGTTTGCCTTTAAAAGGCATCCTATTGGAACATATATGTGTAGGTGCAGAAAGGAGATTTTCCCCAGCTATAGACAAATTAGAATTCATGGAGACAGATGAAGGCTTACCAGGCATAACAGAGAATAACATTCTTTTTTTTCTTAATTGTGTTGATATGTCTGGTTTCTACATCACTTTAATTTCTAAATATATGTCCAGAGAGGCATTCTTTATGTTATGGAACTGAAAAGAAAATGAGAAGAAAAAAACAGAAGTTCAGCAAAACTAATATATCAACTGAGGCTAATAATGTATATTTTTCCATGCACACAGTTAAGGCACAGAATTTTCCATAACATCCTAGCATCACAATTTGTTCAGCCATTCCCCAATCTATGGCTGTCTATTTTGTTTCCAGTTCTTTTTGCTACCAAAAAAACTATTGTAAATATTTTGGTATACATGCAACTTTTCTATCTCAGACCTCTTTGATGTGTATTCCTACAAGTAGGGATTAAAGTGTATGGACATTTAAGTCACTTAATACCACCCCTCCCTCTCCAACTACCCCATTTTTTTACTACCTTCTCTTCATTTATATTTATTCTGTATGAATAACCTTAAAAGTTTATAGAGTACTGGACCTTGAGTCAAGAAGACCTGATTCTCAAGCCTTGTCTCAGACACTTACTAATTGTGTGACCTTGAGAAAGTCATTTGACCTCTCTAAGCCTCAGTTTCCTCATCAGTGAAATAGTAACAATCACAATTAGAAATATTAGCATCTATAATACTTTAAAGTTTGTAAAGGAATTTACAATTCATTTATTTGATCCTCACGACAACAGGTAAGTGCTATTATTCCTCATTTTATTGATGAGGGAACTGTGGCAGATGGAGGTTAAGTGACTTTCCCAAAGTCACACAAATAGTAATTGTCTGAGGCTTGATTTGAAATCAGCTTTTCCTAACTCAAAATCTAGGAGTCTATACACTGCACAATCTAGCCTCCTCAAATGCGGATAGCAAGAGCACCCATCCCTCAGGGTTGTGGTAAAGATCAAATGGAAAAATATAAGTAAAACATTCTGCAAACCTTAAAAGATTTATATGTATATATATATATATATATATATTTATATTTATATACATAGGTAGGCATTGTATTATTTATATACATAGGTATGCATGTCAGATACGTCCAACTCTTTGTGATGCCATTTGGGGTTTTCTTGTTAAAGATACTGGAGTGGTTTGACATTTCCTTCTCCAGCTCATTTTACCGATGAGGAAACTGAGGTGAGCAGAATTAAGTGACTTGCCCAGGGACACACAAGTGTCTGAGGCCAGAGTTGAACTCAAATGAGTCTTCCTGAGTTCAGGCCTGGCACTCTATCCTCTGTGCCATCTAGCTGTCCTAATGTGTGTGTGTGTATGTATGTATGTGTGTGTGTGTATGTATGTATAAACATATGTATGTGTCTCTAAATACACATGTACATAAACACATGCAAATATACACATAGATGATACACCGTATTTCACCACATATTCATCGCAGGTTTTATGCCAAATTTTTGCAAAAAGTAGAGGGCAACCATTATGTGAAGCTTTTTTTAAAAAATTGTGCCAGTATAACTTAAAAATCATTTATTACTAAACTATCTTTTGTGCAAAATTAGGATGCACAGAATACTCGTGAATACACTTTAAGACTGAGTACTGACAATGCATGTACGCTGGGAATTCTTGAAGGGAGCCAAAACATCTAATCCAGGAATCAGGCTGGTCCTTGATAGTTAGCTCTGGATTTTGTCAATGTTGTTGCCATTCTGTATGGCCAGCACTGGTTTTCCCATTGATGCAGCTGTAAATCTGAGCCTGTCCAATATCCTGAGATCCAGGGCTGTGCCCTGTTCTGGGATTTTAGCCAGAAGGTGTTAGCTCTCCCATACATTTTTAGATACTATTTTTGGGGTATTGGAATCAAGGATGTGGTTATCTTCAAGGCCTAAAATTGACATTACCATCTGCCATCTTGAAACTGAACAAAGAGTATCAGAAAACCAAGTGACCAATAATTACCTTCTTTGTTTCATTACTCTATAAAAATCTTGCTCGTGGTAGCAATAAACAGATTGCTTGACAATCATGCCTGGACCACAATTTCTTGTGCTTTCTCAGGCTGCTATGTCATTTTAGAGTAGGCTTAAGAAACCACTCAAGTTAACTACAAATTCTAGATTCATACCTCACAATGCATGACAGATGAATGCATATCCATATCCTATTGGTGAATACATTGCTGCTCTATCTACCTTTCAAGTGGCGTGATGACCAGAATTATACCATGCAACAATTATGTGCTGAAAGATTATAAATAAATTTTTGGACTAAAAAACAGGGTGTGATAATTCTGTGGTAGCTATGATTATGTGGTAAAATGCTATATATGTTGTTACTATTTTATACGTATCCATATGTACATATACTTGTTTCTGCCATTAAAATGTAAGTTCCTTGAGACTAGGAATTATTTAATTCTTTCTTTTTGAATTCCCAGCACATAGCACAGTATCTGACAAATAGTAGGGACTTAAACCATGCTGTGATTAACAATTGTAAATTGTTTTCCAGAAGAGTTGGACCAATTCTGCATTAGCACAATGGCTTTTCAACAGCCCCTACAACATTGACCATGTCCATCTTTTGTCACCTTGCCAGTTTGTTATGAGTGAGGTAAAACCTCCGGTCACTTTGATTTACATTTGAGAGACATATTTTCTTATGAGCACCAAAAGCATTTGTCAATGTCAGGAATGTCTGGCACAAAATCCAAATGCACAAAGAATTTCCTATCAATGGAAAGGTTCTACAAGTTTACCTGTTTGTAGATGACATTCTACTTGATTGCATGAAATCTCATGACACTAAGTCATTCTCCATAAGACATATTTAAAAGAGTTCAGAGGGCGGCTAGGTGGCGCAGTGAGTAGAGCACCGGCCCTGGAGTCAGGAGTACCTGAGTTCAAATCCGGCCTCAGACACTTAACACAAAAACTAGCCATGTGACCTTGGGCAAGTCACTTAACCCCAACTGCCCTCCAAAAAGCAAAATAAATAAATAAATAAATAGTAGCAAATTGGGCTAGAACAAACTTCAGTGATGAAACTATAAATGATTTTAATCATCACAAGCCTCTTACTGGCCATGATATTCCCCCAGCAGAGGGTAACTTTTATTTCAGCCCGTGGAAAATCCTGAAGATAGAAACATCTCATAGGAGCCATTAAATAGACACAGAAAATACAAAGTATTCAATCTAGTCAATAAACTCACCTTAGAAGGTAATTGAACCTGACCTTACTATTAGGAAAACACCCCGATATTTGAGGAAAATTCATCACTCCACCCCATGGTTTGAATACTCCTTAAAAAGGCAAATACATTTTAAACTGTTAGACAAGGTAACAACCTTCCTACTGGTGCTGCACTGATTAATTCATTGTAGCTGCCCCTTCTCATGGACTTTCCCTGTTAGTCCAGCCTTGGAACTAGGTGATTACTTATGGATTATGAATGCTCTCTCTCTCTCTCTCTCTCTCTCTCTCTCTCTCTCTCTCTCTCTCTCTCTCTCTCTCTCTCTCTCTCTCTCTTAAGCGGAGATTCTTAACCTCAGATTTCAGGAGGACTAGGAACTTGACTGAAAAAACTTTAGGGAGTATTCACGCGAAAGTGATCATGTACCTATGCAAGCAACAAAATGTAAATATTAGCACAGCGGAGAAGACAATACTGGTGAGCTAAAGGGTAGGAATAGAACCAATGCAACTCTGGTGTAAGAAATATATACTGCTATTTCTACCCCCATCAAGGCTATATCCAGCTATCATATTTAAAGAGGGGACAGTCTTTCAACTTTGCTAATGTTTGTCTAGGTCAGCCTTCATAAATATATGCATACAGTTTAACAAGTAAGTATGTGGAGAGGGAACGAGGGTACTGTGTACTCAGGAAAGTTGACTAAATTTTTAGTAGATGGCTGGCTTTAAAGAACTACCAACTCGTTTTGAACAAAAACTAGCATTTTAAAAAAGAAAGGCAAAGGGGGATCATTGACAATATTCTATTTTGAGAGTAATGAGAGCTTATAGAAACAAAAGAACTCTTTAGACAGAGAGGAGCAGCTTATGGTAAAAACATTTTGTTGTCTTTGCTTTTTCCTTTTATTTTCAAAGAAAGTAAAATCGGACTTAAACACAAGGCAGAAGAAATTCATAGGATTATATATCTGGAGCTTGAAGAGAAACTGAAGACAATTAACACAAGACCTTAATTTTGCAAATGAGGAAACTGGGGCTGTGGGTCCAGTAGTTTGCCAAAGGTCAGATAGGTAGGAAACATCAGATGCAGGATCTGAACTCAGGTCTTCTGAGCCAGTGTTTTTCTTTGCACAAAATGAGATAATACATGTAAAATGCTTTGCGAATCTTTAAGCACTATAAAATGTACCATTCCCATGGCATGCTCACAACTGACAATAGTACTATCAAAGATATTTGGTCATCATGAAAGTTAAACCAGTAGATGGATGACTTTGTTTTTGAGGAAACAAGTGTTTTCTTTTAAAAGGTACAAGGGGGCTTTGTTATTCCATTGTTAAATTTTCACACACAGATACACAGATACCACAGAAACCTGTCTAGTATAGGGTTAGAAACTAGACCTCTGATTTCCTCAGTATCAGGATCTCCCAAGTGAGGAAACTCCTATGCAAGTAAGCACCTTCTCTGCAACTCAAGAGTCTTAGAGATCTCCCGAAAGCACTGAGAGGTCAAGGGATTTAACGAAGGTTTTTTTGTTGTTTATTATTCAGTCCTTTCTCTAGTTTCTGACTCTTGGTGACCCCATTCTGGGTTTTCTTGGCAAACATTCTGGATTAATCTGCCATTTCCTTCTCCAGATCATTTTACAGATGGGGAACAGGAGCAAACAGGACTGAGTGACTTGCCCAGGATCACACAGCTATTAAGTGTCTGAGGCCAGATTTTAACTCATGAAGATGAGCTTTCCTGACTTCAGACCCAGAACTCTACCCACTGTACCACCTAGCTGCCCTACCCAAGGTTACACAGAGGCAAAATTGAAACCTCAGTTTTCCTGATTCCTAAGTCAGTTCTATATACACTGTATCATACTGCCCTACTCTTTTTTTGTGTCTCTATCTCTTCCTCTCCCCCTCTATACTCCCTCCTTCTTTCTTATTCTCCAACCCCTCCCTCCCCCTCTCTCTCCCTTTTTCTCCCACTCCTCCTTCCTGTTCCCTTCCCCATCCTTCCTTCCCACCTTCACACACATCTTAATAAAACAAAATTTATGCCACAGTTTTTTACCCCATAAAATCCCCTCTATTACAATGCTTAGCAGTAATCTACTGCTTGTTGCCACTGCAGCTGGCACCAAGAACAGGGCTGAGAGAGCTGAGATCAACCCTGTATATTATCATGGTATAGGCATTAACCCTAGGTCAGAGATGAGACAGATAAGAGATTTGTCCTAAGCAGAAACCAGACCAAGAACTGGAGCAGAGAACTCAGCATGAGGGGCATTCCAGGCCTCAGGAGCAGGCAACTAGGGACTAGTAAACAGAGGAAAGTATGGACCAAGTGATATAGGCAGCTTTCAAAAATTTAGGCTGCGTTCCTCCAGCTTCTCCTTTGCTTTCACCATCCCACTCTAGAACAAAGAGCTGCACACTGGACAGCACTACCACCCGCTCCAATTACTTTTCCATAACCTATTGGTGTGAGGACAGGTTCAGGGTAATGGGAGGGCAGTATATCCAAGTAAGTATGCCACAATTTTTTTCATGGCATTTTTATTAGGTTTTTAAAAGCACAATGTGACTATATACAGTTGATCCCTATATAGTATAAAGATGTAGTTAAGACTGAGCTAGGAGAGTTTGCAGATGTGGAATGGAATCAGAACCACAGAGATTTCTTGAATATATATAATATGTGTGTATACACACTCATATGCATATACATATATGTGTCTGTGCATATATACATACATATACATATGTGCGTATTAGGATTATTTTTCATCAACTCTGAGGCAAGACTATAGACCCCAGTCATAGAATGTTACTTCTTTGCCAAGACATTTGGAGTCAGTTTGTTTTGGAGGGTGAATGACTTACTTAGGTGAATTAGAGAAAACCTTTGGCACATGTGTCAGAGAAATCTTGACAAGACCACTAGGATGGTCACTCTAACATACCACCACATAGTGGGCAAGTTGTGTATTACATTTCCTCACAAGTGAGTCAATAAGGTAATATATTTTCTGTAGACTTAAGAAAGGCAATAAAAGAAATAGCATGGGCCGATACTGAAGAACCTCACGCCATAAAACACACCTATCAAGCACACCCAGAACACCTATCCAAGTAATGTATCCAACTCCTAATAACATGCACCATCAACCTACTGCAACTGCTATAAAGAAGAGCATGGCCAAGGATTCCCAACCAACTCAGATTTTCTGTTACTCAATAGCCTCATACATGTCTTAAAAGAAAAGGCCAGAATGGTATTGAAACAAACAGTAATACTTGCTGGCATTTTCTGGGCCACCATTCTTGGAATTCCCTGAAGGAAGGTCTTTCCTAAAAGGTCTCTCTTCTTTTTCTACTCCTAATTCACTGGTTAGGACTCCTTGCTTTCCCCATTCTTTGATGAATATTATCTTCCATTGCCTTCTTAATTGGTGGGGAAGAGGTTGGATGGAGAAAGAGAATTGGGATCTCAAAGCTTTGAAAAAATAAATATTGAAATAATATATAATTATTTTTAAACATTATCTTCTCTTCCCCATCCCCTACTAAGAAGTTTCTGAGATAGAAACTAATGTAAGACTGCGCGTACCTCCAAATTCTGGATCCTGACATCCCAAAGTATGATTGTAAAAGGAGGTTGAGTTCATTTATCAGACTGGCACACACCCCCATTCACTTGTATGAGTTATATAGTAAAAGAGATGGAAAAGGCATATAAATTCTCACCAGACAAACTTGATTCAAGACATTTAGTGAAATCTTAAAGGAGATAGGCTCAATGAGTCCATTTGCACTCTCTCCAGGAGAAATGTTTGCTGACTCAATGTCTACTTTCCCAAAAGATAGCGCCCAAGTGGAACCCTGAATATAAAACTGGCATGCTGACAATTGCGTTATGTGATATAATATGATTCTGGTTATTTAACAAAGTAAAATGACTTTCTACATTTTACTTGGGAGACAGATTAGACTTGTTCTGCTTGACATCAGAGGGTAGAATTAAGAGTCATAGTTGGAAATTTCTAAGAGGACAATTCAGGCTTGATATCAGAAAAATCTAACTATTAGAGCTATCCCAAAGTAGAATGAGCTACCATTGAGAGGTGTCAGTTCCTCTTCATTGGAGGTCATTAAGAAAAGGCTGAATGGCTATTTGTCGGGTACATTGTAGGCGGAATCTTTGTTCATCCGTGGATTGGGCTAGAAAAGTCTCTTCCGCACACAGAATCCGGAAACTAACCAAGGCTGACGCCGGAAGTGACGTGACCCGCTGCGCGGAAATTTGAATTGTAAGAGTAAAAGCAGCGGTTGAGAGGCGTGCAGCAAGCGACTCTGCGTCGTAGGGACGGAGTCCAAGCACACCCCGCTTTCCTTCCTCCACCCTCCCCCGGCTCGGCGCCCTCATCTGACCATCTCACTTCCCCCGGACTGCCCCGTGCCCTCCAGACCACAGACAGGACCATGGGACCCAGTCGCCGCAAATCCACCCCGAAGAAGCGCCCCAGGACCTCTCAGCCCGGCGCCTCCACCTCCACCACACGCCCTACAGGT
>CM053593.1:240407783-240432880 GCA_028646575.1 Pseudocheirus occidentalis | reverse complement strand
CCCATCTGGCTTCCTTTAAAAGCAAGTGAATGCATTGCATTTGGGGGAAAATAGAATATCATAATGGCACCACACATGCTGATCCTGACCTCATGGCAATGAAAGATTTTATCTAAAAATGTATGGTCATAAAATGCCATTGCAAAAATATCCTGACAAAGAGAATCTCAGTTCCAAAAATGATGCCCTGTCCATGGTCCATTTATTCTGTTTTACTTGATGCAACATTATACTACAATATTTTTAAAGTTCATTATATTCCTTGAAGTTTTGTTGTGTTTAATTATATTATTTCTCCTGAGTTCTAGTCTCTCATCATCATCCATTAAATATTTCAAACTATATGACTTATAAATATCATTATTATTACTTCTAATTAACAAGTATTTATTTTCTCTCTTCCACCTCCCCATCCCATTGGGGAACAAAAACTTGTTACAAATATACATAGTCAAGCAAAACAAATGACCATGTTAGCCATGCCCAACAATGTGTCTCTCATTCTTCACCTTGAGTCCATTACCTTTCTGTCAAGAGGTAGGCAGCTTTCTGGATCATTAGACCTTGAAAATCAGAATTAGGCACTGTGTTCTGCAAAGTTATTAACTTTTTAAAAGTTGTTAGTTCAGTGTTTATTGTATATTCAAGTAGAATATAAGCTCCTTTAGGTTAGGGACTGCCATTTTTTAATATTTCTATTCCCAGCCTGTCACATAATAAATCTACTAGCACTTTATCTAGCTATTGTTTAAATTCTTCTTTTGGTTCTGCTCACTTCACTCTTTATCAGGTAAAATTTACGTGACTGTTTCAAAGATGAAGAAAAATTCTTTAACCAACGACAACACTCATTAATATAAGTAACAAGTACAAAATGATTAAAAAGTGTAGGCATAGAAGGGTCCTTTTCTATGATGGAAAGAAAGCTTTCCTAGTACAAGGAGTAAAGCGAACATGCCCCCTCTCCCCAACGTTGTTACACAGTTCTAGAAATGATAGCTATGCCCAAATGACAACAGATAAATATTAAAGGTATTAACATCAGCAGAATGGAAAAAGTATCCCTATATTCAAATGGTATAATGGTGTATATAGAAAATCCAATAGAACTGAAAAAGAAATTAATTGAAATGACTAATAGTTTCACCAATAAAATAAATCCAAATAGGTCATCAGCACTTCTGAGCAAGGATAGCAAAAAACAAAAAAGGCCGAGAAATTCTAGTGGGAGAAGTTCCAACTCAAGGTAACAAAAAGGATATTTAGGATTTGATCTACCAGGATGTAGATGGGATTCATGTGGATACAACTACAGAGAACTCTGCAGAAATTGTGGGGTATGGTAGGGAGAGAAATGAATATTTGAAAAATAACCATTGAGTATAGTTGGACAATAGTATAAGCAATGACTGAATTGCTGATTTCATGTTATGCCACTGAGATTGTGGAGGAGATACGTTTTGCAATTGAATGGGATATCAGAGTTCATTTCACAGATATTAGGCTGTATTGTTGAGCAGTGGTCATGGATTCTATTTGGTGCAATTTGAGGGGCAGTGAGATGAATCAATGAAACCAACCAGATGGACAAAAAAAGGCACAGCCAAGAACAGCAGCCGGTTGTTTAAGGAGTCCAGGAGCTGAACTGCCAGGGGAGGTACTCCCTTCTGTTTTTAGGGACTACTGGGATATTTGTGGAAAAGTTTGGCAGACATTAGCTTTATATTGGAAATGTAAGAGCTGTGCCACTAACTTTTACAAAGATCACATTTTATAAAGAACAAAAGAGGTGTGGTAGGATTAGAAGAGGGTGAATGTTGTCAAAAAGTAATTTTATGCAGTGGATGCATGACGTGAATGTTAAGGGTGACATCATGGGAACAATTGGAGGGAATTGAGATTGGGTGCTTCTCATGGTTATGAGTTCAGAGAGAATTCTTGGCTAAATAATATAGAGAATATTATAAAACACAGACTGGACAATTTTGACAATATGGACTTGAGAAGCAGTTACACAAATAAAAGTCAATAAGGATGCAACAAAAGAATAGGCACAGTGGAGTGAGAGGGAAAGTTTATGTGAGTATCACCAATGGGCATCTGATGCCAAAAATCTAGAAAGAGTTGACACAGTATGTAATACCAGAAGTCATTCTCTGAGGAATAGGTGATTGAAAGATGTAGATGGTAGTTTTCAGAGGAGAATCTGCAAACTATGAATGACCAACAAGATAAGAGCATGTTTCAAATCACTAGTATCAAGGGAAAGGCAAGCTGATAGGACTGAGGTTTCCCTCAATACCCTGGCTCTCTGGAAAAGATGCCAAAGGATGGGAAAATTCAGTGTCGGAGACCCTGGGAACACAGGCACACCAATGCACTTGCTGTGGGACTATGAGGTTGTTTGACCTTTCTGGATGTCAGTTTGGAGTTGTAGAAAAGGAGTATCTAGACTGCCCATTTACTTTGACCCAGTAATCACTTGGCTAGGAACATAATCCAGGGCTGTCAGAGACAGAGATAGGGGTCCAATTGATAACCAAAGAAACACTCTTCATGGTAGCAAAGAACTAGAAAGAAAATGAGGGCCAATTAAGTGAATAAATTGGAAAAAGACAAAGTTAAGTATGTTAATATAATGGTATATTATTGTCAGGTAAGAAGTTATGAACATGAGGAACAAAGTGAATCATGAGAAGCTTTACATAGATTGATGCAGAACAAAATAAGCAGAACCAAGATAAGAATGGACATGATAGCTACAACAATATAAATGCAAAGATCATTGACAGAAGTAAAACTCTGAGTAAGTGAAAAATGAATAAAGGTTCCAAAGGACAGATAATAAATTAAACTTTCCCTCTCAGTACAGAGAAGTACAGGACTACCAGGATGGAATATTGCAAATACTGTTAGAATAAGTTACTGTGACAAATATTTTCCCTTAATTGTTCTTCTTTGTCATGAGGTGGGGCAACTTGGTGAAACATTGGAGACTCAAATATCTGAGTTCAAATCCAGCCTCAGCTGTATGACCCTGCATAAGTTATTTAACCCTGTTTGCCTCAGTTTCCTCATCTGTAAAATGAACTGGAGAAGAAAATGGCAAACCACTCCAGCATCTTTGCCAAGAAAATCCCAAATGAGGGCACAGAGTTGAACACAACTGAAAAACAACTAAACAATAAAACAACAAAAAAGGGGTTAAATGTGAGGGAGGAGAAATTAAAGTGACTGATGTAAGAAAAAAAGGTAACAGTAAGACTTTTTTTTTTTTTTTCAGAAATAGGGGTAGAAAACTGAGGATACATACATTTCTGTAAAGATAGTTCCAGGAACACAAACACCCAGGAGAAGCTGAAGCTAGAAATAAATGCGAAGGACAACGAAGGAGGCCTTTCAAAACAGTTGGGTGGACATTAAGCAGAAGAAAGAAGACTAGCACTACTGCTCAGGCATATGGCGCAATGAAAGAGAATGATGGATAGAGGTAACTGATTAATGTTCAGTTTCCTTGCTTTTGTCATCTGTTTTGAGGAGAATAATTTCCAGATTGGGAAGTTCAGAACAAAAATAGTTGACTAAGAAGAATTTAAATGCAAGCAGGTGATAAGATACTACCCAGGTACAGGCAATAAGTTTAGATCACCAGGCCCACCAGGCCTCCTTGTATTTTGAAAGAACTGGAAATGTTATAGCTGGGCCACTAAGGAGATCTGAGACAAACTCTAGCAAACAAAAAGACTTATGGTAGGATTAGAAAAGGATGAATGTTGTCAAAAAGCAAAAAAAGAGACTTTTTGAAAACACGGCCAATGGAGGTAGCTAGGTGGCGCAATAAATAGAGAACTGGTCCTGGAGTCATGAGGACCTGAGTTCAAATCTGGCCTCAGACACTTAACACTTACTAGCCGTGTGACCTTGGGCAAGTCACTTAACCCCAATTGCCCTGCCTTCCCTGCTCCGAAAAGAAAATTAAAGGAAGAAGAAAATATGGCCAATGAATTTGACTTTTTCCTTTTTTCAGAGCTCTAAATGACTAACTCTTTTTAAAAAATTAATTAAAGCCTTTTGTTTTGGTATCAGTGCTTTCTGGAAATAACCAAATACTCTCCCCTTTCTTCACTGCCCCCCCCCACACATACACATACACTCCTCCAGGTATAATTCTTCCTTGTAACAAAGAATAAAGAGGGGGAAGAGCATCTAAAAGATTTAAGCTAACTGATGAAAAGTGAAATAAAAACTGTTATGCCCTAATTCAAGTCCCGGGTCACCTGCCTACCACCTGAGTGAGAACCACCTGTGTCCCACCATCAAGCCCCTTGTATACTTTTGCTTTTTGTCCCTACTTCTCTGCAATAGCCTATAACTGTTTAAGGCAAGACTGGGCATGTTGTCAAAAGGCATATTCTCCCTATTTCCTCAAATTAGTATTCTGTACTTTTCCTTATACTGTACAACGATTACTCTGGGGTGTAAGACTAGAGACCACCCTGTCCTGTTCCACTGACCAAGCACGGTCCCCACATACTTTGCCCAGAACATGACCTTGGTCTATTCTGAGACTTTCCATTCCCTGTGACCCAGCATCCAGATCCCACACCCCCTGCCCAGAACATAAACCCTAGGACTTTCCAGTCCCCCTCCTCATTACCATGCACCTCACCCTGTTCTGGGAGGAACCCTTATGTCATTGGGGTTGCACCCTTATGCTTTTGTACCCCTGCACCATATTCCCAAAATAGCTAACCAATCCGCTCTTCTAGCTTCTGTAACGTCATACCTTTGGCTAGCCCCCTTTCTGGTTGTAGTTCCTTTTTGGTCTATATAATCAAGTCTGTGAGATCCATTAGGGACTGCCTGATTTGAGTTTATACTCCAGGTAGTCACGCACTTGATCAATAAATCCACACCTAAATTTACCTTGAACCCAGGTCTCAGCTCGCTCTTATTCTCGGCACAACAGAACAAGAAAATCAATACACCGATCAACAGCGATTCAACAAGAAAAACAGCAATAGCAAATTATATTGACTGCTATGAAATTATAATGACCAAGGTTGGTCCTGAAGAAGAGAGGAGCAAATATAGCTCCCTGACTTCTCTGCAGAGGTGGGGAAGTATAGATATGAAACAATGCTTACACTATCAAACTCAACTGATGTTAGTTTCACTGAATTGGTTTTTCTCTTTTTTCTTTTTTGTTAAAAGGAAAGAAGGAGGGAAGAGAGACATATTTGAAAATGAATGTGATATAAAAATATATATTTAAATAATAAAATGGAGATGGAATCTCATTGATTCAGGAATTCCCTTCAATGATTCAGACCAGAATTAACTCATGCCTACTCATCCTGTGTGACTTATAGACATTTCCCCTCACAATTTAACCACATTGGGGGGGAGGGGGATGGGAGAGGAGTAGGGGAGTGTAAAGGCAAACATGAGCAGCTTTCCAGAGGGCTGCTGCTATGAACAGCTTTAAGGTTCTGATCATATAGTATAGTGAACTCTCTATTTATTCAGCAGTAAACTAAGGCAAAACATTCACAGAAACCGAAGTACAGAATTCACAGTGTTATAATAAAAGAACTTATCACTAAAGTGGCCACATAGTTTTCACCAAAGTGGTCCCATAGTTTTAAATAAAAGATATCACTCAGTAAGTCCTTAACTCAATTATCCTTAAGGAGCAGGACTCCTTAAGAGACACAAAGTACAAAGGTCAAAGTTCTCCACCCAGGTCACCTTGTCTTAATCTCTCAGTCAAAAAGTCTTCTTTCTCCTTGATTGGAGATTAGTTTCCAATCATCCTTAAGAGGTATAAGGTACAGAGTAGAGAGTTCTTCCACCCCTAGGCCACAGTCAATCATGATCTTCTCAGTCAGCACTAAGTACCCAAGGAGAGATCTTTTCATCTTGACCCTAGACAGGCTCTCAGATTCCATGGTTCCTCTTCTATGGTACCAACTTTTGCCTGAATTTACCCAACTGTCACTTGGTTTCAAAGGTAGGCAGCTCTCAGTTCTTCATCCAGTTCCTCATCCAGTTTCTCATCCAGTCCCTCATCCAGTTCCATATTGAAGTTCACAGTGTCCAGTCCACCTCAAGTCCTTCACAGTTTCACTTTCTGGGAAAACAAAGCTTAATAGAACCAAAACAACATTCATTCACATTGCCAGTACTATCATGAATTCACTTTATGCCTGTGAAATCAATGCAGACCCACAAAGTCTGAGAACTCAGCACAAATTGTTAGTATAGTCCCAGGGCCTCAGAAACCCTCCTCCAGGACTTCTGTAAGCAAACAATAAGAAAATCCTCTTTTATGGCTTCCAGTAAGGTCCCAGGGCTTCTGTACAAAGTATTATAAATACCAAATCAACACAAATAGAACAGAGAAACAGAGTTCTGGGATGCCACACATTTTCTCCTTCTCAACTCTGCCACCACAAGTGTTCTCTTCTCAGTTCTGCTCTTTCCCAGCTCAGGATTCTCCTTATATCTTGTCATTAGCTCTTCCCTCTTCTTGTCTTTGGCAAGTCCCTCCCACTGTGAGATTCACAGGTTCTGTTTCTTAACAATAACTTGATGCAAACATGACAAGACTAAAAAGAAACTTGAACTGAAACAAGGTGCAAAATAATTAAATAGCTGAAACAAGGCACTAAGTACTTCTTTGTTTGCCATTAGGGGAAAGGGGGGAGCTCTACCAAAGTGTTCTTTCCTCACTTTCTCCTGACATTATAAGGGTGCTACTGCAATACTCTGTACCTGATATATAGATACATTATGTACATGTGTGTATCTCCATACATATATATGTACATGTATATGTATATGTATATGTATGTTTATATATGTATATGTGCATATATATCCCAATTATATATGTGTGTTTGTATATACTCATATATGTGTGTGTATGCCACAATATTGTTCATGACAAGTTCAACTTCTCTTAGCATCATACATCTTAATTCTATCCTTTACTTTTGTTCTTCAGAGTTCATTTGTTTTATGTGTGTGTATATATAATATACAACCATTTTAAAAGGATGATTACATATATTGTCATACACACACATATACACACATGGACACAAACTTTTTTAAGAAAAGAAATCATTGATTTTTCATTCCTCTCCAAGCCATAGCTCCTGACTCATCAAACTTATTCAACCACCTCCAGGATATCACAAGAGAAAATGGTGGAGTAAAAGCAGAATCCAATACCTATAAAATATAATGCTAAACAAATTTTAGAGCTATGGAACCCACAAAGTTACAGAGGGAAACAAATCTCCCACTGGAGACAGACTGGCAGGCCAACAGGAAAGGGTCTATTGCACCATGCTAGGAGTGGAACACAGTGGAGCATGAGCCATGCTGAGCCCAGGTTAGCCCCCACCAGCAACCCAGACAAACTGCAGCAGAGTGAATCACTGGCAGCTGTGGCAGTCTCCAGATTTCTCAACCTATAAACACCAAAGGGAAAGTAAAAGGTCAGTGGGGAACTCTGTTAAAACTGCATAATAGAAGAGTGTGGTCCAGCCCTTGCCCCCCAGGGCAAGAGGTGATGGAGGCTGTGCAGCTGCATGTGCTTCTTCATGGCTGCCTCCAGAGCTCCTGGACTGCAGATTGTAGGGGAATCAAGCAACCATTCTGAGGGAAATTGCTCTTGCTTTGACCTGCTCAGATCTGGATTGTGGTCTTAGGTGGTGGTCCTGGGGTGTGTGGCCAGTGTGCCAGACCTTGGGGGATCTGTAGAGAGGGTGACCCCCTCATAGCTCTGACAGCATTTGTGAAAACCCCAGCATTTTGGGACACAGTTCTCTCCACCCTGGAAGCAGAGTTCTATCATGGCAATGAGCTCAAAAGTCAAGTAATTGGCTGGCAAGATGAGCAAGCAGAGGAAGAGCAATCAGACCATAGAATACTTTTATGGGGACAAACAGGATCAAAACATGGGACTAGAAGAAGCCGATGAAGTCAAAATGCTTGCACCAAAAGTTTCCAGGAAAAATATGAACTGATTACAGCCCATAGAAGAGCTCAAGAAGGATTTTGAAAACCAAGTAAGAGAAGTAGAGGAAAAATTGAGAAGAGAAAGGAGAATGATGCAAGAAAATCACGTAAAGTGAGTCAACAGGCTGCTAAAGGAGACCCAAAAATACACTGAAGAAAATAACACCTTAAAAAACAGATTAACTCAAATGGCAAAAGAGGCCCAAAAAGTCAATGAGGAGAAAAACAACTTAACAAGTCGAATTGCCCAGATGGATAAGGAATTTCAAAAACTCACTGAAGAGAATTACTTCAAAATTATATTGGAGCAAATGGAAGCTAATGACCTTATGAGCAATCAAGAAACTATAAAACAGATAAAAACAATGGAAAAAAAATAGAAGGCGATGTGAAATATCTTATTTAAAAAAAAAAACACTGACCTGGAAAATAGATCCGGGAAAGATCATTTAAAATTTATTGGACTACCTGAAAGCCATGATCAAAAAAGGAGCCTAGAAATCATCCTTCAAGAAATTCTCAAGGAATACTGCCCTGATATTCTATAACCAAAGGGCAAAATAGAAACTAAAAATTCACCAAACACCTCTTGAAAAAGATTCTAAAAAGAAAACTCATAGGAATATCATAGCCAAATTCCGGAGTTCCCAGGTCAAGGAGAAAATATTATAAGCTATCAGGAAGAAACAATTTGAGTATTGTGGAAACACAATCAGGATAACACAAGATCTAACAACTTCTACACTAAGGGATCAAAGGGCTTAGAATATGATATTGAAGAGGTCAAAGGAGCTAGGAGTAAAACCAAGAATCACCTCCCCAGCAAAACTGAGTATAATGCTTCAGGGGAAAATATTGTCATTCAATGAAATACAGGACGTTCAAGCATTCTTGATGAAAAAACCTGAGCTGAACAGAAAATTTGACTTTCAAATACAAGAAGCAAGAGAAGCATGAGAAGCTAAACAGGAAAAAGAAATTATAAAGAACTTAATAAAGTTGAACTATTTACATTCCTACATGGAAAAACAATAATTTTAACTCATTAAACTTTTCTCAGTATGAGGAGAGTTGAAGAGAATATATGTGTGTATGTGTGTATATACATATGTATGTGCATATAATATGTATACATACATATATGTATTATAGAAGGGTGTATGTGTGTATAAATACATATGTGAGTGTGTGAATATGTGTGTACATGTATACATAGATAGAGAGCATAGGATCTATTTAATAAGAAGGGATGATATCTAAAAAATAAAATTAAGGGGTGAGAGAGGGATATAATGAGAGAAAGAGAAAGAGGAGATAGAATAGAGTAAATTATCTCATATAAAAGAGGCAAGAGAAAACTGTTACAATGGAGGGGAAGAGAAGGAAGATAAAAGGGAATAGGACAACCTTACTCTCATTGAATTTGGCTTAAAAAGCCAAACATATACACTCATTCGGGTATCTTACCCTACATGAAAGTAAAGGGAAGGGGATAAGAGGTGAGATGATAGAAGGGAGGGCAGATTGGGGGAGACAGTAGTTAGAAGCACACATTTTTGAAAAGGAAGAGGGTCAAAGTAGAAAACAGAAGAAGTGGGGGACAGGACAGGATGGAGGGAAATATAGTTAGTCGTCCACAATATAAGTACTATGGAAACATTTTGCATAACTACACATATACAACCTAAACTGAATTGCTTATCTTCCCAGTGGGAGGTGGATGAGGAAGGAAGAAGGGAAATAATCTGGAAACAGATTCTGGAAATTCTGGAAACAGAATCTGGAAAGTTTTTAAAACAAATGTTTTTTAAAAAATTGGTTTTTACATGCAACTGGGAAATAAGATATATAAGGAACTGGGGTATAGAAATCCATTTTGCCCTACTAGAGAGTTGGAAGGGAGAATGGGGCAGGGAGTATTCACTGGACTTGCTGTCTTGGGGTAGGGGTGTAGGGGAAATATAGGTAGAAAATTTGTAACTGAAAATTTTGTGAAATGAATGTTAAAAACTTAAAATAAATTTTTAAAAAGAATCAAATGGTTTTAATAGGGAAAAAAGAAAAAAAAGAATGATTACATGATTCAGTGACTATCTTTAACAATACAAAGAACATTTTCTCCTTATAGGGCCTCATCTGGCTGCCATAAGGAAAGAGGGATATGTCCTTCTATGTTATCCAAGACACTAGGTTTTTCAGTTATTTAGAATGTCACTTCCTTTTAATGTTATTTTAATTTAAATTATTATAGCCATTATACATACACACACACACACACACATACACACACATACATATATATATATTTCTTTTGTTCCTACTTATTTTGCCCAGCATCACTTCATACAAACCTTTCCATTTTTTCTGAATTCCTTCTGATTTTTATTGCTTGCTCTGCTGTTAATAAATGAAACATAAAAGATTGAGGGAGTTGATATTACATGTATAGATGCATATGTATACATATACATACATATATGTACTCACACACAAATATGTATATGCCGGGAAGGAAAGAGAGAGGGACAGGGACAGGGAGAAAGTAAGGGAGAGAGAGACAGAGAAAGATGGGAGGGGGGCAAAAAATTATGGAAAAATAAGTTTCTCCAATTTATTTAATAAATAATATTTCATGAGCTGGTGCAAAGACTCAAAACTAATTAATAAGAAAGCTATTTTAATTTTAGAAATTTCATGATAATATTTAGCAATTTATGAGAAAAAATATTATAACATACTCCTCAATTGCCTTAGAACCCAAGAGAATGACTAAAGTAATTGCCAATTAGCAGGCTGAAAGGCTGAGATTTTTGTGATTGGCTACTTCTGTAGTCAGCCATATCATCTAACCTCCACCTAATACACACAAATGATAGAATCTAAGAATCTGTTCCACATAAATACTTAAACACACATGTAAACAGTCAAGCAAATACATATATACATGGATACAAACATACAATTTGTGCTTACTTCTCTGCTTTTATGTCATTTCTTCCTTTCAATACCAATAATGTCCTCAAATAAATTGGTAAATCAAGGCAAAAGAAAAAATAAGGTACAAATAATTTGAGAATATTGACAGAAAATTCAAGACATTTACATAATTTACTTTTATATCAAATAAAGATCAAACCTCTGAGGCACTGTCGGCAAGTACTGTTAGCAAGCTCACATGACCAATATAGCCACAGTTGAAAGAATCTGTCCCTTTAGTGATTCCTTCATATTAATTCCCTATGGCTCAGTTTTATTCCTTCTTTATATATAAATCATTCTGGATAAATATATTATGAAGTTCCTCAAAATAGCAGTTGTTGACAATATCAGTGTCTTATATAAAGATTAGTTAAGTATGAAAAATTTAAAGTGGTACAGAGTTGTGATTTTGGTTTATTTTCCTCAAGATATTTTGTTTCTAACGCACCCTAACAGATGGGTTGTCATGGAAACATATATTCACTTAAGACATTCACCAATATCATGGGAGATACTCACTACAACATGAAACAAATCCAACTGAACAAACTGAGAAACTGTTTTGGGTTGTTTGGGAGAGGGGGCCTTACGGAGAATACTTCTGTGATCCTGTGTGATTGCTCATGTGTAATAGACTTTCTCTGATCTAGACATGCCTTTTCTAAACCCCTACTTCAAACCCATTTTTTGGAGCTCTACATGTCCAGAAACATCTATTCTAAGTTCTGTTATGTTGAAAATAGGTATTACAGGGGGTAGGGTCAAGATGGCAACATAGAAGCAGGAAAAGTCTGCAGCTCCCACATAGCCACCTCAAATACCCATAAAATATGACTCTAAACAAATTTTAGGGCTCCAGAACTCACAAAATTACAGAGAGGTATGGAAAAGAAATCATAAGGAACTTATCAAAGTTGAACTATTTCCAACATGGAAAAATAATAATTGTAACTTATGAAACTTATCTCAGTATGATAGGTGAAAGGAATACAAATGTATAGATACATATACATACACATATGTCTATATAGGAGGGTTTATATTTGCATATGAACACATATCTGAGTATGTGTATATATATGTACATAGAGGGCACAAGATCTATTGAATAGGAAGGGACAATACTTTAAAAGGTGCAATTCTGAGGTGGGTGAGGATTAGAATGAGAGGATACAAGGAGAGACAGAATGGGGTTAATCATCTCATATAGAAGAGGCAAGGGATGATTGTTACAATGGAGGGGAAGAACAGAAAGGCAAAAGGGAAAGAGTCAACCTTACTCTCATTGAATTTGGCTTAGAGAAGGAATGACATAAACTCTAAACTGGGTATCTTGCCACACAGGAGAGTAGGGGGGGATGGGGATGAGAGATGGGATGATGGAGGGGAGGGCAAGGTTGGAGGGAGGGTTGCTGGAAGCAACCACTTCTGTAAAGGGACAGGGACAATGTAGAGAATAGAACAGGGGGGGGACAGAAAGGAGGGACATATAATCAGTCTCTCACAATATGTCCACTGTGGAGATGTTCTGTGTAATTACACATGTACAGCCTGTATTGGACTGCTTGTCCTTCCAATGGGGGTAGGTGATGTGGGAAGAAGGGAAAGAACTTAGAATTTAAAGTTCTATAATTAAATGTTAAAATATATGTGTGTATATATTATTATTATTATTATTAACTTAATGCAACTGGGAATTAAGATATACAGGCACTCAGGGAGATCCATCCTGCCCTACCAGAAAGTCAGAAGGGTGATGGGGGAGGACATAGGAGAGAGCAGGTTGGGGGAGGGGTTATACAGTGGGATCGCTGTCTTGAGGTGGTGGGTAGGGGAAAGATGGGGAGAAAATTTGTAACTCAAAATCTCATGTAAATGAATGATGTAGACAGAAAATAAAAATTAATTTATTGGAATGAGAGAGAGAGAGAGAGAGAGAGAGAGAAAGAGAAGAAAATATTTATTACACATACTGTACTCAACTGATCCTCCTAACAAATGCCTGATGTCTCCTCGCCCATGATTATCAAATTTAGGGAATCAATCAGATGGATCTTCTAGAGATACTGCCAAAACCCCTAACCCTAGTCCCTTTACTTGAGCTATCCTGTTTACAGATGAGGAACTTGACCAAGGTCACACAAAGAGCAAAACTAGAATTTGAGCCATAAGATTTCCTCATATCAAACTAGAAGGAGTAAAAAGAACTTGAGAGACCTGAGTACTAGGTGTGCAGAGCAGCATCTCACTAGATCATCAACTCCCTTCTTCCTACTGTGATGGTCCTAAGATCACTGATACAGCTGAGAGCAAAATGTAGTTGTATCCTTATCTCTCTAATGGCTGAAATCCAAATGATCTTCCTTGTCCAGAATCCTTCTTCCTTTGACCTCTCTTTCTTCCTTATATCTCAAGACAGAGTTTAAGTTTTCCCTTTTGTTGGTTAAGAATAGGAATGGCATGTGCTTTTGTTGATGGAACAGTCTCCTAGGTGAAGAAACTCATTCTGTCAATGGAAATCAGCCCCTGCTCTGCAACTTAGAGTCTTTGGGAAATCCCTGGGAGCATAGAGAAGTTAAATGACTTGTCCAAGAGTCCTGTGATCAGTATGTGTTAGAAACAGAACTTTATATCTTCTTGTATTTTCCTCTTTTTTGTCTTTATTAATTTGTTTGTTTACTTTTAGCTTAAAAGATTCAGTTTCACAATCCCTTGAGTTTCAGATTCTCTCCCCCTGTCCCATGCCTGCATGCAATCAAGTATAGGATCTGCAGATACTTTCATATTAGACATTAGTCACGTTATAAAGGATTGTAACTGATGGAATGAACAATGGGGAAAAGGAAACAGAACCAAACAAGAAAAAGAGCAGGTAGTTTGCTTCAATCTTCATTCAAACTCTGTTCTTTCTAGTTCTTTCTCTGAATGCAGACATGTCTTTCCAGAGTCTAGATCTTCTTGATTCTGAAGCCAGCTCTCTCTCATATTCACTGGTGAGGAGCTAGACAACACAGTGGAGAGAGCAATGGACCTGGAATCAAGAAAACTTGACTTCAAATCTAACCTCAGACACTTACTAGCTGTGTGACCCTCATCAACCTCTATATGCCTCAGTTTCATCATGTATTGTTGCTGTTCTGTCATTTTTAGTCCTGTCCAACTCTTTATGACCGATTTTGGGTTTTCTTGGCAAAGATATTGTAGTGTTTTGCCATTTCCTTCTCCAGCTCATTTTACAGATGAGGAAACTGAGACAAACAGACCTGCCCTGGGTCACACAACTGGTCAGTGAAACCTGATCTAAACTCAGCAATGTAAGTAAGTCTTCCTGACTTCAGGTCTGGCATTCTATCCACCATGCTCCCTAGCTGTCCCTCATAATCTGTAAAATGGGGATAATAATAGCACCTACCTCAAGAATTGTTGTGGGGACCAAATGATATAAACTTGCAAAATGATTTGTAAAACTTGACGCTCTAAATAAATAGTAATTTATTATTATTGTTGTTATTCTTCCCCATGCCATCTCTCATGTGTCAGTTAAAACATTCATGATATAAGTCTATCATTTTAACATTTCTGGATCCCTACTTCTTCTGTGAAAACCCCTAAATCCCTAAACCAGCTGGAAAAGAGTGGAATACAAACATTTATTATGTTTGCATAATAATGAACTACCACTATAAACAAGACACTGTACTGGGACCAGAACATACAAAGGGGAAAAAAGAAAGAAAGAAAACAGACCTTGCTCTCAAGAAATTTACATCTGACTGAAGGGAAAACAACATTTACCCAGAGAAGTTTAAAAAAAGGTAATTTGAGGAGAAAGAATGTGTTAGCAATTAGGGGACCAAATGAAGTATAGCTAATTATTAGTGAGTTTCTCTAAATGTTCCCATTCATATGTAATAGTGTATTAATTGCTTTGAGACTTAGAACTTCATAAAGCCTCTTGAGGAAAATCAACAAAAATGCAAAAAGCAAACTCATCTATCCATCTACACAGAAAAAAAAGTAAATGAAAAATTAATTCTACACAGCCATGCAACTGGATCTGCAATTTGTCAAATTAGTCCAAATACAACTCGGAAAGGCCCTGCAAAAGGACATTAAGTTGGATACACTATTTAGCTGAAGGTGATAAGGATAAATTACATTTGACAAATTGTACAGGCATTTCAATGATTTCAATGATATTCCATGGCTACAATCATGGAAATCCTTGATCTTAGAAGAATAAATTTGGTTTTACTCAAGAGGTGTTTAGGCAAGGCACTGTAACAGCCCTTTCAGATTCAAATTACAAATAAACCAAAAAAAAAAGCAATGCAAAACTGCAAAATGTCTACAAGAAACATAGAGGATATTATCAACCATCACTGAGTAGACAGAGCAGAATAAAAAAAAGATTAATGAGCACCTGTACATAAAGTAAGTAAATCGGTCATTTGGCAAGAATAAAGCACTATAGATGGAAAGCCCAAATGGTATTTAGAACAAGAGGAAAGCCTACAGTGTCAGTTATGTGGTCTCTACAGGAGATATAAAAAAAACACTGAGAAGAATTGAATAGGATGAAAAGTAGAGGGACTTGAGTCTGCATTAGTTGAGGAAGTATTCAGACTAGTAATATTATGGATACACCAAAGAACCTGAGTAATATCAGGGAGAATATGAGTGTAGATTGAAATAATGAGTTCAAGTAGTTTGAAGGCCACAGAAGAATGAATATGTAAAAACCATGCCACCCTATCTCCACATCAGCAGCTATTTCTAAGAGCCTAATAGAAAATTACTGGCATCAAAATACAAAAATTAAATAGGCAAGAAATTCATCGAACTGTTAAAGTAGAGAACAAGTGGAAATATTAATCTGTTAGTACTTGAATTCAGGAAGAATTGAGTTCAAGTTTTGCATCAGATGATTAGTTGTGTGACCATGGGCAAGTCACATGTCCTTTCAATGTACCCAAGCAATGTACCCACTCTAAGATGCAGATGCAGTGCCATGTTAGTCAAGAGATTTTCCTCCCAAGGGAATTCCCCATATTGATGAAATCACAGGTTTTATTTTCTCTTTTTTTCAGATGTGTAGTGGGATAGGGGTGCAGAAAGAGAGGAGATAGATTTCTATGAATTTTTAAAACAGTGTGTAATGTTGCATCTATTTTCAGATGAGGTCAGCATTGTCAGTTTTGTTTAATTATTTTACTTTATGACAAGATCATTTTCATGTGATAAGGTAATCTGTAAATGTTTGTACTATTTGACAGGTTTTTTTGTCACAGGTCCAGAGACCCTGTCTCAATGGTTTTCCTAATCAAAAGTAAAAATAAATACTGAGAAAGACAGACTTTGTCCTCTTAGAGAGGTCCTTCACATATGGATAATGGACTCCACTTACCTGTCTTCATGGTACAAACAGTTTCATCCCTGTAGAGACGCTAAAAAAACTCTACAAATCACCTGGTCCAGAGAGATGATGGAATTTAGAGCTAAAAGAGATATTGGATGTCATCTTGTCCATTTTTTTTTTCATTTATAGATGAGGAAACCAAGGCTCACAAGTAGTATAACAAGTTACTCATGGTTTCACAGGTAGGAAGAGCATGGTAGAGCAGGGATTCCAAAGCAGGTTCTCTGAGTTCAAATCTAGTTCTCTTCCTACTTTACAAAGGATCAAGTGCCAAAGAAAATTCCATCTTTAAAATATGACAATAATGATTTCTCTGATGAACCTTTTAAGTTAGATATAAATAGATATATGTATTAGATAGAAATAGATATATGTATTACCCATTAAGATGACAAATTAAGAAATAGCTCTTTTTTTGCTCTTTCCTTTCCTTTTGTTTTTAATTAACTTTTTAAATTAACAAGCATTCATTTTTTCCTCACTTCCACCACCTCTCCTCCCCCTCCCCAAAAATCAAATTGAAATCTTTATAACAAATATGTATAACTAAGCAAAACAAATTTCCACTTTGACCACGTCCAAAAAACGTGTCTCATTCCACATATTTATTTCATCATATTTTGGCCAGAGCCTTCTTCAGCATAGGTCCTCTGTAATCATGGTTGACTTTTATGCCAATCTGAGTTCTCAAGTCTTTCGAAGTTATACATATTTACATTGTTGTTGCTATTGTATAAATTCTCTCCTGGTTCTTCTCATTTCACTAAATCAATTCATATAGAAAACTAAATGAGTTCATATATAAAGTCCTCCCAGGTTTCTTAAAAACTATTCCTTTCACCAATACTTAGAGCATAATCAAATTTCATTACACTTATTTGCCACAATGATTTCAGTCATTCCCCAGGTGATGGGTAATTCCTTTTCCTTCAGCTGTTTGCCATCACAAACAGAGCTCCAATAACAATTTTTTTGTACCTCTAGGACCTTTTACTCCTTTTTTATTTCCTTGAGGTGTAGACCTAATAGTACAATAGCTGTGTCAAAGGGCATTGAGAGTTTAATAACTTTTGGATCACACTTTCAAATTACTTTTTTTCTGTCATGTTTTATTGACATGATTTGTTTGTATATTGCATTGTTGACTATCCCCACTCTGTCATGAGAGCTCTCTTCTAACAATGTTTAAAAAATTAAGCAAAATTAACAATACAATAACTTTATATGAGGTTACTGCAACATTCAACATCTATAGCACTCCCAACCTCTCTGAGTTTTTTATTAGTAAAATTCTATTTTCTCTCTCCCACACTCTACTCCAATGTAAAAAAGAGAAAAAATCCTTAGAAAAATAAGTATAGTCAAGCAAAACAAATGTATGTATATATATATATATATATATATATATATATATATATACACACACATATATGCTATCAGTCCTCTGTAATCATTGAGATTCATAATTTTTTTTTGGCTTTTATTTTTTTGGAGGGGGAAAGGCAGGGAAATTGGGGTTAAGTGACTTGCCCAAGGTCACATGGCTAGTAGGTGTTAAGTGTCTGAGACCAGATTTGAACTTAGGTCCTCCTGATGCCAGGGGTTGTGATCTATTCACTGTGCCACCTAGCCACCCCAGGTTCATAATATTTTATCATAGTACTTATAGTTTTCCAAATTGTCTTTACAATATTATAAGTATTGTATAAATTCTTTTCTTTGTTTTCTTTGTTTCATTTCTTATCAGTTTTTATAAAGTCTTCAATATTGTTCATTTTATAATATTGATGTTATAATATAAATTGTTCTTTTGGATCTTATTTCCTGCTACAGTTCATATACACATCTTTCTCCATTTCTTTGAAATCATCCATTTCTTCAATTCTTACAATAAAATAGTATTACATTACATTAATATGCCATGGCTTATTCATCCATTCCTCAGTTGATAGGTATCCCCTTATTTTTCAGCTTTGTTCCAGCTTGTTTTTTTCACATGTTTTTTGCTACCACAAAATGAATTGCTATAAATAATTTTGTAAATACAAAACCTTTTCCTATTTCATTTATATTTTGAGTGCAGACTTGGCCTTTGTATAACTAGATTATGCACTATTCAGTAACATTTTAAGTATAATTCCACATTGCTTTTCAGAACGGTTGTACCCATTCCCAGATCCATCAACAGTATATCAATGTGTCTCTGTTCCTACAGCCCCTCCAGCATTTATCATTTTATTTTTCATCATAGTTTCCATCCTGATGAGTATGAAGTGGAATTGCAAAATTGCTTTAATCTACATATTTCTATTTAATAGTGTTGTAGAATATTTTTTTTCATAAGGCTAAAGACAGCCCAAATTTCTTCCTTTGAAAATTATCCATTCGTATCATTCTGCTATTTGTCAATGGGAGAATGGTGACTCTTTTTCTTATTAATTTGAAACAATTCCTTATAAATCTTGGAAATGAGCCCTTTGTAAGAAAATCTTGCCACAAGGATTTTTCCCCAAGCTTTTTTTCTCTTTTAATCTTGGCCTAATTTTTGCATGCAAAAAAGAGAATACTTATGTAATTAAGTCATCTATTTTATCTTCTGTGATCCACTCTATCCTTTGTTTGATCATGAACTTTTCTCCTCTCTGTGGACCTGAAAGGCATTTTTTTCCTTAATTTTCTAATTTGTTTATGATGTGACCTTTTACATTGAGGTCACCTATTAATGTGAAGCTTACCTTGGTATAAAGTGCAAGGTAGTGGTCTAAATATAATTTCTCCCTTATTACTGCCCAATTTTCCCAATTTTTTTTAGTCAAATGATGAGTCCTTGTCTCAGTAGCTGGGATCTCTGGATTTATTGAATACTAAGATACTAGATACATTTGTTTCTATGTGTTATGTACCTAATCTGTTTAATTGATCTCATTATTCCTTATCTAATACCAAAATGTTGAGATTTACTACTGCAATATAGTTTGATATCTGGTACTCTGAGAACCTCTTTTCCCTACTGCTTTTCATTATTTCCTTTAAAGATCTTTTTTAGTTCCATGTGTATTTTGTTATTTTTTTCATTTCCATAAAGTAATATTTTGGTTGTTTTATTGATATGGCACTGAATAAACAAATTAAATTAGGTAGCATTATAATTTTTATTATATGTACTCATTCTTCCTCTGTTCAGTTTTTTCCCAAATATTTAGTTCTTTCTTTAATTTCTGTCAGCAGTGATTTTTAGTTATATTCATATTGTTTTTGTTTATAACTTACTAGGTAAACTCTCAAGCATTATAAACAGTCTATAGTTATATGAAATTGAATTTATCTTTCTATATCTTTCTTTTTAATCTAATTTCTATTACACTGAAATATAGATGGTTTTTGTGAATTCACTCTATTTCCTGCAAGTTTGCTGAATTCTTTTCATTGCTTCTGGTTGATTCTATAGGATTCTTTAAGTACATCATCACATCATCTGCCAAAAAAATGGCAATATTGTTTTTTCTTTAGCTCTTTTTTTGCCTCATTTTGTTTTGTCTTATTTCTATTGTCAGGATTTCTAATATTATATGAAATAGTAGTGATGATGATGAACATCCTCGTTTCACCTGTGACTATTTAAAAGGATTCTAGTTTATTTCCATCATATATAAAAACAATTCTTGATTTTAGATATATAATATTTGTCATTTTAAGGAAAAATGTTTCATTTCTTTGACTCCTGGTGTTTTGAATAGAAATAGGTGTTACATTTTGTTAAAAGTTTATTTTACATTTATTGTAATAATTTTTGTTGATTTTGCTATTAACATGGTTAAGTTTATAATTTTCCTAATATTAAGTCAACTGTGCATTTCTGGCATAGATTAAACCTGGTCTTAGTATATAATCTTTGTGATTCACTTTTTCTTATATTTTATTTAATTTTTTTGCACTAATATCCAGCAGGGATATAGTGTGTATAGTTTTCTTTTTCTTTTTTGACTCTCCCTGGTTTATGTGTCAAGACCATATCTACGTCATAGAAAGAATTTGGTATTTTTGGAAACAGTTTATGTAATACTGGGATTAATTATTCTAAGGATAAATGAGAGGGAGCAAGAGGGACAGGCAAGGAGCAGGTACAGAACTTGCACCAGTGGCAACAGGCCACATTTCCTGTGAAGCTATGAGCCTAAGCCTCAGGTATTGATTAGGAGCTAGTTCTCATTTGCAGAGGTAGGAGACTACTGTGAAGAATGAAAAACCTTGAGGCAGAGAGAGCAGTAGCCATTACTAGATTTCCAACATTCTACTCCAGTTACAGGAAGTCAAGCGTTTCCTCATTAGAGTCATGATGCTTTCGATGGGTTTGACACCCAAACTACTGAGAGATGAAGAATAATCAGACTTTAAACTGGGAATGTAGACTATTATTTCTGTTACTTTGCTTTTCACTTCTGCCCTGAATAAATATTCTATGTTTCTAAACTTAACAATATCCTTGGTTTCTTAGAAAACATGAAATTGAATACATTAGATACAAGGTAACTACAAAAATTCTAGGACTTACCTGAGTGGCATCAAAATGAACCATAGAGGTTATTCGTTACTGAGAATTCCCAGAATACAAGCTCGATCTGTCCTACTAGAGGGGAAATTCTAAAAAATCAAGTTACATGTATATGCATTATATGTCATGAAATCAATATTTCAAACATTAATATTTAATTATTTTAAATTAATAATTTAATTAATAATTAATATCAATATTTTCAAACATTACTTGTACATACTATGATTTATGAATATGCACTGTGTAACATTATAGTAGCCAAATAAAATTAAATGTATTTTAATAAAAGATAAATTACATAGTCATGTGCTCTCTCTAGGTATTACATAAATATATTTTGACACATATTTCTGGTCCAAGGTCTAACTGACCTCACTCATGCTAAAGAAATCCCCTCTCTTGAGTCTAAAGTGAGTTCCACTCCTATTAAATATGAATAAGATGTACAGTTTACTTCATTTATGGTAAATATTTATTGAATAAAAATATGCTATATAACAATATGTTCATTTTTCATAGTAATTTATAGCTTTTATTAAGCTTTCCTTTCCATTATCCCATTTGATTTTCATAACAACTCTGGGCTTACATGATTTCCCTCTTATCACATGGTTTGGTAAGAGATAGATACAGGGCTAGAAAAAGCTTTTCTAGTTGAGTGGTTATTCCACTCTGCAATGAAGTAAAAAGGCAAATATAAGGTACAGTTCATGCCTTTGGGGCTGTGTCCATTTCTACAGGACCGGATACACTAAGTAGATTTCTCTAGACAATATAGCTCATAGAATTTGGAACTAGAAGGAACATGAGATCATCTAGCTCAAGGGTTCTTACCCTAAAGGTCGATGGATAGATTTCAGGAGCTCCATGAATTTGCAGCCTTCAATACCCTGAAAACTATATTTCAACATTGGTTTCCTTTGTAACCCCATATATTTCATTTTATTCACTTAAACATTTTTTTCTGAGAAGGGGTTCAGAGTTTCATCAGATTGCCAAAGGGATACATGACAAAAAGAAGATTAAGAAACCCTGAGTGTCTATCTTTTCCTCATGTATAAAAATTTAATAGATGAGGGACACTGAAGCCTAGAGAGAGGAAATTATTTTTCTGAGGTCATACAGATTGTAAAATCATGATTTGAACTCAAATGTCATATAACTCTAAATCCACTGCCTACAATCCAATGGTAAGAATCAGAGAAATGGGTTAATGTGCAAACATCAACATGTATGACCAGAGAAGAGAACAGCTTTGTAGCTAACAAAGGTCATGCTCTGATTATGAGACTGTCAAAAAGAGGACCATAATCTATGGTGGATGCAGCTATTTTCTGGGGCCACCAACAATGGTCCAGAATTAAAACTTAACAACCAGAAAGTTAGAGCCCACCCCAAGTCTCTCCCCTAGGCTCCCTTAGTCTACTAATTTCTTCTTAGAAATAGAGTAAAGTAATACCTCACTGAACTTTGGATCACAGCCTGCAAACCTCAATTATGCAGAATATAATCCCAATCCTATGGGTCCAAAAACATAAAGAGATGAAAGATAGATGATAGTTACATATGCATATATACTAGATATGTTACATACAATGTAATAATAGATAACAGACAAAAGCATATGAGCAACCAAAATATATATAATAATTTCCATGAACTAAACATAAAACTTTCAATTCAAACCCATTTTTCTTGTTTTAGACAAAATCTTAACAAATTTTGTTGTCTGTTTTGCAATTAGTGGGAAACTAACAAAAAAAAAGATGAATAGGGTTGGAAGCAGGGAGGGAACAGAAATGAATTTGTAGATGATTGTCTTATTACTTTTTCTTGACAAAAAAAAACAAACCTTTTTCTACCCTGCTACTTCTCCCAGGGGCATCTAAATGAAGCAGTAGATAGAGTCAGGCCTTGAGTGAGGAAGACCTGAGTTCAAATCTGGCCTCAGACCCTTACTAGCTACATGACCCTACGTTAAGTCATCATTTGCTTCAGTTCATCTGTAAAATGAGCTGAAGAAGGAAATGGCAATCACCCCAGTATCTTTGTCAAAAAACAAAACAAAACAAAGAAGACCATGAAGAGTTGGACACAACTGAAACAAAGCACAAACAAGAATTATCCATGTATGCAACTTCTCTCCAATGACCTTATTGCCAATGTATTCTCTGTCCTAAAGCCCTTCTTCCTTTCTCCACTTTCTCATGCTCTTCAAGCACTTCAAGCTAGGAAAAAAGTATAACATAGTGTATGGTATGATGGTCTTGGAATCAGTAATACCAGATTTCAAATCCCACCTCTGACACTTAGCTACATAATCTTGGGCAGATAATCTAACCATTCTGTCTCAATTTCCTCATCAGTAAAATAAGAAGGTTGGGCTACCTCCAAAGTCTTTTTTAGCTCTAATATAATGTCAGCTCAGAGATTGTTTCAGTTTTTGTAATATGGTACCTGATGCATAGTAGAAACTTTCATTTCTTGAATGATTGATCCTACAATCTTAATGCCTTCCCTTGTGTTAATTAAAGGGTACCTTTTAATTATAAATTATTACAAATAAAGAATTATTGTTTTTGATGTTATTAGCTGGTCTGGCTCTTCTATTAAAAAAAAAACTCTCTCCTGCCCAGCAAAGCTCAGCATAATCCTGAATGGGAAAAATGCACCTTTAATCAACACTCAGAGTTTGGAAGATTTTGTTAAAAAAAAAAAATGAACTTATTTGAAGATCTGACAGATAAAGACCAAGAGAAATAGAAGGTACATGTTAAAGACTGATTATAAAGGATTCAATAAAGACAGACCATTTACTTTTTATATATGTGAAATGTAAAACATATATCTAAGATTTTTATTAATAATTGGGTACCTCATAATAAAGATTGAGGTAAACCTGAGTATGATGTGAATTTTAAAAGTAAAACCATTTAGGAACAGCTAAAAAGAGCAATTATTTTATACAAATGAGATGCCAGAGGAAGAATTGATACAGGAGTTAGAGAAGGGAGGAAAACTGGTAGTTCTGGTAACCTACTTTCATTGGCAATGGGTTTAAGAGGGAACAATACATATATATTTAGAAGATTATGAAAGCCTTCTAAATTCAGAATAAATCAATAGGGGAATAGGGAGAGGGTAGAGGAGAAGGGAAAGATCTTTAGATGGGAGGGTGAGGAAATAGGCAAAAGGGAGGTATAAAAGTGTTATTAGATTTTTGGGAAGGGGAGGATAGGGGACGGATCCTGGGAAGGGGGTAGGCAAGTAAGAGGATGAGAAGGTAGCTGGTAAAAGTAAAGTAGAGTAGGCAGGAGGAATAGAAACAAGAGATATGCACAAATGTAAAAACAAAGATCAGGAGTAGAATATGTTTGGGGAAAGTATGTGTCTATGTATGTATGTATGTATGTACGTATGTATGTATGTATATGTGTATGTGTATATCTAAAGCTATAGAGAAACACATCCAAACTTAATTGTAGTCTCCTTGGGGTGGGGGGAGGAAAAAGAGAACAAAGTAAAAAAAATGCACAGCAGAGAACAAAAGGAAACTTATAAGGAAGCAAAGAAAAGATGGACAGTTCTCAACATAACATGTATTAGTTATTATACAGGCTTTCTTTCAGTTAAATTTATTGTTACAAATTTTTATTCTTCACATGTTCTGCTATGCATATGACATCCTTTTTTCTTTATATAAGTATTTAAGTTCCAGTATTTAAATTTATGATGTTTTTGTTTCTTTTCTCTATTCAGTATTTGTGCTTTGGCACTTGGGTATAAAATAAAATTCTTAAAAAAAAAACCTCTCTCCCTCCCAAAACCCACTGCAACGTTCTGGGACAATAAATACCTTACTTGCTCCCTTTAAAAAATTAACTGATCGTTAGGGCTGCCTGAGACCCCAAAATACCAACATGCCCGGTCCTGCTGAAAGAATTCCACTCAAGTCTTCTCAGCCAAGGAAAAAGTAAAGTTTATTGAAAGTTCAAGTTCGCCACGTGGGGTACTAGGCCATTTAAAGGTGCTCTCACAGAGCAAGTCTCTGCTAAGCTATTCTACAGCACTCTCACACACGTGGAGGGAAGATGGGGTTCTATATACAATAAG
>CM053593.1:240390108-240407283 GCA_028646575.1 Pseudocheirus occidentalis | reverse complement strand
AATGTTATTGCCAGGTTCCAGAATACCCAGTTAAAGGAGAAAAGGCTCCTTTACAGGCTTCCAAGAGAAAACCATTTGAATACTGTGGAACCACTATCAGGATAATCCAGGATCTGGCAGCTTCTATACTGAGGGAGCAAAGGGCCTGGAATATGATATTTGAAAGATTTAGGGAGCTGGGATTAAAACCAAGAATCAACTACCCAGCGAAATTGAGCATATTATTCCAGGGGAAAATATGGTCATTCAATGAGGTGGAGGACTTTCAAGCATTCTTGCTGAAAAAACCAGGACTGAAGAGAAAATTTGACAATGAAACTCAAGAAGCATGAGAAGGAAAACATGGGAAAGAAATCATAAGGAACTTGTCTGATTTGAATTAATTACATGACAATATGGAAAAAATAATAGTAACTTATATATATATACTTACACATATGTCCATATGGGAGGCTATATATGCGTATGAATACATATCTGAGCATGTGTGTATATTTGTATATAGAGGGTATAGGATGAATTGAATATGAAGGGATGATACTTTAAAAAGCGAAATTCTGAGGTGGGAGAGGACTAGAAAGAGAGGAGACAGGGAGAGACAAAATGGGGTTAATCATCCCATGTGGAAGAGGCAAGGGATAACTGTTACAACTTTACTTCCAATTACTCTCATTGAATTTGGCTTAGGGAAGAAATGGTATAAACTCTAAAATGGGCATCATGCCACACAGGAGAGTAGGGGACATGGGAATGAGAGAGGGGTATGACGGAGGGGAGGGCAGGATCTGGAGGAGGGATGCTGGAAGCACACACTTCAGTGAATGGACAGGGATAGGGAAGAGAACAGGACAAGGGTGGGAGGGATAGGAAGGAGAGACAGATGATCACTGTCACTATATGCCCACTATGAAGACGTCCTGTATAATCACACATCCACAGCCTGTATTGAATTGATTGTCCTTCCAGTGGGGATGGGTGACAAGGGAGGAATTGAAAGAATCTAGAATTTAAAGCTTTGCAATATCTGCAACTAGGAATTAAGTTATACAGGGGCTGGGATAGGGAGACCCTCACTGCCCTACCAGAAAGTAAGAGAGCAGAGCAGGGGAGGGACTTTATATTGGGATGGCTGTTTTAGGGTTGGGGCAGGGGAAGGAGGGGAGAAAATTTGTAATTAAAAATGTCATGAAAATGAATGATGTAAACAGGAAAACAAATTTTAAAAATGCTTGAAAAAAAAAGAATTAGCCAAATGTTAAAAAAGGCATAAAACCTCAATAAAGAAAATAATCCTCTGGCAGTAATTTAACCTGGGGTACACAGAGCCCCAAGGAATCTGTGGATAGGTTTCAGGGGATTTGTGAACTTGGATGAGGGGAAAATTATATCCTTCTGTTCATTAATCTCTAATTGAAATTTTGCTTTTTATTCAGCTCTTTTAAAACATTATTTGGAGAAGTGACTCCATAGGCTTCACCAGATGATCTAAGGAGCTATGACATAAAAACCCTTGCTTGGCCATCAGACTTTCTATTACAAGCTAGTTAACAGCCAGTTTTCCTCTCTTAATTTTTCTTGTGTGGATTCTTACGCTAAACTCTTTAACCATCCCTAGTAGCATTCAATGTTCAATAACTTTATTAGATCAAATGAGATTATGTAAGTAAGAGACATTGAGATCTTTAAAGAATAAAGATGAATTGGGATTCATCAATGCTAAGTGACTTGTCTAGGATCACATACCTAGTAAATGTCTCAGGCAGTGTTATGAACTCAGGGCCTTCTGAGTCCAAGTCCAATCAATTATCCACCATACCACCTAGCTATCTCCTAAAACACAAGAAAGAAGGAATGAAAAAATTATTATTTTGAATAGGAAAGGAAGTCTCCAGTTCCATACATTTAACACTATTCAGTTCTCTTTATAACACGGAGACAGACACAAAAGGTGTGACTATCAAATGTGAAAAGGAAATAAAGCTGGGAAAATAGCTAATATGATGGGTAAAAGAATTAAGATTCAAAAAGTTCTTAACAGATTGAAAGAATAATCCAAAAATAGGATAAATAAAAAAATCAACACTTAAATTAATGAAATCACTCACCCAAGAAAGTATAAATCAATCTTTTGTTAGATGGGGTAATGAGGGAGTCTAGGGATACAAAAACAATAATGAAACAATTCCTTCCCTCAAGACCTTTACATCATAGTGAGAAAGATAACACATACACATATAAATGCAAGAAAAATTGATTGTTAAGATAACAGACATAAGAAATGATTTCACATAAAAGGTAGCGTTTGAGTTGAACTTCAATTTAAAGAAAACTAAAGATTCTAATACTAAGAGGTAAGGAGGGAATTTGTTTTGGGCACAGGATATAACCTGAACAAAAGAACAGAGGCAAAAATGGAATATCAAGTTTGAAAAACAGAAAATAAGAAGCGATAGGATACAATATGATATAAAACTGTAAAGAGATCAATTGGATTGTGGTGAGCTTTTAATGCCTAAAATAGAAATCTCATGGGGTGGCTAGGTGGTGAAGTGAATAGAGCACTGACCCTGGAGTCAGGAGGACCTAAGCTCAAATCTGTCTTCAGATACTACCCATGTGACCTTGCAAAAGTCACTTAACCTCAATTGCCCTGCCATCTCCCCTCCAAAAATATATAGAAATTTTACTTATAATCCTGGAGGTAACAGGGAACTACTGAAAATTCTTGTATCTCAGCCATGCTTGCTGTGCCTTAGGAAGATCAATTTAGTAAATCTCTTTTGGATTAATAGGAAAAAAGGAGGGGAGGAGCAAGACCAATGACAACTCCAGAATCTTTTAAAGCATCTTGCCTACGTAGTAAAAAAGATGAAATTCATATTAAAGAGGATTTGATTCAATAAAACATTTATTAATAGGTAGAGAAGTCAAGGTTACTTCCATGCTATGCCAATGCCATGGAGTAGGACTTCTATGGAGAAATGAACTATTAGCATCACACCATGAAAGGCAGAGGAAGGTATGGGTCCACTGTCCTTTGCAGCATCTTTTTGCATAACAGATCACTTCTAGAATATTGTGATTACTTTGTATTATATTTTAGGAGGGACAACTGGCTTATGAATGAGTGAGTTAGAAAACAGTATTTGAGTTTGGAAACTGTGACAAGTGATTTTTTTTTTCAATGATGTGGAAAGATTTAGCTTGAGCTATTTTTTAAAATACAAACCTTTGCTTTAATTGGCATAGTAAACTCTTGGCAAAGAAACCCCTTCTACCAATTCAGATTGGAAAATTATCTACAATTTATAATCCTAGAAAATTTCCTGGGACACTGAAAGGTTAAGTGACTTTGCTAGGGTCCCATAGCATTTATCAACAAACAAGGATCTCTTATGTATCAGATTCTAGAGATACAATGGATGAAATGATACTTACTTCCAAAGAATGAAAACTAAGAGATAGACTTGAAACCACTTCTTATTGACTATTAGACACAACTAAGTGGTCTGGTGTTGGACTTGGAATAAGGAAAACCTGAATTCCCATACTATCACATATACTTACTAACCATATGACTCTGGGCAAGTCACTTTACCCTTGTCAGTCTCACTTCCTTCATCTATAAAGTGGAGATAACATTTGTAGATGCTTGAAATTAATTAGTGTATGTTTAATAGTTTAACACCTTTTTGGGGGAAGGGATGTATATATGATATATTTTAGGGAGTTGGCAATAGAGGTTAAATGACTTGCCCAGGGTCACACAACAAGTAAATGTCTATGTCTGAATTTGAACTCAAGTATTCTTGACTCCAGAGCCTGTGCTCTATCCAATGTGTCACTTACATGATTTACTTTTAAGATTAATCTGCATTATTAGACTTTTCACCATGACCTTATTCGATATAGAGATAAGGAATAGTATAATAAATCAAGCCATTATTTGTAGTGTTTGCCACATTCTGAGGTATAAAATTCACACTAATTTTTTAATTTAATGATTGGTTCTGATTCAACTTAAGTCTAGTGTACCTCTACGCATATCTCACAGATCTATTTTGAGCATCAAATGAAATGATATGCATATTATGTAAATGTATATATTCATACATATAAATTTATATATAAAATATATGTTGTAGTGTCAACATTATATTCACAGCACCTATGGAAGTTATGAATATAGTAGCATGATTCTGAATCACACAATATAACAGACTTCCCACATGGAAGACAGAACCAAAACATTTATTCAAACACCAGAAAGCCAAACACATCATAGCAACAAAGAAATCTATACACAAGTGCTCTAGCACTTGCTCATTTCCTTAAATTCTTAAAAATCAACTTCCTTCATAAAAAATTCATTCTTTAAAAAATATCAAAAAAGAAAAATGAATCACATTTATGGCATATAATTTGTTACTCAACTGACAGAAAACTAACCAAAGATGGTGCTTTCAACTTTCATGTGTCCAAATATAGATTTGTGAGTCAGCTTACATCTACCAGAAATATATGAACTTGCCAAAACTAATGTCATAAATTTAATTATGCCAAAAATCATTGTTTATCCCAAGTAATTAAAATGCCACTATACCAAAGAAACCTGTTTTGAGTATAAGCAAGGCACCAAGTATAGACTTTGCACAAGGAAGATCAAGGAATTATTACTGAGATATTGTAACTATCAAATACAGATTCAACTACATATATACATATATATGTATATATATTAGGAACTAGGAAAATAGGATTTATATATTATCTTGAAAGATTTTAACAACAGAGATTTAAATTTTCATTCTAAATTTCAATATGTCTCATGTCAATATTACTATATAACTTTATTAAGGAGTTAGGTGTTAATATAGTTTACTTAGTTTTTAAAAAAATGTGTTTATAGAGTCTCTCATACCATTGTCATAGGAAAAAAGGAAGATTTGGAATATATCTAGATAATATAATTTGGTGGATTAGGAACTCACTGAGTGACTAGACCCAAAGAACAGCAAAGAGAAATAATGTCAACTTCAGAGGAGATTTCCTGTGGTATGCTTCATAGATCTGTTCTTGGTCTGGTGTTATTTCACATTTTGATCAATGATTTGTATAAAAGCATCAATATTAAATCTGAAGTTAGCAAAGTTGAGAGCAATAACTAGCAGATAAACAAAAGATCTAAAAATATCTTGAAAGGTAGAATATTAGACTATCTCAAATAAATGTGCAATTAAACAGGAATAAACATAAAGTCTTGCCATTGGATTCAAGCAATTTCCAAAGGATAAGATATGGCAGACATGGCTCAATGATAGCTTATCTGAAAAATTAAAAATAGCATTTGAATTTTTTATTAATTTACCATATGAAAGAAGAGCATGTCATGACAGCCAAAAAAGCTAATACCATCTTGAACTACATTAAAAGAAATACAATTTCCAAAAATGAAGAGGTAATAGTCCTTTGTACTATGTCCAGGTTAAACTACATTTGGAACTTTGTTGTGTTTTGCTACATTTTAGGAAGAATCTTGAAAAGTACATAAATTTTCAGAGGAGGGCGCCCAGAATGGTTAAGTATTTAAGTTTAGGTCAGATGAGTGTTGGTTTGACAAAATAAGAATGAGTAGTCTAGAAAAAATAAGATTAAAGGAAGACACAAGTCTGTCTAATATGTTCTTCAATTCTTTGAATGGCTACCATGTACAAAAATGAGTTAGATTTGTTCTCTTTTACTCAGGAAGATATACCCAGTGGGGCATGAATAAGCAGAGAATCACTGCTCCTGGAGTCAGATAATCTGGATTCAAATTCCATGTCAGATGCTCACCACTATACATCCTCAGCCTCCAGACACTAATGTATATGAAAAAGTTTGACTAAATGGCCTTAGATGTCATTTTCATTTCCAGAGCCTTGATAAGCTTGAAAGGTCTTCAGGCATAAGTTAGATCACCAGTTCAGGAATTGCATTGGTCTATATACTTTATATGACTGCTCCTAATCCTGAAATCCAGTGGTTCTGTTTAGAAGTTTCAGGTAAGTAGTAGGATACTAAATTTAATATCAACATCAAACTGAACCCATAGCAATTAGAACACAATGTAGCATATGAAAGGTAGATAATCAATAGTCCTGAGAAAAATGACTGTGAAGTATGCTCAGGTTGGTAAGGAAGGGGCAGAGGTCTTAACCATACGGTGTTTAACTCAGACTCAGACCCACATGGACACTATGATTGAATCTGATGAATGTCATTCTGCAGTAGCAAAGTCATAAACAGATCAGATGAAAATTGAATCAGATGTAAAGTAGTCCCTGAGATGGCAAGTCAGTGCAGTCGCTGTGGTCTCAAGATACCCTAGGTTCCACTATTCTTCTTTCAGTTCCTTGTGGCTCTCTGAAGAGCTCATTCAGTATGGTCAACAACTCATATATTGTTTCTTGTTTTTATATTCTTTAGTAAAATGGCTTCTAGATCAGTGGTTCTCAACCTTCCTAATGCTGTGACCCTTTAATACTCATATGTGGGTGTATCTGCATGTGGGCAGACCTGCCTGGAGATGGATAGCAGAGTGGTGTCTTGGTTCCTAAGATCATTGGAAATATGTGTTTTCTGATGGTCTTAGGTGACCCCTGTGAAAGGGTCGTTTGACCCCCAACACGACCCACAAGTTGAGAACCACTGTTCTCGATGGCCACAAGAATCTGTTATGCAGCAAAATAGATAGCCCAATGGATTTAAAGTGAGGAAGAGATCTGATTTAAAATACAACTTCAGATACTTACTGGCTAAGTGACTCAGATTAAGTCATTTAAGCTTCTGCTCCAATTTCTTTATCTATATTATGGGAATAATGATAGTACCTACCTCCTGGGGTTGCTATGAGGATTAAATGAAATTTTTTTTTCTTTTTGGAGGAGGGAAGGTAGGGCAATTGGGGCTAAGTTACTTGCCCAAGGTCACACAGCTAGTTTTGTGTGAGGTCACATTTGAACTCAGGTCCTCCTGACTCCAGGGCCAGTGCTCTATTCGCTGTTTTACCTAGATGCCCTCAAATATCTAGCTACCCACAAAATAGCTTCTTTTGCATGTTCCTTACAATAATCCTGCAGATTGTCCATATTATATTTCTGGGATTTTATATACATCATTTTAAGAAAGGAAATAGCACAATGGGGAAATAGAGTCAGGAGGCTCATACCTAGTCCATGCTACAATCATCCCTAAGATCTTTTTCCAGACATGGTCATCCACTTTTAGCAGTTCCCAGACTGTAGCACATGCCATTTTCTTCTATCAGCTTGACGACGATCGAGACAATTATCCCTGTAATCAAAGCTCAGGACCATAGAAAGTTACAGTGCCAAGAACTTTACCTTACGTAGCCAAATTTTGCTAACCACAACTTAAGGCTTGGATATCTTTCACAATGTCTCTCTAACAGTTAACATTTCATTGGTCCATTACTTATAAATTAAAACTACCCATATTCTAGAGCTTGAGATATATAGCAAATGCCTCATAGTTTACTCATCATTGATATGTTGAAGCTACATTTTTTAACCACCCTATATACTTTCACATTAAATAAGAATTTTCAAATGAAAATTCACTATTATAGTAAATATTATTATTATCGTGTTTATAACAAAATATGCCTCATTAAATTTTTAAGAGTTTTCAAACATCTATTTCATCACATCCAATTCACAAGCCAATTCATATATAACAGCATCCAGATTAAAACATTTTTTGTCTAATAATTTTTTTACAATGGTCTCTCAAATTTTACATTATGAGAATTTAAAAATACAAGAATAACACAAAGAATATATTTCAGATGACATAAGTTCAGTTAATCTCATTTCCAAATTACCACATATAAAAATCATTGATCTCATTATCTTTAACACAGTGGTTCTCAACCTTCCTAATGCTGCAACCCTTTAATACATTTTCTCATGTTGTGGTGACCTGCAACCATAAAATTTTTTTGTTGCTACTTCATAATTGTAATTTTCCTAGTGTTATGAATCATAATGTAAATATCTGATATGCAGGATGTATTTTCATTGTTAAAAATTGAAGAAAACCCACAGGTTGAGACCTGCTGCTTACACTTTAAAACCACTTTAGCATTATCAGGTATAGAAAAATTGCATTCAATTAAAGAAATATTGTAATGCTTAGCATATGCTAGTCACTATGTTAAGCGCTTTATAATCATTATATTACTTTCATCCTCACAACAACCCTAGAATGTAGGTATCATTATTACATTTTTCTTTACGGATCAGGAAACTGGAGCAGAGATAAGATAACTTGCCTAAAATTATACAGCTAATAAATTTCTTCAACTAGAACAGAGAAGAGTTGGCTCATGAAGTGCAGAAGCCAGATGCCCCCCCCCCCCACACACACACACACCTTTACAGGTATGCTAGGCACTGCCAAGGGCACTAGGATCTTCCCAGGCAGCACCTGACTGGGGCTTTCTGAGGGCTGCGTCTGCATTGGAGACACTGACAAGACTTTGGGGGGGGGGGGGTGCAGCAGAAGACACTGGCTGAAGAATGGGAATCCCAGGGGCTACATGCATTTTGTGGCCAGAAAAAAAATGTCACTACTTTCTACATGAAGTCCACCTCTTTGGCTCATTCCTTCTTTGCCCCTAACATCATATTGTATCTATTTTGTATATGTTTTTGCATAGATCTAAGTAAGTGGTTTTGTCCTATACCTCAACTCCAGTTTAAGCACACACACACACACACACACACACACAATTTTTATGCACAGATACCTTCACATATCAGAATAGTGTTTGAGTTACAAAATAAATTTAATAAATGTATGAATTACATGTGATCAATTCCTGGATATTTCTACAGAATCAATCAAAGTTATAAACTCATTTTGGAAAAATCCCTTAATCTATTTGGAAGGAATGGAATATTTTGAATCAATAAATGAAATGAGGGTCCTTTCCTTTACCTTCTTCCTCTCCCTCTCAGACCATAAATTATTCAAGGACAAGGTTTGTTTCATTTATTTTTTTCTGTGTATCTTCAGCATCTAAAGTGTCTGTTATATAAGTGGCACATAAGAAATGCCTATTTCTTAATCAAATAGAAAAAAGTAATTGAATATTTTGTTACTTTTTGTTACTATTAAGCATTATAGTTTAATAATATCTTTACTCATTTACACATTTAATCCAAAATATAAATTCTGCCATTAATAAAGGCAAAACAAGCACTGTAACTGAGTAACTAGAGTAATTTCCCTGGAAGGAGGAACTTGTGTTAATTTTCATCCCACTTCATCTGGCAATTGTCAGTCCCATTTTACATTAATATTTTCATTATTCATTTGCATGAAGTAAAAATTTTGCATAATAATTGAAAAATAAGAATGAGAAAGATGAAAGAATATAAAGTTGGAAATAAAGAAAATTAATAGAAAACAAATTTAGCACATAAAAAACTAAAGAGACATAAAACATTCAAAGGATTATTAGATAAAACGTATCTATCAACTGTTCTCTATGAACTAAAACAAAACAACAGATACTGATCTTAAACTTCAAAACAAAAATTTTGGATAAGCATAGCCTTTCTAATTTCCATTCCTAATATTTGTTTTTTCACTCTTAAGCTAGAGAGAAGGCATTTGAGCATGTATTTCTTTCAAATTTGGTATAAGACTCAGACAGCTAATTCAGTCTGAAAATAAGCTTTAATAACTCCTGGATGGGTTGTCAATGCATAGGAAACATTACAAATTATTTCTGAATCAACCTGCTTACTGGTCTGGAGAAAAATTCATTGGCAAAAGAGCTCCATACTCAGGACCTTGAAACTTCAGCATAAGGAAAATGAGTTGGGAAAATATATAAGGAGTAAGGATGGAGAGAGCTAGTAGATGATAAGAGTATTTTCATTTTCTCTTCCCTTTAGTCTTACAAGCAGATAGTGCCTTTTGGTAAAGAGAGTGTGGTGACTGATGTCCCCCAAATGTGGCAGCAAGGTATCATTCTGTGTCTCAAAGGGAAGCAGACTAGAAATCTGTATCCTCTTCTTCCCCTCACACTTCTCCAAGGAATATTTTAATTCCTGCTGGAAGGGGAAACAGAAGGTTAGGGACCAAAAACTTGGTCCCTCTGCCTTTCTCAAAGGGAAAGTGTACCAAAATAGAATTGTGTCTATCTGTTGCTGTAGATATTTTTAGGACATGTAAGTTTTTAGATTCATGCTCACTTCTGATTGCTATTGCACTGATGTGGGAAGGACACATTTCCCACCAAATGACAGTTCCACAATGAACACAAATATAGAACTTATCCAATTAGCAATGCTGAAGCAAGGTTGATGTCTTGTATATTCTAACTGAGCCCTTAATGTTGAAAACCAGAAATACCTGTTGTGATTGTAGAGCCAAAGATACTGAAGAAATTCCCTCTGAAGAGAGTGGAACTCTCCCTCTCTCAAAAAATCTGTCCAAGCCCTCATACAGAAAATACACATTGATCTTCACCAATGAGGAGAGAGTCTCACACAAATGGGCTTTGAAACTCAGGTTATACTAGTCACATGAAATATCCCAACCAAAACTAGCTCTCCTTTACTAAGAAGTGGAAAAAGGCATTAGATAAAGCAATAATTTGGTTTTTTAAAAAAATCTAAGCAAAGAGAAATACTAGTAAGTTCCTCATCTAGTCCAGAAATGTACAATAAGATTACAGATTTTCTGATAGAGGACCCTTCAGATAAATTCAGTAAATAGATGCTGAAACTAACAAAATTTCATTCTATCAAAGATAAACCAAGAAACAAAACAAGTTCCCAGTAACTGAACATGCTGGAAGACAGACAGGTCAGAGAAATTCATACAGCCCTTCCCTATAGGATAAAAGGTGAAAGTATAACCAAAGTAGTGAACATCCTTGAAAAAGATAATGGAGTATGTAGGATACAGTACTTCCGTAAGAATACAAGAAATATTAAAACAAAGTCAAAAGAGGAAAAACATGAAAAAAGATACCTACTATCAAAAACCATTGCCCTGTAAAAAATAATGAGAAAAAAAATTAGGAAGTATCTATATCCCTAAAAAATAAGGTCAAGTAAAATAAAAAGCTGGATCTCATTTTTTTTTAGAAAATCATAAAGGGTAACTTAACAGAAATAATAGAACCAGAGGGTAAAATAAAAGTAGAAGAACCAAGTTCTACACCCAGAAAGGTCATTAAAAATACAAATTTCCTGATCATAGAAAAAATAGTTCAAATCACCAGAAATAAAGGGTTTTAATGCCAAGGAAATAACCAAGGAAAAAAGTATTCACTATAGTATAATGTAAAGAATACAGTGACCTTACTAACCCATTATTTCAAGAATCCCTGGGAAAGCTTCAAAAACCTGGAACAGAGAATCTGAGTCAATCTATCACATCAGTAGTTAGAGCTTAAGGTCTTTTTTCTAATGAATGAGAAAATTTATACCAATCAGCCTCCATTTTCCCTGAAGTCTTTTGTTCTTGGACTAGTATAGATCTTCATCAGTCTGAAGGTACAGGCTTTTCACTACTTTTCCCAAGTACTGAGTGCCGAAAGACTCAGATAACAACCTTTTAAAATCCATCAGAGCAGACTGATTGTGGAAAAGGTCCGTGATTCCATCCATTGTCCAGTGAACCAAAACTGTTTCCACCATCTTCATTGACTCTCCTTACATTTTTATGTATTTCCTCTCAACAAAGCATATTATTGCCCTGTTTTGAGCTCCATGTTGTCTACTGTATTTTGACATGCCAGAAGACAAAACTAAAAGACCTATAATCAAGAATGAAGTGTCTTTCAAGAGTGAGCATAGTTGCATAAGGAAAAGAGAAGTAAAATTTTAACACACTAGAAGACTTACAAGTGTTCCTTCCTAAAAGAATTGAGTTCATAGCATCTTTGAAATGTAAATCCAAGAGTCAAGAGACACCAAGTAAGGGTATGAAGAGAACTAGCAGGGCATTCAGATCAATTCAGATTTGAATAAGTGGTTTATTCATACCACAATACACACACAGTAAGTGGTTATCAAGTCTTTGAAGAACTCTTAGGAGAGGAAACTAACTACTTCCCAAGACAGGCCATTACAACTTAAGATAATTCTAAAGGAATGGAAATGTTAGAAAATGTTTGTGTTTTTTCATTTCACCTCAACATCAAGTCTAAATTTGACTTTCTGCAACCTCCACCCATTTCTGCTAATTCTGCTCTTTCTGAGAAACAGATTAAATGTAATTCATCTGACCTTTAATAACTTTTCAAATACTTGACAGCTATCATGCTCCCCATTGCTCTTCTTCAACAGACTCTTTCCAGACTTTTTTTTATTATTGCAGTTTATCAATTTCATTATTAACGTGTAGAACATAAATTTAAATAGAATACTGAATATGTTGTCTTGTTGTGGTAGAAAACAGTGTAGATATCACCTACTTAACTCTAGATGCTATTATTTTCTTAATTGAAGCTAAGTTTGCATTAGCTTTTCTAATCATAGTATCACATTGCTGATTCTTATTAAGCTTGTAGTCCACTAAAACCTGAAGATATTTTCTTCTAATTTTAATTAATTTATTAGGAATTTAAAAACAAATTAATAAAAGAAAAACAACATTACCATGTGCACAGCAGGACATAAGAGAGGATTAGAAATATAGCGCAACAAATTTCCATTTCAAGAAAGCCTATGTAATAAATCCACATTGGGTTTTGTTCTCTGCTGTGCACTTTTAATTTTATCCTTTTCCTCCCCTTTCCCACCTCTACCACAAGATGGATATAATTAAGCATGGATACACACACACACACACACACACACATATACAAATATACACATAAACATATAGAAATGGATGCATACATTTACATATACTTAGATATCTACAATGATACTTAGATATAGACAGATGGATTCATATGCATCTTTCTAAGACCATACTATATTTCTTTATCCTCTGCTTCCCTGAGGGTGGATAATACCTTCCTTTATAAGTTCAAGTCATTCTGTCTTTTACTGCATTTGTCAACATGTTATTTTCTGCTCCACACCAATATTCCAACGTAATACAGTCTAATTATTTTAGTCTAAAATAATGTTGATTGACATGGCTGACTTATTTTCCCTATCAATAAATGAAATAATAAAATAAACAATAATAAAAATGATAAAAATAGTTTCCCTATTTTTCTCATTTAGTTAAAAATATTTTAGCTTTATCTTTGTCTAGGTTTTCTCCCTAATAAATTCTACCCCTAATCTTTATTTTATGTGTATGTGTTTTCTTATTTACTATCTTTCCTGACTCTCTACTTTACTTCTACCCACTCCTTGCCTTCCTAATGCTTAACCTGCCCCTCATCCAAAGATCCCTCCCTTATCTTCTCCATTGACACTTTTCCTTTGTCATCTTGTTTCTATATGAATTTAGAAGACTTTTATAGCCTTTCAGATATATATATCTATATATAGATAGATAGATATAGATATATGTAGTTCCTTCTTAAACCATTCCCATTAATCTAAATACCCCTCTATACACCCATTATTCTATTTCCTCACCTTCTTATTTCTTATAAATTTAGAAGACTTTTATTCTCTTTTAAATGTACATATTATTATAAATTTAATCCAGTTCTGATGTGAGTAAAAATCCCTCCTTTATCATCTTCCCTTTCCCTATCCCCTTAGTTTTAATTTTCTTCTGAATTTAGACGAATTTTATACCCTTCTAAACATGTATGTATTATTGCCTCTTTAACCCATTCCTGATGAGAGTAGAGTTGAAAAACTATCAGCTCTCCTCCCCCATTTAATTTCTCTGTGTCAGTTCTTCTTTTCACATTTATACACAATATTTACTCTTTTTACCATTTCCCAGGAAGTATCACTTTTTAGCATCCCATCATATTCACTTCTGCCCCAGTCTTTCTTGTAAACAACCCAATTATTAATTACAACCTTGGATATTTGATTTACATTTCCTTGAATAAAAAGTAAACAGATTTTGTAGAGTTAGAAAAAATCATAGCAAAGTTAATATGGAAGAAAAAAAGTTCAGAATATCAAGGGAAATAAGGAAAAGAAATGCTAGGGAAGAGGACCAAGCCATACAAGATCTTAAATTTTATTATAGACCAGCAATTAGGGGACAGAGCCAAGATGGCGGCATCAAAGCAGGAAAATTCTGCAGCTTGCAAATAGCCACCTCAAATACCCATAAAATATGACTCTAAACAAATTTTAGGGCTCCAAAACTCACAGAAAAATACAGAAAAACACATCTGCTTAAGACAGCTTGGCAGGAAGGGATCATCACTGGGAGCCAAAACCAGCCCAGCCTGAAACCATGGCTTGGACACAGCTTGAGCCTTCAGGAGAGCGGATCAGTGGCAGCCGTGGCAGTTTCAAGAATTATCAAGCCATAAGAAGCAAGGACAAAAGAAAAGGTCAGTGAAACTCAGATAAATTATGAGGAGAAAAGCACTCCAGCTGAACTGCCTCCAGGGCAAGGAAGTGGCAGAAGCAGAAGCCCAGCAGTCACCTTCATATGGCTGCTTCAGAAGTTCCCAGTCTGCAGACTACAGGGTGGCCAAGTGATTGTTCAGAGGCTAAGTGCTCTTGTGTTGATTGGCCTGGATCCTAATTGTGCTCTTGGCTGATGGTCCTGGGGAGCATTTTCAGTGAGCCAAAGTTGGCAGGGGCTGCAGCAGACTCCTAATAGCTCTGGGAGCTGCAAAAAAACCACAGCAATTTGGAACAGAGCTTTCCCCTCTGGAAGCAGAGTTCCACAGAGCTAAAAATGTCAAGTTATTCACTGGCAACATGAGCAGGCAACAGAAGCAAAGTTAGAACAGCAATCAAACTCTAGAATTCGTTTTTTTGGGGACAAAAAGGATCAAAGCATGGAATGGGAAGAAGACAATATAGTCAGAATTCCCACACCAAAATCTTCCAAGAAACATGAAGACTACCTACAATCCATAGATCAGCTTAAGAAGGATTTTGAAAACGAAATAAGAGGAGTGGAGGAAAAATTGGGAAAAGAAATGAGAATGATGAAAGAAAATCATGAAAAGAGAGTCCACAATCTGACTGAGGAAAATAAAACTTAAAAAAATAGACTAACCCAAATGGAAAAAGAGGCCCAAAAAGCCAAGGAGGAGAAGAATGCCTTAAAAAGCCAAATTTGTCAAAAAGAAAAAGAGTATCAAAAGCTGTCTGAAGAGAATAAATCTTCCAGAATTAGAGTGGAGCAAATGGAAGCAAATGATTTTATGAGAAATCAATATACTATTAAACATATCCAAACAAATTGAAAAATAGAAGGCAATGTGAAATATCTCCTCGAAAAAAAGCCACTGACCTGTAAAATAGATCCAAGAGAGACAATTTAAAAATTATTGGGCTACCTGAAAGCCATGATCAAAAAAAACAACTTTGAAAGCATTATTCAAGAATTCTCAAGGAAAATTGCCCTGATATTTTAGAACCAGAGGGCAAAATAAAAGTTGAAAGAATTCACCAATCACCTCTTGAAAAAGATCACCAAAAGAAAAATCCTAGGAATATTATAACCAGGTTCTGGAGTCCCCAGATCAAAGAGAAAATATTATAGGCTGCCAAGAGAAAGCAATTTGAATATTGTGGAAACACAATCAGGATAACCCAGGATCTGGCAGCTTCTACATTGAGGGATCAAAGGGCCTGGAATATGATACTCTGGAGATAAAGGGAGCTAGGATTAAAACCAAGAATCACCTACCCAGCAAAATTGAGTATAAAGTTCCAGGTGAAAATATGGTCATTCAGTGAGGTGGAGGACTTTCAAGCATTCTTGCTGAAAAAAAAACAGAATTGAAAAGAAAATTTGACACTCAAATACAAGAAGTATGATAAGGTAAACATGGAAAAGGAATCATAAGGAACTTATTAAAGTTGAATTATTTACATGCCAACATGGAAAAACAATAATTGTAACTTATCTTTTCTCAGTATGAGGATAGATGAAGGGAACAACAATTATATATGTGTGTGTGTATATATGTGTGTGTGTATGTGTGTATGTATATGTACGTATACCTACAACTATGTCTATATAGGAGGGTTTATACTTGCATATGGACATATTTCTGAGTATGTGTATATATGTGTACATAGAGGGCTGTATCAGCAAGTCCCCTAGCATACCCAGGGCAGCTGCTAGCACAGGTTCTTTGATCTGCTTTTCTAAAGGAAAGCAATTCAAAATGGGTTAACAATCTTTCTTTAATCAGACAAACATATCATTTACCTAGTTCAGGGGGAAAAGTCAACACCCTGAACTCCAGAGAATACAAATGCAAGTTACAAGCATAAGTTACAATCAGACCAAGAAACAGATCAGCAGATGGGCTTCCAACCATCTGACCATCACATCCATTACATATTCAAGTTAGCAGAGAGGGAAGCATCAACATCTGAGTTTTTCAAAGCCAAGGGGCTCAACAGCTTCCCAGAGTCTCATCTGTTTAAATCACATAACTCTTCTCAAAGAGAGCCCCAAAGTAAAACCTCACATCAGGGCATATATATAGGCTTCTCCTGGGTCAGAGAATGTCACAGCCCTCTTGACCCACGGTCCAATTACAAAGTAACAAAGTGTGGCCATTCCCCAAAAAAACAAACCTCTGGCCATAGGCTCCACATGACCACATTCAGCCTATCAGGGGGCAGAGTATACTTTCAAATCAGGAAACATTCTCAGAGCCACTTAAACTACCTAAGCAAAGGGGCTTGGGGCAGGAAATAGCTTCAGATTCCCATTACAAGGACACAGGACCAATTCAATAGGAAAGGATGATACTTTAAAAGGTGAAATTCTGAGGTGGGACAGGATTAGAATGAGAGGAAACAAGGAGAGACAGAGTGGGTTTAATCATCTCACACAGAAGATGCTAGGGATAATTGTTACAATGGAGGTGAAGAACAGGAAGGCAAAAGGGAAAGGGTCAACCTTACTCTCATTGAATTTGGTTTAGGGAAGGAATGACATAAATTCTAAACTGGGTATCTTGCCATGCAGGAGAGTAGGGGGGACGGGGATGAGAGTTGGGACAATGGAGGGGAG
>CM053593.1:240370245-240389608 GCA_028646575.1 Pseudocheirus occidentalis | reverse complement strand
AGAAAGAGATGATACTTCAAAAGGTGAAATTTTGAAGTGGGAGAGGACATGAATGAGAGGAAACAGGGAGAGACAAAATGGGATTAATCATCCCATAAAAAAGAGGCAAGGGATAACTGTTACAACTTTACTTTTATTTACTCTCATTGAATTTGGCTTAGGGAAGGAAAGACATAAACTCTAAACTGAGTATCTTGCCACATAGGAGAATAGGGGGTAGGGGGATGAGAGGGAGGGTGATGGAGGGAAGGGCGGGGTGGGTGGAGGGGAACGGGAAGTATTCATCTCAGTAAAGGGACAGGTACAGGGTAGAGAACAAAAGAAGGGGGAGGGTGCAGGATAGGAAGGAGGGACATACAATTAGCCTCTCACAATTGGTCCACCATGGAGATGTCCTGTGTGATTACACAGGTACAGCCTGTATTGAATTGCTACTCCGCCCAATGGGAGTGGGAGACAGGGGAGGAATTGCAAGAATCTAGTATTTAAAGCTATACAATTAAATGCAACTGGGAAATAATACATTTAGGGACAGGGGCAGGGAGCCCCTCTCTGCCCTGCTAGAAAGCTAGAGAGGTGTTGGAGGAGGGCATAAAATGGAACAGATTGTGGGAGGGGCCTTACACTGCGATCAATGTTCTGGGCTAGGGGGTAGGGCCAAAAAGGGGAGAAAATCTGTAACTCAAAACCTTGTGGAAATGAATGATGTAACCAAGAAAATAAATTAAAATTAACTTAAAAAAACTATCTCTGTCCCTCAGAGCTATTTCTCTCTTACCAAAGCACAAGATTGCTTTAAGCTTTTCTTGGAGGCCACATTGCACTATTGTCTCTTATATTGAGTTTTACTGTATCACAATTCCAGATTTTGTCTTTTTTATGAACAGCAATTTGCCCATGCTTCCATTTTATACTCATGAAACAATTGTTTCCTTTTTTCCAATGAAAGACTTCAAATTTTTATTCATTGAGTGTCATTTTATTAAAATCAGTCCAATTTTGAAAGTCTATCTGAAACAAGTAAATAATCTAAGGAGATCATATATTATTTCTTTGATTCCCCAAAGGATGTATTGGGCATAATCCTTTCTGTTCAAAGTAAGTTATTATGATACAGAAGACTATACACAAGTATCTATACCTATTAAAATTAGTAAATTATTGAGCTAATAAGATAAAAAATATCTTATATAAAAAATCTCCCCTCTCATTTGACTCAGTAGGTCAGCTTGAGAGGAAACTTTTCTGTATCCAAGCGCCTATCAACTGAACTTCCTAGGAAGACTTTCACAGATTATCTGAAAATGTTTTATTTGTTTGTTTTTCTCCCGCTAGCTCTATGGTTTCATATACACAGGGATATTCCAATGAGGACTTTTTTTTCTGCTTAGATGAATATCTTCTCAGTTTAAATTGCCGAGAACTAGAGCCCTTGACCACATGCACTCAAGACTACAAGATTAGCTTTCTATTCACTACTCCACTCTGCATCACATAAAGTCAACACAATATGAATACAACATTTCTAGACTAAGCAATGAACTGCATTTTAGACAACAAATTAAGTAACATCAAAAAGACCTTTGGGCAGCTTAAGTGATTCACTTGAATAGACTGATTCTCATTTCTCTGAAACTTTGTATGTGACCTAAAAACACCAAAATGAAGTTTCTAGGATTTTTCACCCTTTACATTTTGTTGTTTTCCACATAGTACTTTAAAAAAAGAATTAGTTATGTTCACAAGAGAGAAAGAGGAAACATGTATTTTTAAATTCAGTTTTAAAGACTTTGTGCCTAGATAGAACTTTTTTCCTCCAGTTTAGAGCATCTGCTCCTTTAAACTTATGACCAACTCTGAATTATTTGACAATGAAACTACCTAAAGGAATTGAATTATGAAATATTTTCTGTTTAGCTTGAGGAAATAGTAGAGGAAATGTAAAAACTGATTCATTTGCCCCCTATCAATTTGGAAATTATTTTTATACTCTGTTCATTTCCCTGAAGTGTGAATAAAGTCGCAGAATCACAGAATTTTAGAAGAAGAAACATCAAAAGCTATCTATTCCAATTCTTACCCTAAAGGAAACTTCAATATACTATATGCCCCAAAAGTAATGATCCAGACTTTATTTAAGTACTTCCTTTGATGGTAAAGAAAAATCTTCTGAGACATCTCATTTTACTATGAGATAAACATAAATGTTAGGAAGTTTTTTTTTCTTGACATGAAGCTGAAATGCACCTCCACTCTTATACAACAAGCATCTACTAGTGGTTGCCGAACTACAGAGTAGTAATTCCTTTTTGGTTGGATGGTTGGTTGGTTTTTTTAGGGCCAAGACACTAAGAATGATCTTTACATTTTAAATACAATACAATTTTATTTTAAAATGTAAAAAGAAGTCAGCCCTCAGGCAATATAAAAACAGGCAACTGACCAGATTTGTCTGCAAAATAATTTGTTAACCACAGAATCAATTAACAAACATTTATTAAACACCAATTATTTGATGAGCATTGTGATAGGCTCTGAGCATACAAAAAGTCCCTATCCTCAAGGAGCTACTATTTATTGGCAACTACATGTCACAATTTACAGGGCATCGAATCTGGAGTCAGGAAGACCTGAATTCTAGTTCTGCTTGATATGTTCCCTAGCTCTGTGCCTCTTGGCAAGTCGCTTACCCTCTGTTTACCCTGGCTTGCAAATTTCTAAAAGAGTGATGATGACAGCACCAATGTGACATGCTTACTGTGAGAACAAAAAGAATTAACATATTTAGAGCATTTTTTCCTACTAGACTGATTTTTGCTTTGGGATAACAAATGGAAACTTTCAGAGTCAATGTGCTATAGTGCAAAAACTGCTGGACCTGGAGTCTACAAACCTTAGTTTGAATCCCATTTTTGCAGCATGCTACTTGTGTGAGCTTCACAAGTCTCTCTAACCTTCCTAAACCTCAGTTTCCTTATGTATAAAATGAAGAAATCATACTAGAAGGTCTCTTTAAGCCCCAAGTTTGTGAACCTATGAAAATATCACCACTACTAATGAAAGAAAATATTCCTTCAAGGAATTTACAGTCTTCTGGGGGCAAATAAAACATGCACTTTCAGTTCATCATTTCTCTTAAGTATGGTGATAGTCATAGACAGGCAATATCTTCTGCCTTGGAAGGAGCAGAATAGATCATCTTATCAAAACTTCTATATGAGTTCCACCTATTGCTCCTAATTCTGCCCTCTGGGGCCAAACAGAAGGATTCTAAAACCTCTTCTAAATAATGGCCATTCAAATACAGATTATGTTCCTCTCTATATCTATTATGTCACCTCAAGTCAACTAGACTTCAACTCAGGAAGATGTTGATACAATTCTCATCTTTGGCATTTACTAGTTACGTGACTATGTATCATGTAAATCAAAATCACTTAGCACATCTGGCCATCCATTTCTTCATGTTTTACAAAATAGCGATGATAGTTATACTACTTAATTCACTTGTTCTAAAGCTTAAAATACAACAAAAATACTTTTATTGTGAGACTTAAATTATATGTATAAGTATATACTTGCACATATGTAAATATAAAGAATCTGTATACATATATACTTACATGCACTGATATCTGTGTGTATTCACTTACACATGTATATGATAAAAGTAACAGATATTTGTTATCTTTTTAAGCCTATAAATTTATGTATATGCATATATGTGTGTATATATAACAGTTTTAACTTATATATCTGTATAATTTTTCTTCAATGTATAAATTATAGATAATATGTATGTGTATATACATAAATGTGTATGTATACACATATAACTGCCATTTTTAAAGCACCCTCTAAATATCTGTCTCTTCTTTCTATCACCTGTGGTCTGAACATCAGTTTTTCTCTTCAGGTCATAACTATTCTCCCAGTTGCTTGGGTTTGAATTCTCAGTATCAATCCCGACCCTCCTATCTCCCTCCCCTTCTATGTCCAATCAGTTCCACCACTTCCCTTTATTGAATCTACCTCTACAGCATCACTTTCATCCCCTTTTCTTCACTCTCACAGCCACAATTCTGGTTCATCAAATATTTCCTGAACCATTGCAATAGCCTCTTAATTGGTCTCTCTGCTTCCAATCTCTCCCATTTTCAATTTATTCTTTATATAGTGTGACCAAAATATTCAGGAAGAAATGAGCAATAAGGTCCCCCAATGTATTTATAAGAGACAAGGAAATGGCATTATTTCTTCAGGACAAAGATTCCTTTACTGTAGTGTTTCATCATTATTTACTTTGCTGAAGGAAGTAAATATAAGCCAAAGGGACTGATTCCTTGCTGCATCTTAGTCTGCAGATAGAAATATCCTCTGTTTGTTCATCAAGGTCATGCATGCTAGAATGCTCAAAAATGGTAGCATAGACTAGCCAACCCAGCTTCCACAAAGGAAATATTTGGTAGGCCAGACTTGTACAGAATATAATTAGCCTAAATCAGAAAAGAAATGCTAATAAATTCTTATATGCACATTTATGTATAAGTACATGCATGTATTTCTAATCTCATCAGGCTGGTTCTTTACGCCAACAATGTAGTTTACAACCTTTCCATCACATACATCCTCCCATAAATATACCACAAGTGGTCTGCCCAATATGCTGTGGGTGGAAGTGATACATAGTTCTAGATATTCGCACTTTATGTGGATCCCCAGGGATCATATGAAGTATCCATTATTTTTTTCCTTACTCTCACTACATGAATGTTATTAATATTACAAAAGATCAAGTGAAATACTTTAAGAAAAATAAACATCATTGTCTCTTGCTACCAATATCAAATTTAAAGCCTCAGAATTTTCTTCTGTGGCTATATTTGATGTGATACTGCAATCTCACTTTAATTCTTGCTTTAATGAAGATATTAAGAATGAATCTGGGTGAGAGCACCATAGGATGGCTTAGCACAGACTTCATCTGTGTGAGAGCACCATAGACTAGCTTAGCAGGGACTTGCTCTGTAAGAGTCTAACCCATATCTTTCAATAAACTTTACTTTTTCCTTGGCAAAAAAAGAATGAATCTGAGAAAAATTAAAAATATTTATGAAATCCATGTTTCTACTAAGTTGGGTACACTTTTTTTAACTGGAGGGAGAGGAAGGGTAAGATTTTTACAATACGCCTCTGGTTCATCTGGTTCAGTCTCCCTTCTAGGTAAACCAAAGGAATCTCAGAATTTGATTTATTTTATTCTCCTATATATTTGCCCTCAGCTCCTTTACAAGTACTAAAACTAAGGAATTGGATTTGGGATAGATTTTATTTAACTTCAGAAAAAGTGAGGAATAAGGTCTTTCCTAAGTTCCTCAACTGTCATAAAAATTCTACTCTCCTTTATGGAGAATATCAAGCAACCTTCCTTTCCTCAGGCCTATACTGACCACATGACAGTATCGGTTAAAGAAAGTATCCTGCATGGTATTTGGTGAATGTCTATCTCTGTAGTACTATCTCCCTAGCAAGAGAAGAGGCCAAATCTGTGACTGTTTTTGGCTCCCTACACTCTTTGCACTGTTGCTCTTCCACACAAAAGATTTATAATTGTACTAATCTCTCAAGAACAATTCTATGCTCTGCAGATTTGCTCCCCACACAGTCTCTGCATACTTGCTTGTTGCCAGTTTCCTGGTATATGTTGGTCCCTGTACATAGATGTCAAAGTGTCTTCATGTCTAGCTTGGTATTACTTCTTATCTAGAAGCAAATCAGCTTCCCCAACTTTTTCTGTGAATGATCGAGGAGGGACAACTTGGGAAAGTAAAAATGATAGAGGATAGGAACTACATGTCTATTGTATAGGTAAGAGGATTAGTGATAATTTTGGATTATCAGGGACTGAAAATGTGTTTGTATATATGTTTATGTGGGGAAAAACATTCTATCAAAACTCATGAATTTGTACCTCCCCTAATGGAATCTTAATTCCCTGAAGGCAGATTTTTCTTTTTCTTTTTCCTTTGTGCCCCTAATATCTAACATTGTGCCTGGTATAAGCATTGCTTAATAAATTCATATTTATTGCTTGGGAATTGGAGTAGGTATTAAGGAGAAAGAAGCTCAAAGTTTTGTTCCTCCCAGTGTCATTCCACCATCTTTTTACTACCCCTGTTATGATAACCTGATGTCTCTTCTTACTTTGCACTGTGAACCCTTATGCAACTATAGAACTTCTCTCTAACTTCATAAATAAACAAAATAGAGATGAGTCTGAAAGATATTCAAGTCCCATATTATGGATAACACATCCTGAGAAAGGTAGATTTAAGAGAAAATTAGTATGTTTCCTTGGAAGTTTAACTCCTTTGATGAAAATAATATGATCTTGCCCAGTACAGCTTCTCAACTTCAAGAATTTCCATTGCACTTGTGATATGTATTCATTGGAACATAAGCATCCAGCCTGAAATGCTAGTAAAGTAATTACTGATGTCCTGAGGATGCTTGCAATTTCCTTCAAAGTAAGAGGAAAAAGGGATACGAAACACACTTGAGACTTGACAGACTTACCAGTAGCTTTACTTTAGGAACTAAAAAAAGGCATGTGATCAAACAGTATCTCTTCATCATTAAGGTGGAAAATCTAAAGTGAATCACAATACTAGAAAAGTTCCCTTCAGAATTAACCTTGAGTGACTCAATTATATGGAAGTTTTTACTTTTCAAAAGTAGGAGATTGCATTAGGTAATAGCAGCTTCAATCACTGACCCACTGCCATTTATTTCTTTGGTATTTTTTCCTCTCTTGCCTATTTTTCTAAAGATCCAAGTGAGTTTTGAAAGTGGGAAACCCAGCCACACAAAGGTGATTTCCATGTCCCCTTACAAGATGTGTTATATGAAAACATTTGGTTGTGTATGTCAGCATTTTCCATGTGGCAGAACATCCAGATGTCTCTAGCAAATCTTGAAAAAGATCTGGAGGGGGAATAAGTAAAATAAATCCTGAAAAAAACAACTATCTCTCAATTACTTACATTGAAATAGTGCATGTCTTCTTTAACTGATGAATAGAATTATGTGTAAAATGATTATATATATATATATATATATTTATATATGTGTGTGTATATATACAAACACACACACATACATACACACATACGTATTTGTTTCTATTAACAGCCTTTTATATGACAGGTTGAGGGAAGGATAAAAAGAAAAAAAGAATTTACATGAAAACTTTATTATGTATTTTAAAAAATAGTAAGTTATACATGAGATTTACAGTTTCATATGCAATAATTTTTATTATACTATATTAGGAAAATACTTCTTTTATTCCATAATTTAAAATAAAGTAAATGAATTTTTAAAAAAGAATGCATGCTTTTTCGTAAAGGGTTTCTAAAATCATATACTTTTAGAACAGAACACCTTTTAAGAATTCTAGGATAAAGCATGTTTATTTGCCCTCATATTAAATATAAGAGGTATCAAAAGTTGGGGGGAAATATTCAATTTGTAGTTTGAATTTTTGTTGCTCTCTCACTCAATTATAAAAGATACAATCACATTCTAGCATGACAACTTCATTGATACTATAATGTCTTTTAAACACAACCATCCTTTTTATATAGTGGAAATCTATAAAGTAAATTATCTTGACTCATCCTAATCTTCTTAACTGTTGAAGAATATAAGCAATATTCTGGTTAAAAAGTCGCAACAGTGACTTCATCCTCATCCTGGTATTTACACATACATACACACAGAGAGACACAGACACACACACAGACACACACACTTTCTGGAGACTTAGCCACAGAAATATGTTAGCTGACATTACTTCTAAAGTGCTTAATTGCATTTAAGGCACCAAAGTAGATAATGTAAGTAATTAAAAACATAACTAAGTCCTATAAGGAGGTGCTAAACTCAGCAAAAGAGATCAGATCTAGTCACTATGAACAAGCCTGTAGTGAGAACCAATGAAAAGATTGGGAATAGATGACTCATGAAGTTTAGTAAGTTGAAGATCTCCTTGCATCAGGTTCTAATCTCTTTAGGGAACAATATAAGACAAAGATGATATAATTGCCTACCCAGTCCAGAACACACTGAGGAATTAAGATGAAATCATCATCTCTCTATGTTCTGGACACAGAGGCTTTTAGGTAAGTGAATATGTTAGCTAATCTAGAGAGAAAACAAGCTGTTTGCATCTCTGAACTCCTTCTACTCTCTTTTTGATGAAATTTTGGGGCATAATAGTGCTGGAACCATATGTAATCCCAACAATGGACAAGCTCCTTTATAGCAAGAGAAGAAAGACTGTTTTCAATATAAAAATTAAGAATTTTTCTATTTTAAAGACATCCGGTGTCATGACCTTCTGGAAGGTAGAATAAGGAAGCCAGAATACCATTCAGTTCTGTGAACTATATATTATATATCTAAGATGCTAGGGAGGTTATAAAAAAAAGTCTAGTATGTTCTCTTCCCTTTAAGAGTTTAAATTCCCTTTGAAGAAAGAAGGCATGCACACATGAGTCTGATATAAGTTTGATAAAATGCTTCTATCACTGTTACAAAGATAAAAGCTAAAGAAGTTCTCAGAAGGGCAAAATCAATACGAGGCAAAGTGAATAGTGTGCATTTGTTTTTGGAGGGCAAATGCAATTAGAACCTAAAAGATGGTTGGAATCTGAAGAGTCAAAGAGGAGAAAGGAGTAGATTCCAGGGTTGGATGGGTAGAAGAGGGAGCAGAATAAACAAAGGTATGAATAATGCATATGGGTGGTAAAAAGGACATTCTGACTGGTGCAGAAAGTTTGTTATAGGAGCACTGAAACTGGATAAGTGGTATTGTAAAGATCTTTAGCCCTCTTCTCCTGAAACAGTTTCACCTTATCTTGAATGAAGCCACAGCTCATTGGGCTTGAAACATAGTCCAAGAATTCCCCTAAAAGGACATATTAGTTGTGATATTCTCCATCCTAATATGGTCTTCCTGAATTCCCTGGCTTCCTTCAAGTCTCCTACCTTTGGCAAAATGTCTTAGCCAGTGCTACATAATTTTAGTGCTTTTCCTTTTATATGAATCCCAATTTATCCTTTATCTATTTCATGTAAACATAAATGATTTTCTTTTCATATTAGACTCTCCATAAGACTATGAGTATCTTGAGGACTACCACTCTTTATTTCTATTATTTTTTTATCCCTACAACTTAGAACAGTATCTTCACATGGTAGGTACTTAGTAAATGATTGTTGATTGATTTACTAATCAAATATGCCCCGTGCTCTTGCCAAGAAATAATACTGCAGAAAGCAACACAGCTCAGGTTCAGATACTATGTATGAGCTTTTGGTGTCTGTGTAGTCTGCAATTGGTGTCTGTGTAGTCTACAAAATTCTTGGTTATTTGTCTGAAATTAGGAAATTTCTTTAGAATTGAATCCAATGATCTTGTTAGCCAGTTGCATCATATAGAAATAGAAAGGGGACACTAAATCTTATATGAGGATGTCTGCAGGATGCATATTGACTTAGAAAACCACATATTAATATGATCTATACTGCATTGCATTTTATTTCGTTAAATATTGTTAATTACATCGCAATGTAATTTGGTCAAATTCAGTATTGTTGAAGGCCAGTAACAAATGCTTGACATATCTGCTGTGCATTGTTGACAGTACAATTTTCTTAAAACATGATTATATTAAGTTATTGGCCTACACAGATACTCTAAATTGCATCCCCTACCTTCAATATGACATGAAAAAAAGATATAGTGAAAACTTCTTTGAATGACAGTAAATTGGCCCCTAAATTAAATTAAACTGTAATAGTGAAGCAATTTAGTGGATAAGATTTATGTTTTTTCTGACTTCTAGTAAGATAATAACATTTTTATGAGACTTGAAAGTTCAGGATACATTAGAAATATGAAGAAATACTTGGTTTGGTGTCAGCCAACCTTGGTTTGTAGATTCTAACCTGCTACTTACTATTTATTTGAGCCAGTGAGGAAGTGAATAATTTCTGGGCTTTTTAAAAGAAATTTGCACATTATTGAGAGATGAAATTTCCTTTGAACTCTATTTTAAAAGAGTTGAACTACACATCAAGATGAAATACCAATAAAGTCATTAAGTAAGCTGAGTTGGCCCCATTCCTCAACACACAATATATTAACAGCTCTTAAATCAATGGCACTGATCATTGATTAAATACAATAACATAAAGCAGGTTTGTAGCATTGTCCTCAACATTCTTTCATCCAATCAGGAGTCATGTCACCCTCTGTGCACAGCAGCACACAAAGCCATCTTAGCATTGACAGTGGCATGGGTTATATTATCTAAAGCAATTGTGCAAAGCCTAGATAAACTGTGTCCAGATGCTCTTGGTACAAGCGCATTTTTTCACAGATTCTAGAACAGTGCTGGGCAAAAAGAAAAATGTGTTGTCAATCTGGAAAGTAGGTGAATGAATCAAAGCTAAGCAAATTTCATCCCTGCATTTGTGTGGAGCCTAAAATTCCTTTTATTTTGCTTTACAGGCTCCCAAATAATCAAATAATTTTTAAAAAATCTCAACAGAACCACTAAGGAACAATTGAACATGTGTATATTTAGAATTCATTAACTTGAACATTGATACAACTAACAAAGTACCTATTCTCTTTGGTCAATATCTTCATCAAGCACACACACACACACACACACACACACACTTTTGACTTGAAGACCCCAGTAGCTTTAGCAGTGGCGCTGAGGCACTTATTAACAGCATTTAGTACTTCTCTAGTTCATACTCTTAAAAAATACTTTAAAGTAATTAATTTTCGTGGTGGATTAATTTAATATCTTGTTAATCCCTTTTTCTTACAGTAATGGGAATGGAAATTTAAAAATCTTCCCTTCCCCTAATAGACCTAGGGGGGAGTTTGGAGAGCTTCCTTGCTGTGAAGATAATCTCTGCCCCGATAGTCTGAGTGTGGTCACATGAAGCCTGGGTAAGAGGAGTTTTGCTGAGGAGAAGCAGAGCCCACAGAAAAATGAGTCTGACAGTTGCAGGCAGTTGAGGGCAGAGGAAGAGCTTAGGCAAAGAGATAGAGAGTTTTGTGAGTAAATACTGATCTTGTATTGGTTTGTGGGAAGGCTAAAGGATGGCATAGCTCTCAGCATTATTAGGGCTTTTGAATATCTTTGGTACTTAGGTTTACTGGTTTGGGGATATGTTGAAGTTTCAATGTGTCCGACTATGGCTGATCAAACCAATACAAGATCTGAATTTTCCACCACAGGTTGGGCACAAATAGGCCACGTGAACATTTGGGATGGAATCTCCAAATTTGCACATTCTGCATTTCCTTTGAGCTACTTCAATTCTCATTTGCTCATAGAGCACACCTTCTTTGATGTATGCATCCCATGCTGAGCAGTCCTGTGCCAGTGTCTCCTGTGTTTGACAATCAATTCCAAAGTTCTTGAGAGAGACTTTGAGAGTGTTCTTGTATCATTTCTTCTTACTATCATGTGAACACTTGCGATACATGAGTTCTCCATAAAAATAGTCTTTTTGGCAAGCATGCATTTTCCATTCCAACAGTGTGGTCAGAAGGGCAAAATCAATATGAGGCAGAGTAAATAGTGTGAATTTCTTTTTGGAGGGCAAGTGCACTTAGAACTTGAAAGATGGTTGAAATCTGAAGAGTCAAAGAGGAGAAAGGAAAATATTCCATTCAGTTTTATTGCATTTAGGTAAATAGAATACTGTGTTGGTGATGAAAAGGTCATGAGAAGCACAAGTCTTCAGGAGTAAGTGACCATTGCTGCTGTTATTTCCAACTCCATTCCTCCCTAGGATTCCCCTCCATGTCTGGTAGTCTGAGCCCACCATAGCATTAAAGTCACCATGAATTATAAGCTTGTCTTCTTTTGGCACATTGATGGTTAAGGGTCTCAAGGTCTTCACAAAATTTTTCTTTTACCTCATCAGGGTGCATCATGGTGGGAGCATTGGTACTGATGATGGTGGCATGACATTTTCCTGCAAGTGGCAACAGCATTGTCATGAGCCTTTCATTCACTCCTTTTGACAGGCATACCAGCTTATTGACTAGATTAGTTTTGATTGCAAAACCTACACCAGTTTCACCACACTCCCCTTCACTGTGGCCACTCCAGAAAAATATGTATCCAGCTCCAATTTCTGTAAGCTGGCAAGTGAAATGAGCGGAACCAGGAAAACAATGTACAGAGTAATAGAAACACTGCAATGATCAACTGTGGTTGATTTAGTGATAGAGTGGTACAATTCCAAAAGACTCCTGATGGAAAGAGCTATCCACAAATAGAGAAAGAACTACAGAGTTTGAATGCAGATTGAAACATACTATTGTTACTTTTTGTTTGTTGTTTGTGGTTCCTTTTTGTTCTGTTTCTTCTTTCATAGCATGACTAATATGAAAATGTTTACATGATTGCATGTGTAATATATCAGATTGCTCGCTGCCTTTGTTAGGGCAGTGAGGAGGAGGGAGAAACAATTTGAAACAAAATCTTATAAAAAATGAAAATTGATAACTAACTTTACATGTCATTGGAAAAAATAAAACTCTATTTACCAAAAAAATAAATTTAAAAAGAAGTCTGCCACACGAGTGAAGCCCACATTCCCAGCTTGCTCTTTCAAGTTCTTCTCTAAGAACATTTTAATTTTTGTCAAACAAAGCAACTGCTTTGGTGAAAACTGCCTTCAGAACTCAGTGCAGAGGAAAATAACTATCAGTAGTCTCCCAGGGTAGCTGAACTGCAGGCTGAGTATTCACAGTACTCAGCAGGCTTATCCACCTGTGTGGAAAAGAGAATACAAATGGGATAAAAGAACAATCTCCTTCTAAAAGTAGCATGGCAGTAGTGGAGGTTTTCCACCTCACCCTTTTATCTTTCTTTGATAAAATAGAAAATGTAAAGAGCTTATTTGTACTTCAGAACTTGAAAACAACCCAGAATACAGCTCTAATTGAAGGATAGATAAGTTCCAGGGCTCCATTTTGTTGAATTTCATTACTAATTCTATTTTCATTATAACAAAATTAATTATGAATACTGTTTGTGGTTTTAGCTGTCACTCTACAGATTTCTCCTATGTCTGTCATAGTAAATAAAATACTGACAGAGAAAAAGAAACAGATTTACATACTAACAATTATTGCTGTTATTTCCCCTCATCTGGAGGCTCCTTGAGAATATTAACTAGATAATTTTAAATGTGGGTGGCAATTAGGAAGCTATTTAATATCACATTTCAATTGAATCTTAGGAAAGCATATAACTTTTATCTTTTCTATTAAGATCAGTCTCTGATATTATTGAAAGAGAAGACAATGAGTAAAGAAATTTCCTATAGGCAATAGCCTGGGATGTTGAGGATTTAAGTTGCCCTGCCTCGAGTCAAAAAGCCATTGTGTGTCAGAGGAAGGACTTGAAGACAGGTCTTCCTTTCTTCAAGGCTTGCTCTCAGAGATGGAGCTAAGATGGTGCAGTAAAAGCAGGAACTTATTTAAGCTCCTGCACCAACAGCCTTCAATACCTGGAAAATATGACTCTAAACAAATTTTACAGCTATACAATCCACAAAGTGACAGAGGAAAACTGAAGACAGCCTGGCAGGTTAACAGGAAAACTATCACACCACAGTTGGAGGAAAGCACAGTCCCACGTAAGCCACATGCGCCCAGACTCAGGAAGGCCCTGACACATGGCACAGACCCCCCCAGAGCAGATTTCAGGGTAGTGAATCACCAGCAGCTGTGGTGGTTCCAGACTTCTCAATACATAAACACCAAAGAAAAAGTAAAAGGTCACTGGGGAACTCTGTTGGAACTGGGTGACAGAAGAGCATGGTCAGGCCCTTGCCCCCAGGTCAAGAGTTGGAAGAGGTATGGAACTGGAACTACTGCCACATGGCTGGATCTCCTGGCCTGAAGATCATAGGAAAACCAAGCAACCATTCAAAGGGTAATCCCTCTTGCTTTGACCTGCTTGGATCTGGGTTGCAGTCTTAAGTGGAGGTCCTGGTGTGAGAAACATCAATGTTTTAGCACTTGTGGTGGCTGTAGAGAAAGCCCCTCTTCAGACCTCTGATGACAATTGTGAAAATTGTGAAAACCTCAGCAGTTTGGGACACAGCTCTCTCCATCCTGGAAGTAGCATGCTACCATAGCAAACAGCTCAAAAGGCAAGTAATTGACCGGCAAGATGAGGAAGCAGAGGAAGTGCAACCAGACCATAGAATCATTTTGGCAGGAAAAAAAGGATCAAAACCTGGAATCAGAAGACAACAAAGTCAAAAACTGTGCATGAAAAGATTCCAAGAAAAATATGAACTAGTCACAAGACATGTTCTAATTAAGGAAGAATTTTGAAAATCAAATAAGAAAAGTGGAGGGAAAATTGGGAAGAGAAATGACAGTGATGCAAGAAAATCATGAATAGCAATTCAACTGCCTGCTAAAGGAGAACCCCCCCCCAATACTGAAGAAAATAACATGTTAAAAACAGAAAAACTCAAATGGCAAAAAGAGGTCCAAGAAACCAATGAAGAGAAGAAGGCCATAAAAAGGAAAACAGGCCAAATGAAATGGGAATTTCAGAAATTCACTGAAGAAAAAATTTCCTTCAGAATTAGATTGGAGCAAATAGAAGCTAGTGACTTTATGAGAAATCAAGATACTATAAAACAGATTCAAACAAAAAAAAAATAGAAGGCAATGTGAATAATCTATCTGGAGAAACCACTGACCTGGAAAATAGATTCAGGAGAGATCATTTAAAAATAATTGAAAGCCATGTTAAAAAAAAAAGAGTCTAGAAATCATTCTTTAAGAAATTATCAAGCAAAATTACACTGACATTCTAGAACAAGAGGGCAAAATAGAAATGGAAAGAACTCACCAATCACCTTTTGAAAAAAGATCCCAAAAATAAGGCTCCTAGGAATATCAGAGCCAAATTCCAGCATTCACAGGTCAAGGAGAAAATATTACAAGCTGACAGGAAGAAACAACTTGAGTAATGTGGAAACACAATCAGGAAAACACAAGATCTAGCAGCTTTTACACTAAGGGATCAAAGGGCTTGGACTATGATATTCCAAAGTCAAAGGACATAAGATTAAACCCACCCCAAGATAGTAAGGGAATATCTTACATACTCATTTGGGTATCTTACCATATAGGAAAGTAGGAGGGAAGGTGATAAGAGAAGGACTGATAGAAGGGAGGGCAGATTGGGAGAGATCATGGTTAGAAGCACATATGTTTGAAAAGTGACAAGGTCAAAATAGAAAATAGAATAAGTGTGAGGAGGGATAAGATGGAGGGAAATATAGTTAGTCTTTTACAATATAACTACTACAGAAATGTCTTTTGTAACTAAACATGTACAAGCTATATTGAATTGCTTGTCTTTCCAGTCAGGGTTAGTGAGGAGGGAAGAAGGGGAAAAAATCTTGAAATCAAAATTTTAAAAACAAATGTTAAAAAAATTGTTTTTTCAAGCAACTGGTAAATAAAATATATAGGATATAGAAATCCATCTTGCCCTACCAGAAAGTTAGGGGGTGGCATGGAGGAGGATATAAGAGAGAGCAGATTGGGGAAAGGGGCATTAAGTAGACTCACTATTTGGGGTGGGGGTAGGGGAAAGATGGGGAGAAAATTTGCAACTCAAATCTTCTGGAAATGAATGTTGAAAACTAACGATAAATAAAGAATTAATTTTTTAAAAGAATAAATAAAATAAATTTTCTTACTCTCTTTCCTTTACACCACATTCCTTATCCTCATCTTTGTCATCGTCATCGTCATTATCATCATCATCATCACCATCACTATTACCACCACCACCACCACCAAAAACACCCACTAACATCTTCACACTTTTTAGTTTTTGTCAATGAATTTCAGATTGAAATTGTCATGGAACAAGTCATTGCCTTCTCTTTATTCCTTCATTTTTAATATTCTATGTACTGTTGCAAAGTGGAACAAAGTAATTGTTATGTGTTGGTTTAATATATGTATTAGGAAATAAATTGATCCTCTATTGAATAGTTTCTTTTTAAATTTTCAGTTCTAAATTCTCCACTCCCCTCAATCCCTTCCCCATCCATTGAGAAAACAAACAAAAAGATATCCATTATACACATAAAAATATATTTCCTTATTAATCATATTCATCAGTTCAAATAGGTCCTTCCAGATTTTTCTGAAATTATCCTCCCCATAAATTCTTGTAGCTCTGATTTCATCACAATTGTATATCATAATTTGTTAAGCCATTCTACAATTAACAGCATCCTCTAAATTTCCAATTCTTTACCATAACCACAAAAAAATGCTACAAATATTTTGGGCTTATAAGACATTTTTTCTTGCTTTCATCTCCTTGGGGTATATTACTAAGAATGGTTTTGCTGGATCAAAGGGTATACACATCTTTATATCCCTTTGAACATAATACCAAATTGTTCTACAATTTCTTACCTCCACCAAAAGTGTGTCAGGGTGCCTATTTTCCCACAGCCCCCTCCAGCATTTGTTCTGTTTCTTTTGTGTTATGATAGTTAATCTGACGGGTATCAGGTTGTAGCTCAGAGTTGTTTCAATGTGCATTTCTCTAATTATTAGTAATTTAGAGCATTTTTCATATGACTACTGATAGCTTTGATTTCTAGTTCTGAAAGTTGTCTGCTCATATCATTTGACCATCGACAGGAAAATGGCTCTAAGTTTTATGAATTTTACTCAGTTTCCTATATATTTGAAATGAGACCTTTGTCAGACACATTATAGAAAATTTTCCCAGTTTCCCCTTTTTCTTTTAATTTTGACTGCTTTTTTTTGGTTGTCCATTTTTAAAAATTTTATGTAATCAAAGTTATATACTTTACTTCCTGATAATTTCCCTCTCTCTCTCTCTCTCTCTCTCTCTCTCTCTCTCTCTCTCTGTCTGTCTCTCTCTCTCTCTCTCTTTTTCTCTCTCTCTCATGAACTCATCATTTATAAATAGATTTAACAGGTAATTTATGCCATATTCTCTTAATTTTCAGATTACATTATCCTTTATATTTAAACCATGCATTCAGTCATTTATTTTGAGTTTATCTTGCTGCATGATATGAGGTATAAGTCTATAAGTCTATAAGTATGTTTCAAGAAAATTTCCAATTTGCCCAGAAGTTTTTGTCAAATAATGAGTTCTTGTATGATTAGCTGGGACCTCAAACTTTTATCAAGTGCTAGGTTAATGCTTAATATGCTTCTGGATATTGTTTCCCTGATCTACTCCACTGATACAACAATATGTTTCTTATCCAGTACTAATGGTTTCAAAACTTCCACCATTTGTTAATACTAGTTGCCTTCCCTTATGTTTTTTCAATGATTCCCTTAATATTCTGATTTTTTTGTTTTTCCAGATGAAGTCTGTTACTGTTTGTTTGTTTGTTTGTTTTTTAGCTCTATAAGATAATTATTTGATAGTTAGATTTGGTATGGAACTAAACAAGTAAATTCCTTTAGCTAGAATTGTCATTTTTATTATATTGGCTTGGTCTTCTCAGGAATAATGAATATTTTCCCAGCTGTTTAAAATGTCTTTTTTATGTGAAGAATGTATTTTTTGTTTTATATAGTATATGTGTTTATTTACAGTTATATTTCCAAATATATTCTACTGTTTGGGAGTAATTTTAAATGGAATTTATTTTTCTCTTTCTGCTGACTTTTCTTTGTATTGTACTGCAGATGATTTGTGTGGATTTATTTTACACTCTTGAAATTTGCTAAAATTGTTAATTGTTATTAATATTTTTTAGTTGAATCTCTATGATTATCTAGATATGACATGGTATCATGTGCAAAAAGCACTACTTTTGTTTCCTCATCTATGTTTATGCCTTTGGTTTCTTTTTCTTGTTGTATTGCTACAAAGTGAGTTTCCATAACAATTTAAAGATTTTTATATTGATAATCATTAAGAAAATTTATCTAAATTTTGTTTTTCATTTCTTTCATTCCTTGGCTTAGGTGTCAAAACTATATTTGTGTCATACAAAGAATTTGATGGGAATACTTTCTTTTTTAACTTTTTTTTTCCAAAGTGTTTATATAGCATTAAAATTGGTTGGTTTTTAAATGTTTGGAACTATTAGCTTGTTTGGCCCTCTATTCTTGGGTTTTCTTTCTTAGGAATTTAATTTATGACATCTATTTTCTTTGTCTAAAAGAGTGTTTTTAAGAATTTGATTTAAAAATTATATTTCTCTTCTGTCAATATGGGCAATTCATATTCTTGTAAATATTTCATTAATTCCATTTCATTTACATTGTCAACTTTAATGACATATAGTTGGGAAAAGAGCTTTTATTAATTGCTTTAATTTCATCTTCAATGTGCATTCAGCCTTTTTCATTTTTGAACGTGATAATTTGGATGTCTTGTATTTTTAAATCAAATTAGCTAATAGCATCTTTTTTTCCATAAAAACCAGGTCCAACATTTATTTATTATTTTGATCTTTTAATTTTATTAATTTGTTTTCTAATTCTCAGGATTTTCTACTTTGGTGTTTAATTAGGTATTTTCTTATTTTTTCTACTTTTTCAAGTTATATCCCAATTCATTTTTTTTGTTTTTCCACTTTTATTCATATAAAATTTATAGATTTTTTTTTCCTAGAGGCATATCCAATATGGTGGAATAAAGGAAAAATTACAGCAACGATCATGCAATATTCTCCTGCAAACAGCTTTAAAATTACACTTTGAACTGAATTATACAGCTGCACAGCCAAAAAATGGTGGGGAAAAGATATTTCTCCCACCCAAGGACAACTTAGGATTTTAGCAGAAGATTATTGCACTAGGGCAAGGACAGGCCAAGAGCTCACACAACAGAGATAAAAACTGTTTGCCTTGGAGATAGTGTCAACAACAGCAACAGCAAAAAATAGATGTGGTAAAGGTTTGGGACAATTAGCAAAACAAAAATTACATAAGGCCCATGTGGTATCACTGAGAATAGAATGGATGATGTTTGGTAACTCCATTGCCTATGTCTGCTTCCATGTCACAATTCCAGTGCGGAAGGGCTTGTGATGCCAAAGGAGTAAAAACCCTGAAGAACAATAACACTTTGAGTCACTGTAAAGCCAATCAGCAGTAGATTCCTGAAAGAATGCTACTGTGAACAGCCTTTAAGATTCAAATTACACAGTATTAGTGAACACTCTGTTTATTCCATTACAAATCTTTATTCAGTACAATGTTCAC
>CM053593.1:240345673-240369745 GCA_028646575.1 Pseudocheirus occidentalis | reverse complement strand
TCTTCAGACAAAACCTAGATAACCATTTACTGTATATGTTGTGAAGTATATTTGTTTTTAAGTACAAATTAGATTAGATACCCTTAGAAGTTCCTTGCAATATTAAGTTCCTTGCAATAAGTCTATATTTCTCTTCTTATGTCATTCTTTTTGAAAGATCATTTCCTCTGCTTTGCTTTGCATTACTTTGTAAGTCAATAATGTTTGATCCATGCTTTTTTGAAAATGATCTTGTCCTCTAAACCAGTGTTGCCCTTTGTTGCCATATCTCTCTATCTGGTGAGAGAATCAACTGTTTTCAGACTGAGGAAATTTCTGAGGTTTTTTAACTTCCTTATGATTACTCAAGTCAAACTATTCTAAAAATGTAATGGTCTTCAGTCAGTGCCATTACTTTTGCCCAATTGTAGTCAATTATTTACACAGATAAACCTAAAACTGTTGTAATCATATGCAGTCTTTTTATTTTTATCCTGCCTTCTAATTTTGTGCAACTTTTTTCCTTTTCTCTAACAAGAGATACATACATACATACTAACGTCAATGATTTTACTCAATATAGATAGGTGAAACTATATTGCCTCAAATGTTAGAAACCAAATATTTACCACTTGATATAGATTAGCCATAAAGCCAAATTGTTTATACTTGCCAACCATAAGGAAAATTCAAGAGCAAAGAATGTTGTTTGTCCAGATGAAGACATTCAGTTGAAAAATTTTTAAGCTTCACCATATAGTACTTAGAGAAATAATACAAATAGAATGAAATGGGCTCAGAATTCAAGAATAGAAGATCAAACTGGATTGCCTTTGGGGAAATTATAGAGCTCTTTTAATGATCCCTAAAACAAGGGTCCTTCTTTTTAAGACCAATATTCTTATTTTAATTTTTATTGATTTGTTTTCTTACTTTTAGTTTATAAGATTCAGTTCCACAGTCCCTTGAGTTTCAAATTTCTTCCCCTCTCTTCCTCCCCCCTCCCCACCATGGCAGCATGCAATCAAGTATAGGATCTGCAAATATTTTCACATTAGACATTAGTCTGGTTGTATAGAAGGGCTGTAACCATTGGAATGAACAATGGGAAAGAGCAAACAAAACCAAACACGGAAAAGAAAAAGAGCATGTCATTTGCTTCAGTCTGCATTTAAACTCTGTTCTTTCTAGATCTTTCTCTGAATGTGGACATCTCCTTCCATCCTGACTCTTTTAGAGTTGTTTAAAACTAATATTCTAATAGTATTGTGAGTCATACAACAACATAAACTCTAAAAAACTGGAAATCAGTTTCATTCAGAGGGCAATGGAAATGTTCATGTTGAATGTGTTCAGGTTTCATCACATAACAAATAAGGAACCTTGAAGAACCTGAATAATGAACGTCATCAAATAATTGAATGAGCTAAAAACGAAGTAGGTTACTTAGGTGTTAAGAATGAGGGATAGGTGATGTATTTCTCATCTACTCCTCTGGCAAGCTAATTATGTTAAGAAAGTCATCATCATATTGGCCCCCTGTGTTGACCTCATAGGAGAACATGAAACAGATTTGCACAGGATGGGCTAGCATGGATAGGTTAGTATCACTGAAGGTAACATCCATATCCATGAGTTCATAGATCATTTAAGGATTTTAATTCCTTTTGAATGAGGTATACATTTCTCAAGATATATTTCAATCATGGATGTGAATATGTGAAGGCAGCATTCTACCCCTACTCTTCTTTGTCCTGCTAAAAGAAAAACTGGAAATCAGGAAAGAAATGTCATACCAAAAGTATGTGTTGATGAAAATGAGAGAAAAAACTAATAGATGTGAAAAGGAACAGATTGCCAAATTTCAATAACTATTATTGCTCATCATTGTCAAGACAGTGAAACCACTACACTTGGATATGACCACTTCAATACCTGATATGCTATATTAAGAATATTAAATCTGAGAGAATGGTTAGACCTGACCAAATACACAAGGGAGAAAGTTGTGCTTGAGGTTAGACAATTTTAAAGCTACCCAGTGGTCCAGTTTAAAGAATTTCAGAAAAGAAAATCCCAAAAGAACAGAAAAGAAAATGGACAGTCTTATCCCTAAAAATTTTAACAATGACTGAGAAGACATCAACAAATACTAACAAATAGTCTATTTTCTCAACCCTATAAAATCTGTTTGTGACTAACCTGTGTACTTAGTGAGAATATATTTTATGAAGGGAATTCCAGGTTGCATTCATGAGCAATTTTCTATAGTAATAACATCTACGAAGAAACACTTGGATGAAAGCTGCAAAGAATGCTACATTCCAATGTGTTTATTGTTTATTATCATTATTATTGTTTATACAAGAAAGTATTTCACTGAGTAGAACAAAACAGAACCCTCAAGATTCTTCTAACAAAGTATGTCCCATATATATATATATATATATATATATAAATCATATAAGATTTTTTTCACATATACAACCATAGAGATGCCTTTGTTCAATGATCCTCACTGAGAAGACATCAACCTAGCAATCAACAGAAGAAAATAAAGGAAATGAAAACTTCCTGTTGTCCAGATTATGACAGATTTGGGTGACCAGACCATTTAGTTAGGTTATCACTACATATTTCTAGGAAATTGGACTCACAATTGAATAGAAAGATGAAATCATGTTGGATATCATTTGAGACTCTACATGTTATTTCCTTTTCTTATTTTACTTTTTGGAGGGGGGGAAGGCAGGGGAATTGGGGTTAAGTGACTTGCCCAGGGTCTCATAGCTAGTTTTTTGTGTTAAGTGTCTGAGGTCACATTTGAACTCAGGTCCTCCTGACTCCAGGGCCAGTGCACTATTCACTGCCTCACCTATCCTCCCCTCTACATGTTATTTTCAATGATTCCCAAACTGATCCTTACTATAAAAGCCTATCTTTTTTAAACCGGTGCTCTCCTAAAGCTTTTCTAAGTATGGTAAGAATCAGGGAAGAGAATCTCAAAAGAAGCAAAACTGGACAAGACCCATAGGGTAGTGAAAGACAAATGGTGTATCTAAATAAGCCGCATAATGTTCCCAATGATGAATTAGGCAAAAGTGGCATAAAAGACATTAGCAAGGACAATTATGACTGAAAAAGTAGTTGAACAGCAATGTACTGAAAGTGAAGGATAACAGATGGCCAGCCCAAATGTCATACTGAAAAACAGGTAATATTAAGAGGCCTGTATGAGAGCCTTAAGGGCAGTGGGTAGGTCCTTTAGGGAGAAACATTAATAGGACTAGCAAAGCCTAAGAAGCATGAATGAGTTTGGTCTCATCAACATAGGCACTCCCTTTAATGAGATTAAAAGATATTTGGACCACTTAACACAAAGAATTAATGACAAAGAAATGTCATTAATAAGAATTAAATAAGTAAATTAACGAGGCCCATTTTCCCCTTTTAATCATGATTTGAATAGAACTCTAGTGGCCACAAACAAGGATTCAATATGCTTCTGATTTAGTATTTTGGAGCAAAAACCTGTTGAACAAAGTATAGAAATGGGACATGAATCAAGATGTAACAATAAGAACACTTGCTATAGAACTATTAACAACAAGATGAGGAGGAAACCTCAACCCTCACTCTAGTCATCCTACTGCCAAAACAAAAAAAAATTTGCATCCATAAATCCATTAACGAAGGAAATAATTCAAATGAGAATCAAAATAGGAAGTTGACTAAAGAGAATAACACAGATGCACAGAGAATGTATTGGCTAACTTTTGTCTTTAAAAGACTTAACAGAAGATGGAAACAAGATAGGTAATGGAGGATACATGCAAAAGAGTTGCATAGTTCTGTAAGAATGTTATTAGGAGTGCATCTTAAGGATGACAAAAAAGGATTTTTTTAAGTTGAGAATAATAAGAAAATCAAAGAAGGAATAAGACTGTTGCTCAGTATAGATGGGAAAATTGATGAAGGATGACAGAAAGAAATCAGAACTACACAATTCCTTTTTTCTTTTCTCTACCAAGAAAAATCTTTTGACTGTGAAGGATAGAATAAAAATGGCTAACAAGGAATTACATATGTAGGGAGATGGTGAGCTTTCATGCTCATCAAAACACAAAGCAAAAGTCAGTGATCTGTTGCTGGTCAGTATATAAGGGGTGTGTTGCTGAATGTTGCCAATGTAGGCAAACTGTATCTAAAAGGGCCTGTCTACATGTGGAAAATAGGAGGTTTGAATAAATATCTCTAGTGTCTCCTCTGCCCACCCTTCTCCTGCCAGAAGGATAAGTAGATTAGCACCAGAAGATGGCTGCTCTGTTCCCTTCAGAGACAGAGCACTGATATAGAATTATATCTATCTGATCCCTAAACATTATTAGCCTAGGGGAAACAGTTTTTAGTTTCCATTTGCTCTCTTGATTGCTATCCTTTAGTAAGGAAGGAATGCTCCAACCCATTTACGCAAGACGACTCCTAAACAAAGGCCAGTTCCATAAAGACCACACCCAGACAATAGAAAATAAACTATTTTATCCCAGTCAAGAGCAAAACAAAATCAGAGAAGGTATACAAATGAAAATACACAGAATGAATGCATTCTTTTACCAGGAGTGAGATCTCTCAGCTCAACCAAGAATCCCAGATTTCACAGAAAAGGAAATTCTCCTCTGTCTCTAGTATAGTAAGCCAGGAATGAGGAGATGATCAAGGTTCTGACTCCTCTGCATGTTTCTTCTCAGACTTTCTCTCTGTTCAGAGATCTCTTCCTAAAGACAGTGTAGAAGAATGGGTCTTTTCTCTCAAAGCAAGCTCAAAAAAAAGATAGAAGACCAGGATCTCTTCTCCCATTCTCTCACCAACTCTGCCCCTCACACAAATGTGGAACATTGGGTGAGAATCTCCACCAAAGAGGCAAACCTTAATGTAAATAGACTTTGAGTCACAGGTTGCATATATAATAAAGACAGGAATGTGTATAAGGATGATCTTTACCATCTTTCTTCACTTAGTTTTTGTTCTTGCCCAATCTCATTTGCACTCCAATAAAAGAATCTTTGTGAAGTGACATAGGCTTCAATATAACTGTCTGTGGTTTTTCTTTTTTTAAAGCATTGTCCCCAAAATAGTTTGTATGAACACAGGATCTCAAGAAGGCATACAACAAAAATTAGAAAGGATTTCGTAATGCAAAGTCAGATATTTTAGATCTCTGACTATAAGTCAGCAGAAGACATGATCATTTAAATTATTAATTTTAATAATTATTATATAATGCATAATAATTATGTAATAATGAGTAATAGGACTAAAATTATTCATCAGTTGGAAGTATTTTTTAAATTTTTATTAGTTTTCCCTAGTTATATATCTTAGCTTCGGTAGAATCTTCAAAATATAGGCTAACAATAGATTTTTGTAAGTAATTCTGCTTGTGAAAGCATAGTGGTAACTAGTAAAAGTCAACATAGTTTTTTCAAAAACTGGTTCGTCTGAACTAAATGTATTTTCTATTTTGGTGGGGTTACTAGACTGGTATAGCAGAGGAATGTCATAAATGAAATATACTGTGCCTGAATTCCAGAAATACATTTGACAAAACCTTTCAGAAAAAAAAAAAGCTGCACCACTGAGTACAGTTACATTGGTTCAAAACTGATTGAATGACAAGACCCAGGAAGAAATAATTAATGGTTCAATGTCAAGCCAGAAAGAGGTTTGTAGTGGAGTTCCTCGGAGATCTCTCCATGACCTTTTGTTGTTCTTCATTTTTATAAATTACCTGATTGAAAGCAAAGATGCTACTCTTAAATTCTCAGATTCACCAAACTAGAAAGTTTAGCTGACAGAGAGAAGAAAAAGACATTGTGGACCATGATGGGCTAGAATAACAAACAAAGATAGTAAGATGTCATTTAACAGAGTTAAATGTTAGATAAATTTAATAGAGATGTGAAATTTTGAACTAGGGTTCAAAAAACAATCACATGAGCTAAGAATTAAAGAATCTTTTCTAAGCAGTTTTTTGCATGAAAAAGACAGGGGTGAGTTTGGGTAATAGTGAAATGCAAGTCCAAGAAGAGTTAGCCATCCAACATGGCATCAAAAAAAAATAGCCAACAGAAGTTGTTTGTGACTGGAACAAAGTAGATCAGAATCCTGCTACGCTCTGCCTAAATCAAACCACATCTGGATTTTCTTTCAGTTCAGTGTGCCACATTCGGAGAAGGACTTTGATAAGTGATCAGAATGATGAAAGGACTACAGACCATTCCATATTCACAATATGAATGAAATGAGACTTAGTCAAAAGTCCTCCCTGAGCACTAGAAAAAGGCCAAAGGGAGAGCCCACACTCCAAATATCACTAGTCCTATTTCCAGCCTTGCTCCAGCTCCCAGCACCTGGTAAAGTAGCTCTTGTAGAAGCAAGGGGACCAGTCATATTATCAACTACCAATTCCCAACCAACCAGCTACCACCTACAGGGCAGAAAAGTCAGGCTAGATGAAGCAGCAAAGCATCCTGAGAGAAAAATCGAGGCAGCATTGCCAGGCAAGTTAAACTGTCACCACCAACAGGTGTGAACTGATCCAGCCATTCCAGAATGTAATTTGAAACTAGGCCCAAGTGCTATAAAACTGTGCCTGCCCTTTGATGCAACAATAGCACTACTAGGCTTATGTTCCAAAGATATTCTAAAGGGGGGGGGACATATTTATACAAAAATATTTATAGCAGATCTTTTTGTAGTGGCAAAGAATAGGAAATTAAATTGATGCCCATCAATTGGGGAATGGCTGAAAAAGTTGTAGTATATGAATTCAATGGAATATAATTGCGCTGTTAGAAATAAAGAGCAGGGAGATGTCAAAAAACACCTGGAAAGACTTATATGAACTGATAGAAAGTGAAGTGAGCAGAACTAGGAGAACACTGTGCAATGATCAACTGTGAATGACTTAGTTATTCTCAGCAGTAAAATGATCCAAGGCAGTTCCAAAGGACTCATGATGAAAATGCTATCCACCTACAGAGAAAGAACTGATATAGTCTGAATACAGATTTTTCACTTTCTGCATTTTTGTGAGTTTTTTCCTTTGGGTCTGTGTTTTCTTTCACATGACTAATAGAGTAATATATTTTGCATGAGCACATATGTATAACCTGTATTATATTGCTTATTTTCTCAAGGAGGGGAGAGGTGAAGGAGAGAGAGAAAAAAAGTGGAACATAATTTGTTAAATGAATGTTAAAAATGTTTTTATATGTAACTGGGGGAAAAATATTATCTTTTAAAAACCACCACTTTAACCATCTCCCCTCAGACGTTAATGGAGATACCCTAAGGACCCTTAATCTAAAAGCAGTCAAGACCGCTGATTCTGCTTCCAATTTGGGTCCTACAGCTATCATTAAGAGAAACAACCACTGGAGGAAAGAGTTCCACCTTCCTTGCCATCAACCAAACCCAAATATCAATCAGCTGTAAGACCAAGATCCCCAAGGGAGGGTAGCATGCCCCAAAGTGTCCATCCTGCTTCTGATTCAGCCCTCATAGCTGTCATCCTGGAAGCAACCCCTGTGGACATGAAGGTCTAGTGGCTACATTTATGGTTGCTGCATGCAAATCAGACATGACAATACACAACAGCTGTTGAAGACCCAAAAAAGAAAGCTCATGTCTGAGACAGGTTTTGAACTTTACAAGTCCTGTCACCAAGCTGCCTTTCTACATATAACACAACTGACTATCCTATGATTCCTCCCACCAACCAATGCTCCCCAACTCAAACCCCCCCTTCCTTAGCCTGTACTCTCTCATTTGTGTTGTGCCTTGGGAACAAGAACAACTTCATTTCTGTATTTGTATTCTCAACTCCTAGTGAAGTGTCTAGTATAGAAATGCTTTTTTATACATTTGTCTTTTTTTTAAATGAAGCAGAAAGAATAGATATAAAGGTACATAAACAAAAGTTTGAAAAACTTAAACAAGACCTATTATTTCAGTGATATAGAAACTTAATAGTTTTAAAGAATTGCTTGTTACACTGGGATGTTATTTGACTAGTGATGAAACTAGGATGTGATAGAAGCAGTATGTGAACTCAAGTCTTCCTAATTCTGAGTCAGGTTCTCTATCCAATAAGCCATGTTGCCTTTCAACAAAAAAATATGTGCACATAATAATAATAAATATATATATGTATATATATATATATATATATAGCATTTTGCTTATTAAGAAAACAATGAGGTTTTAGCTATCCAAAATGCACCACCAGTGGCAAAGGAATTTTAAGGATAGTAATGCACGCCATCTGGGGAGATTTTGAAATTGACCTTACTTTTTTGGCTTCTCTTTCATTCTGGATCAAATCCATTTGCGTGCAATGCCAGACGGGATACCTGGTAATTTCTCACCCTGAGTCAGTTAGTTGTTTGGAATAAAGGATTCTAATTTGTCCCTAGATTTGAAGGGTTAAAAAGAAAAGACAATATTAGCCTAAGAGTATTTTGTCGGGATATTTTAGCTAAATTCATGGGTCCTTGATAGAACCAAAGTACTGTCAGCCCGCTCTCATCAAGGAGAGGCTTTCTATACCATAACAGGTGGGAACTGAGATTGCCAGAATGTCATCCTGAGAAGAAAAAAAACATAAGCTAGATCTGGGAGAAGTTGAACAGCCCTTCAACTAATGGAAATGCCCAACAGCAACCAACAGAGCAGTGAGCAACGGAGACAATACATCTAGCAATGACCTCAAGACTAGCAGCAATTATGAGGGCAGCAGAGTACTAGACACAAAAGAGAGCAGAAATACAATGACCAGCAGAGAGAATTTCAGCAGCCTTGAAGCATCAGAAGCATGAGCTGCCCTTCAAAAGCACACATCTCTGTATCCTCGTGCATTATACCTAGAGGCACCCATTCTTTCTTTTAATACAATACCTGTACGTGGGAAAGTATGCCCTAGATTTATGGAGAGAAGGTTCTACTGATTTTTTTCTGGCTGTACTAATTTATGAAATCATTTTTTTTAACTAATTTCATCCTCAGGCAGCTAGATAGGACAGTGGATAGAGTGCTAGCCCTGAAGTCAAGAAGACTCATCTTCCTGAATTCAAATCTGACTTCACTTACTAGTTGTGTGACCCTGGGCAAGTCACTTAACCCTGTTTGCATCAGTTTTCTCATCTGGAAAGTGAGCTAGAGAAGGAAATGGCAAACCACTCCAATATCTTTGCCAAGAAAATTCCAACTGAGGTCAAAAGGAATCAGACATGACCAAAAAAACTAAATAAAAATTGCATCCTCTGATTATTTGTTGGCCAGTAGGTTTCTGGTGGCCACAAAGTACAGTTAAGAGTAGATGAAGATGCACAGAGCAGCTCAAACCTAGGGTAATTTTTTCACTGTGGGCCCTGAATTTCACAAGGATACTAAACAGGACCTAAAATGTAATGATTTCATTTGAGCCCCAAAACAACCTAAAGAAGTATTTAAGTACTGCCAATATAATCACTCCTGTTTTGCAAATAAGAAAATCAAAGTTCAATAAAGTGAAGTGACTTGTCCATGGTCACACAACTAGTACCATAAATGTCAGAGATAAGATTGGAACTCAGGTCCGCTTGATTTCTAGGACCCTCTTCACAATGCCACTTACTTCCTTTGCTTCACTTTAATTATGGTTCAAATTCATTTACACACAACATCAGAGGTGATGTTTGGGAATTTCTAACCATAAGTCAACTAACTATATGGAATAAAGGAGTCTAATTTGTCCCCATATATGAAAGGTTATGTCACATTGATACAATCTACAGCTGTACAGATATTCTTATTGGTGCTGAGTAACTATGAAATTGAGAAGATTTGATGATAACACAGGAACTGATTCCAGACAGTTGAAGGATGTCAGATTTTATCCAGTTTGGGGGATGAGATACTGTTAAAACAAAGGCCACAAGAAAATAGCCAGGGACAGACCATAAAAGAAATAATTTCTCCAAAAATGACCAAATTTTTACATGTTTCAGTTCCCAGTTTTCACTCTTAGAACTTGAATAACTAAAGTGCAATTAAATTATGCACCTGGAATTGTTATAAAGGTTGCCAGAATTTTTTTTTACCAACTTTGTCTCTGGAGGGCATTACAGCATGAACAAAAATAATGCCACAGGCAGGAAAATATATAGGTGCAAGATAAAAAAGAGTCAAGGACATATCCCTAGGGAACTGCAGAGAGTGGGGGAGGGAACGTCAGTAGTACAGAAACTAGAGGGGTGAAAGCAGTGAACTGCACATAGACAGGAATATGGTTTAAATTATGCTAGTGTCATGCTGGATAAACCAATAAAGGAGGTTTAATCGCTGCAACAAAAGCCCAAGGTTAACAGAGACAAATTCCACCAAGAGATCTGCTGCAATAATCCTATAAAAGATGACTTGGGTCAGCATATATACCCAGGCTATTCTCTAGACCAGGAAAACTTCAATGGTATAGACTGAAAAGGACTCAGATACAAATCTATCAAAGGGGATAGGAGTGGAGGAGGCAGGAACAGGGAGAAATGAGCTCGTAGACAGATGGTATTCTTGAAATTATAATGAAAACCAGCTCCAGGAGGAAAAAAAAATCTTTGACAGGAAAGAGAAGGGAGAGAATAAGCTTATTATTAGCATAATGGGTCCCCAAGTCCAAGTACAGTCTAAGGAGTGCAGGGTGTACAGTAGATTTAAAAGAAACCACTAACTTAGGCAACAATGAACTTTAAATTATATTTTAAAATTCTTGAATCTAATGAAGTTGTCAGGAAGAAATGAGCAATAGTTAATTCCAACTTCCAAATGACCTCCTCAATCTTACAAAGAGAACTCAGAAAAGGGAAAGCTTCAGAAGTGGCTATAGGGACAGGAATTTAGCCCCTTCCAGAGCTGGATGAAGAGAACTACAGAAAGATTTCCTCTCCATTCCCAGCAGGCCAGGAGTAGGTAAAAAAAAAATAGATTAAATCCATCTTTGGCCCCTTCCATTGCTACTATAATTAATAGAATAATGAAAAGACTGATTTTATTTTCAATAAGAGGTATATATGTGTATTGCTTTGGATGCTCCTCTACTCCCTGTATGATGCATCCTCTCCTTTCCAAGGAAAAGTAAGTCCCTCTGAGTAATCCCAGGTATCAGAGACTAGAGGATGATGAAGCAACATTTTATAGACTGCATGGGGAGGCAAATGGCTGTAACTCCCTACAGAGTGCTATTTAGGAAGCGCCATAAAGGATGGAAGTGTTGAGAGTGGTCACATTAGAACTACAGGGAATGGCTAGGACAGTAATTGTACAAGAACTCAAGATAGAAGGTGGGGGGAGCATTCTGGTTGCATGTAGCAGAGAGACTGGTGAGTCATTAAACATCAATAGTCAATAAACAATTATTAAGAGCCTACTAAATTCCAGGGATTATGCTAAATGCTGAGGATTCCAATAAAAAGAAAGGCAATCCCTGTCCTCAAGTTTATAATCTAATGAGCAAAGACAACACACAAAGGAAATTGAAAAGGGAAGAGGCAGAGAAGGTACCAGGTAAAGGGGCATGATAAGGAAATTCAAAGAAGTCTGAAAGGAATGCCATTGATGGGAAATGGGAATAGTGAAGGAGATTTGGGGAGTGATATTAAAGAAAGTTCTGTGTAAAGATACTTTTAGTGATTGTACAGGAAGAGGAGGGAGGAAAAAAACAAAGAAGGAAATGACAGGAATCAGAAGGTGTAGAATTGGGACAGCATAGAGCAGGTGGGCCCTTGAATGTACATTTTAACTAGGTGTAAGGCAAGCTATATGTAACATCCTTGGATGCAGTATAAAGTAGTGGGGTTTGTGTTGAAGGTGGGCTCAGAAAGAGCTAGGTTCAAATCCTGCCTCTGATACTTACTAGCTGTGTGACAATGTGCAAGTCACTTAAATTATTTTAGCCTCAGTTTCTTCAACTATAAAATGGGATTAATGGCACCTACTTCATAGAGTTGTAAATTGTTAAAAGGATCAAATTAAATAATAAATTGTTGTGCTTAACTTAAAATAAAATATAATAGTGAGCTATCATTATTATTATGCTACTGTCCTCTCACAAAGCAGAGTAAGGTGTGAGCAAAGACTATAAAATCACATTCTATTTCTTATCTAAATCATGGGTTTCTTAGTTCCTCTTAGTTTTTTGCCTAGGATGAGTTTGAGGGAGACAGGATGATCAAATTCTAGGACTCTTTCCATGTAGTATATTAAGCTGTTTATTTTGTTGCTTTGTTTTTCTTAAATTATACCATATTTTATACAGTGCTGTTTCACAAAATCCACTTTAATGAGAAATGGGTTGGTTTTAATGGTCTTATTATATTTATTAAATGGGTACCATCTTCACTAATAGACCTGCCTCATTTTCCCATCCTGCAATATTATTTCTTTCCAAAAATCTCTCTCCAAAAGTTTTGTTCAGCTTCCTAGAAGTTTGTTTGTAAAAAATATCTTATATGTAATCATATAATATTTAAATATATTTATTTTAAGTATGTATTTTAAAGTGTTTAGATATGTGTATCTATGTATATGTTTAGATATGTATATATCTATTTTTCTATCTTATGTACATACATGTGTTTGTGTGCGTATTTCAGGGTTACCAATGGAATAATTGATAATTATCAACTCCCTCCTTTTCGAGTCATCCATGTCCTAAATGTCAGATCGTAAGGATGAGTCTTCCTAACTCCAGGCCCTGAACTTTATCCGCTGCGTCACCTAGGTACCCTGAAAATACTACACTGTTCCCCAAATGTGATTCAACCTGATCTCTCCTTTTTGCTCTATTCTGGACTTGGCTCAGAAAATGAGCTGATACTACTTCACTTACAAAGTTTTGTCATTTTCATTCATATTATAGAATTGATCCATGATCTCATTGTTGGGGTAGTAATGCTTCTATTGGGGAGCTAAGTGGTGCAGTGGATACAGCACCAGCCCTAGAGTTAGAAGGACCTGAGTTCAAATCCAGTCTCAGATACTCACTAGCTGTGTGACCTTACCTTGGACAAGTTGCTTATCCCTGTTTGCCTCAGTTTCTTCATCAGTAAGATGAAGTAGAGAAGGAAATGGCAAATCATTTGAGTATCTTTGCCTAGAAAACCCCAAATGGAGTCACAACTGAAATGACTCAACAATAACAACAAGCTCTCTACTGGTACAGATTATAATCCATCTGTTTCTTCTCATCAATCAATGAACCAAGCAGCATTTATTAAGCAATTACTATGTGCCACATGCAATGTTAAGCAATGCAGATCCAAATTAAAAACAAAAACATTCCCTGTCATCAAGAAATTTACAATCTGTGAAATTTTTAACCATTCCCTCTCTGACAAATTCCCCATAGGAGATTGACTCATTTTACTGAAGGGCTTCATCTAGATGTTTTATCATGCCTGGCTATTCTGAATCAGTCCATGGTTCTTGGATGGGGGAAAGGCAGGAAATGCAGAGGCCTGTTATTTCACTGGTATAGCAAACTCCTGGTAAAGAAAGAGCTTCAGCCAATGCAGGTCATCAATTTCTCTCTCTCTCTTCCCTTTCTTTTTTTTTTTTTTTTTTTTTTTACCATTTTGGAGAATTCCCATGGAAGAAATATTTCTGCCTCAATTTCCATCTGCATTAGTTTCCTCTACTGCAAAATGGGTATAATGATGGCACCACCTACTAGAGCTGTTGCAAGGACCAAATGAGATATTTGTAAAGTACTTAACATACTACCTGGCACATTGTAGGTACTAAGTAAGTGCTTGCTCAGTTCCCCTTTCCTTCGTTTACCTTCCCCTCCCTTCCCCTCTCTTCCCCTCCCTACTGATTACAGCATTAAAATATAAAGATGAGCCATTGCTCATCCCATATGGTCAGAATGGAAGGATTTGTGCAGGGTTCTTATTTGTTCTCTCTCTGCACAGGATTGTGCCTCTCCTTATTTTATTCGATCTTGAATCCTGTCTCCATGAATCATGCATGGTGGCAGCGACAGCTGTGGTGAATGGTTGGGTTCCATGTCTAACCATGTCAAGTTTTTTCTTTGATATTAGCATTTGTCCTAGATAGAGGAGACAGTCACCAACTCATTTATTACACATGCATACCCCATTTATCATATCCCTTTGTTTCTGGAGCCCCTGTCAGGTTGAGCTTCCTCTGAAGTAGTATGAGCATGGCCTATAACAGAATCCCTAGGAGGGTCTCTATATGAATCATCCAGGTTACCTTGGCAGGAGAAGCTGAAGTTAATTCATGCCTCTGTGGACACTTCCAACCTGACATCCTGAAATCGAAGCAATTTTCTTAGTAATTCAACATCGGCTCATCCATCCCTCCTGGAGCCTTCACAGTGACACCAGGCAGATCTGGCAGCCCATCAAGGGTGTCTTCTCAACTCCAGGAAGGTGAAGAAATCCTCCAAGTCATAAAAAGTTACTGTAAGTATTTCATAATATACTATCTGAGCATCATGGTTTTTCCTTTGAAAGAAATGTAGTTTTAGTACATTTTATTACATAAAGTCAGAAATTGGGGCAGACAATCTTTCATAATTAGCATATGCATTGTTTGAATGTAAATGATGCCACTTAATTAGTCTAGCATTTCCCTTGTTTGCACCATTAATTTGCTTAGCAAAGCTTTCTGTTTTTCTAGATACAAGTAAAACTGTATCGTAAAAATTCTCTATAAAAAAGTTGAATGTGCAACTGATGTGTCATGCCCACAGTAGCAGTTCTTTGTTACAATAAATCACAGAATTTTAAAGCTGTCAGATGTTTAATGCTCCCCTTTGGACCCCTCTGGAGCTTGCTCAGCAGACATAACAGACAAATACATGCAAACTTGGAATAGGCCTCCTTCTGAGCATGTGTAAAGGAGCACCTCATCTTTTCCAGTGCTCTCATTTCAGAATATTTACAGATCTCTTCTTACTACTTCTTGTTTGCCATGATGACTCAGAAGCTTTTACTGTATGATGATGAAGTCTTTTCGTTTGTTGCTGAGCCAGAATTCTGTGGATATACTGAAATGGAAATCCTTGCTCTTTGGGCTTCCTCTTCCTGCCAACTTTGAAGGACAAAGATGGGGGAGTGTGGGGAGCACACCTCACCTCCACCTGGCTGGCTCTGAGCTCATTGCCTCCTAGCAAAGTCTAGGCCTGAGATGGGGCAACTGATTGGTGTCTTCTTCCTCCTTGGTACCTGAATATCAGGATAGTAGCTACCAAAGCTGTTATTGATTGTTTATCATCCCTTTTTCTGTGTGGCAATAAAATATCAATTCCATACCTGATGTCCTCAATATACCTTTTCTTTTACTTTCTGACCATGCTGGGGCAGACCCTTAGACTAGATCAAAACCAAAAATTGAATTTCCAAGAAAGGAGAATGAATCAATTCCTCTTCAAATGAGAAGCCTACTTCCCCTATGGAGAGGTCAGTTTCCCCAAGTTGAGTCTGAGTGAACCTCAAGAGCAAGCCAAGGGACAGTGAGGGTCACAGTCTCCAGCTTTTTTTTTTACTTCAGTTAAATGGTGTCTGGTAGCCAGACATATATATCTATAGCTATAACTATCTATAACACATACATCTGCATACATATATATGCATGTATGTATGTGTATATACATCACCTATACCTATACCTATGTCTCATATATATATATATAAAATCATATGTATCTCTAATCATCTTGATAGTGTTATAAGTCCAAACCACCTCATTTTAGGAATGAGAAAACTGAGCCCCACAAAGGGTAATGGTCCAGGCCAAGGTCTCACAGCATGATCCTTCTGATCCTCATAGAAGCAACCATCACTTTCCATGTATACATTTCTCTGATTATATAGATAAGTGAATGAATTTACAATATTTTATTAAGTGCTTCCTATGTACAAAACATTGGGGACATAAATAAAAAAGTAAGCCAGCCCTTGTTTTCTGGAAGTTCACTTTTTTTTTTTTTTTTTGCTCTTTGGAGGGCAGTTGGGGTTAAGTGACTTGCCCAAAGTCACACGGTGGCAGTTCACTTTCTAATAGGAAACATCAATTGACACCTGCTGGAAAGACTCAGTAGTCATTAAAGCATAGTGATAAAACGAATAGGAATGTGTCTTCTTGAGCTATATTTCCATTAGTAAAACTGTATCAGTCTTCGCCAACATGAATGGCTCAGGTGCACTTTGGGGATCTTTTACTTCTCTGGCTCATTGACTTAAAATGAAAACTGTGATTTTTGGTGCCTGGGACTCTTTTGAGGCTAATTCCCCTCTATAAGCACTCAATTGATGATCTTTCCTCAATTGGATCTTCTTGGCCAACTGAAATAAACTTGCTCTCCAGTGAGAGTTTTAGTAACAGTATTCTCTTGATAATCCTCCTACCCCTCTGAATGTCCCTTCTGAGACTCTTTTGTTGACTCATCATCTATACCTTTCACTCTGTGTTCCTTGGGCTCAAGGATCTGCCTTTAAAAAGCTCTTAATAAACTGTCCTAAAACATTATAAAAGATCTAAATCTTAAATCTTTGCTATCTAAGGTAACAGAAAACTAGCAGAGCCCACTCTTCATCTTTCAGGAGAAAATTAGCTCCTCAGTTAAGGACTTTCAGGTGAATCCTAAAGTTGAAAGAAGAGAGAAGCTCTGCAGGGTCATAACTCCAATGAATCCATTCCTGGCCTCAAGCAACAGTTCAGTGATTTGCATAACGTCACACTAGAGATAGGCTGTAAAGCCTAATTCCCTGCCTTCATATCTAATTTCAGTTCTGTCAGTTAGTACCAAAAGAATAAAAGTTAATATGACTAATAAACAAGTAAGACCTAAAAAGGACTAGGGTAAAATTCCATGGGATAACCTATACTGGGAAATTTTGAAGGACATCCTAAAACTCAACAGTGTCTGTTTCTCTTTGTTCATACCAACAGGATTTCTAATTCCTTTAGAGTAACTGAAGATTTGTGGGCTTGCCTCAGCATGTGGTATGGAAAGAGCAATAAGACTTCATCTTAATCCACAGTGGGCAAAAAAAGGGCATAAACTAAGGTCTAGAGCAGTGGGTGATGGGAGAAGAAAAGGTAGTAGGTAGGCCAATTATTTGGCTCCACAGAAATAGAGCAATAGTAAATAGGATATCTGAATTGTTTTCCCTTAGAAACACTGGTCTTCATGGTGGTAATGTCACTAAAACCTAAATTAGTATGCTACTATGCTTCCCCTATGTTCCAGTTTTGCTTGGCTTCTGTGGAGTGGTCTAGAGACTAGGCAGCATGATGCATTGTAAAGAGTGATGGATTTGGAGTCAAGCGATCTGGGCCTGAACACCATCTCTGGCACTTACTACCTATGGGACCATGCACACCTCTTTGTGTTTTAGTTTCCTCTTCTGTAAATTAAAAATGGACTCAACAGCCTCTAAACTCTCTAATTTTCATCCAATACTGAAATTCTACCTTTGCTACTTATTACTTGTGCGATCTTGGATACATCACTTAAATTATCTTTAAATGTTTCATTTTGGGGGGCAGGCAGAGCCAAGATGGCAGAGTAAAAGCAGGATAAATACCTGTAAAAAATTACTCTAAACAAATTCTAGAGCATGAAAACCTACGAAATGACAGAGTGAAGCAAATTTCCAGTCCAAGACAACCTGGAAGGTCAACAGGAAAGGTTTGTTGCACCAGTCTGAGAAAGGTGCACAGTCCAGTGTAAAATGTGCCAAAACAGCTAGAACCTCAGCAAACCAGAAGCAGGCCTCAGGGGACCAAATCACTAGCAGCTGTGGCAATTTCCAGACTTCTCAACCCATAAACACCAAGGACAACTAAGAAGGTGTAGCACCAATGCAATATTTACAGCACCTGTGATCACAATAAGGACTGTGACTATACGTATCACATGATGTTCAATCGCAAAAGATACCAGACTCTCCAGATAGAAGATAGAACCAAAGGATTTATTTAGACACCAGAAAACTAAATCCCAAAACCAGTAAGCCGATTCCATCATAATACCAAAGATATTCAGAAGCCATGACAATGCTTAGAGCCACAGCATCCATTAGCCTTCCCACAAACCAATACAAGGTCAATATTGACTCACAAAACTCTCTTTCCCTAAGCTCCTCTGTCCACAACTGTCTCTAGCTGTCTGGATAGCTCTCTGACAGCCTCTTGTAGGCTCTGCTTCTCCTCAGCAAAGTCCTCTCATCACAGGCTCCATGGGACCCCATTCAGCCTATCAGGGGGCAGAGTTTATCTTCACAGCCAGGGAAGCTTCAAACTCCCCCCTACATCTATTAAGGGGCAGGAAAGATCTTCAAATTACCATTACCATTACAGACGGCAAGTAGGAAAGGTCTGTCAGATATGGGTGAAAAAGAAGCCCAATCTGGCCCCAGCCCCAGGGTGGAGTCCAGCAATGGCTGCTTCTGAAGTTCTTAGACCAAGGAAAGTGGGGCAATTGAGGCGCTGATCAGAGGGGGACTGCAAAAGTCTCTTTGCTGGCACTCATGAGACAGGATTCTATTGCCTTGACCATGCTTGGATCTGGGTCACAGTCCTGGGTGGTGGTCCTGGTGCAAGGAGGAGCGCTGGCATGGCAAAGTTTGTGTTAGTGGTGAAGAGGAAATCTTCCTCACAGTTCAAGACAGAAAAGAGTGCTTGTGGTCACTTACAGACTGGAGCACAGGCCAGGAGAGTAGTAAACACTTCTCTTTACATCATACCACCTTGGAAGAACTAGAAGTATCTCTGAAAACAGGTACACAAAATCCCTGAAACTTGGGATAGCCTCCAAACTGGAAACAGAGTCCTAGTGAACAAAGAGTTTAAAAAGTCAGTAATTGGCTGGGGAAATGAGCAAAGAGTAGGAAAAAAAGCAGACTATAGAATTTTACTTTGGTGACAAAAAAGATTAAAACATAAAACCAGAAGACAACAAAGTCAAAGCTTCTAAATCCAAAGCCTCCAAGAAAAATGTGATTTGGTTGCAGGCCATGGAAGTGTTCAAAAAGTATTTTGAAAATCAAATAAGAGAAATAGAGTAAAAATTGGGAAGAGAAATGAGAGTGGTGCAAGGACATCAGGAAAAAATGAGTCAACAGTTTGCGAAAGGAGATCCCAAAAAAGTACTGATGAAAATAATACCTTAAAAAAAATAGACTAATTTGGGCGCAGCTAGGTGGTGCAGTGAATAGAACATGAGCCCTGGAGTCAGGAGGACCTGAGTTCAAATTTGGCCTCAGACACTTAACACTTACTAGCTGTGTGACCTTGAACAAGTCACTTAACCCCAATTGCCCTACCTTCCCCCCTCCAAAAAGAAAAACAGAAAAAAAGGGAAAAAATAGACTACCCCAAATGTCAAAAGGGGTCCAAAAAGTCAATGAGGAGAAGAATGCCTTAAAAAGCCAAATTGGCCAAATGGAAAAAAGCTCACTGAAGAAAATGATTCTTTAAAAATTAGAGTGGAACAAATGGAAGGTAATGATTCTGTGAGAAATCAAAAATATTATAAAACAAACAAAAAGAATGAAAAAACAGAAGACAATGTGAAATATCTCCATTGTTGGAAAAACAACTGACCTGGAAAAATAGCTCCAGAAGAAAAAAATTTTTAATTATTAGACTACCTGAAAGACATGATCAAAAAAATCTTTCAAGAAATTATCTAAGAAATCTGCCATGATATTCTAGAACAAGAGGGTAAAAGAGAAAGGGAAAGAATCCACCAATCACTTCATGAAAGAGATTCTAAAAGGAAAGCTCCTAGGAATATTGCAGCCAAATTCCAGAGTTCCCAGGTCAAGTAGAAAATATTGTAAGCAATCAGAAAGAAACAATCAAGTATTATGAAAACACAATCAGGATAACAGAAGACTTAGCAGCTCCTACATTAAGGAATTAGAGGGCTTGGAATATGATATTTGGGAGGCCAAAGGATCTAGAATTAAAACCAAGAATCACCTACCCCCCAAAAAAACTGAGTATAATCTTTCAAGCAAAAAGATGGATAGTCAGTGAAATAGAATTTGATTCAAGCATTCTTGATGAAAAGACCAGAGCTGAATAAAATCATAAGGAACTTATTAAAGTTGAATTGTTTACATTCCTCCATAGAAAGATGATAATTGTAACTCATGAGACTTTTCTCAGTATTCACACGCACACACATACACACACAAGTTAGGGAGGAGAGAGAGAGAGAGAGGAAGGAGATGGAGAGGGAGGGGAGAGAGAAGGGGGAGGGAGGGAGGGAAGGAGGGAGAGAGAAGGAGAGAGAGACAGAGAGAGAAAGAAAGAGAAAGAGAAAGAGAGAAAACACTACAGGGTGAGTTGAATATGAAGGAATAATATCTAAAAAATAAAATTAAGGGGTAAGAGAGGAACATACTGGGGCAAGGAGAAAGGGAGAGCTAGAATGGAGTAAACTATCTCACAAAAAAGAAGCAAGAAAAAGCTTTTACTGTGGAGGGGAAGAGCAGAGAGGTGAGAGGATTTGGCTTAAAGAGGGAATAACATACACACTCAATTGGGTATGGTAATCTATTTTACCCTACAGGGAAGTAGGGAGGAAGGAGATTTTAAAAAAGGGGAGATAATAGAAGGAAGGCAGTTTGGGGGAGGGGGTAATCAGAAGCAAACACTTTTGACAAGGGACAGGGTCAGAGGAGAGAGTAGAATAAATGGGAGACAGGATAAGATGGAGGGAAATATAGTTAGTCTTTCACAACATGACTATTATGGAAATGTTTTGCATGACTACACATGTATAACCTATATTGAACTATTGCCTTCTTAATGGGTAGGGAGGGCAGAAGGAAGAGAATTTGGAACTTTTAAGAGTTTGGGGGGGTTGTTTTTGCTTTTTGGAGGGAGGAATGCAGGGCAATTGGGGTTAAATGACTTGCCCAAGGTCACATGGCTAGTAAGTGTTAAGTCTCTGAGGCCACATTTGAACCCAGATCCTCCTGACTCCAGGGCCAGTGCTCTATTCACTGTGCTGCCTAGCTGCCCCAGTAACTTTAAGTTTTAAAAACAAATGTTAAAAATTGTTCTTACATGCGGCTGTGAAATAAGATATACAGGCAATGAGGTATAGAAATTTATCTTGCCCTACAGGAAAATAGAAGGAAATGGAATGAGAAGGAGGGGGGGAGAGGTGATAGGCAGGAGGGCAAATTAAAGGAAGAGGTGATCAGAATGCACTCCATCTTGGCATAGGGGAAGGGGAAAGATAGGGAAAAAATTTGGAACTCAAAAACTTGTGGAAGTGAATACTGAAAACCAAAAAATATATATATATTTGTCTAGCCATTTTTGTAGGCCAAGCTACTCCTGCACTTGGGTGTGACTCTTTCCCTCTAGAGAATGATTTTGCATGAAAATAGCAGGTGCGGACCCCAATGATACTCTGTCAATTCACTGCCCCACTATTGCTACTGGCTTATTTTCCTAGAGTAACTCCAGTATTCTCCATCCTCTGAAAATCTATAAAATTAAAACAATAACTCATTTCTAACGCTAAGCCCCCAGTCAGAAAATGCACTCTGGCAAAATACTGCAGTTTTAAATCTCTCTTCCTCTTCCATCCTCATTTTCTCAGATTATCCTCTCAAAGTTGCATTTAAAGAATAATACACACGGTTTAGCAATTCAGTTGGTTAACAACTTTATTGCATTTTCCAACTTAGAAGACAGAGTAAAGTTTAAACACAAAGGGGTAAATAAACTTTTAAAAACACCATTTTAAAAAACTACCCATCTTCAGTAGCAAGTATCAGAATCATAAAGAGGAAAAGAAACGAGAGAAGGAAAATAAAGAATCATTGCCTTTAGTATGCAGTTCTATTGGGTTTCTGCAACATAGAATCTTCTGAATGCCTTATGCATGAGTCAGAGGATTTAAGAACTGGCCACCTATGAGTGCAACCTTTCTTGTTCTTCTATGGTGTTTATGTCTGTAATTCTTTCCCTCTCCCAGATATTTCTGCTTATTTCTTTTTCTCTTCCCAAACTTCAAAAAATATTAGGGGCTAAATTATGAATCCAAGTTAAACTGTCTGCCACTCCCAAGGTCAAGGCAAAATGCCCTGAGGTTTTTCTTTGGGATACAAGGAAGAAAACACTAGGAGATTCCTTTCCTTCCAACAGACATTCCTCTGTAGGGGCCTAATCTCTTTGGCAATGATGGGAGAAGGGTGGTAAAGACAATAATTTTTTTTGTCCTCTAAGGATTCAAAATGTTGTTGCATATCCTAGTTCTCATAAAACTACCAAGAAGAGGGAAATATTATTTGTCTTCTGTTCTTCAGGAGTAAGACTTCTTATTCCAGTTTAATTAAAAGTGCGTCTGAGTGTTGTCTTCATTTGTATTGTTCCAGTTATTCTGTATACCATTTCTTTGATTCTCCTTAATTTGCTCCACATTGTATTGACAGTCAATACAAGATTTCTCATGTTCCTCTGAATCTTTTTGTAATGTTAATGGGAATTTGAAGGTCTTCCCTGCCTCCTAATAGACTGAATATAATCACATGGAGCCTGTGGTGAGAGGAGTTTGCTGAAGGGTGGAGCAGAGTCCATAGGAAGCTGGGAGTCAAAGCAGTTAGATCTAGAGGGAGGTCAGGATGCACCCAAGTAGACAGCTAGATCTGTGAGTGTTTGTTTGTGAGAAGGTTAAAAGATGGTTTGACTTTCTGCTGTGCTATGGTGTATTAACTTCTTTGTTGCTATGGTGGATTCAATTTTCTGGTCTAGGGATTTGGCTACCTGGTGTCTGAATAAATGTTTTGCTTATGTCTTCTATATAGAGAGTCTGTTATAGTTTGCAATTTAGAACTATGCTGGTATATTCACAGTCACTGTTGGCACTGTGAATATTGTGTTGGCACTACATTTAGCAATGAGGATAGGGTTGTGAAATATTTGACCTCTATTTGGAAGCAGAAAGACTTTAGAAGAAAAAAAATGGATATCCCAGGATAGAAGGAATTACCTTATTCCTCCCAAGCAAGGGAATGGACTAAAAGTACAGGGCTCTGTGAAAACTGGCAATTAAGGTTACAGAAGGGAGAACCTAGAGATTTAGAAAAATGTTTGCAAGGAATACCAATAAAATTAGGGAAAGAACTAGAAAGGATGTGTAGAAGAGACTGAGTTTTACTAATATGTTACTGTATTGTATGTAAACGCAGAAACAGGCTGGTGGAAGAGAAAACTCAGATGGAGAGGAAGTTAACTGATTTGTATAGGAAATTATCTTTGTTATAGCATTGAGGCCCTTCTTTAGAAGAGCAAGCTGGAGGGTCTCAGGTGTGTTTGGCTCAGAAAAAAGAAGCAAAAAATTAGCAAGAGGAATGTGCATGCCCCACTAATACAGACTGAGCCTAGTTGCCATGACAACAGCTGCCAGGAGAGTGTGTGGATGGAAAATGATACAATGTTAAATGAAGAGGCTTTTACAAGGGCAGAAGTTCAACCCATACTAAGAAGAAAGCAAGAGAACAATGGGGGCCAAGCAGAGTTCAGGGAGATGATTGAGAATTTCACTGCATGAGAGGTTACTGATATAAAACAGATTCACCCAAAGAACTGGAGAGTTGTTAGTGTCAATAGATGGTAAAAATCAGTGATGAAGGAGCTCTAGGAGTATGGATAGGTAGTATGGATTGCTGGAAACTTATAAGAATTAGTCAAAATATTTTTGTACACCAAGTTTTTAGAGATTACCGTATGGAAGGAGGTAACAGTATGAACAATATGTTAGTTTTAGTTGTTGAGGGATGCAATAAAACGTATCCCACTGATTCTATGTGGCCTAGTATAGAGAGACTCTGGTACTCAGAGACTGCATGAGAAAGTTAAAACGTGGAGGTAATAAAGACAGCTATCACGGTCAGAGATATAAATATGTATAATGATATCCCCTTAGCAGTTCCCCATTGAAAAATTGTAGAGAAGAAAGCTCTTCCTGCTTATAAGCACCTAATTCTGTCTCTATTAATT
>CM053593.1:240331947-240345573 GCA_028646575.1 Pseudocheirus occidentalis | reverse complement strand
AGAGAGAGAGAGAGAGAGAGAGAGAGAGAGAGAGAGAGAGAGAGAGAGAGAGAGAGAGAGAGAGAGAGAGAGAGAGAGAGAGAGAGAGAGAGAGAGAGAGAGAGAGAGGAGTAAATAGCCAGTGGATACAATGACAGAATAGACTGAAGAGAAAAGAATTGCTTACTGCTCTCTTGAGAGCAGGGGTAGATTTTTGAAGAATTGATGGTATTCCAACTAATGAACTACACAAAATGTCCCAAGAAAAGGGACTTGATATTAGACAGAACAGAGAAGTATGAACTGCCCCCTACAGATCTTCCTGAACCATTGAATCCAAGTTTGTCACACTGGGACAGGTAGAAGTAGTCAATATGATGAATTTATGGCAGTGCATCAAGTCATTAAAACAGAACAAGAAGTATAGTGCCACTTGTTTACTGATTCATGGGTCATAGCTAATGGGTTAGCTACATGGATGCCCATGTAGAAAAATCAAAATTGAGAAATTCATGGTAAAAAAAAAAAGTCTGGGGCAAAGAATTGTGGGAAAGGTGATATTGTAACTGTTGTTTATTGAGGAGAAGATCATTACCAAATTGTACTTTTAACTCATACATTCTATTGTGAACAAGGCTATGACAGTGAGTTCACAAACTCCAGAAGCACAGCTGATCCTATATCTACTTCTCTTTGGCTTTTTGTCCATTAAACTTGCTTGCAAGATTTGTTTCCTGCAGGATCAATACCCTCCACCTTCAGATGGGTGATTGCTTAAGTGAGATGTTGCCCTCTGTCCACGACCAAGCTCCAGATGCCAGTTAAAGAACTGACCTCTCAGATGGGACCTTGTGGGATAACTCTACATTCAATTTCAGCATGATGCAGCTACGAGAAAAGAGACCTTCACCCCTTACCCCAAGATTTTGAGCGCCATTCATTTGAGGAGGGAATGATGAGGTGTTTGTGCTCAAGCCCCACCCTAAGACACTGGTTTATGTGCTTATTTTCTGTTATCCCTATTATAGAGTTGTAAAGTTCTGTTGACACCAGTTACCCAGACAGTTACCCCTATATAATGAAATTCATTGTTAATGTATTTTTGCTATGTAAGGGATGCAAAAGATATTGGGGCTGAATGTAATGGTAATGGGAATTTGAAGATCTTTCCTGCCCTTTAATAAGCCTAAGGGAATTTGAATGTCTTCCCTGCCCCAATAGGCAGAGAAGAAAAAAAACATAAGTTATTCAATAAGGTTAAACTGTTTATATCTCTACATGGGAAGATGATGCCTATAACTCTTAACTGTATCTCCATTAGAGTAGCAAGAAAAAATATACATAGACAGAGGGTGAAAGTATAAATTGACTTTGATGGGATGATATAAGAAAAGGGATGAGAAAGATGATTGCACTGAGATAAAAGGAAAGAGAGAGGCATAACAGAAAAAAGCATATCATGTTATATCATATTATAAATTATATCAGGCACAAAAGACCTATTACAGTGGAAGGAAAGAAGGGGGGAGGTGAGCATTGTTAAAATCTTATTTTTAACAAATTTGGTTCAAAGAGGGAATAAAAGACACAATCAATTAGGCATAGAAATCTGTCTTACTCTGTAGGGAACTAGGAGGGGAGAAGGAAGTTCTCTTAAAGAAAAAGTTATATGTGTTAAAGGAGAAAATAACGAAACTCTATTAGTGTGGGACCTCAACTGTCCCCTCTCAGAATTTGATAAATCCAAGCAAAAAATAAACAAAAAAGAAGTTGAAGAGATGAATAGAATCTTAGAAAAGTTAGATATAATAGACTTCTGGAGAAAAATGAATGACAATAGAAAAGGATATATCTTTTTCTCAGCAGTATATGATACCTACACAAAAACTGGCCATGTATTTGGACATAAAAAATACAAAATCAAATTTAGAAAACACAAAATATTAAATGAATCCTTCTCCAATCATAATGCTATAAAATTACATTCAACAAATGACAGTAGATAGATCAAAAATTAATTGGAAATTAAATAATATAATCATAGAGAACAAGTGGGCCAAAGAACAAATCACAGAAAGAAGCAATAATTTCTTTTTTTTTTTTTTTGAGGGCAGTTGGGGTTAAGTGACTTGCCCAAGGTCACACGGCTAGTTATTTGTGTTAAGTGTCTGAGGCCGGATTTGAACTCAGGTACTCCTGACTCCAGGGCCGGTGCTCTATTCACTGCGCCACCTAGCCGCCCCCAAGAAGCAATAATTTCATTAAAGAGAATTACAACTATGATACAGCATACCAAAATTTATGGAATGCAGTCAAAGCAGTACTTAGAAGAAAATATATTTCTCTAAATTCTTACGACAATAACATAAAGAGCAAATCAATGAGTTGAGCATGCAACTAAAAAAAAATTAGAAAAAGAAAAAGCTAAACAATTCCTATTAATCAGCACATTGTAAATCCTGAAAACAAAGGTGAGATTAAAATATTTAAAGTAAGAAACTTTTTGAGCTAATAAATAAAATTAGGAGCTGGTTTTAGGGGTGGAGGAAACAGTAAGATAGATAAGCCGTTGGTTAATTTTATTTTGAAAATAAATAAAGAATACCAAATATCCAGCATTAAAAATGAAAAAGGTGAATTCACCACCAACAAAGAGGATATTGAAGCAATTATTTGGTAATATTTTTGCCCAATTATATGCCAATTTATCTGACAGTCTGGGTGAAATTAATGAATATTTACAAACATATAAATTGCCAGATTAACAGATGAAGAAATAAAATATCCAAATAGTCCTGTTTTAGAAAAAGAAATTGAACAAAAGAAAAAGAAATTGAGAAAAATATCCCCAGGGTCACATAAGTTTACAAGTGAATTTTACCAGACATTTGAATAACAATTAATTCCAATACTATATAAATTATTTGAAAAAATAGGGGGAGTCCAACCAAATTCCTTTTATGACTAAAATATGGTGCTAATACCTAAACCAGGAAGAGCTAAAACAGAGAAAACATCTAGAGACCATTTCCCTAATCAATATTGATGCAAAAAAATTAAATAAAATTCTAGCAAGGAGACAATAGCAATATATCATAAAGATTATATACTATGACCAGGTGAGATTTGTACCAGAAATGCTGGGCTGGTTTAATACTAGGAAAACTATCAGCACAATAGACCACATCAATAACAAAAGCAGCAGAAATTATATGATTATCTTGATGCCAAAAACTCTTTTGATAAAATACAGTACCTATTCCTATTTAAAAGAGTGGAGAGCATAAGAGTAAAGGGAGCACTCCTTAAAATGATAAGCAGTCTCTATCTAAAACCATTCACAAACAATATCTGTAATTGGGATAAGCTAGAAGTCTTCCCAATAAGATCAGAGGTGAAACAAGGATGTCCATTATCACCACTATTATTCAATATTGTACTAGAAATGTTAACCTTAAAGAAAAGAAAAAGAAATGAGGGAATAAGAATAGGCAATGAGGAAAGAGAGCTATCATTCTTTGCATATGATATGATGGTATACTTAGAGAGCCTAGAGATTCAACTAAAAATTACTTGAAATAAATAACAACTTTAGGAAATTTCAGGACTTAAAATAAACCAACATAAATCATCAGCATTTCTATATATTACCAACAAAGCCCAGAATCAAGAAATAGAAGGAGAAATGCCATTTAAAATAACTGTAGATGATATAAAATACCTGGGAGTCTACTTGCCAAGGCAAACACCAGAGCTATATGAACACAATTACAACATACTTTTCACACAAATCAAATCAGAACTAAACAATTGGGAAAATATCAATTACTCATGGGTAGGCCAAGACAATATAATAAAATGTTAATCCTGTCTAAATTAATTTACTTATTCCATGCCATGCCAATCAAATTACCAAAAATTATTTGATACTGCTAGAAGAAAATATCAAAATTCATGTAGAATAACTGAATGTCAAGAATATCAAGGGAATTGACAAAAAACAAATCAAAACAAAGGAAGATGGCCTAGCAAATACCAGATCTCAAACTATATTATATAGTGGCAATCATCAAAAATATCTGGTAATGGTTATGAAATAGAGTGGTGGATCAGTGGAATATATTAGGTACAGAAGACAGTATAGTAAACGATTAAACTTAAAGATTACAGTTTCTGAGATAAGAACTCACTAGTTTGAGAAAAACTAGGAAAACTGGAAAAGAGTATGGCAGAAACTAGGCATAGATCAACATCTTACACCATATACCAAGTTAAGGTCACAATGGGTACACGATCTAGACATAAAGAGTGATACCATAAGCAAATTAGGAGACCAAGGAATAATTTACCTGTCAGATCTATAGAGAAGGGGAGAATTTATGAATGAACAAGTAATAGAGAGCATTACAAGATATAAAATGCACAATTTTAATTGTATTAAATTAAAAGAGTTTTACACAAACAAAATTAATGCAAGAAGGAAAGCAGAAAACTGGGAAACAATTTTTATAGTCAGTGTCTCTGATAAGTGCCTCTTTTCTCAAATATGAACTGAGTCAAATTTATAAGAATACAAGTCATTCCCCAATCAATAAATTGTAAAAGGATATGAACAGGCAGTTTTCAGATAAAGAAATCAAAGCTATGTGGAGTTATATGGAAAAATGCTCTAAATCACTACTGATTAGAGAAATGCAAATTAAAACAACTCTGAAGTACCACCTCATGTTTATCAGATTGACTATATGACAGAAAAGGAAAATGATAAAAGTTGGAAAGGATGTGGGAAAATTGGGACACATACTGTTGGTGGAGTTCTGAATCGATCCAACCATTCTGGATAACAATTTGGAAATATGCCCAAAGGGCGATAGAAATGTATATATCCTTTCCTCCAGCAATACCACTACTAGCTTTATATCCCACAGACATTATAAAAAAAGGGAAATGGATCTACATGTACAAAAATATAGCAACTCTTTTTGTAGTGGCAAAGAATTGGAAACTGGGGAAATGACTAGACAAGTTGTGGTATATGGATGTAATAGAATACTATTGTGTTGTAAGAAATGATGAACAGGTAAATTTCAGAAAAACCTGGAAAGTCTTACGTGAATTGATACAGAGTGAAGTGAACAGAACCAAGAGAACATTATACACAGTAATAGTAACATTATACAGTAATCAAATTATTAACTTAGCTCTTCTCAGCAATATAATGATCCAAGACAATTCCAAAAGACTCTTCACGAAAAATGCTATTCACATGGAGAGAAAGAACTAATGGAGTCTAAATGTAGATCAAAACATACTATTTTCACTTGATTTTTTCATTTTTTTTTCTTTTGCTCTGTTTCTTCTTTTATAACATGACTAATATGGAAATATGTTTCATACAATTGCACATATAAAAGATGTCAAACTGCTTAACATTTTAGAAAAGGGGGAGAAAAATTGGAACTCAAAATTTTATTTAAAATGATTGTTAGAAATTATCTTTACACATAACTAAAGAAAACAAAATACTATTTTAAATTTTTTTAAAAAATTATTCTCAGTTAATTCATCTTTAAAATAAGGGTGTTGGACCAGATAATCTCTAAAAGTTCTTCTAGTTCTAAATAATATGATCTATGACCTAGTTACTATATATGCCATTTTCCATGGGGCCTCAGTTGTAAACAAATTCTTTCAGAGACAGCATGGTATTATTGTGTGGTAGACTCCCAAGTATTTTATATTGACTACAGTTATTTTAAATGGCATTTCTCCTTCTATTTCTTGATGCTGGGCTTTGTTGGTAATATAAAGAAATGCTGATGATTTATGTTGGTTTATTTTATATTCTTCAACTATGTTAAAGTTGTTATTTATTTCAAGTAATTTTTAGTTGAATCTCTAGGTTCTCTAGTCTTGAAGCTAGGAAGATCTGGGGCCAAATCCTGCCTCTGAGACTTACTAGCTGTGCAACCATGAGAAAGTCATTTAACCTCCTGGAGCCTAAGTTTCTTATTCTGTAAAATGGAAATAATGCTCTTAAAACCCACCTTCATGCACTGACACGAGGCACTAACAAGATAATGTGTGTAAAGTGCTTTACAAACTCTAAAGCATTATTTGTCAAATATTGTTGGTAAATACGTCAGATATCATATGTAAATATGAATTTCAACTTATGCATAATTTGGATACTGACTGTACTATTTCCCAGTTAAGTGAGGAAAATATTTAGGTATTAGCATTGCTTGCAGCTTACTAATTGTCACCACCTGCAGATCAGTTCCTGAGCCCAGCTCAGTAGCTGACCTAATATATTATATTCAAGTAATAGAAATGCCTACACAGAATTCTTTACTTGAGACATTTTTGCCTTTTCTATGTAGAGTTGTCACTCCCATATTACATCAATTTAGAAGTCAATACCTTCATGTTTCCCCTTGCCTTTTATCCCTGTGGATAAAAAATAGACTCTGTAAGCATAAGTACATATTCTGTGCTTTAGAGCATATTAGCAGAACCCAATGCAACAATAGAGGGAGAAAGGGAATGGTGTGGCACTCACAGCTGCAAAACAAGAAGAGATCTGGCTTTTACAGGATTTCTAGCTATAAATAGTTGCCAATTAAAGCACTTGTCCAAATACTTGATTTTGTTCAAAGTCTCTCTGCATCTATTTGTCAACAAAAAGACAAAGAAATGTCCTGAGAACTTATTTTGTCAGTCAACAAACATTTTAAAAGTGCTTCCTAGGACCCACAAGTACAAAACTATTTATAGCAGCTCTTTTTGTGGTGGCCAAGAATTGGAAATTGAGAGGATGTCCATCAACTGGGGAATGACTGAACATGTTGGGGTATATGAATGTATTGGAATGCTACTGCAATATAAGAAATGATGAGACTTATATGAAGCGATGCCAAGTGAACGGAGCAGAACCAGGAGAACATTGTATATACATATAACAGCCACACTGTGCAATGACTGACCTTGATACACTTAGCTCTCCTCAGCAATGAAAGAATCTAAGACAAGTCCAAAAGATTCATGATGGAAAATGCTATCCACTTGCAGAGAAAGAAATTTGGAGTCTGAATGCATATGGAAGTATACTATTTATTTGCTCTCCTTTTTTTGCTTTTTGGAGGAGGGAGGGCAGGGCAGTTGGGGTTAAGTGACTTGCCCAAGGTCACACGGCTAGTAAGTGTTAAGTGTCTGAGGCTGGATTTGAACTCAGGTCCTCCTGACTCCAGGGCCAGTGCTCTGTTCACTGGGCCACCTAGATGACCCTCTCCTTTTCTTTTGTTGTTTTGTTTTATTTCTTCTTTCTCATGATTCCTCCTATTAGTTGTAGTTCTTCTTTACACTATGACTAATATGAAAATAGGTTTATTACAAATGTGTAAGTAGAGCCTATATCAGACTGCATGCTATCTTGGGGAGGGGAGAGCAGAAGGTGAGGGAGAAAATTAAAAACTCAAAATCTTATAGAAGTGAATATGAAAACTAAAAATTAATCAATTAGTTATCAAAAATAAAGTGTTTCCTATGATACACATTATGCTAAGTACTGAGAATACCAATAAAGACAAAAATAGAAAAACTTTCCCTGCCTTCATGGAGTTTATATGCTATTGAGGGAGATGCAAGTTAGAAGGGATGGAACATGAATGAGAAAGGCTCACAAGCCTGGGGACACTGGAAAGTCCCTCTGCAGAAGGTAGTGTCTGAGTTGTGTCTATAAGGATAGCAAGAGGCAGAGGTGAGGATCCTAGGCAGGGGGAATAGAGAATGTAAAGGTATGGACACAGGAGACAAATTATTCTGTGCAAGGAATAGCAAGTATCACTAGGCTGCAGAGTGTATATAAGTAAATCAGTTAATAAACATTTATGAAGTACCTACTATATGTCAGGCACTGTGCTAAGCCCAGGAGATACAAAGAAAAGCAAAATATATTCCCTATCCTCAAAGGGCTTATAGTCTAAGGGGAATGAAGGGTTAACATGCAAACAACTATTAACAAATAAGCTTTATGCAGGATAAACAGAAAATAATCAACAAAAAGAAGGCACTAGAATCAAGAGGGACTGAGAAAGGCTATCTGTAGAAGGTAGAATTTTAGCTGAGACTTAAAGAAAGACAGGGAAGACAGGAGGTAAAGAAGAGGAGGAAGAGCATTTGATGCATGAAGGTTAGCCAGTGAAAATGCCTGAAGATGGGAGATTGTCTTGTTTAAAGAATAGCATGAAGGACAGTGTCATTGGATCAAAGAATATGAGAGGTATATGGGAGGATTCAAGACAAAATAAAGATGAGAAAGGTAGGGAAGAGCTAAGTTATAACAAGCTTTGAACAACTAACAGAGGATTTTAAAAGTTGATCCTACTGATGATAGGGAGCCACTAGAGTTCACTGAATAGGAGGGTGACATGGTCTGAGCTGCACTTAAGGAAGATCACTTTGACAGCTAAATGGAGGATAAATTGGAGTGGGAAGAGACTTGCGGCAAGCAGATCAACTAGCACACTATTGAAACAATTCAGGCATAAGGTAATGAGGTATTGCTCCAAAGGAGTGACAGAGTCAGAGGAGAGAAAGGGACATATACAAGCAGCGGTTCTCAAGCTGTGGGTTATGTCCAATTTGTAACAATGAAAATACATCCTGCATATCTACATTACAATTCATAACAATAGCAAAACTACAGTTATGAAGTAGCAACAAAAACAATTTTATGGTTGGGGGTCACCACAGCATGAAGAACTGTATTAAAGGGTCACGGCATTAGGAAGGTTGAGAACCACTGTATACAAGAAATGTTGCAAAGGCAGAATCAATAGACTTTAGATTAGATGCTGGGGGAGGAAGTGAGAGAGAATGCGGGATCAAGGAAAACAGTTTGGGAGCCTGGGGATTGGGAGAATGTTGATGCCATTGAGAATAATAAGGAAGTATGGAAATAGGTAAGGTTTGGAGAGATAGATGAGTTCAGTTTTGGGCCTGTTGAATTTAAGATATCTATAGCTGAGACTTAAAGAAAGACAGGGAAGACAGGAGGTAAAGAGGAGGAAGAGCATTCAGTGCATGAGGGTTAGCCAGTTAAAATGCTTGAAGATGGGAGATTGTCTTGTTCAAAGAATAGCATGAAGGACAGTGTCATTGGATCAAAGAATATGAGGGATATATGGGAGGATTCAAGACAAAATAAAGATGAGAAAGGTAGGGAAGGGCAAATCTTACAATTATCTACAGTCTACATATTATGTTTACAATTCAAGGTGTCTAAAGTAGTTGAAGATGTAAGACTGTAAGTCAGCAGAGAGGTTAGAGCTAGAAAAGAAGATTTGAGAATTGTCAGGATAGAGATGATAATTAAATCCACTGGAAATGAGATGATCACCAAATGAAATAGCATAGAGGGAGAAGAGGGCTTAAGATAGATCCCTCGGAGACACCCACAGTTAATGGAGATGACTTGAATGCAAATTCAACAAAGGAGGCTGTAGAAGGATCAGTCATATGGGGAGGAGAACCAGGAGAGAGTAGCAAGCAGAAAGCCTAGAGAAAAGAGAATATCAAGAATAGGGGTACTGACAGTGTCAAAAGCTTCAGAGAGGAAGGATGAGAAAAGGCCACTGGATGTGGCAGCTAGATCATCAGTAACTTTGGAGAGCAGCTTCTATTAAATGACAATATTCAAAGCCTGATTGTAAAGAATTAAGAAGAGAATGAAAGGAGAGGAGAAGCATTTATTGTAACCAACCTTCCCAAGGACTTTAGCCACAAAAGGGTGGAGAGATGTGGAGTGATAGCTGGAAGAGATGGATTATTTGGGGGGAAGGGTGTTTGAGGACAGGGTATAAATATGCACATTTGTAGGGTATGAAGAAAGCAGTCAGTGTAATATGGGACAGATTGAAGATAAATAACAAAGTGAGGATAATGGAGGAGGCAATCTGTTATAGAAGACAGGATAGAATAGGTTCACTTGTGTTTGTAGAGAGGTTAGCCTTGGCAAGGAGAAGAACCACCTCTTCATATGAAATAAGGGGAAAGGAGGACATAGTGGCAGAAAACATCTGGGTTTTGTGAGATGAGGAGAAGGGAAAAAGAGAGAGGTCTTGGTTAATGGCCTCAATTTCTTCAATAAAATATGAGGCAAGGCTCTCAGCTGAGAGGGTAGGATAAGGAAAGCCATGGGAGGTTTGAGGAGGGATATGAAAGTTTGAAACAGTGTTATGGAAGTGAGCTAGTGAGTTAATCAGGGAGATGTGAAAGGATTGCCTTACAGCAGCAAGAGCCTCTTGAAGTTATATAACATTTATAGTAGATACATTATGGAATCTGAGCCCTTTTCAGAGCTGCTTATGCATCTTTGATGCCCACCTTCATGCACCTTCACCTGTGGCTCTAAGAATAGAGCCCATGCAGTGACCACACCCTGATAAGCTATTTCAGCAGATGGGCAAAACCAGGTTACGGTAACTGAAAGGCCTCAAACCCATCAGTGAATTAGGAGAGTGTCTAGTCCAAGCATGTGAAAACTTCCTCCCATGCAATGGACAGATGAGAACAATTTGTTCCAATAGCCATGAAGGCAGCTAAAGTAGGCTCTGAGAGCTTGGTTGGACATTGTAGATGCCAAAGTCATCCACTGCACCATTGATGGATGGGCCATTTCTAGTCATCTTGACTTGTGTCTTACCACTGGACTCTTAATCCTCTAAGCAATTCTCAGACATGCTGTTGATCTACATTAACAAGAAGAGTTCTCTCATCTGGAAGGTCTTTATACAAATAAAATCATAGAGCCAATCTTTATGCCTGAAAGTTCTTTCAAGATCATAAGTTTAGAGCCACAAAGGACCTTAAAAGCCATTCACTCTACCACCCTCATTCTTCAGATGAGAAAATTGAGGCTCAAAGATAAGTGACTTGCCCAAGTTCAATCAGTTAATAAGTAAAAGTGCCAAGTGTCCTAGCTCCCAAAACAAGGGATCTTTGTAGCACAATGTCTTTCCTGGGAGAGAAAAAGTCAGCCTATCAAAATAGCAACTGGCAATAACCAATCTTGATCCCAGAAGACAGTTGATAAAATGCATTTCTTCCTACTGGCAAAGAACCGAAGCACAATTTGAATACTGCATACATTGTAGATGTTCTTGCTGTCCTCACTCTGTCCCTTAATCTTTTTTGGTTGTCACAAGACAGAAGAGTGAAGGAACATTAGGAAATTATTATGGTGCAAAAAAAAAGTCATCAGTATCACATTTTAAAAACAGGTGAAAAAAAAAGATCTTGCCAGTTACAGCTGTATTCACTGTAGTCTTAAAGGGCTTTCAGAGTGATGGGAGGCTGAGCATAAGGAAAATAAAAACCAAAAATAAATCTGGACAAGCAGATTTATCTTCCTTACACAGTCCTAATCTCACAGATTAAGGCCCAAGAGAGGTTTCATTTACTACACAAAATTCATTTTATAAAGTATCACTGAGTAAGATTATTTCTAATTTTTTCAAGAAGTCAGCACTAATGATTCTGGAAAAATCCCAGACCAAGACAGAAGGGACACAGCACATTGACTAAGTGCATTGACAGAGCTGTTTGTCCCAGAATCAGAATGGTAAGGCAGGTTAGCTGATTGGATTGTAAATGCTTAAGTAAGAAAGTATGAGAGTAGGCTCAGTCAGTATTGTCCCTTAGTGTCTAATTTTCACTGTAGTGGTCTAAAAACAATTCCATTTAAAGCTCTCAAAAAATTAGCATAAGCAGATGACTAATTAAGAATTCAGTGCCTGTGTCACACACCTTCACATCCCACTGGCATCTAGCAGAGGTGAGCTTCCTGCTAATGAAACATCAGCCTGAGTGGCAAACAAAGAGACCCTGGCATAGCAAACTAAATATTCATTTGTTCCTGAAGATGTCTGTGGCTCCCACAAGGGCTTTGGAGAAAATCAAATGTCAGCTGCATTGGCATCAAGTTTCTCAGTACCATCATTTTGAAACCTTTTGTTTGCCCCAGATTCAGGTTGGTTCTGTAGCAGTTACATTTAATGGTCCATACATTTCTTGCTGATGCCGCAGAAAGTCCAGAATTTCAGTGCAGTTTCAGAAGATGAACAATTCCAGTAAAGCCATAATTTATATAAAGCCCAGAGAGGTGATACAAGGTAGTACAGAGAACACTGAATTCAAGCCAAAAGATATGGGCCTGAGGCCTGGCTCTATCACTTACTAGCATGTGAACTTGGGCAGGTCACTTATAGCCTGAGTGTTCATCTATACAATGAGCATGAAATTCTTTACCTACCTATTTCCATATATTTTAAAACCCAGACTTGTAGTTTCATTAGCATGAGGACATCCCAGTGAGGAAAGTTCCTTTGCAAAAGCAAATTGTCAACTGCTCTGCAACTTTAAGAGTTGCCTGTGACATTAAGAGGTTAAGTGGCTTCCCTGAGTCATCAGAGACACTGTCAGACACTGGAATCAAACCTTGTTCTTCCTTGCTCCAAGGTCAGATCTCTAGCCACTGGACCACCTTGCCAGTCTTCTGCATCTTATGCCACAAAGCTGTATGAAGGTTGTAAGGGTCAGGGTTATACTATGAAGGCACATCACAGGATCACAGATTTAGAACCAAGAGGACCTTAGATTCCAATCTGGTCTAACCCCCTTTTTTTAACTGGTAAGGGAACTGAGGTCCAATGAAGTTAAGTGACTTGCAAGTGTGAGCACAACTTCTTGTAACCTATGTGATACTAGGCAATTGATTTAACTTTTACAAATCTCATTTCCCTCATTGACAAAAGGAAGGAAGGAAGGAAGGAACAGACAGAAGGAAGAGGAAAAGAAGGGAGGGATGAAGGAAGAGAGAAGGGAAAGAAGGAAAATAAGAAGAAAAGAAGGAAGAGGGTTGTAATGCCATGCACCAGCAGATTCCCCAAAAAAATGCTACTGTGAACAGCTTTTAAGGTTCAGATTACACAGTATAGTGAACATCTCTTTATTCCATTACAAATCAAGGCAAACATTCACAATATAATATTCACAACATTACATCTTATCACAGAAAATCACAATACGGTGTTCATAACAGCTTAACATAAGAATGGCCGCACAGTTTTCACTACAGTGACCACAATATTTAGAACAAGGAACAAAAGAATAATCGTCTAGTTTCCCTAAGGGGGAAACCTTCCTCACTTAATCATTCAATCAATTCACAATATATCAATCTTCCACTCAGGGGGCAACCATTAACTTAATCAATTCAGAATACAATAATAAAACTTCCACTCATAGGGCAACCATTAACTTAATCAGTCACTAATCTAGATTCACAATCACTAAATATCATTAATCACAAATACATTAGAAAACTACAAAACTCTCCACCCCTTGGTGTCCAGCAAACCTCAGTTTCTTCCAAGGGGAGGCCTTTTCTTCATCTTGACTCTGGGTGGTCTCTCTGATTCCCTGGATCCCCTTCCATGGTTCCAGCTCCCTCCTGAATCCAACAAAGGGTTACCTGGATTCAGAAGCAGACAGCTACCAGATTCTTGTCCAGTCCTCAGAGGTAGACAACTCCCAGGTCCTTATCCAGTCCTCAGGGCAGTCCCTGGCACACACTGAAGTTCACAG
>CM053593.1:240284729-240331447 GCA_028646575.1 Pseudocheirus occidentalis | reverse complement strand
ACCCTGAACCACTCATTACTGGAGTCTGACCTCATCTGACTCCTCCTGAAGACCCTCCCCAATCTCCTCCTCTGGACCACCCCTAGATTCCTCCCACAACCGTATTGTATATAGAACCCCATTTTCCCTCCATGTGGTGTGAGAGCGCCATGGAATACCTTGGCGTAGACTTGCTCAGTGAGAGCGTCATGAGATAGCTTAGTAGAGACTTGCTCTGTGAGAGCACCTTTAAATGGCCTAGCACCCCACGTGGCGAACTTGAACTTTCAATAAACTTAACTTTTTCCTTGGCTGAGAAGACTTGAGTGGAATTCTTTCAGCAGGACCCGGCATCTTGGTATTTTAGGGTTTCAGGCAGCCCTAACCGTCTTTGGGCTCCTCTTCAGAAGAATTGTCAAACAGAAAAAAAAAACCTTTTCTACCCACTCCAAAACTCTACCTCTACCCCCAGGTAATAACCAGAAAACCAAGGTCCTGAGGGAGATGATCTAGAAAGGTTTTGTTCTGTTTTGTTTTGTTTCAGTCCTAAACTAAGGGTCTCTGTCCATTCAATACAAGTCTAGTGAATTAAACAATTCAGCACAGAAGCTTACACTGTGAAGAGCCAGCCCAGCAGTCAAGTAACCTGCCCAGACCATTCTTGAAGCAGTTTTCCCTTTAAGGAACCACCCAAAGTTTGAGCAACCTACTCAGCCTAAAATGTCAAGCAGAAATGTTGGGCTTAGGGGCAGCTAGGTGGCACAGAATATATAGAGCACCAGCCCTGGAGTCAGGAGGACCTCATTTCAAATCCAGCCTCAGACACTTGACACTAGCTGTGTGACCTTGGGCAAGTTGCTTAACTTCAAATGCCCTGCCTTCCCCCCTCCAAAAGACAAAAAAAAAGAAACAAAGAAATATAACACCTCTTTCTTGGGATTATTGGGAGATTCCAATGAGACAAGGTATGTTAAGTACTCAAAAACCTTAAAACCCTACATAAGTCAGTCATAAGGGTGATCATGATGTTCCTTCTGTTAGTCTCAAATGAATTAACCCAGTGGATTGACATGAAGGGTCAGATGGGAGGGGAAATCTCAAACACTAAATGAAAGGAATTACTATCTGTGGTATAAATATACAGTTAAAGTCCTCAGTAAGAACCCATCTCAGAAATACTGAAAAAGATGGCTAGGCCAGATCAGCAATTAGTTCCTAACTTTGGTACTAAAAGGTACATGTTATTTGCTTTTAATAGGGGTATCAGCTTATGGGTAAATATTATACAGGTACCACTTGGGCAGTTACTTTCTCTTTGATACAACCAAACCCCCATCTTCCCAATAGTCATATGATAATATGTAGGGTTCCCTGCCTATAACTATACTCTCACTATGGTTTCTGTTGAATGTTCCTGAGTTTGTTTGCTTCCTGCAGAATTTTCTTCATGACATTACAAAAAGCATTTATTAAATACCTACTATGTGCCAAATACTTTACTAAGTTCTAGGGGAAAATAAAAGGCAATCCTTGCTCTCCAGGAGCTCACAGCTCACTAGAGGAGATGACAAGCAAACAACTATAACATAAATGAGTTATATAAATAATGAAGAATAAATTGGAAGCAATCATTAAAGAGAGGGTACTAATATTAAGGGAGACCCAGAAAGGCTACTTGCAAAAGTTGGAATTTTAGCTAGGACTTAGAACAAGTCAGATAAGCCAGTAATCTACACCCTATAGCTACAAAGTAGTTCCTTAATGTCAGGTTTACATTACTGACCCAGATGAAGATGGAAAGAATGGGAAATGGGTGTTGATAAGGCAGAGTCAAATGAGGCAAAGGGCAAAATGCCAAGAAACATAAGCTCTGACTTCCACTATACTGTTTTAGACAGAGGTCCAAGCGTTTTCAATGATGATTAATTAATCAATAAACATTTGTTAAATGCCCTCTGTGTTCTAGGCACTGTACTAAGTGCTTGGAATGGAAATACAAGAACCTTGCATGCCAATTCCATCTGGAGGTAAAAGCGGGTAACTGTAAATAGGTATTACCAAATGTGTTGAAACAGACCAATGTTGAGGGAAACCAGCACATGCTCAGTCAATGTTATGGCACTGCCTAAAGATCTCCTTTCCAGGACCACATGAGTTGAATCATGAGATTAGGGACCATCTACACTACACAGCAGTGTTAGGAGAGTTACAGAGAACACAGCAGAGAAGGTATTTGGTATTGTTCTTCCACGACTCATAATCTAAAGGTGACATAGAGACATCATTAACTGTCATTAACAATGGAGCAAATCTGTTAAAAAAAAATTCAACACAAAGGAAAAAGAAATTAAACATCATCCCAAATAATTAAGAGATCATACAGGAAACTGTATAATTTTTTTCTCTCAGAGAAGAAGTTAAATGATTCTTGCTCTCAAAAAGCTTACATGATGATCTTGGCTTTATTAAGGCCTAGAAATGACTCCCCAGGATATGAAATTCCTCTCCATTACAGCTCAGAAAATGTCTCCCAGTGATACAGAAGTTAGAAAAGCACAAATAAACTGACCATGCTAGCCCAGGAATATGAACCTTCCCTCAGTCAGGCTTAGACCCTGATCCTGATTTACCTACACTGGAAAGGTGTCCGTTTCTCTTCCTCAGCTAATTATGCCATAGACCATTTCTGTGGATGCTAAAAATTTCTGCAACCTTCACTTCATCCAGGATAATTTTGTCCAAAGTAAGTTTGTTCCCAAAAGCTATGTCAATGAAACTATCATTGCAATTTGCATTTTAGATTGTGTAACTCTCCTGCTAAGTATGAGATAATAGAAGGGAAAATGTGGACCTTGTGGTCTCTTATGGTGGCTTATGAATTCTTTGGCTTATGTAAGTAGAGAAGAAAGGAAGCCTCATGCTGTCCAAAAGAAAAAAGCTTGATACAGAATCAGGAGACTTGGGTTCAAATTCTGATTCTGAATGTATGTGACCTTGGGTGAGTCACAGAATCTTAGAACTAAAAACATCCTTAAATGCCAGATACTCCAAACCATAATCACAAAAGACCACATACCCAATAAGTGACCCTCAGCGACTTGAGTGAAGGGATACCCACTAGAATGAGGCAACCCATTCTACTTTGTTGGCTGTTAGGAAGTTTTTCTTTATGCTGAATTAAAATTTTCTTCTTGGTGACTTCCATTTATTTCTCCCAGTCCTGCCCTCTAGGGCCGTACAGAACAAATCCAATTCCTCTTCCAAGTGATAACCTTTCAAATATTTAAAGATATCGATCACATCCTCCCAAGTCTTCCCTTTTTCAGGCCAAACATTCTTAATTCTCTCACCTTGATCCTTATATGGCATCATCATGAGGCCATTCACCATCCTAGTTGCCCTTCACTAGAAACTCCAGCTTATTAATTTATTTATTAAAGAGACCCCTCCTAATCCCAGAAATTATTTGTTTTCCAGAAATTATAACAATATTCCAAATGTCTAATCACAGTAGTGCACAGGAGGTACAAAATGGCACTTTGTATTATTCTAATAATAAGTCAGCTATTTTTAGTTCCTAATATACAGTATTTCAAAGTTCACAAATTCTTTATGTATATAATGTCATTGGATTCTCTTAATAACCCAGTGAGGCAGGTGCTACTATTATCACCATTTTATAAACAAGGAAATGAAGGCAGACGAAGATTAAGTGTTTTGCCCAGGACCACAGAAATATCTGAGGCAGGATGGTGACTCAGTTCTTCAGGACTCCAGCACCCTATCTATCACACCACTAGCTGCCTCTCACATCAGTTGACAATTTGCTCTCCTATTATTCTATTTACAATTATTTGTTTCCAAAAAAAAAGGGAAATGCCCAAGTCATTTGTTTGCATTTTGATTCCTACTGAGGTTTGAGGAGGTTGCTTGCTTGCAGGTGAGAAATCAAAGGCAAAACTAGGCTAGGCTCTGCAGGGCTAAGGCTGGAGTGAGGGCTGACCTACAGAACTGCTGAACGTCCAGAAGGGAGAAGGTCCTTTGTTGTCCTCTCAATCCTCCCACTTGGAAGAACCCCGGATAATAATGAGGGCAGATGAGGACACTGCTCCCTTCTCTCTTGGTTGTTATCATGCCCACCCTCATGAAAATGGTCACCTTTCTGCCTCTATCTTACTGCAGATGTAATTGCAGCCAGCTTTTGTCAGATTCCATCTGCTACTCTTTGCCTAGTTCTCACTGCAAACAGCTTTTATGTGCAATCCTGTAACTGTTTGCTAATGATAGAAAGGCTAAACATCAAGGTGAACTCTGAGGATCTGACTCTACCTAAGAGGGCACTGCTTTAAGCATTACTGATGCTCTCTGCAACACCCCCCCCCAATTGCTTTTCTCTCTGCTTACCAAGTATAAGTAACAATGCCATATGAGTTGTCTGAGATATTGTACATTGCTACATTGAGTGATACTTTGGTTAATAATGAAGGAGCTTAGCCAAGGCCACAAGAGATAACCTTTGATATTTTGTCTCTGCCAGACGTGGCAGGACATCACGTGTCCCAGGCTTCAGCCAAAGCGATCAACTTGCGTTTGCGCTCATTTTCATACTTTTGTTCATGTTGTTATCTGTGTCTGGCATACACTCCCTACCTCGGTTCCCTGCTTCAACATGCGTATCTCCATCACTTGAGATCCTTTAAGATCCTACTCAAATGCCACCTTCTCTCGGTGGTCTTTTTGGATCTCTCAGACTAGAATGTATACTCTCTTCCTATGAACCCAGTACCTTGAATTGAGTAGACAGTTAGAAAAACATTTCTGAGTTGGATAGAAATTAATATTCACCAAGACTATAATTGGGTTAAAATAGTAACAGAATGAAAAAATTTTTTCATGGGGTGGCTCAACATTTCAAGACTGAAGAACTATTTAATTATGTTGGACATTTTGGAACCCAGAAATGTCTCATAAAATTGACTCATTTGGAAAGTAGTATTCTCTCGGCTCTTCTGCTAAAGAAGCAAAGAAGAGCCTCTTCAGAGAGAAACAGCATTTTATATGCATCCAAGGTACCCATTTACCTATAGGTAGTAAAGCAGTCACTTGAAAATATAAGTGGAAGGTCATATACAGTCAAATTTCCATACCCAGGACAGCTCTGTACACATAAGCAGTCCCTAATAAATGTTTTGTTGAATTTAATCAAATTTTGTCACAAAATAAGATTTTTACTGGCGCTTTAGTCTTACAGTATTTTTCTTTCTTTCTGACAAGAAAAAATTAGTATTTTCTTAAAGCTTAATTTTTTTTAGACAACAAAAAAGTTACCTCTATTGATGCCAGAGGAGCTGTATTAAAGTAAAATGCTTCTGTATGGTGATCATTAAGGGCTCTATTTGACCCATTTAGGTCTAGTTGTTTGGAATTATGGCAGTAGCATCAAAAAATCACTACCCTATCCATGCCTCGCTTGTACATTTTTAATGCATTAGAGAAATTCTACCAGACTGGTAGAAGGAGATCTTACCTCTTTAAGAATCTATGATTATTGAAAGACAGTCAGCTAGAAGAAGCACTTTTGAATTAATTAACAGTGAGCTGCAATTAAATACAATAGCACTTAAAGGAGTTATTGTTGGTCCCTAAAAGCACTGCTTTAGCTATAATGGATATATATCATTCTTGTTCTAGAGATGCTTATCAAGGTTAGTGATCAGGCATTCTAATTAAACAGAACAAAGCATAAAGGCGCTGCTAGAACATGAAAAATGGCTTAATGATCAGTTAATAACTGTTGTATTTTATTTGGTTGGCTGACTGTTTTATTCTAAAGCTGACACATTACTCTTTAGGTAACATATTTCACTAAGAAGGACAATGTGATAAAGTCATTTTCATTAATTTTACAATTATTGATTTTGTCTCCACTTGAAGAATAACTTAATTTTCCATAAAGTATGTTTCTATTATATCTCCTTGAAGACAAACATTTACTGCATTGCATGGACTTTCACTGCCTGCTATATAGCCACAAGCACATACAATACTTAACATCTCCATGTCATGGACAGAACAGTGAGGAGAGAGGAACTGGTAACCAAAGCACTTCTCTGAAAGCTCAATATAATGAAATATTTTTTTTCTCAGAACTTTGAAATAGCAAAGTTGAAGTTCAAAGCGCCATGATTCTTTTAAATGTGTTATTGTCAGGTTTCTGGGGAATTCAGGATGACTAACATCATTTTTTTTATTTCTTTAGAAATAGAAGCATTGAAAAACATGACCATTAATAATCATAACAGGAAAACCTATTTTCAGCTAAATACAAAAGAACAATGTCAATAAAGTATAGAAGTATTAAGGACTCTGGTTTTGGTAATTCTCCAGAAGAACTAGAGCCTTTAAAATAGGGACCTCTTGACCTTCAAAATACTAATGTGTGTGTCAGATTGGACTCTGTCTCTTTCCCCATCTCTGTCTCTGCCTGTATGTGTCTGTCTGTCTGTCTCTCTCTCACTCACACTCTCTCACACACACATACACACACACACACACACATTTTGCTGTGAAAATGTGAAAAACAGATGTGCTTAGCAAATGCACAGGTGGGTTTAATGCTAACAACAATTAACTTTGTTGGTATTTTAGATCACAAACAAATGCACTATATAAGTCATGCCCTAGGGCCACCAATATCTGGACTCATAGACTACATGTGATTTCAGAAATGGCCTTAAAAGATCAATATCTCTATGGCTAATAATACTCTCAGAATTTACAGCAGAAAATTTCGAAAAATGTTCATATCTAAGTTTCCACAACTATGGGTAACAGGACCCCTAGCTCTTACATCGCGTAGGCACTCAAGATAATAAATGTATATCAGGTAAAGGATTGCTTTTATCACACCCCACAGAAAATGCTGAAGATAAAAAGGAATTCACCAGAACCCATAAAAAGATACAGAAAACACATAAAGCAGAAGTTGTTTTGAAAGGAACTGAATTTGTCACCAGGAGGACAACATTATGGCATTCCAGTGAAATCCTTTTCCACAGGGTCTCAAGCAGTGCATCTGAAACTCCTAATGCCTCCTTGTCCACAGTCAAGGCTTCCACTTCCTTTCCTCTTATTCCTTTCTTCAACTCCCTACTAATCTCATCATTCAACTGAAATTGCTCTCTCCAAAGTTACTAATGATCTTCCTCCACCCCAGATAATCAGGGTTAAGTGACTCACCCAGGATCACACAACCAATAAGTGTCAAGTGTCTGAGTGAGACCAGATTTGAACTCATATTCTCCCTACTCCAGGGCTGTACTCTATCCATTGTGCCACCTAACTACCCCTCAATTATCTCTTAATTACTGAATCTAATTGCCTTTTTTTCAATCCTCATCCTTCCTGAGCTTTCTGAAGCTTCTGAGGCTATTGACCACTTTCTTTTCTCTAGGTTTTTGTGATACCGATCTCTCCTCATTCTCCTCCTACTTATCCAACCTCTTTTTTTTCCCCTCAGTCTCCTTTGTTGAATCTTCATCCATGTCATGTTTGTTAAATGCGGGTGTCCCCCAGAGCTCTGTCCGAGGCCCTCTTCTCTTTTCCCCCTTATGCTTATTTCACTTGATCATCTCAACAATCCCCATGAATTAAACTATCTTCTTTATGCATCCAACCTCCAGTCTCATATCTTTAATGCCTAAGAGACATTTCACACTGAATGGCTTGTAGATATATGGAGCTCAACATGCCCAGAATTGAGCATGTTATTTCCATTCCCTCAAAACCAGAAGATACATGTCATTTTTAGCTCCTCACCTCTGGCCACAAATATCCAATAAGTTGCCAAGTCCCATCATTTCTACCTTCATAACGTCTCTCATATATGTCCCTTTCTCTCCTCTGCCACTGCCACCTCTCTGGTACAGTCTGTCATCACTTCGTTCCTGGATTATTGCAATAGCCTGATGGTTGGTCTGGCTCAGTGGTTCTCAACCTTCCTAATGCCCTTATCCTGTGGTGATCCCCAACAATAAAAATATTTTTGTCGCTACTTCATAACTGTAATTTTGCTACTGTTATGAATCTATCTGATATGCAGGATGTATTTTCATTGTTACAAATTGAACATAACCCACAGGTTGAGAACTGCTGGGGCTGGTCTCCCCACTCCAGACCAGATAAAAACTGATCTTCCTAATGCATATCTAATGATGTCAATACCACCCCCACTTTAACCAATTCCAGTGGCTCTCCCTACTGTTTCTGAGATCAAATATAAAATCCTCTATTAGGTTTATAAAGCCCTCTATAATCTAGATCCTTCCAACCTGTCTAGTTCTCAAGTCTTATACCTTACACCCCATGCAGTATTCTGTAATCTAATGTCACCTGCCCCTTGCTGCTCCTCACCACAACACTCCATCTCTTTACTCTACACTTTTTCACTGACTTTCCCCCAATCATCTCCACCTCTTGCTTTCCCTTCCTTCAAGTCTCAGCTAAAATCTCACCTTCTGCAAGAAGCCTCTACCAGCCCCCTAAATGATAGTAACTCCCTCTGTTGATTATCTTCAATTTATCCTGTATCTTGTTTTACACAGTTATTTACACGTCGTCTCCCCCATTAGACTGTAAAGTCTTTGAGAGCAAGTACTGTTGTTTGCCTTTCTTTATATCCGCAGCACTTTTTACAGGACCTAATACATAGCATATACTTACCAAATGAGACTGACTATTCAGGCATCCCAGGACACCAGGTGCTTTAAAAAATGCTAACTGGCTCACTTACTATAGGTTGGACTTTCTGTGGAAGTCAATCAACAAATAATTTGAGGCTTCTGGACACGTAAGTACATTTCCATCAGACTTCACTTCCAAATAAATCAGAGTTATAGAAGGGAACAAAATATAGGTCTTCTGCTCTCTCATTTCATGATTTTAGACTTTTACTGCTCTCCAGTTTCAGGGGTGATATGGGCAATCCTCTTTTCTTAAGAGGTATGCCTCTCAGGAACTCCTTTCTCTAGACTCAAATAGTCAAATCTTGGATCTGTGCTTAATCTTGAGACATCTTCCAAGGCAGGTGCTTCCTGAGGAATCTTCCATCTCAGCCCTGAAATAGGAGTCCAGGATCACACTCCCTAGAAAATTTGGGATTAGAATATAGGATAAAATAAAAAGAGCTTTGCTTGGCATACAATATCTACCAAAAAAACTGACATGTACCTCCTTTACCACACTAATATCTTGCTATTCTTGTTCATATACTCAACGTTCCAGGATGTGTGAGATGTTCAGGGAGGACCAGCACCTCTGGTATTAGGGCTTACTGAGCCCTTTCCAGGGCTCCTCATCCACCTTTGGTATCCATCTGTCACCCAACTCTCACCTGTGACTTCAAGAAGCTGTAGCATGCCCAGTGGCCACACCCTGGTAAAGCCGTCTTGGTAAATAAGCTAAACTAGGTTGATGGTAACCAACAGGTCTCAAACCTCTTAGGGTAAGTTAGGGGGATATTTACCCCAAGCATGTGAAGACCTCCCCAGGAAGAATGGGTAGCTGAGAACAAATCACAGAGCCCAATGGGGGAGGAACTTGCTTACAGTGCAGCTTGCTTGGGGGAGGCTAGCTTGTAGGAAGCTTTCACACCTTTTGACACTAACCTAATTAGGCACTGAGTTATGAGGGTTGTAATGCATTCTGGTTCTCAAAAGTGTATATATCCTCTGAGTTTGTATTTTGCTTTGGGGGTTTGCTTGTAAGAAGGACCATTTGATTTCCTGGTCAAGACTCTTAAGTAGCTATATGTTCAGACCCCCTGACTGCTCAAATGTAAAGTCTCTCTTGATCCTGTGGTGTATGTAAAGTATATAAAGATATTGCTCTGATTCAGGTAGTCAGAGCCCTGTCTGATGGTCTTTATGCTAATTTCTCTGTTTGTATTTTCTCTGACCTTCAGGGGATTGAGTTTTCCCCTGAACTAGTGAATGTAATTAAGAGTAGGATTGTTAACCCCTTTTTGATCAGTCTTTCCTAGATAAGCAGATCAAAGAACCTGTGTTAGCAGGTCATCCTGGGTATGCTAGTGTGCTTGCTGTTATCCAATAGTCTTGATTTCTGTCTTGCCATTCGAGTTCAGTGACTCTGAAAGAGAGAGTGAGCCTGATGACTTTGCACAACTCTGCCTCACATCCAATTCAGTCACAAGTCAAGACATCTCCTGTGATGTCACTGGTTCTCTTTAAAAATGAAAGACAAACAACAACTCAACATTCTAGACAAACTGGAGTGCTAGCTATTCCTATAACTCAGTACTCCTATTATCATGATTCCATGCCTTTCCTTTTTAGTGAGAGCTCTCTTTCTTTCTTTCTCTCTCTGTCTCTGTCTCTCTCTCTCTCTCTCTCTCCTTTCACAGAAAAATTTTAGGTAGCTACACATGATAATGCTAATTCATCTTTGAAAAGCATTGTGAATTCATGTGCAAACTAGTGGCACCTTGGAAACGGAATTGCATTTAGAATCAAAGGACCTTTATTCAAATCCCTTGATTTCTAGTCATTCTGGTGTTTTAATAGCTTTATGCCTCTGGGCAAATCACCTTACTTCTTTGGACCTTAGTTTTGTTATCTGTGAAATGCTGATCTCTAGGTTCATTCAGGTTCATTCAATCCTATGATCCTATACCCAATACACATTAATATAGCAGGAGTATTTATGTAACAAAGTTAAAGAACCACTTACTGTACCTGTCTGCAGCTATCCCTTGACCTCTTCCAGTTAACAGTAATTTCTCTCCCTGTTATATGATCTTCTGCTATAAAAATGACTCCTCCAGATGTGATGACTATCAGTTGGGTAGTGAGTTTTTTTTAATTTAGCTAAAATTTGCTTCTCCCAATGTTTAATTAAAAGGAGGGCCTCCAGACCACTAAAAGTAGCAGAAGAAGATACTTTCAGGGAAGTAATTGTCATCTTCTGATAGATTACTATCTGTTTGTATCATTTTGGAAACATCTTGCACTAAAATGTCAACCTTCCTTGGCATCTGATTTCCAAAACTCTCTGTGCCACTACATAGGGGAATAGCTTTTTTTTTTTTTATCTCTTCCATCAATGGCCACTTTTAATGGATTCCAGTGACTTATTTATAATGCTGTACAAGATTCCTGGAACTGAGGCTGACAGATGCTACTCCAGAAGGTTAATAGGATGACAATTCTTCCACTGGCCTTTAAGAAGGGATTATGTCTGAGCAGAAGATGAGCAGATTATTCCAGAAACAGAAACTGACAGCTTTTTCCCAGAAACTAGCACCCCCATTTGGTCTTTTGTGATAGATGGGCAAATCCAGAAGATTGGTGGGTTCATAATCAGTATTTTGGTACCTGTTACGCTGATTCCTCCCAAGGACTCTAATATAGATAAATACATCAGTCAGTAAGGTTCATAATGGGAAGAATTTAAGGAAGAAAGATCATGCCAATTATTCTTTTGCTTGTAAAATAGGATCTTGAGATAGGCATAAAAGGAATTTTTTCCCACTTGACTGACATCCAAAATAGTCCATGATCAATAACCAGAATGCGTTTGGAAACTGGACTGATATTTTGTATTTTGGGACTTGCTCTTCAAGTTCAAGGATCCCAAGGTGAGTTATAATTTAAGAGGTTGAAGTGCATGTGTCTGTGTGTGTGTGTCTGTGTGTGTGTGTGCATGTGTATGTACTAATTAATTGTTTATATAAAGCTTTTATGGATACAAACATTCAAGGTAGGAGAAGCCATAAATTATTTTGAACTGGTCAAACATTCACTGAAAAACTGTAAGTTAAATTACATTAAGCGTTAGTTGCTTTAAATTAGAAGTAAACTGAAAAGAAGAACTGCTTTAAAAAAATCTTTCATTGTGTGGTTTTACAGCAGACAGTTCTTATCATAAGATGCAGAATACATTTCAGGCACACATGACAAGTAACAGTAGCAGTGTTATTTTCCTGAAATAGATCCTTCTTAGTTTCTTTGTGAAAACTCCAAATGTAAAATCTAAAAATACAATTTATGTCATTTTAAATTGCTCATGAACAGGCATCACAACCTTCACCTAATCAAATCATCTGAAGGAGGAAGATTTGTTTTAAATTCCTTTTTTTATTAAAAAAAGGTGGAGGAGAGGTCTCCTATGACTGCAACCAAGATATACTCAGAAACTTTATTTTAGTATGTGTGGAAAGAAAGCAGCCACACAATTCTTAAGGCTAATATGCAAATGACTAACAAAGAAAACCAGTACAGAAATTAGTAACAATATGGGAAAAGAAAGTATATGTACTAGGGAACACCTACTGCAGGATTTTTTTTTTAAGTCAGATCCCTGTGATTAAATGGTTTACATCCTTTTAAAGATATCTGAAATAAACAATTTTTCAAATCTATTTGGGGTGATTGCATGTTTTTTAGAAAGCTGAAACCAAAAATGGAATGGATTGTAAAGCATCTAAGAAAAAGCAAAAGCAGACAATACCTTTCTGGGTTAACTGATGAATACCTGCTGTTCCCTCTAAGCACCACTTTCTTTTCAATCACTAATGTCAAATTTCTCTTTGACATCACTTGGGGAACACACAAGTTATTTTTTTTTTAAATCTGGATAAGTTTGTCGCTTACATTTCCTTAATCTTTCATCACTGATAAATATTGATATATATTTGAAATTCAAACTATACTTTTTATTGAGAAGGAAAATAGTCTACCTATCGAATATTTATTTCCAGTTAATATTGATTCATTGCAAATAAAATTTCATTATTTGAAGTTAAAGAGATGTCATGAAGCATACTGACATGAGCTATTTTTGTGTTTGTGTGTGTGTACGTAAACTAGTTTGAGTTGTCATGCTGGACTGGTCAAATTGGTCAAAAAAATCAGCTAGGTAGTTTTTTAAAGTAACAGAGTTTTTGTTACTTTTTTTTTTTAATGCTCTGGGGTTCTGTTGCAACTGCATTTTTCTGATACAACATCCTCCAATTAAACCTTCCTTTGTAAAAAAAAAAAATTGTTCAGTGTAGTCAAATGACACAGTGCTTACGTGCCATAATATCCTACTTCCCTCCCCCATCCCAACTCCAGTTAAGAGAAATAAACCATGTCTCATTATCTGTCCTCTAAGACTAATATTAGTCATTGCATTAATTCAAGATCAGTTGCTTTTTGGTGATGTCTTCATTCACATTACTGTAACCATTATATGTATTGCTTCCCTTTCTTCATTCTACATTAGTTCACATATGTCTTCCAATTTTTCCCTGAATTATTCGTTATCATTGTTTCTTAAGGCACAATATTATATGACATTTGTGTACCATAATTTACTAAGCTATTCCCTTACTTAAATTATGGGTTTTTTTAAATTATTAAATGTTTTGACATACAATATTTGTTTACATGTGTGCTAAGAAATAATATTAGGTAAGTTCATAAAAAAACACAATTTAGAATATTTCTGAAATTTAGATTTGAAAAATTGTTTATTTCAGATGTCTTCAAAAGGGCATGAATGATTTAATCATAGGGATCAGACTAAGCAAAAAAAAAATCTTGCAATAAGTGTCCTGATTTTTATACTCTAAATGAAACTTAAATTACACACTCAAATTAATGGAATTGTATTTGTTCCAAAACATATTTTTGTATGTGTGATTAATTATTTATTATGAATATGTCTACACAGAGAATGATTGAGGAAGGTGTAGAGAGTGAGATCAAATCATTAAGATAATCTTTTTTTTTTTTTGAGAAATTCTATCAGTGTAGATGCACAGCTTTGGCTGAGTCAGACTAATAGCCTATAATTTTTTGAAGATTTTATTTAGCCAGGCCAAACTCTAACTATAATTTATTAAAGCCATAGAAATATGCAATCTTTAGGGCTTCAAAAGTTTACATGAAATAAAATTGCTTTTAGCCTACCAAAAGATGCATAGCTCTATTCATTGTTCTAGAGAACAATGATTTCCATAGGGTTCTAAGACTCTTGTTTCCCTAGGAAAACATGAGTTCCCAAAATACCAGTGCCAGTGGCCATTGACTTTTCAAAGACTCTCTACTCTGCTTTTACCTCTCCATTTCACATCAGTCATTTCATTTAATTGCTTATGACATATTGGTGAGTCTTCCTCAAAGAGGAAGAGATCAAATCTACCCTTGCCAAGCCCAGTAAAGGAGAGAGCGTTTACAAAAAGTATGGTTCTTCACGTTTAGTCAGAATACAAAATGAAAACTTTAACTTAGTTATTATTAGTTCACAAACTGCAGAGTAATTATTTTAGTAGCTGAGAAACGTCAAGAAATTTGCATGGAAAGATATTATTCTGTCTCCTGATCCATTACTCCTGGGACATGTTCTCATTCCATAAACTTATATGGAAAAGAAGAGAAGAAATTTTGCCCATCGTTCCTGAGTACAGGTCATCATTCCTGAGCTGGAACTGGCTGCAGAACAGTCCCTCTCAGAGATATAAATTAAGACAGATCCCATCACATTACCTCTGCCCCCTACCCTTTTCATTGTCTGTTTGTGTTTCTCATTCTGAATGGTGTCATTTCAGAACCTAGAGACAAAAAAACCAAAATGGCACCTTTAAAGAATCTGGCTATTACCAAAGGAAGTGGGTTAATTAAAGGTTCTTTAGTCATGTGTCCAATAGTCCAATCTATGTGACCCCAAGCAAGTCACTTAAGCCCACTTGGGGAAGGAAGGAAGAAAGGAACGAACGAACGAACGAAGGAAGTGACATGACTGCCTGGTGGCTCCATATTATTTCATTGAAGACACTAATAGAACACTTAAGCATATGAGATAATTATGCTGACCTGATCTACTGTTTCCATGGTCAATTCTGTCAGTCCTGACATCTTGACATCTTGACTCTCTCTCTCTCTTTCTCTCTCTCACACACACACACACACACACTCACTCACTCACACACACACACAAAGATCTGTTTCAAAGATGTGGGGGCTAATTAGACTGTAGTGAAAAAGTAAAATTTAAAAGAGATAACCCACTGGGGGGGGGAGAAGAGTAGTGGATGAAGAGTCAGAGGTTTTGAGCTCAAATACTACCTCTGCTTCTTATGTAAACTTGGGCAAACAATTTCCCTTCTCTGGGCCTCAGTTATCTTGTTTGTCAAATGATAGAGGTTGGACCAGATGACCTCTAAGGTCCTTTCCATCTCCAAAATTATGATCCTATGATTCTATTACATAAATAGCCGATGTTCACTGGAGTCAAATATGGCCTATAACACAGAAATCAAAAATATGGCACCCATTTTGCTTGTTACAAAAGACCAGCACTGTGTAAGAAACCATCAGTCATTTTATCAGGATCCAAGATCAAACTCTGTGATCACCACAGTTTCTCTCTTCATTCCTGTATCTCTCTGGAAGGATCCTCAACCTATTTCTACCATGAGGAGGAGAGAATCACTACCGTTGGGGATGGAGATGTCAAGGCAGAGTTGGTGCCTTGTTGGTGCAGAGTCAGAGGTCACTGAATACCATTGGGTTTCCACCTTCCAGATCATGAGCTACTTGTGTTCATGTGCTCAGACAGAAGGAAGGAACTTTAAATTCTCGTCTGTGATTTCAGGTTAAATAGCACAAGAGAACTGAGTCAGACAAAACCATTGTAATTGTGTGAGGAGAGGGGGAGGAGAATGGGATAAGGAGGGAACGTGCCTTTTCTCTCAGTTCAAGGTAAAGCACACACCAAAATCCTGCTCACCATACATTATTCTGCCATTCTCCACCAAACCCCCACAAAAAAATTAGAATTCATGTATGGCAGTGCTGCATCAAGCTCCTAACTACAGTATGCCCCTCTATAATTATTTATTGAAATCCTACTCCCACTGCTTGTACCCCTACTTGAGTTACAAGGGATAGAGAGAGAATAGGAAAGAGCTATACAACAGTGAAAAATGTTTCTAAGCACGCATTTTCATTCAGCAGACAAATATTCTCCCTTTTATAATTCAGTCATTCTTTAGAAGACAAAGCCTTCCTGTGGTCCATTGAAAAGTCATCTTAATTCACTTGGTATCCTCCCCTCCCCATTCAGCCATGCCTATTCCTGTTAACAGAATGAGTCTCCCACTTTCGTAATTGCCCTTCAGAGACGGGTTAAAGAAACTAGACCAAAAGGCAAAACTGAGAAGACAAGCCAGGCCCACAAATTTTCCCCTTCAAAAATCTACATATTATTTCATATGCAAAATGTCACTAATTGGGCTAATTTGGGGGCATTGTTATTCCTGCAGTGTTTATGAACAAACAAAGGACGCATTCAGCTAAATGCCACTCTGAAACACAATGGAATGATTACTAACACTTAATACTCAGATCCACACAGAGCAATCAAAATGTTCTGCAGATACTAATAATACTTTCAGAATCCTTAAAAAATGTATTGAACTCTTTTCCATATACAAGCTGAAAGGGGATTTTCCTTAGTTTATTACTTCCCAAGGCTTTTTCCCATCTTTGGACAGAAAAACTCAGACAAAAGTAAAAAATAAAAATTGTTCAGTCATACAAGACAAAAGTAGCAGAGCCAAAGCCCTAGATAGAATAGAACCCTGGAGAGCTGCCTTCTATCTCGTGCTCCATCTATTAAAAGAGATTCATCTTTCCATCCAAAAGCAGAATTGGAATTAATGTTTCGAATAATTCTTTTCCTTCTTCCTCATTCAAGCACAAACATATACTTCCATGCAGTTGTGATGAAGTTTTGAGTTGGTAGAACCGGTTCAGGTGTGAAAGAAGTCACTTAGACCTTCTCTGTAGGCATTAGGAGCTGACACAAAAGCAGTATGAGTCTCCTAGCAAGAAAGCTCGGTGAGACTCCAATATTTGGGGTGAGTAATGCTTATATAGAGGCTTCACAATGGTGATGTAGTTTTAGAGGTTTTTTGAGGGGTTAAAAGATTAAAGACAGTTCAGGATGACAAAGGATGAGGGAGACAAAGGAAATTCTTTATGGTTTAAGAATTTAAGGACAGGGCAGGAGGATTCAGGTTAAAAGTTAAAGGACCTAGGGAACACAGGATAAAGGAGACAAAAGCAATTCTTTCAGCATACATTCAAGATAAGAGGGAAAAGGACTTTAGGGCACCTTAAGGTTACAGAGTAAACTAGAGATTTCACAAAGTTAACTCTTAACATTATTTTTCACTCTTAGAGCACTATTTGTATCAACATCATTTAAATGTTAAAGAACAGTTCTGGGTCATATTTGCTGCCTGATATTCCCATCAAAGTTGTGCATCAGAAATCAGGAGACCTAAATCTCAATATACTAACTGTTCTCTGATTAACTGAATAACTTCAGGCACATCTTCCAGTGACCCTCACCTATACAGTAAAAAAGATAGCATCACCCCAAATGCACAGAATCATTATAGAGCAATTAGGAAGTTATGGCAGCTTCTCTGAGATACTGGGCTACTATGTGCTTCTGTGGTGTTTTAATATTTACCTCCTCCTGTGTCATGGAATTCCTGGGCAGTCATAAAACCTAGGTTAAGTTGTAGTTTATTTGTTTTTCTCAGATCTATGATTTCATTGGTCTAAGAAACTCCAAGTGAGAAAATTCCTCCTATCCATGCAGTCCAGCACTTGCTCTAAAATGTATAGTCATAGAGTGGTGTCTGGAATATTATGCAGTGACTTGCCAAGAATCATAGAACCAGTATGAATCAGAGATATAACTTAAATTCAGGTCTTTCTTACTCCAAGGTTTGCTCTCCAGCCACTACTCCAAGACCACATAGCCAGAGGCATTAACCTTGAAAATTTGCTTTTAGGCAGCAGGAAGTTGTCCTTGGCTCAAAATATATGTGCCCTATCCCATTCCACTATCAGAAGGTTTAAAAAAAAAGGCAATAATAATATCACAAGTACTCATGTAAAGCAAATATAAGAATTATAAAAAACATTCCTGTATACATGACTCTCTCATGGGAAAGAACGGACATACACTTAGAGAAACCTGAAAGAAAAACACACAAGCAAAGAAAATCCATGTGCTTGGGGTAACAATTCTAGAACTGTAAGTAAACTTTGGAGTATTCCCTTTGTCTTAGAAATTGTCCAGAAAGTTCTTTGATGAACATAACTTCTGTGTTAACTAGATTTACTCCCTCAACAGCATCATTTCCAGCTTCTGGCTTAGCTAATGCCTAGAGCTGAAATAGTATCATGCTCCTTTAGAAAAAGACAACTTTTATCCTAAGATGGGCAACAGTCTCTCCAACCCTTTTCTTTTGCAAGATTCTTCTCCTCCTCTATTTCCCACTACAAGTGACAATATAGAGAGTCATCTTTTGTCTTTTCTTCTCAGCAGAAAATTGTTAGCAGACAAAAATATATTCTATTTCTTGTTATTTTCTCAGCAGCAGGTGGCAAATGAGAGCACTCCAGGTTCTCATTATCCAAACAATCTTCCCAGCAATGCCACGGGACAGGGTACTGTCTCAGTTTGACACAATTCTGAAATCTGTCTTTTCATCTATATCCCTCAGTCCTCTCCCTCCTCTCTCTCCACCTATTTCTTTCCCTACCCCTTTTCTCCTCTTCTTGGGTTCTAGCCCTGTGAAGATCCCCAATTTAGCTTATTTTTTAGTAACCAAATTTCCATTTTCTCAGATAAACTACATTTGTCTAACATCAGAAAAATTCTAGAGTCTGTATTTCCCCAATTGTTAAACTAAAAGTTCTCTAATTGTTCATATACAAATCACTGAGGGACACTGTATTCTCCTTTTGCCATAGTATGCTACTTGAATAGCTAGCTTATTCAATTCAAATGAGCAAACTCTGCCTCAGAACTCTATGTAAGACTTAATTTCAGTAACTGCTTTTCTTAGGACTTTGAACAGACCTGTGTCCCAGACAAGTGACCTGTCAAGGCAGACATGATTCAGCAACTACTTTTCTCAGAAACAGACTTATACTCCCAGACAAAAGAACTGACAAGGGTCCCTCCCTTATGTAAAAAAATTTGAAGAAAATGTCTAATAAAATGGCATGAACTGAGGGTTTTTAAGAACAAAAAATGGAGAACCAAATAAAAAAGCTTTCAAGAAGTATACAGTGCTATCCCAATGTGATGTGCAATGAGTGGTGGTACCTGAATAGACATTACATATATATGCATCTACATATGTATGTGTGCATGTATATACATACTTACATGTGTGTATATATACATGTGTGTGGTGTAGGTGTGTTTGTATGCATGTACATGCATGTGATCTTCCTGTAGAAATCCAGCCATATGCTATATCAAAACCTGTTACACCAGTTCCAAGAAGCCTGAGAGAGTACTGGGAGAAGATAGGTGATATGAAAATAATGAGTTAAGGATTAGGTCTGTCAATAAGTCTTTATTAATGTTTACTCCTCACTTATTTATTAGTCTCTATGCAAGTACTCTTAGATACAAAAAAAAGGCCAAAAAAAAAACATCCCTTGCTCTCAAGGAATGTACATTTGAGTTGGGAGTTAACTTAAAGAAGAGAAATCTTCATGGGTCCTGGAGATAGAGCTGTCATTTGCCAGCTTGGTGTAATTTGTAGGATACTGAAAATCCTGCTTGACCAAAAACTTCCATCCTCACTTCTGCCATGCTGCCTAAATTACTGCTTTTAACCACTCATTTTTAATTGTACTTTTACAAAGTCAGTCTGTAGATAGATTTCAGGGAGACTCTGAACTTGAATGAGAAGAAAATTATTTTCACTAAACTTTGGTTTCCTTTATAATTGTATGCATTTTATTTTATGGATTTAAGAGTATCATTCTGAAAAAGGATCCACAGGCTCCACCAGACAAAATGTTTTAAAAAATAAAATAAAACTGCTCTAGAAGGACCTTTCAATGATAGTCCAAGAGGCCCTAATATGTTGGCATATTTTTAGACCTCCTAGGTAATTCCCACTCTAAGTTTATAATTTAATGACTAACCCATTGCAATGGACAAATAAGTGAAAATTTATTAAGTGCATAGTATATGTAAAGCATTATGCCAAGTACAAATAGAAAAGCTAGACAGTCCTTGCTCTCAAGGTGCTCACATTCTAATAAGGGGAGATAACACATGAAGGAAGTATCAACCTCAAGTCAGACTGAAAGGCCCAGTGGTCTTTAACAACAACATGAAAGTACATGATAATATATCTAGTAAACGTAGTGCTAAAAATCAGAAAGCAAAGCCTTCCTTATGTGAATATAACACAGACCAGGTAAGTTTAGATGGGCAAGAAAAAGAAAGGAAACATCTGGACCATGTGGGGTACAACAATGAAGGGCCCTAGGCAAGAAGGGAGCAACATGAGGACACTGACTGGCTATTGAAGGAAGCCACAGATCAGAGAAGAAAACTCTATAAGGAGTGGTAGGATTATTATTTAACTTCTATGATAATATGCCTGAGGATAAAGCTTCATTGAGACTTTTTTATTTTAGACAAATACTAAAACTTAATGAGAAAAGAAAAAGAAGCATAAACTTAAACATATTTATATATATATAAATATAAAATGAGAAAAGGGAGAAAAAGTAATACCATGTGCACAGCAGAACAAAAGAGAGGATTCAAAATATACAGCAATAAATTTCCATTTCAAGAAAGTTTATATAATAAATCCTATGCATTGCACTGAGAACTGTCCATCTTTTCTTTGCTTCTTTGTAAGTTTTCTCATCTGCTGTGCACTTTTAACTTTGTTCATTTTCTTCCTTCTTCCCCCTCACCACCAGAAGGCTAGAATTAAGCACAGAATACATTTATGCATAGATATAGATATATACATATACATATACTAATATGCATACACATATAGGTATACGAACATAAAATATATACATATACCTTTTCATACACACACATACATATGCATACATATCTATAATCATAAACATATATAGACATACATTCATAGGCATCTACGCAAGACCATACTATACATATTTATCCTTTTTCTCTGAGGTTAAATAACCTCTTCCTTCATATGTCCAAGTCTTTCCATATTTTTCCAAGTTGACCAACTGAACATTTCCTACACCACAGCAATATTCCAACCTTATGCTGTCTAATTATTTAACATTGAAGAATATGGCTGACACATAGTAGTTTCCCTATTTTTCTCTGTTGATCAAATCTATTTTACCCTTAACTTTGTCCAAGATCATGATTACCACCCCTGCTTCTTTTTTCCCTAACAAGTTCTACTCCTGACCTTTATTTTATGTTTCTGTGTATCTCTTATTTGCAAGTCCTTTTAACTCTTCCATTCTACTTCCACTACCCACCTATTACTTAAAGTACCTCACCTAAGTATCCCTCCCTTATAGTCCCATTCCTATTGACCTAAACACTTTCTATACCCCCCTTTAATCTATTCCCTCACCCTTCCCTCTAAAGATCACTATCCTCTCTCCCCTCTCACTATCCCCTTAGTGCTTTATTTCTTTCTGAATCCAGAAGACTTTTATACTACATATGTGCATGTGTATATACATATACATGTATATATCTGTGTGTTTATATGTATATATATATGAACTGTTCCCTCTTGAACCCATTCCTGATGCAAGTAAGTCTCCAGAACTACCAGTCTTCCTTCCCCATCTAATTCTTCTGTGTTATTGCTTCCTCTTATACCTCATTTGTATAAATGATAATTACTCTATTTAGCCGTTTCTAATTTTACTTTTTAAAGTCATATCATACTCAGATCTGCCCCAAATTTTTCTTACAAACTACCCAATTACTAATAACAATCTTAACATTTCCTCATGTAAAAGGTAATCAGTCTGTCCTTATGGAGTCCCTTGTAATTAGTCTTTTGCATATACCTTATATTTCTCTTGGTTCTTGTATATCAAATCTTTTATTAAGTACATGGTTGTTGTTTTTTTTTTAATAAAATCCTGAAAGTCTGACAATTCCTTAAATATACATTTTTTTCCATTCAGGATTATGCTTAGCTTTTCCAGGTATGATATTTTCAGCCAGAACCCCAGTTCTTATGCTCTTCTATATATATAATGTTCCAAGACCTGCAATCTTTTAATGTCACCACTGCTAGGTCTTGTCTAATTCTAATTGTGACACCACCTTACTTTTTTTTTTTTGCTCTTAATACTTTATCTTTGAACTGGGGGGAAAGGGGAGGGAGAGGGGCTCAGAATTTGACAATGATATTCCTGTGGGTTTTTGTCATAGCATCTTTTTTAGGTGGTTATTGGTGGATTTTTTTTCTATTTCTACTTTCCTCTTTTATTCTTATGCTTTCTTTCATTATTTCCTGTATTATTGTATCAAAATTCTTTGTAATAATAGCTTTCAGGTAGTCCGATGATTTTTACATTTTCTCCTCTTGATCTGTTCTCCCCATCTGTTGTTCTCCTTATGAGGTGTTTCATATTCTCTTCTATTTTTTTTCATCCTTTATATATTGTTTTATTATTTCTTGATCTCCAATAACTTCACTGACTTCCCCTTGCCCCATTCTGATTTTCAAGGAGTTATTTTCTTCCTTAAGATTCTGGACCTCCTTTACTAATTGGTTGACTTTCTTTTCATAATTTTCTTGTTTTTCTTAAAGTATTCTTTTTTTTTACTTTTTCCTCAATCTCTTTCATTTGATATTTAAAGTCTTTTTTAAGTTCTTCAATGAATTTTGGGGGGCAGGTGACTATATGACATTATTCTTTAGGGTAGAAGAAGGCTTCTTTGATTAAGTATCCTGAAGATGAACCCCAGTCTTCTCTATTACATAGTAACTCTCTATGGTTGGACTCTTTCTCCTCTGCCTGTTCTTTTTTTTGTAACAGTTTATTTTTTCTTTTTTCTAATCATCCATAGTCCTAGGGAATGTGATATGGTGCCTCTGACCTCAAATCCTCCTTCAGTTCTCCCCGCTGGCCTAGAACTGAAACCTAGACCTCCATCTTCCTGTAAGTGCACATAACCAGCAAGTGTCCCTGCCCCGCTGCTCTTATCCTCACCAGGCATGTGCTAAGTCCTTCTTGCTTCCACCATATGGTCTCCACAGCACAGTTGGGTCTGACATTCCTTGTCAGCAAAGGTTCCCTTGATCCTTCTCAGCAGATGCCCAACTCCCCTCATTTTCCGGGGGGAGGGGAATGCAGGAAACATAACTGTGACTGGAGCCCAGGCTGTGTCCCAACCCAGATAACCCTAGGGCTCACTACTTGTTGTTTAACTGGAACTAGCCTTAAGGTGTTTTATTCTTCACTGGGGTCAAACCTCATCCTGGGATTTTGCTTCAGATCTTCAATTGTCCCAGGAGGACCACTGTTCTGTACCCACTCTTCTTTATTTTTACTCTTCTTTGTCCTGAGGTGTTATTTTATCTCATTTGCTGGGGAAATATGGAGAGTTTGGAATTTTCTGACCTACTCCACCGTCTTCCCAGAATTCTCTCCCATTGGGACTATTAAAGAATTTGGTGACCAGCTGATTCACATCTGTAATAAGATTTTAATTGATGCTAGATAAATACATGCAAATAACAAGAATGGAAATTCAGTTTAGATAGTGATTGTGTGTATAAAATATCAGCTGAAGCAGTTCAAGACAGAATTGTTTCAGTCAACTCATTAGAACTGTATTATTCTAAAAATAAGCTTTTTGGCTGATTTTGCACAATTCTGCTTAAAGGCAGAAGCTGGATTAAATGACCTCCCAATGCTCCTTTCCAGGTCTGAGATTCTATATCCCAAATCTTTATTTACTTCTTATGGTCATTTCCCTCCCTTATAGTGATTCATTAAATATAATACATTGTTTACTGGCCCATGAGTTTATAGGCATAGGTGAAGAACTCCCTCTGTCAACAGAGATATCATCTCCGCAATTTGTTAAGGTCCAGTTTCCCATTGCACAATGCTCAAGTTTTAAATTAAATCCAAAAGCTTGTACATTTTGTTTTTCTGGATATTCTGTAGCATTAGGACTATCTGGCCTATTAAAGCTCTCTAAGGATGCCTGGGTCTTGTCATTTGCCCTATAGATGCAACTTTGGGACTACCACACCTTTCTATCCACCACTGCAGCTGTGACCCCTCTTAAATGTTTTGCTTCCACCAATTAGAACATGAGCTCCTTGAAAGAGTATATTACTTTTCTATTTGTATCCCAGTGTTCAGCACCATGCTTTGCACATGGAAGGAGTTTAACAAATGTTTCATTGATTCCTTCTAGTTTTAGAGGTATCTGAAGTGGTTAAGTCTCTGGCCCTAGATCATTCAGTCAATGCGTCACAAAGGTCAGACTAAAACTAGTGTATTATACCCTACTCTGCCTTATTAAATAAGGACACAACATACTGGGTTGTGTCCAGTTCTTCTAGCAACTGGCTGTGCGACCTTCACTAAGGTATGTATCTTCTCTCTTACCATCAGAAAAAAAAAATAACCCTGGAAAGCATTACTAAGGATTATGTAATTCTGGGCAAGACTACGAGAATAGTATGATATATTCTCTGTGGTACCTTCCCATTTCTAAAACTGATTCTATTATTCTGCAATTTAACCTTTTTCTTGACAAATAAGGATCATCATTATGAAAAACTCTTCTTGTCTTTGGCTGTGATGTCCTTTGGTGCTAGGTCCTCTTTTATAACTAGGTTGCTATATGTGACTTCTTTCCCTGGAGGTCTGGGTGCTACCCACTATCCAATCCTCTAAGACTGTCTTAATACCTCTTATCTGCAGAAGTAGGCTAGGAAATTCTGTCACTGAACTTGTAAAGAACTGATTGTTGGGTAGGATTTTGAGTGAAGGTTTAATGACTTCTGTTTCTCCATACTAACTTTCTGACAACTACTCAGCGAGCTCAAAGACCTTTTTCTGTTTTGATTGAAGTTCATCTGCTTCTGGTTTAAGGCTACATTTTAGAGTACTGAAGTTTTCTGACCTCCTGAATATATTGGACATTTCTACATAGAATCTGCTATTTATTTTTACATTTATTACATAGATTCAATTAGAATCACTTCTTAAAACTCACATCATGTTTCTGTTAGACCCCAAAAGCCTATTGGCCAATCTCAGGAACCTTGCCTAGCTAAAGTTGTTTAGTTTGAGTTTTTGATCCATACTTATTATTTCATCCGTGTGAAGAGCACTCAGGTGAGGAAATTCCCTCAACAAGGATCTCAGATCAGTAACTGTACTGCAAATCAGCATTTTGAAGAGTTGTTTGTGGCATCCATAGATTTAGTAACTTGACCAGAGTCTGCTTGAATCAGAATGAATCAGAAGCAAAATCCAGGTCATCCTGACTCCAAGGCCAAATCTCCATCTATTCTACCAAATTGCCTATGAAGTAAACTATAGCTTAGTATAACAAAACAAAGATCGTACACGTGAGCTTCTGAAACATAGCCAGGGTGGGCCTCAACTTTTTTGTTCTGTTCCATTGATATGCTATTGCACATGTAAAGTCAGGCCAGTAGTTGGTCAACTCTATCTATGCCTATAGATGGGAGTGATCAGCTCACTGCCTACCATTGATCCCCAAAGGTATCCCTTTATAGAAATAAACAAGATATAAGACACATTTTCTAAATAATATAAGTAAACTAAACAAAAATGCCATCAGGAACTAGATAGATTTACAAATGTACTCTATTAAATATTCAAAGAACAATTATTTTCCAATATTATACTGTTTGAAAAATAGAAAAGAAAGAATCCGGCCAAAAATTTCTTCTATGACACAATTATAGTCTTGACACCTAAACCATAGTTAATAAAAGGAAGCTGTATATCAAGATCCTTGATGAGTATCAAGGCAAAATTTTTTAATAAAATACTAGGGAAGAAGCCATAGCAATAGCAAAAATTTATATGTTACAACCAGGTTGAATTCATACTGAGAATGCAATGTTAGTTTAATAGTAGTAAAACTATCAATATAATTGGTCATATTAATAGCAAAAACAATAGGAATCAAATGCTTATAATAGATACAAGAAAAAGCTTTTGAAAAAAAACAACACATTTCTGTGGGGGAAAAATTTAAAGAATAGCAATTAATTGGCCATCCCTTGATATAGTAAATAGTATCTATCTAAAATGAAGGTCCATTAGTAATCAATATAAAGTAGAGGTCATCCCAGTAAGATCAAGGATAAAGCAAATACATCCACTATCATCACTTTTATTTGGTATGACGCTGCCTATACTAACAGGGCAAGGAAAAGAGATAAAGGAGATAAGCATAGGCAAAGATGAAATAAATAACTCTTTTTGCTGATGACAAAAACACAAAGAATTTACTTAGAAAGTCCTAGAAAGTCAACTGAAAATAACATATATAAATATATGTGTATTGCAAGATATGTGCATGTGCATGTATAGTGTATATAATAAGCAAATTATGAGAGGAAAATTCATCTTCTGTATATTACCAACAAATCCAGGAAGTAGAAAGAGAAAGAGGAATTCTATTCAAAATAACTATAGAATATACAAAAGATTTGTGTGACCACCTATCAAACCCACACAGGAACAAAGGCAAAACACTATTTATGGAAATAAAGACAAACTTACATAATTGGAGAGATATTGGTTGCTCATCTTTGGGCCATATCAACATAGTAAGAGGAGGAGGAGGAGAGATGGTGGGGGTGGTACTACTAGGACCGCTGCTGCTGCTATTTAATGACATCAAATTTCTTATTAATTAGACAGTATGAACAGAAGCAAATCAGAGTTGGAAAAAATAATAAAATTCATCCAGAAGAACAAAAGTTCAAAAAATCTCAAAGGAAATAATGAGAAGGAAGGGATCTAGCAGTACTAGGTTCAAACTAGTAATTATCAAAACTATTTGGTATTGGATTAAAAAGTAAATCATTTAAACAGATTGAAAATAGGTAGAGAAGATGTAATAGAAGGCAAATGTTTCCAAAGAAAATAAGAAGGAATTAGATTAAAGCCAGCATTAGTTCATTAAAACAAGTTATGCGAGAACAACTCCATCAGTAAAATATACATTTATGATACCTGTATATTGTCCAAGTATATACTATGGATAAGTTGGAGAGATCTAGATTAAATAGTTATATAATTGGGTTGAATCCAAATGGGTTGAATAATGAGAACTAAAGCACAGTAATTCGTGGACTGACATTATCTTGTTAGAAGTCCTCTAGTGGAGTGCTCCAGACATCTGACCTTGGTTCCATCCCATTCAACATTTTAATCAATGGATTGGTTGCAGGCAAAGATGACATGCTAATCAACTCTATGGGTGATATGAAGCTAGGTGCAAAATCACAAAAGATCTCACCAAAAAAAGGCTGAAACTCACGAATAAATGTAATAGAGATAAAAATTTAAAACATAAAAAATAGACTCATGAACAAATACAATAGGGATAAAATTAAAATATAATAGGGATAAAACCAAAAGTTCTATAATGAGGTTGAAAAATTATACAGAATTACAAGAACTACCCAAATAGAGGAAGGACTAGGCAACAGAAAATCATGAAAAAGACCTAGTGATTTTAGCGTACTACAACTTCAATATGCGTCAACATTATGATATGCAGTCAAAAACAGTTAGCATGACTTTAGTTTACTTCTGTGACCAGAAAAAGAGAAATGATAGTTCCTTGCATTCTACCCATACTGTGTTCTGTTCCAAAGGCCACATTTTAGTAAGAATCTTAATAATCTAGAGAGCCTACAGAGGAGAAAAACCAGTGTGATGAAGGGCTTTAAAACCACGCTGTTATATGGGAGGGGTTAAAGGAATGTGGGATGTTTAGTACAGAGAAGACTCAGAGGAGACATGATAGATTCTTTCAAATATTTGAGTGGCTATAATGTGCAAAGGGGATTGGACAGAAACCAAAACAAAGGGCAATGAGGGGAAGTTGAGGAAAGACATTTAGGCTTGATGCAAGAACACTATTAGAACTGTTTGAAATACAATGGCTGAATAAGGGAATGGGTGCAAAGGAAGGAAGATAACTGAAATATTTGACCTCTAATAGTCCTCTCAACTCTAAAATTATGCAAATTTGTGATTCTATTATTTTAAAACTATGCACAACAAAATCCTTCTATAACAAGATGAGCCTGTTAGGTTAGTAGAATCCCAACACCAGTGATCTAAAAGGGCCCAATGTACTCTGAATACCTAATGAGATTTTTTCCAAAGGGAATGCAACCATCTATTTAATGAACATTTTCATTTTTCTCTAATTCCAATCATTTCTTCCATCTTTGAATAATCCTTGTCTTTTAATTACTAATAGTTAGGAAAGCATTACATTTCAGTTGATTCAAATTCAGCCCTTTGCATGGAGAAAGTCCTTGTTCCTTGCAGAATCTAACTTACTTTTTTATTGTTTTCTAACAAATTATCTTTTTATTCCAATATTACTTAGACTTTGACAAATTTAGTCTTGATGTTATTCTTTATCTTTCTAAATAAACACAGCATTGGAATTCCACATTTTGCAATTAAAAAAAAGTTTTCTTTTTAGCTCTTTTTTAAAAAAGTCCCTCATTCCATATTAGCACTAATCAGAAATTCAGCTATGAGGATAATGGGTTTCATAGACTGGGAAATATATACATACATGTATATGTTTATATACACATATGTGAATATACATACATGTAATATATAAATGCACATTGCATGCATAGTATAGCATATATTTACCATATATGAATTCTATGTACATGTTATACCTATATTATAAAAGCAGGGGTGAATGGCAAAGAGGACGTTGAACATGAAGTCACATCCTTAATCTAGCTTTGCCACTTAATAACTGTGCAACTCTGGGGGAGTAACATCCTCCCTGAGCCTATTTCCTCATCTATACTATGTGGACATTGGACTGGATGGTCTCTGAGGTTCTTTCCAACTATATGTTTAATCCATTCAACTTCCTTCAGCCTCAGTTTCTTCCTCTGTAAAATATGGGGGTTGTACTAAGTAAGCTCTAAGGTGCTTTCCAGTCTTAGATCCCATGAGAGCAAGAAGATTGTGAGTAAATCTCAGAATCAACAATAAAAAATGAAAATATCAAACAGCAAACTCCGGTTGGAATTAATAATATTTCACATTAACCTCATGTCTTAAGCTTAGCAAAACACTATATACTAATATATGTGTATAGATATAGATATATGAATAGGCTTTTATTCTTTAAAATGTTGACATCTGAATCATACAAAAGAGCTAAATATTATCTATTTTGCTGCCTCAGCTTAAGTTTTTTTTTTCCATTATATGGTTGAGGTATTTATTGTAATCTAAATAAATGTTCCCCTGCCTTTGCAATCAGCCTCCTACTTACCTCCACCCCTATTTCAGTTAATCCCTCCATTCATCTTCTCAAATTGCTCCATACAAACACATCAGGCAGCTGGAAACCAGCTTTTATCAGGGACTCAGTAATTCAGCCTGGAGAACTGTGTGGTCTTGGGATAACTTCAAGCAGAGGAAGAAGACCCTGAAGAGGTATAATCTCTGATGCCTGGAAGTGCAGTAGCTTTCTCCTTCAATTAGGAATCCAGGCTCTCCCATTTCACTAACACCACTGCTAGCAAAAGTCAGAGTATGCCTCCTCCCCTGCCTCCAAAAGCCAGCACCTTGTGCCTTGTCTTCCAAATTCTACTCTTGAAAAATGAATTCTAATCAACACATGATTCCAGGGAACCAATAATGAAGAATACTACTCACGACTTAAGGTACACTGTTAAGATGTGCAATTTTTGACATGACCAATGTGAGAATTTGGCTTGCTTACTATGGATAGTTTAAAGAGCTGTATTTTTCTTATCTTTTTTTAAGTGCGGAGGATAGTATGGAAGGGAAAGAAAATAAATACTTGTGAGTTAAAATAAATTAAAAAGAATGAATTCTAGGCAGCATTCTCACCTTGTCTATTTCAATTCCCTCATTTTCCACATAAGTAAACAGACCCAGAGAGAGAAAGTAACCTGACCACAGTTACAAAAGTGGTAAATAGCAGAACTGGAGCCTAGGTCCCCTGGACTATGTCAAATTGTATCTACCTATGGCATGTGTTCCCATAAACCCACAGAGTTAAATTGCCATCACTATATTCAAGTTTGTGTGAGTCACACTGCTGGTAAATGAACATGGGGGTTGGAATAGATGACCTGTAATTATGTCCTACTCCAGTTTTAAATTCAATGATAGACACATTTGTCTCCTGCTTTCCCCTACCCAGTTCACACATCTTCTTTTCTCCTCCTGAATGGGCATGAGATGAATGAAAAGTCCAAAAGACAGAGTTTGTGGGTAATTAATGATCAATTTGTTAATTAGACTAACTGATAATCAATAAGTTGATGGTCAGTGGCTTAACTTGGTAACCAAAAACACCTAATGGAGATACTGAATGCCTTAATATGCTTTTAGAAAGGAGGTTGCCCCTGACAGGTGAAATATCAACCCTTACAGGTGAACAATTAATGAAGGGAAAGATTTTCAAATAAGAAGGTGGGCTGAAAACTCTCAGTCCCTCCTGCTGAGAATGTGGCTTGATCATGAGACTCAGTCACCTCCAGCAATTTGGACAAAGGAATCCGCTTCTACCCAAACCACTGTGGTTGGTTTTCTTCTTCATGAACACTGAGTTACCCTAAACTCCAATGGGGTGAGAGTGATATAAGGATGTAGCCTTGTAGATTAGGTTCTGTTTATATTATAAACAAAAGTAAGGTCTCCTAGTTGGGCACCACCCAAGATCATGGAACGTATACCTTAAGGATCAGGTCACTCTTATCTATCAACCTGGTCCTTTAGAGACTGGCTCAATGATCACCAGGAACTGGTTCCTGAATGAGGAATAGACAGGAAAAACCTCAATGCTAATTTAATAATTAGTTACTAATATAACAGAAAAGTAATCACTTCTCTCAAGCACTATGGGAAAATATTGACGATCTGTATCAAATGGAGCTATAGAAATGCTGTGTTCATTTTTATGAAATCATCATAACAACAATGGCCCTCAGTTTGCTATCATTTTAAGGTTTGGAAAACTTTTTAGGTATATTTTTTCATTTGAATTTGGGAGTCTAGTCAATCTATTTCTACTGAGCACATCAACCATCCTTCTAGTCACGCAAGTTCTAAACCTACGAATTATCTTTAAGACCTCATTTTCCCTCACTTTACATCCCCAGTGACAAGATCTCATCATTCTGACTTCCACAACATTTCTCATATTTTTTTCTTTCCCTCCACTTGCACAGCCACCATCCCAATTTAAGACCTTATCATCTTGCCTCTACTATTGTAATAGCTTCCCAACTTGTCTCTCTACCTCAAGTCTGGGAAAATGGAAACCATCTTTCTGTTATTTCCATGTGTCAGAGAGGAAAGCAAGCTGCTCTTTCAAAGACCTAAGCTCAAATTCAGCCTCTGATACTTATTAGCTGTATATCCATTGGTGAGCCACAATCTCTCTGAGCCTCAATTTCCTGATCTATAAAATTGAGATAAAAAGGCAACCTGGAAGGTTATCATGAGGATCAAATGAGGTATAAAATATAAAGTATATAAAATACTTTACAATTCTTAAAGGGTTAAGGAAAGGCTAGCAAGTATTCACTCATTTATTCAATAACTTTATTAAATAGTTGCATCCAACTCTTCATGACCCCATTTGGAGTTTTCTTGGCAAAGATACTGTGCTTCTTCAGCTCGTTTTTACAAATGAAGAACTGAGGCAAACAAGATTAAATGACTTAAAGGATGGTGCCACAGAGACAGGAAAGATAAGAAGACAGACTGGGGGAAAGATGTGATTGCATGCATTCATACCTGCTCATCCTGTGTTGATCACTCTTTCCCACATAAACATGAAGGAGGTGGTGGGGAGGGTGAGGAAGGGAAAGAGGAAGGCCTTAGAAGAAGTAACTCATCAGCAACTGTCCTGAAGCACTGAGTGTCCAGCTAAGAAGATCCAGAGACTGGGGGGTCAGATGGAAATTTGCTTGTACAACTGCTGGAGGTGCCTGAGTTGGGTTACAAATCTTTTTTGCCATGAGAGGCCCACTGCTACAGTTTTGGGGTCAGGATGTATAGGTCTCACCTATACCCTTCCTCAACAGGCTTCGAGCGTCCCTGGCTCCTGCTTACTCCGGGAGAAACAGCTGCACAGAAAACTCAGGACACAGGACTTGCTTCTAGCTTTTAATGAAAGTACATTCTCTACATATGTGGCTGGAGAGCGTGGCTGGAACCCCCTCTGCCTCCGGGTAGCCTGTATTTAAGTCCTTTCTCCAGGGCCCCTTAGGGCCCCTCCCCTGGCCATGCCCTTGGCCACAGCAAGCCAATGGTGTATCACCCCGAAGGTGGAGAGATAATCCTGCTTATTGCAAACAGGTGCAGCCTTCGAATTCCATCCCCAGGTGATCACGTGTACTCCTGTCAGCTGAGGATCGGTTCACTCTACATGAGGCACCAGAGATCCAACAGCCCACAACATGGAAAGTCAAGAAAACTAGGGGCGGCAGGGAGGTGGAGGGGCAAGGAAGCAGCAGACTGTATCATCTGAATGGGGTCATGAACTAGAATATAGACAGGAGAGATATGGCAAGCTTGAAAAAAAAACTGTCTGACAAAGTTTTGACTCCCTCGCCTTCTGTCTAGTCAAAGATGTTGAATAACATTCATTCCTCCATTGCCAGCCTTGGAAGAGAGGATATTGATTGTTTTAATTCTTGGGCAGGATTCAATAAGAGAAAGTACTTCTTTAATTCCAATTAACTGCTGGGGTAGGGATGGGATCTAACTGTGCTGATTCTTGAGAGTGGAGTTGAACAAGCATTTGCCAGCTCACAGCTCTCACAGCAGATGGCCAGTAAAAGCTCTAACCAGCAGTAACGAGATGCATGATGGTAGTATCCAGTCCCCATGACAGCTACAAGTGAGCCTTTGTGCCTGAGCTTGTCAGCTCCTGATATAATTACTGCAATAGAGTTGGATTGTTTGTTTTGTTGGTTTTTCTGATTGTGGGGTTTTCTGAGAGCACTTGATTTTTAGTCAGAAGACCTGGATTCAAATACCACCTCAGACTACCTGGGTATTGTTGGGCAGGTCACTTTCCCTCTCTGGACTTCAGTTTTCTTGATTTTAAAATGAAAGGATTAGATGAGATACCTTGAATGTGTCTTGCATCTCAAAATCTGTGATCCTCTAAACCTACTTCTATAAAAGAAATCACTGGAAAGTCCTCTAATTTTTGAAGTCCTACTTTGTATCACTTGTACTGAAATAATCCATCAGGTCATAGATTAGGTTGCATCAGACTAAGATTCATATTTACTGGGACCTAGATGGAGGAGGGATTAGAAGGAAAGTACACTTGGTAGAGAACCCAAGTAGCTTAAATTCATGCCATTTCATTTTGAACACCCTTGAACAAGGTATTCAGAAAATCTGCATAATGTGTTGATACATATTCAGGTATGTTAAGCATTCAAGGCATTTACTTGGCTCTGCTCTTTGGTGAAAATTTTTCAGGTGTGTAATTGAGAATTTCTGCTAATGTGGGAGGAGGACAGGAATCTAATGAATCAAAAACAAGCACAGAGTTTGCATAAAGACTGTTTAGCACTTAACTCTTTTTCAGTTAGGCCAGGAAAATGGAAGTAGGATTGAATTATTCCTTTCAAAGAGGGCTGATCATTAATCATTGGTCCAGAAATGTTATCAGCTTTTCCTCTGTGGTCCATTGTTCTTTAAATGAAGAATTTCTACCATAGCAGTGTCAGTGACTTTTGTCTCTGCTTAGATTCCATAATTAGTTCATCAGATATTGAGACCTTTTCCTTCTAGTAATCATCCAGTGGAGAAGCTTTCAAGGTAGTGAGTAGGGAGCAAGCCTTGGCATCTAGAACACCTGGGTCCAAGTCTGATTGTGGATATATATTAGGTATATGAACACAGACAAAGCGCTTCACTCTCAATATCTCAAGGCATCTCTCTCTCTCTTTTTTAAAGTCCTATTGTTATGTTTTGTTTTTGCATTACATTTACAAATTACTTTCATTTCAAGAGAAGTGTCTTGTAACTAAATAAAACAGTTAAATTAAAACTATTAATATGATGACCTCATCTGAAAAGTACATGCAACATTTCACATCTGTAGCAATCTTCCCACCTCTCTATTTTTTTTAAATTAATAGAAACCGATGTTCTCTCCCTCCAATCCTCTACCCCAACTTTTATAAAAGATAAACAAATTTCTTGTAACAAATTTAATAAGCAAAACAAATTCATTCAGTGGTGAGAGGGAGATAGAAAGGGAGAGGGAAATGGAGAGAATGTGAGAGGGGAAGAGGAAGAAAGAGAAAGAAAGAGTGAGAGAGACAGAGAGAGAGAGAGAATCTGTCTCATCCTCTTCTCTAATTCTGTCACATCTCAGTAATTGGTAGTATGTTTCAATAGCAGCCCCGTGGACTCAAGGATGGTCATTGAATTGATTTAACTGATCAATTTTTAGTCAATCTAATTAATTCTAAGTTTGTTCTTATAGTGTTGTCATTGTATAAATTGTTCTCGTGGTTCTGCTTATTTCATTCTGTATCAGTTCAAACAAATCTTTTCATACCTTTTTGAGACATTTCCTCACTTCTTATAGTACAATAATACTCCAGCACATTCACATGCCACAAGTTATTCAGTCATTTCTCAGTTGTTGGGACACATCCTCTTAGTTTCCAGCATGTCTCTAAATTAAATAAGAATGACCAAGATATGTGAGTGGAGGGAGTTTCCATTCAACCTAGGCAGAACAAGTACAATTATCCATCTGATTTGTGTGAATATGAAACCAACGGACCATAAACACATAAGTGTGTATGCAAAGATGTATGTGTATGAAACCAATGGACCATACATACGTATGTATGTATGTATTATGTACATACCAATGGACCACACATATATATGTATGCATATATGCCTATGTATGTGAATATGTATATTAAACCAGTGGATCACATACATATATATGTATGCCTATGAATATATGTGTGCATATGTATGCATGTGTAAGAGTATGAGAGAGTCCAAAATAGAACAGGTAAAGCCATTTCCACGACCCTTGTAGCTCAACTGAGTACATCTTCTTAATTTATAAGACTCCGTTCTCCTACCTATGAGTAGTTAATCATCTTCTACAAACTTGCCAGTCATAGATACCAATTGGGAGTTACTGTGTAATTTCAGCAAATCACATGTCCCTCAGAAAGAGGCTAGAGCTCATGTACAGAAAATCATTATTTCTCCTAATCACCCTTGTGATATATGTATGTGCATGTGAATATGTATATGTGTATTTATACACACATGTACATATGCATTGTGTGTATATATACATATATTCAAAAATAATTTATTAAAATATTTATTATGTACACTATGATAACAGTAGGTATAAAAAGACAAAAATAAATAAATCTCTGCTGCAAAAACTTGTTGGTGAAAATCACTATGTATGTGAATATAGAAAATTAAATACAACATAAAATCAAAGTAATTTCTAGAAGGCCCTAATCCAGTGGTTCTCAACCTGTGGGTCGCAACCCTTTTGGGGGTCAATTCACAGGGGTCACCTAAGACCATTTGAAAACACATATTTCTGATGATCTTAGGAACCTAGACACTGCTCCTCTATCCATTTCCAGGCGAGTCCGCCCACATGCAGATACACCCACATTCCAGTATTAAAGGGTGGGGGCATTAGGAAGGTTGAGAACCACTGCCCTAATTACTTAAGGAGAGACAAGAGGAAACCTGAAAAGGCTTTCAGCAGCAAGTAGCAGTTGAGCTGAGCTTTGATACATAATTCTAATATTTGCAAAATTCTTCCTATATAACATCTCATTTGAGCCTCATCAATAGTCCAGATTTTAAAAAAACTAAATCACAGAATCATATAGAATGTCAAAATGTGAGAGCTAGACTGGTCCTTTAGAGGTCATCCACTCTAGTCATTTTATAGACTGGGAAACTGAAACCGGAAGTAATGTGACCAAAGTCACACAGCTAGTTAGAAGGTAGAATTACTAGAACCCAGTTTTTCTACATTTAATTCCAAGTGTTCTTTCCACTGCAATTAAGAGTCTTCAAGAATGTTCCCTTTTCCATTTCAGTCCTCTTTCTTTCAACAGTGAACTTCCATCCCAAGTTCTGGCCTAAGAATTATTTCTTTATTTTGCTGATATTTGTCAAAAATACTATTCAAAGCACTAGGATGGGATATAAATGGGACTAATTCTATAAGGTACCTGACCAAAGGTTCTTATTCTCATTTACTCTGGTCAATTTTTTTTAAATTTTGTAAAAATCTATTAAACGTGCTTTCCCTTTCTCTTCTCCTTTACAAACCTTCACTGCTTCCAAAAAACAATTGACTGCAGCCAATTCATAGTCATACCAGCCATGTTCACATTTTGTCAGCTTCTTAGAAGAATATTTTCTACCTTAAATTTTTTTTCCAATTATCTATTAAATTTGGTCCTTCTTTCAAAGATCTTTCAACTCTCAGTTCATTCTCATTAAACTTCTCCCCAATCTTTCTGAATGCCTTGTGATAAAAAAAATATTGATATCATGAAAATGCATCCAAAAAGTTTTTTAGATCTTAGTTTAATAGCAACATTATAATTTATGTAGCTGTAACAAGTAATAGCTAATATGTACTAATTGCTTTACCCAAGGGCTTCTTCATTAACACCAATAAAACACTGTTTTCACCTCATTGAAACCTGTAACATTTCATGTTCGAATTATGTAAACTTTGTTGTTTTGCATGAGGTGGAGAAAAATGAACTTAATTGCTGGAGTGCTAACACCAAGTTTTACTCTTCTCTAATTAACCTGAGCTACCTAGCAAAATTCATACTTTTCTACCCAATATTTAAGGCCTTCCACATGTGACACCACCCTACCTTTCCAGCCTTATTTCATATTATTCTCACCACCACCACCACCACCACATATAATTAATGTTCCAGTGAATTTGTATTACTCCAAATAAAGCCTGCAATTTCCCACCAACATGATTTTGTTCATCCAGTCCCCTACGCCCGGATTGTCCTTGCCTCTCTTTGCCTATTGGACAACTCAAATGCCACCTACACCCCCTTTGCAAAATCTTCCCTGATACTCCCATTGGGAACAACATTCATTTTCAGAATTTGCATTATACATTTTTTTGCAACTCTCATTCTTTTAATCTGTATATGTGTATATTAGTTATCCTTAATACTATCTTATTCTTCTATTAGAATGGGCTTTTTGAGAGGAATAAGCACGTTTAATTTAAATTTTGTATCTCTTCCAGCATTTAGCACAGTGCTCTGCCTAGAGTAGATGTTTAATAAATGTTGCTTTATATCATTAGAGGTTCTCTTTGCTGGCTTTTCTTATTTATTTATTTATGCATTCATTCATTCATTTTTTTCATTTATTTATTTGTTTATTTATTTACTTATTTATTTTGAACTTAAGAAATAAAATAAGCATTTCCACAACATAGAAAAATAGGGGGGAAAATTGCACATGAAACTATACATCTATTATGTACAACTTGCTATTTCTTTTAAATATATAATAAAGTTATCAGGTAGTTTTTTTTCTTTTTTCCCCTTTTTTTCTTCCCCACATCTCTCTAATTGCTACCCTAGAGATGGTACAACAAAATATACCCATTACATACAAATTCGTGTATATATATGTTTTATATACACATGCATATATTTATACACACACACACACACACATATACACAACCTTCTCCTGGTTAGCTCACTCCTTAGCCTCAGCTACATCATCCTCTATAAGCTGTCCACCATGTAAGTGTAACCCAGAGCCTTGTCTTGGGCCCTCTTCTCTTTCCTTTCTATACTCTCACTTTTATGGCCTCATTAACTCCTGGGAGTTCAAGTATCTTCTCTACACAGATGATTCCCAAATCTACAACTCCAACCTTCAAATCTCTCCTGAATTCCAGGCCCATATAACCAATCAATTGCCACATCTTTTCCATTCTATCTCCAGGACACTTGCCCTTTTCTCCATTAACTTCACTTAGTCATCATCCTAGTACACCTCTCATCTGGACTACTGCAATCATCCAGTCCCCCCAGTTCTAGCCCGTCCTCTTTCTAAACCATTTTCCACACAGCAGCCAAATCAATATTTATAAAGATTAAATCTATGTCAATGATTTGTTGTAGAAGCTTCAGTGCATTTCTATTGCTTCCAGGATAAGTTATAAATTTCTATTTTCTCACTTAGAGCCCCTTACTATTTGGATACATCCTCCTTTTTCCAGATAGATTTCATATTACTTCCCATCAAATATTTGACATAGTAGTCCAATTGACTAACTTGCCCTTCCTTGTATGTGACAATCCATCTCCCACCTCCAAGTCTTCACTGAGGCAATCCTTCATTCCTATAAGATCTATATTCTATTTCTCTCTTTCATCTGAGGGTAGGTTTTTCACCAAGGAATTACTAATTGTTGCCTCAGGGCAAAAAAAAGTGTGGGAGTTATATATGCTCATCCATAGCTTTCTGACCACAGGTCAAAGACTAAATTTCCTGAGTGGGAGCTTTGCTAGCTGAAGAAGGTAATAGTAGCAGGGGTTTAATAGAATCCCTTTCACTGAAAAACAATCTGGAGTTATCTATGTCCTCTAAACAAAGTGTTGAGTTGAATTTCCAAGCTATCCAGAGGAGATGCTTTTCAGATATCTCCTAACAAAGGTTCCTGCTGTGAGCTCAATACATTGCTCAGGGATGCTTACGTGACTTATTGTTTGAAAGAACTGAAATCTTGTTTGAACCTAGGTTCTTTGACTCCAAATCCAAAGCTCTTAGTGACTGGTGGTATTATTGTATTCATTGAGAAACATATTACTATTTGACAAAGTCATCAAAGGATAAGTCAAATGTTTATTAATTTTTACTAAATGTAAAGGCAGTCCCATTCATATAGATACACAAAATTATCATCATTATTACTTAACATTTACATCGCACTTTAGAGTGGCAGCATGGTGCGGTAGATAGACAGCCAACCTTGGAGTCAAGAAAATCTACTTTCAAGACCTGCTCATGACATATAATGGCAGTGAGACAAGTCACTTAACCTCTCAGTATCCTAAGTAACTTTCAACAATTTACATGGGTAGAATTAGAGGAAGCTTCCACACAGTGAGCTCCTGAGATTGATCAAGAAGTTAACCAAATGGATGAGGGATACACCTGATCAACTTCCCGTAAGGATAGATAGATAGAGAGAGAGAGAGAGAGAGAGAGAGAGAGAGAGAGATGGATGGATATATGGATGGATAGATAGATGGATGGATATTTAGATAGATAGATAGATAGATGGATGGATATTTAGATAGATAGATAGATAGATAGATAGATAGATAGATGGATAGATGGATGGATGGATAGATGGATAGATAGATAGATGCTTACTGCCTATATGGCCTTAGACAAGTAATTTAGTCTCTCTGGACCTATCTTGTTAAACAAATTGTCCTCTGAGGTCCCTTCCATTTCTAAATCTATGATTCTAAGAAATATTGAAGTCAATCCCTTCAATATAACCACATTTAGGTACTAACAAATCTTGGAACACATTCAATCTCATTCACCTCTATGCAATTCAATTTATTTTAATAAACACACAATAATATTCATAAAGCACAGTGCCAGATAATGCTTTGTATCAGAAATACCAATACCAATAAAATCACAGAGATGACCTTTCCTCACTATTGCCAAAATTGCATTTTTCAGTTTACAAAGTACTTCTGTGTATATTACTTGATTTAATCCTCCCCATCAGTCCTATGATTTAGAAAAGAGATCATTATGTACATTTTACTTAAGAGACCAAGTGACTTACCCAAGGTTCTACAATCTGTAAATAGTATAGATGTCTAGATGATGTACCTGTGTTACATACAGTTACACACTCACCAGCATATCTGTTTTCTGCTCTTTCAGAACCTCTCATTAAAGAAAACCATGTCAAATCCAAGCACATGGAAGATGCCTCCAGTTTTGACAATACAGGAAGAACAACAAAGGTGTCCAGAGTGTCAACCATCAGGAGGATATTTGATTTGGCAAAGCACCGGTCCAAAAGATCTATATCCTTTCCAATGGGAATTAAAATCTGTCCACAAGAGTCAATGAAACAAATCTTGGCCAATCTCCAGGCTTATTACAGACTAAGAGGTGAGAACACAAATGACCCATGCAAAGTCTCTAATGGCTTTCCATTCTCTTCCATTAAACTCAGATGTGAGTTTATGAGTCCTCTTTAATCCTAGTTTAAGGTTCTAGAAATGTATCCTCTGTTCTGTATCCTTTATTCTTTGCTCTTTACAAAGCACCTAGACACCCGAGCAGTAAGTAAAACTAGCTACTGCCATTCAATTCAAAAACCAAATCAAACTTCCCAGAAATCTTTTTTTTAGTGGCAGCTAAATCATATGGTACATAGAGAGTTGGTCTGGGGGTTGTAGAGACCTTAGTTCAAATATTGCCTCAGACATTTACCAGTTGTATAACTGAGCAAATCATTTAATTTCTCTGTGCATCAGTTTCATTTGTAAAATGGGAATGGCACCAGACTTCCATAGTTGTTGTAAGGATAAAATGAGAAAATAGTTGTAAGTCACTTTGCAAACTTTAAAGCATAATAGAAATGCTCATTACTGCTATTGTTATTATTAATGCTCATTTATTTAATTGTTTTATTCTATTAAAAATCCTCTTACAAAGTGGGGATAATCTGCAAATATAAAATCAAAACATATCAATAAAACTTTAAACAAATATATTATAAAGGTAGAAAGACTTGTATATTTTAAAATAACAGCTTATGCAGCAAAAAATACATTAGGTCATTTAACAGACAACAAAAATTGCCTTGCCAGTTGTAGATTCCTTTTATTTTTATTATTCTTTAAGCAAAAGTGAGATTTTTCATGTTGTTCTCATAAAATGAGAAGCACAAGATGTTAGCAAGACTGAGGAACTAAGCAGGAGGATTTATAACTAGAAGTGGCAGTTTCCCAAAAACAGAAAAGAAAAAAGCAACATTACCATATGACTGACTCCTAATACTGTTTGGTGGAATATACATATAGCAGATCCAGCAAAAACTACTGAATTGGGGGGACCTGGAAGAACATATGTGAGCACAGAAGTGTCCCAAATTAGCAACAGGGAGCAAGTGATGATGCAGAGGTGTTTACAGAATTTACTAGACAATTACCATTGTTTCTAGGGGAGTTACAGGACAGTTATTGCCCACAAGAGGTGTACAACAAGGACCAATGTTGTATAATGCACCAAGAAATAATTATGAAATTAAATCACACTGCTATGAGTGCCTTGGGTGATTTCCAATAAGGCAAAGGTGTCTCATTTTGCCTGGGCTCCAAACCTGTATCATCTTACAAGTTGAAGGTAAAACAGCTCTCCAGTCTCATCCTGAGACATGTATTCCCATCTTAAAATGGACACTGTCATTCTACTTTACTTCACGCCTCTGATTTTGAAACATCTGGTGTAGGCACCATCAGCATATGGTAGAGGGTGTTGACTGAGATGCAGTTGTAAACCAAGGTAGAGAAATTTCAGAGCACTTGCCTATTGCCATGTTTCAGAACATCTGATTCTGTGGTACTATCAAGAAGTGAATTAATTTAGGGGATTCGTGTTGGGTTTTGGAGACACAATTAATTAGCAAAGTCACATAAAAAAATTAAAAGCCTTGCAGCACTCACATGTTTCATTTCATTGAGAGATGAATATTTCATATGTTTATTCTCCTAATGGGAAAAAATTCCAACTCTAGGCACTTAGAAATGCCAAGTTTCTGGACCAAATTTAGAAGGGCCCTGGCAACCGAGAATTAAGTGAGTGATACTAGCTAGGGCCATGAACTCTGGACCCCTTGTTTTCACAAATAGACTTGTAGCAGATAATAATTCAAGAGAATTTCCATATATGTACATCTGAATAAAAAAAGATACTCTGTTATGAACCTTATATGCACTTATACATCTTCTAATATTTAACAATCAATTATTAATCACCAGCTATGAACAATGCATTGTGCTAAATGCTGAGAAGACAAATGTCAAAAAAAAAGAGGAAAAAAAGGAAAAATCATTCCTTGCCCTCTGGGACCTTAAATTCTAATGATCTATGATCATAATCTACCTGTCATCCCTTCTACTAAATTCTGAGCTCCTTCAAGGCAGAAGCTAAGTCATTGTTCATCTTTGTATCCCAGAGCCTTTATAGTACCTTGCACAAAATAGGTACTTAATAAATGTTTATTGATTTCTTTTGGTCCAGAATTATGACTCTATCAGTGTAGCAAACTTCTGGCATAGAAACTCCTTCAACTATTACAGATCAGTGATTCTTCTGTAACTTTTAGACTTAAAGAGGTGCCTGCAACCTGCAATCAGTATATATATTAGAGGCAAGACTTGAACCCCGGCATTCCTGATTCCAAGCTTGGCACAGTCTTTTTGGCACACTCACTATCTTGCTAAAGTTCAACTGAACTGGAATGAATTAGTTTGGGGTATTCTGCCTAACCTGGGTAATGACACTCAGTCAATTCCATATTAATTTATAGAGACATAAAGTTATATAAGCTCTTGGGATCATAGTGTTAGAGCTGAAAATGATCTCATAGGTCATCTGGTCCAATTCTTCTTTCAACAGAGGAAACTGAGTCCAGAGAGATTAAGTGTCTTACCCAAGTTTACACAGGTAGGAAGCAAATGCTGTACATACCCACTTCTGTATAAATTAACATAAAACCACCAGTGTTTTCAGGTGCTATGGTCTTATTTATGACAGCCACAATGGTGAACTGAAGCAGACCTTGTTAGGTGCTTAAGGGGAAAACCATTACTTGCAGCTGCTGTATTTCTGCTACATAAAGTTTTCATTCTCATCTCACCCTTGATTAAGTTCACATCTTTCACTCTCTGGTTTCCCTGGGTAAAACAAACCACAGTGGAAATATTTTCCACAGCAATGATAACCCATTATGGCTGCCCCAGGATGGAATAAGATTTGATAATCAGTATGGAGTTTCTCTGCATCTTAACGAATTTGCTCACTAAGAAATACTCTAACAACAAAGGTCTGTTTCTTTGACAGTCACTCAGTGACTGTTCTCAGATCTCCTGTCACACTACGATCTATTCAAGTTTAGTAGAAGCATGTCAAGACTGCAACTGAGTCTGAGTTCGCACGGTTTGGGCTTGGGGAAAACAATTTGACAGCCCTCAAAATCAAAAGGGATATGAAGATGACTTTTAGTTACCTAATGAATAAACATAGTACACATTACTTTCTAGCATCTTTAATACAGGTTATAATGTTTAAATATTATTCTTAGAGCCAAGATTAGAGCTAGCATTAGGTAAAATTGCAAAGAAGGCAAAGCCTGTTTTTGACACCTTCCCATTCTCTACCTTTTTTCTCCTCTGCAATGCCCCCTCCTCATCCCAAAGGACTAAAGTATCTGTGCTTTATCTTCTTTCTGCTAACGCACTCACTTTTGACTCATTGTTGGATCTATAATTTCATCCATTTAAGCATGCTCTCCACCTGAAGAGTCTGCAATATACATCTTGTTTCATGTGATATTTATTGATGTTTTTCCATTAACGTTCTTTAAAGAACAAACACAACACACCTGCCTACAAAGACCAGGGTTCTCCTCTCATGGAAAATTAATCCACTCAGTTTTGTGATTCTACCCTGCTCCTGAGCTGTAAGTGGATGAGTGTCTGCAAACTCACCAAATCCACTGATATAGCAATCCTCAGACAATGTTTCATATCCCATTCAGCGTTATACCTGACTAGCCATCCACCAGAACCTGAGCATCAAATTGGATGACACTCTCATATCCCATCAGTCCCTCATTGACTCACTCTAAGAACAATAATCAAAGGAACATTACCACAGCTACTCGAAATCAATCAACTGCCCTATGGCTCCATACACCATCACTGTAATTCCCCTGATCAAACCTCCTTTCTATTGTCCTTATACATTGATTCATTCTTCTATCCACCACAGTGACTTTTCCAGACTTTTTTTCCACTTTTCCTCAAATCTCTGGTGGCTCCCTCTCCCCCTACCTTCCCTGCTGAAAACCTTGCTTTAAAAATACAAAATAACCCCACTGAGGCCATTCACAGAAACCTCACTTTTCTCCCCTTTCTCTCATCACAATACTGAGGTGCCTTCTTCAATTACATCCTCCTTTACACCTTTCTCATATAAAAAAATTACTCTTCTCCCAGGCAAACCCCTTGACATGTAAAAATGATCCTACTTCGTCCCAACACATCCAACAGACTGATGCCTCTATCATCACCACTATCTTCAACCTCTCCCTGTCTACTGGCTTCTTCCTTGACACCTACAAACACACCCATGGCTTCCCATCCCCTTAAAAAACTCTCGCATGATCCACCCATCCCCACTATTTCCCTATATCTCTTTTCCCTTTCATCATTAAAATACCAGAAAAGGCCCCTACAATGTCTCCATTTAATTTCTTCTCACTCTCTTAATTCTCTGCAGTCTGACTTCCAACCTCATCATAAAATTGAAACCACCTTCTCCCAAATTACCAATAAATTCTTAATTCAAAAATCTAATGACCTTTGCTCAGTCCTCATCCTTCCTGACTACTCTGTAGCCTTTGATATTCTCAATAACTCTATTCTCCTTGATACTTTCATTTCTCTAGGTTTTTGGGACACTGCTTTCTCCTGGTTTTCCTACTTGTCTAACCACTCCTTGATTTTCTTTGATGGATCTTCATCCATGTTATTTCCTCTAAATACGGGTGTTCCCCAAGGAATTGTCTTTGACCCTCTTTTCTCTTTATACTATTTTACTTGCTGATCATAACAGCTCCCGTTGATTCTCAACTTATTCATCCCTAACCTCTCCCTTAATGACCAATCACATCTCCAACTGTCTGTTGGACGTCTCAAACTAAATGTTCCATAGATATCTTAAACCCAACATATCCAAAACTGAACTCATTCTCTTTTCCCCAAAACCATCCTTCTTCCTAACTTCCTTTAGTGGTCAATGTACCACCATCTCACCAGTCACCCAGGTTTACAACCTAAGTATCATCTTTGACTCCTCCCTTTCTCTCATCCCCCACATCTAGTCAACAGGCAAGTTCTATAAACTCTGTTTTTTGTAACATTCCTTCTATATGCCGCCTTCTCTCTTCTGACATTGCCACTACCCTCATGAAGGTTCTCATCACCCCATGTCTGCACTATCACAGTGGCTTTCCTGGTTGGTCCCCCTTATTCAAGTCTTTCCCCACTCTATCCTCCATTCATCTGTCAAACTGTATTTAACCATGTTACTCAATAAATTCCAATTGTTCCCTATTACCTCCAGGACCAAATATAAAACCCTCTGTTTAGCTTTTAAAGCCTTTCATAACCTAGCCCTTCCTATCTTTTCAGTCTTCTTCTCCCTTACTCCCCTCCATACATTCTGTGATCCAGTGATCATTCTATAGCCCAAATCACTGAATTTTCCCCTGCCTGTCCCACTTGCCTGGTATTCTTTCCCTCTCCATCTTCATCTTACAGTTTCTTTGTCTTCAGCCAAATTAGCACCTCTTGAAAGAAGACCTTCCTGATCCCCCTTAATGATAGTTCATTTTCTTTGTTGATTATCTCCAACCTAGCCTGAGGCAGCTGGTGGTTCAGTGCTCTCACTGGACCTGGAACCAGGAAGACTTGAGTTCAAATCTAGCCTCAGATGCCTACTGACTATATGACCCCGGGTGAGTCACTTAACTTGTTTGCCTCAGTTTCTTCAAATATAAAATGGAAATAATAATAAAAACACCTGCCTCAGAGGGTTGTGAAGCTCAAATGAGATAATATAGGGAAGAACGCTTAGCTCAGTGCCTGGTACACACAGCTGGTACTATATAAAAGCATATTTATTTCCTTCCCTCTGCTTATAGATCTTTTTTGTATATAGTTGTTCTCATGTTGACTATGACATTTGACTATGAGTTTCCTTGAGAGCAGAGGGTGCTTTTTTGCCTTTCTGGGTATCCCCAGAACTTAGCACAATGCCTGGCGCATAGTAGGAGCTTAACAAACATTTGTTGATTTCTCTTGTCTTGGTTATATATGTTGGCTCTAGTTATTAAAATATAAGGTTCTTGAACACAGGGACTGTATAGTTAAGACTTACTAAATGCTTTTTCATTCATTAGCTTCCATTCCCATTGATGGTTGCCCCTTTTTAAACACTGCAGAGGTTACCAATGTCCTACTCAGGCTTACTTATGTAAAATCGCTAGTTGAGGGATAGTTTTTAGATCTGGAAGGGAATTTAGAAGCTATCTGGTCTAAATGAGAGGCAACATTGACATGCCCCAATTCACAACAGGTTGGAAGGAGCAGAGCAAGAAACTGATTCAAGATTATCTGACTCTAAGTACAGGGTTCTTTCCATTCTTCCAAGGCTGTTTGCCATTTAACTGAGATCAAA
>CM053593.1:240278716-240284229 GCA_028646575.1 Pseudocheirus occidentalis | reverse complement strand
GGGCAGTTGGGGTTAAGTGACTTGCCCAAGGTCACATGGCTAGTTTTTATGTTAAGTGTCTGAGGCCGGATTTGAACTCAGGTCCTCCTGACTCCAGGGCCCGTGCTCTATTCACTGCGCCACCTAGCCGCCCTGGGCACAGCCTTTTGATCGAGGCCAAGTTTTACAGAACAAATCCTTTTATTAAGGAGATTTGTTCTGTGAAGTTTGGATTCAGTCAAAGGGCTGTACTTGAGGAACTAGAATGTTGGCCATATGTGGCCTTAAGGCTGCAGGTTCCCCACCGTTGGTCTAGAACAAAGTAATTGACATTGTCACGTCTTTTAGGAAACGAAGTATGATTTTAGCATTTGCACCTTGTATGAATGTGTCATTTTGTTTCACTAAAGTGAATGTTTTCTTATAGTCAACAAACAATAAGTATAGTAGGGTCTTGTCTACTCACCATCTTTGAGTTTTAACTGCATGATTTTAAAGATATGTTCCACTGTTAAAAAAAAATCTCAATTGTGAAAGCTATTTCATCAAGGGTTCCCATCTGAATATAGCAGATTATTCTCACGAATATTTTTAAAAGTACAAAAGTAGACATATCGGTCAAGCACTTCAAGCACTTACTACTTGCCTACTATATATCAGGTACACTATATCATACGTTAAGTATTAGAGCGAGTAATTACTGCTATTTTCTTTATCATTTTGCTTTGTTAATGTTTTGTGATTCTTTTCTAAGCATTTGTTAACAAGTCAAGGCAAAAAACATTTATTAAGGTACTACTTGTGCTAGGCACTATGTTACATTCTGGAGATATTTTTAAAAAGGCAAAAACAAAAGTTGGCACTTACCCCCATGGGGGAGAAAATATGCAAACAACTCTAAAAACTGGATATGTAACAGGATAAATCGAAGGTTATCAGCAGAGGGAAGGCACTATAATTTACAAAGATCAGGAAAGACTTTTTAAAGAAAGTAAGGTCATTAGCTGGAACCTGAAGGAAGTCCTGGAAACCATCAGCCAAAGATGAAGGGGGGAAATAGTCCCAGCTCTTTCTGATATATTGAAAATCAATCCCTCAAGACCCTCAAAATTTTATCACATCCAGCATGGCATTCTCCTCTATAGATTTTGCCTGACCCTTGTTCTTCCCATCTCTATTCGTCTTAGTATAGTGCTTACTTCCTCATATAGCATATAGAGGAACTGTGGTATTAAAGGCTAAATAGAAGAGCTCCACTGTAATTGGTACCAGGAAAAATACATTATAAAAAGATGCTTTCTGATTTTTTTTCTGTTGTCCTCTCAATTTTACCTTTAAATGTTATTAAGATTATCTACTATAATTAGGTTTCCTGCCAAGCTACTACTTGTTTTTATTTTATAACATAATATTGCTTATAACCTTCTACTGTCTCACCTTAAAATCTTACAAGTTAGTTTACACTCTAAACCAGTGTTGCCTTTGATTGTCTTCTCTCTGTTTAGGAAATCTAGTGTTTGTTGCCTGAGACCTTTTCTAGTTTCCCTTGGCATCCACATTGTGGTGACTGATTTATACTGGCTATTCTTCCTTGGGAAATGGTGGTATTCTGTGTCAATATCTATTCCTTTGTCTTCTGGTCTTCCAGCATTTTATGCTTATTTAAATGGGTCTGGATTGAGTTGTTTTAACAGCATATCATTATATATCATATCATATCTTATTTCCTCTTATTATATTACTTTTGATTTGGTCTTGATTTTTATCTTTGTTCTAACAAATCAATGGGCTAACTGTACAGTTGGGTACACTTTATAAACAGACAGTTCTTCATATGGGAAAAGAAAGTTTCTAAACAACCTCGTCTCATTTCCTATATTTTATAAAAAGCAATCATCTTGGAAAAACTGCCTATTAAGTACCCACATTGACCTAATATTGTAGAAGCTAGTCAAACATGAACATGCTAGTTCTATAAAAGGCATAATGTAATAGAAATATTGAATCCAACTTTCTATGTCTAGTTAGCATAAAAGCAACAAGGAACCCAGAAGTTCCTTATACGCTTGTCATAGATGTCTTCACAAGCCACAATCCAATCTATAAGACAAAGCTTTGGGCCCTGTGCAGTTTTGCACATCCTAAAAGTCATGGTTCTGACTCACTAATAAGTTACTATCTAAAATAAGGTTCAAAAAAGAAAACTCTTGCAACTACAGTTCAAATAAGGTCCATTACAATCATGAACAGCCATATTCAGAAATGTTCATATATGGCTCTATGCAGAATGATCCAAATGATGTTCTCTATCTGATCCCAAAATATTTATCATTGTTCAGTCATCTTGCCACTCCACCTTCCTGGCAGGTTCAAAACTCCTATCATTAGAGTATGCTTTGGTTACTCCAAACAACAAAGGTAAAGGTACTATCTGCAGACGATCAATGCTAACATAAATAGATTTCACTAGACATTCACAAAAGCCCTAATCCAGTGTCTCATTGCACCATTCCAGACAAAAGGGATTCGTAAAAACTAAGTCAGCAGAGCAAAAACTTTTGTGGGTGTTAACAAACTGGAGGTTTTACACATAGGCCAGCTGAAGAATTATTTTGGTCACATCAACTCATAAAGACTACCTGCTAAGGTATACGTAAGGGCAAGGATTTGTTGAGTAAAGCAATCAAATCCCTCCCACCCCATTTAAAATGTCTAGAAGCTAAGCCCTGATACATTTATCAGATGAGGACACATATTGACTATTCATTAGGTTTGAACAAGACAAGTGATGCAGTGGATAGTGACAGGCCTAAAATCAGAAAGACTCATCTTCCTGTGTTCAAATCCTGGCCTCAGACACTCGGTAGCTATGTGACTCTAAGCAAGTTACTTAACCCTATTTGTCTCAGTTTTCTCAGCTGTACAAAAAAGGAGCTGGAGAAGAAAGTGGCAAACCACTCACACGTCTTTGCCAAGAAAACCCCAAATGAGGTCCAATGACTGAACAACAACAATGAACAAGACTTTGACGTCGCCTCGAATCAATCAAAGATATTTTAATTAGGTGTTCTGATTAGGTGAAGGATTTGGTCACATTCTGAGGACTTGTATAAAAAGAAGAGCTAGTTCAAAACTGAGACTTTGTGTTTCAGGTACGGAAGACTAGTGAAGAAGCTGAGACATCATTATTAAGATATTAAGAATCATAAGTATAGGGGGTGGCTAGGTGGCGCAGTGAATAGAGCACCGGCCCTGGAGTCAGGAGGTCCTGAGTTCTAATCTAACCTCAGATACTTAGCGTGCACGCACACACACACGCACACACACACGCACGCACATACAAGCTAGCCGTGTGACCTCAGGCAAGTCACTTAAACCCCAATTGCCCTCCAAAAAGCAAAAAAAAAAAAAAAAAGAATCATCAGTATAGAGACAAACAGGAAAAGGAAAAAAAAGTAGAACTCAGATGTAGCAAAAAAAAAAAAAAAAGGAGTGACTGAGGACAGCGTTTAGCCCTACAGGCATCATAGATCAGAAAACTCAGTTTGATATCATTATTTATACCCACCTTCTCAAGGACTGAGGGAAGTTCCAAGAGGTAAAGAAAGGCTGCTTTTTCCCCAACTTTCCTTGCCCATACCTATCTATCAAAGTCTGATGCTTCTTTACCCAAACTCTTCTGGTAAACTGAATTTTGCTCAAACATAAAAAAGCAAGAGGTTAACTAGATATAAATATGAATAAAAATTAAGGCAGAAATCCAAATATGCCTAAATATTAGGAATTTTTCTAACTGAGGGATTGGAGAAATTATGATGATATTCCTAATTTTTCATTTAATATAAATTTCCTTTTGCAGCAGGGGAAAGGACCACATGGAAGTGAGGGGCCATAATATTGTCTTTAGATTTAAAATAAACTAGCTTTAATCAGATGGCTCCAGAGGAAAAAGTGAGGCTGGTGACTTTGCACAGCCCTGCCTCACTTAAATCCAATTCACTTCCATGTGTAAAGCCAAACATAAACAGCTTTCCAGAAGAATGCTGCTGTGAACAGCTTTCAAGGTTCTGATTACATAATACAGTGAACTCCCTATTTATTCCATAACAAATCAGAGCAAAACATTCGCAGTAAATCAAGGTACAGCATTCACAATATTACAACTTATCACAGATAAATCAAAATATAGCATTCAAAACAACTTATCACAGAAAATGGCCACTACAGTGGTCACAAAGTTTTGAACAAAGAACAATCATTTAGTAACTCAAGCATTTGCCAAATCCTTAATTCAATCACAAAGTGCAATATTCAAAGTTCTCAACTCATGGGGTACACTAAGTTAACTCAATCAGTGACTTATTTAGTCATCAGTCACTAAGTACAATCATTTAGTTAATCAATCATTCAGTCAACTCAATCATTCAATCATCCTTCACCATTCACTATTCAATCATCAGAAAATACATAGACCCTCCACTCCTAGGTCACTAGCAGATTTACAATTTCTCAGTCAGTACGCAGTATCCAAGTAAAGCCATCTTTCAGCTTGAGTTAGGGTGGTTTCTCGGATTCCCTGGATCCCCTTCCATGGTCCCAGATCCTACCTGGATTCACCAAACTATCACCTGAGTTCAAAGGCAGACAGCTCCCAGGTCCTTGTCTAGCTCATTGTGCAGTTCCTGCTCCACATTGGAGCTCACAGTGTCCAGTCCATCTCAAATCCTTCACGGTTCCTGTTTCTGGGAAGACAAAGCTTAACAGAGCTACAGTAATATTCATACACATTGCTGGCACCATCATCAATTCACTATCTGCCTGTGAAATCAACTCAGACCCAACCAACAATGTCTGAGAACTCAACACAAATCAACAACCTAGAAATCAACACAGACCCACAAACAAGGTCTAAGAAGTCAGCACAAATCATCAGTAAAGTCTCAGGGCCTCCAAAACCCTCCTCCATGACTTCTATAAACAGACAACCAGAAAATCCTCTTTCAGGGCTTCCAGTAAGGTCCCAGGGCTTCTGTACAAAGTATTACAAACATCAACACAGACAAAACAGACAGAGTGATGAACACCACAAGTTTTCTCCATCTTGACTGCCACCACAAGAGTCCTCTTTTTCAGTTCTACTTTCTGTAGCCTAGGGTTCTCCTTATATATTGTCATTAGCTCCTCCCCAGGAGGTCTAGGGTTCACAAGTTGTGGGGTTCAAACATTCTGTTTCTTAATAGACGATACAAGGCTCAAAAGAAACTTGAACTGAAACAAGGTGTTAATTTAATAGCTGAAACAAGATGTGAACTACTTCTGTGATTACTCTTACACAATGTCATGGCATCAATTCTCTGATGTCATGGTCTTCTTTGAGAATGAAGGACAAAGAGGCTCTGTTGCCTCCTGAGGATCAAACCAGAACTAGCTAGTTAGAAAACAGTTCTCTCTCTCTCTCTCTCTCTCTCTCTCTCTCTCTCTCTCTCTCTCTCTCTCTCTCTCTCTCTGTTTCTGTCTCTCTGTCTCTGTCTCTG
>CM053593.1:240263716-240276216 GCA_028646575.1 Pseudocheirus occidentalis | reverse complement strand
TGCCCTGCTTACCCCACCTTCCACTAGTCACTATTGTGCCCAAGATGTAACTTGGCAGGTAGGTTGCAGCTGGATACTCAGTATTTTTTGTCATGTGACCTGCAGCAACCAATCATTATTGTCAGTCTGTCTGTAGTCTGAGAGGAGCAAGAGTCATATCTTTTTGCTATGTTTTTGGTCATTACTCAATGTGAACAGTAAGAAAATCTGAAAAATGTATTAAAACCTGTACTGCTTAGCAAAGTATTTTTTAACATATTTGTGATTTAATGATAAATAAAAATCTTAAGCAATAAGTGTAATTAATTAATATTAATTGAAATTTCTTTTTTTAAGATTTTTTACAATAGTTTAGTCATTAATTATACCTTTATTTTGAAAGTGAGCCACTAGAAACCTATCAGAAGCCCAAAAAAGTTTAGCCTATTTTAATTTTGGCCCTGACCTACCACCAGCACAATACCACCACAGTGTTATCAACAAGTCAATTAATACTTTAAGGCCTCCTGGCAGCTTTTTAAGACTGTAAATTACAGAGAAGCTTCTGACAGGCATCACTGAAGGGAGTTTCCACAAAATATATCTATATGCATATTTGTACATCTGTGTATACATATACAGACATTCTGAGTTGTCCATTTCCCAGTCTTTCAGATTGTTTACCTAGTGGTCCTGGACTAAGAATAATGAAGTTCACTCTCTATTATAAGACTCACCCTTGGTTGTCTGTGATCACCAGGGTTGGGAGGATTCTGAAAGACTGGCAGATGGAGGTCCAATGTTGAGAATTATTACTAAACATGAGTACATCTGTATGTACATATGTATGTGGCATGTATGCATATGTTTATATATCCATGTGTGCATATAAAAATGTGGTGATAGGGATCAGGTCTTGTAATCTCAGTAGTTTAGGGAATTCCTATTACAGAAACTCCTTCCCCTGGTATAGATCAGCAACTCTTCCATAATTTACATTACGTATAGTCTTAGGGAGCTACCTAAGCATCAGAAAGAGTAAGAGGACTCTGGTGTCACATGATTTCACAGGCACCAAAATTCATTTTTTTATATTAAGACTTTGTCTCTTTTTCAAATGAGAATAGAAAAATAGAAGTTAAAAGTATGTATACAGTATGTATATGTATGGGTGTAGGTATAGGTATGAATATGTGTATATGTGTGTGTGTGTATTGTATAGATATAGTTACAGATATAGGTATAAATATGGGTATGGGCATATGTATATGTATGTATATGCATAAGATGTCAATGAATGCATAGCCCAGGAGGTCTAACCTCAGAGTCAGAAAAACCTGAGTTCCAGTCCAGCCTCTGACACATATTAACTCTATGGTCGTAGAGACAAGTCAATTAACCCCTCAATCATTTACTCCTTAATTGAACGAGTTCATCATATTCTTTCCTAAAAACAAGTTTGGATAGTGCAGATGGGATCACAGATAAACCAGGCATCTGATGTAGGAATGAGCGGGGAATAGAGCCTTGTTAATAAAAAAAAGAGAAGAGGGGGAAGAGAAGGAGAAGGAAGCTGGGTACACCAGAAAGAAAAAAAAATTCACTTACTTTCCTTGTCCAGAGTTGGTGATTGCATTGTCTGTAAACTTGGGTCAGTCCTCAGTCAGCCCAGGCTTCTATAGTTCCAAATATGGTACAATTCAGTGATTACTAGTCTGCAAAATAAGGTTCCCTCAGGGGCTAAAGAATTCTCAATCAAGAAGGACAGATTCAATAATATTCTATAAATTCTGCTTACTACACCCAGACATCTTTAGCACTACGGTTTACAAGTCAAATGGTTTTCTGGTTACGTTTTAACTAGAAAGTTCAATTAACTGAAATGCTTGACTCTTGAATTTTTTCAAATTAACAAGGCTTTACTGTATAATTTCACACAGTAAAACAGAACACATTTGTTTTCCTAAATATGATGATATTCCTTGGCTGCAAGAGAGTCCAGAATCTCCTCTTAAAAACAAGAAAGATTGTCCTACATCTGGGATGGTTTTAAATTGGTGCAGGCTCTAGCATGGAGATCATTAGTTGGGCCCACAGCCCCTGCCAACTCCTCGATTCATTGAATGATAGAGCATCCAAAAACACTTCTCACATCAAATTCAAAAGCCATGGACAGCATCCAAAAAAATGTTTCTGAAGAATTAATTTCATATTGTTTTAAGCATATGCTTCAGTTACAAAAAGAGAAATTAATTTGCCCTTATTAAACAAAGTTTTCTTACAATGTATATCCCAAGGACTATTAAACTTGGGCTCTGGGGAGAAGGAAAGGAGAATTTCAATGAGGAAAAACTTAGAGCCACATTTTAACTCAAGAATATGCTGATGTTATCTCTTTTTTTTTAATGGGTTGAAAATGCATTTACCATCAGTGGGTATTGGAGTGACAGGGAGACTCCATGAACTTTTGCCCTCATTCTAATTTAAGCCCTTTTCTAGTGTGTTCATGTGTGTGATTTTTTTGAAGTCTCAGCAGGTGCTACCAGCTTCTCTCCACTTCCCTTCACATTCACTCCTAATGGATCACTTCTCAACAAACTTTTCAATGACACAAAGACTCCTGTGAAGGTGAGGATGTCCTGATATCTTGCTGTTCATTTGCCTGCTTTCTGTGCTTTAGAGGGAAAAAAACGGATCAGCAATTCAAAACTATTAGTGCTGCCTATTTGTTCCTTCAATTAAAATGGGAAGATTTTGTTCTGTTCACTAATTATATAAATCATGTTTTTTTTCTAATGACTGAGTGAAAATTGAATTCACTGTACTTGGTTTAAGAAGGAAAGAACCATAGAGGATGATTAAGAAGTAACTTCACTATCATGTAGCCCTATCATTCTACTTTGGGCTGATAAGCCCCACTCCAATCTTATCACAGTGCCTTAAGCATAGCCAATACACCTGAAAACTAAAAGAATGCTTTTTTTAATCTTCCTGAGGCCTCTCAGCACTCTTAGGTAGGGCTACATATCATCATAATGTTGAATGGATAGAAACAGTCTTTTTTATTTTTTTGTTTGTATACCCAAGGCCTAGCGTGGGTATATAAGGCACTAGCTTCCTGTTTGGTTTGGTTTGGTTTTTATTTTTTACTGCAAGCCAGGACCTGCCATTTAGTAGACACAATAAATACTGTTAATTGATTTATTACACTGGAAAAATTAAAGTATTGCTTTCATGTTGGACCCTCATATTACTAATTTTTCAGTTTTTTAAAAAAAGTTTTTCCAGACCTTCCCAAACTTAAATTCAGTGAAATCATGGTTACTGCTTTAGCTAACACCTTTACAGAATCCTCAAGCATATATTTAGGGTCTTCAGGAAGACACAGTGTTGAACTCAAAGTCTTCTATGTACCAAAGGCTGCAAACCAATCTTGAGTGCCACATACCTTATGAAGCTAATGGGAGCACAGAGCAATGGCAGAACCATGCCATTTCCAGATCCAAAAGGCAGTGAGAAAGGCAGGCAATGGACCTTTGAGCAAGAAAAAGGCAGACCTACTTGCTCAGAGCTGTGCTGCTGTTTTTAGACACTGTAGCCCAAGCTTCTAGTTGTGACCCAAATATGCCATTCTCCCTGAGAGTGCCTTTAAGCCAACTTTTGGACTTGAAGATGCTTCAGGGACAATTTTGATATTAAGTTCATGCATGAACAGTCTCATTATATCAGCCTAGGATTCTCTTTAACGTTGATTGGATGATCATAATAACTCCTATCCATTTGCACATTGGTCCAATGTAATCTTCATTCCAGCATCATCAAACAGCATTAATAAAGCTCCAATGTACACACGACCATACTGGATTCTACAAAAGGAACAGACCTATTCTCCACTAGCTTTCAATCACAGACAAATTACACTTCTCTCTAAAGATTTTAGGTAACTAAAATAAAAAATTTTCTTACAAATTGACCCCCACATAGTGCATTTTTTTATTCCACAGAACCCCATCTCTAAGTTCACTGAAGTTCCTGGAATCAAATTTGTTTTCTGACCTGTCTAATATTTAGAACCATCCCAAAGAATTTTCTTTTGGTTTATGCTAAACAAAATCTATCCCCTTTTTTCCCCTCAGGATATAGAAACTGAAATCATTAATGTCATATCAGAGGGACCAGTGGAAGAGATGTTAGAATTTAGTGTCAACCTTGCAAATCAGAAGTTTAAGGCAGAACTGAATGATCCAAAGTCCCCACATTACCAGGAACTAGCAGCAAAATTTCAGCATCAGGTAAGTAGGTTTGCCTTTTACCGGATGTATGCTTATTTTGAATAATCACATACCCAATCTCTTTTGGCTGAAAATAAAATCTAACATTTAGAGGAATTGGTTTTTACTATAAATCAAATACAAAACATTCCCAAAAAATTGGAAAGAAAGAGATGGGACAAAAATTCAGTGTCCTATTATTATAAGAAATTAAGTATATTTTATTTGAAAAATATTCAAAAATATTTGAAAATATTCAAAAAATTTAAAAAATTAATGGAGGGAGTATTAGGGGCTGGCAATCTACAAATACCTATATTTACACTTGTTTCAATGACCTCAGACTTTGTATTATGAAATCAAGTAAACTCAACAAGCATACTTTTTTATTCAATCATTTTTCAGTCATGTTTGACTCTTCATGACCCCATCTGGGGTTTTCTTGGCAAAGATACTGGAGTGGTTTGCCACTTCCTTCTACAGCTCATTTTTACAAATGAGAAACTAATGTAAACAGGGTTTGAGTGACTTGCCCAAAGGCACACAGCTATTAAGTGTCTGAAGCAAGATTTGAACTCAGGAAGATGAGTCTTCCTGACTCCAGGCCCAGTTACTCTATCCACTGTACCACCTAACAATACCTTGATATTTATTTTTAAAAATTTTAAGTACTATAAGCAGGCACTTGATTAAGCACTGGAGGTACAAAGGCAAAAAGGAGCTCATATTCTAATGGTAGAAAGAACATGCAAACCACTATGTACAGACATGACATACAGATATGGATATATACATATTTATATGTAGAATACATTGGAGATAACCTCAGAGGGAAGACATTTTAAGATTAAGAAGGACCAAGAAAAATTTCTTGCAGGAGGCGAAACTTTAAATGAGATCTGAAGCAAGCCTTGAAAGCCACAAAGTAGGGACTAGAAAGAAGAACATTCTAGGCTTAGGGGACAGCCAATAAAAGTGCAGAGTTGGGAGATAGAGTTGAATGTCAGAAATTACAAAAGGGCCAGTGTCTCTAGATAATAGAGTAAGGAAAGGAGAGAGCAAAGGATAGAAAGGTAGAAAGGGGTCAGGTCATATGTTTTTCTTCCTTCCAAAAACAGTTCCCAAGTAAGTATATTAAATTCAACCTTATTTCCTTGCTTAGAAATAGTAAGAGGCTTAAAGAGCACCTTTCTTGTTCTAGGAATAAAATGATTCTTTTTTTTTTAATAAAATGATTCTTATAAAGGAAGGAAGACCTACTGATTAGAAAAATGAAAATTAAAACAACTCTGAGGTAGCACCTCACACATTTCAGGTTGGCTAATATGACAAAAAAGTAAAATAATAAATGTTAGAGAAGATGTGGGAAAATTGGAGCACTAGTACACTACTGGAGTTGTAACCTGATCCAATCATTCTGGAACATAATTTGGAATTATATCCAAATGGTAATCAAACCGTGCAAATTCTTTGATCTACTAGGTCTATATCCCAAAGAGATCATCAAAAGGGGGAAAGGACCTACATGCACAAAAATATTTATAGCAGCTCTTTTTACAGAGGCAAAGAATGGGAAATTGATGGAATGCGCATTAATTGGGGAATAGCTGAATAAGTTGTGATATATGAATGTAATAGAATATTATTGTGCTTTAAGAATTGACAAGTGGGAGAATTTCAGAAAAACCTAGAAAGATCTACATGAACTGATGCAAAGTGAAATGAGCAGAACCAGGAGAGCACAGTATACAGTAACAGCAATATTATGTAATTATCAACTATAAATGATTTAGCTCTTCTCAGCAATACAAAATATTTCAAGACAATTCCAAAGGACTCATGATGGAAAACGCTATCCACATCTAAAAAAAGAACTGATGAAGTTTGAATGCAGATTGAAGTATATAGTATTTTTACTTTCTTCATTTTTTGGTGGTTTTTTGTTTTGGATCTATTTCTTTAACAACATGACTAATATTGAAGTATATTTTAAGTGACTGCACATAGATGACATACAACAAATTATTTGTCATTTAAGGGAGATAGTAGAAGAGGGAGGGAGAAAAATTTGGAACTCCAAATTTTTTAAAATTAGCATTAATTTTTCTTTATATGTAACTGGGAAAAATAAAATAATATTTTAAAAAAGAAAAGAGGGAGGAAATAATCCAGTTTTTTAAAAAAGAAAATCTACTCCAAAAATAGAGAAATGAGTGCTTAATCATAATTACAGTTATGTGAATTTGCATCTGATTGAATAAACATACCCAAAGCATTGACATAGAAGAAGTCCTAGTATGTCAGCTGTCTTCTGTGTTCTGTCTAGCAAATTAGCCATTCAGTTTGGCACATCTTACAACTTTATTTACTGCCATGCTTTCTGTGTGGTAACTGGAGGACAGGCATATTTCTCTCTGTTTTATTCATTACCAAGTAGAAGTAATAGAGGCAACATGTCATACTAAGTTTGGAGTCTGCAAGACCTGATGTATATTAGTTATGTTACCATGGGCATTATTTACCCTCTCAGTATCCAAACAACTTTCTAGGACCATACATTTGAAGCAAATTGTTGATCTGCAGTAATGGAGGGAATTTCCATACTGGGAGTTCCTTTCACTCTCTCACAAGTCTGAACCCATCCCTTTCATCCCCTCTCCAAAAATGCTAGCTAGATGGCACACTGGAGAAAGTAATAGGCTTAGAGTCAGAATGACTTGAGTTTAAATTCTACCATATACTTACTAACTGTGTGATCCTGGACAAGTCATTTACCATCTCTGAGCTTCAATATTCTCATCTTTAATATGAAGTGTTTGATCTCAATGGCGTCAAAGTACTCTAAATCTATAATACTATGATTTCCATTACTGAAGATTTCTCAGTGACTCAAAAGATATTCCACAATAATTTGAAACACTGAGATTCCATAACCATCAACTAATACTTTCTAAGTGTTTACAGTAAACGGCTGCTTCAATAGGGGCATCCAGTATTCAGTGGTAAGAGGATATTTGCTCCATGTTTTTTTTTCTTAAAGCATCAAAGGCTAGTTTCCATTCAACTAGAACATAAATGCATATGCAAAAGAATGTTAAATTCTAATCTTTCTTTTAATTTACTCACTTCCTTCTAGCTTCAGAGAAAAATTTCAACAAACAATTCAAAATGTATCTGTTAGGCTTCTGATTAATGCCAGCACCGTACTAGGATCTAGGGATATGACAAAAACATAACAGCCCCTGACCACAAGGAATTTACATTCTACTTGTACCATACATACATAGTTTCATACATTGAGAGTTGTAAAGGAACTTAGAGGCCATCCAGTCCAACCACTTCATTTTACAGTTGAGGAAACTGAGATCCAGAAAGGTTAAATGACTTGCCCAAGGCCACACAGGTAGTAAGTGTCAGCACTGGAATTTTAATCCAATTCTTCCAAAAACAAAACCAATATTTCCCATTGAACTATGCTGAAGGGAATTATCAGGGTGGACTGACATATGGCATGTGAGTTGAGCCTTGAAAGAATATAAAGATACTGAGAGGTAGGAATGAGGATGGGTATATTCTAGACTTGAGAAAGGGCTTACAAAACAGCATGGAGATAAGTGATAGAGTACTGAGTTTGAAAAAAAGGCAAACATCTCTCCTTGTTCAGAATGTAGAAATGAGAAATGAAAAAGGGAATTATATAAAATATGGGTGGAAAGGTAAAGGGAACCAGACTGTAGAAGGACTTAAATGTTACAGGCAAGGGAAAATCACTGATAATCCTTGAGTAGAGAAGTAACATAGGCAGATTTGTATCTTGAGAAGATGGTTTTGATCATTATGTAGAAGACTGGTTAGAAAAGGAAGAGACTAGAAGCAGTGACACAAATCAGGAAGCCCCTACAGATGCCCATGTGAGAGGTTTAAGAGCCTGAACCCAAGACATAACTGAGTGAATGGAAAGAGGGAGATGGCTGCAATAAATGGTTTCATATCTGAATAGATATCAAGGGTAAAGAAGAGAGGAAAGTCAAGAAAGGCTTTTAACTTGAGTAAATGAAGAATGATTATGCTCTAAATAGAAAAAGGGAAATCTGGAGGGTTAGTGGGTAAAATAAATGAGTTCTGATTTGAGTATTTTAAATTATTAAATACAGAATATTCAAAAGAAGATATTCAACAGATAGTTGATGTAATGTAGGGCTAGAAAGTTCAGGAGAGAAATTAGGACTAGGTATTTAGATTTGGAAGTCAACTGCCTAGATATGATACTTGAACTCAAGTTGACTAGTGAGATAGCCAAGAAAATGCATGTAGGAATTGAGAGACCTGTGGAATATCCATGCTAAAAAGACAAGCGTTTACACAGAACTTCTAACTCCCTAGAAAGGAATGTATCTAATATATGTGCATGATAAGACAAAGAAAAGATAATAAATTTGGTAAGACAGAGTTTGAGTTGAGTAAGAGAAAGGAAAGGAAGTTTATTATGGCTTTCAAAATAATCCAGGAAGCAAGGAGAGTCAAGATACAGACTGCTACGCATTTGTCCAGGGGAGTTAATAACAAGAACTAGAAAGAGCAAGATATTTACTTCCAGCAAGTATGGAGAGAAAGGAGGGTTTAAAAGTGATAACGCAGACTGTACAATGTTGATATTTTTGTTATTACCAAATAGCTTCTATCTGTATGCAAGATGCAGGCAGGTCTATCTCCTAGAACAGACCAGAGGGTCATAGATTAAAGTTGAAAGAGACCATGGATTCTGGGCTGGGGAGTAGGGGCAAAAAGGGGAGAAAATTTGTAACTCAAAACCTTGTGGAAATGAATGATGTAACCAAGAAAATAAATTAAAATTAAAAAAAAAAGAAAGTTGTAGAGAGGTCAAGAAAGATGAGGACTGGGCAAAGGCCGCTGGCCATAGAGGCCCATCATTTAAATCTCAGCACTAAGCAGGGAGCAGGCAACCTTCCTGAAGGCTGGATTTCAGTCTTTCCTTTCAAATACAGCCCTCTTCAATGCTTTATCCTGGTATGGAAGTACCTAGAGTTCTCACATTTCAAGCACTCGATAACCTGCCCCCAAGCCTTTGCATTGGGTGACGCCCCGAGCCTGGAATGCACTCCCTTGTCTCTCCCTCATAGAATCCCTGCCCTTCCAAACTCAGTTCAAGTGTCACTCTCTAGAAGGTTCCCCACCAATGCCCCCCCCCAGCATCCCTTTGCTAGTGTCAAATTTGCCTCATATTTGTATATATTTTTGTAGGTGACCCCATAGATGCATTGTCTTCCTCTGTGTAATATCGGCTCCCTGAGGGGACTCTTGTCTTTATACATACCTTGTATGGCATATAACAGGTACTTAATGAATATTCATGTTAACAGGATGAAGAAGGTGCTATAGAAGTGGCTATTACTTACTGTTTTTTATGATGCCTGACTTTCCATGAAACAAATTAAACAAAATAAAAATATTTAAAAGTTGGATAGGAAGAGAGAAAAAAAAGAAAGAGACCATGGAGTAAATTTAGTCTGACTCCTTCATCTTATAAATGAACTGATATCCAAAAAAGTTAAATAACTTGCCCAAGGTCTCCCAGGTAGTAAGGGGCAAAGGGATTTGAACACAGGTTCCAAATCTCTTTCTCTTTCTACAATGCACCATGACATCAGAGATCAGGAGCTGAAGGGATTCCTTTCCACTTCTTTGGTTTTCAGAAAAAATGAAATATTCCTTAAACCACAAACATAGAGAGAGATGTGTGCACATGTGGCTTTGCTGTGAAAACAAAGAAAAGGTATCTGAAGAGATCAAAGAAAATCCTGACTTGTGTCAAGAGGTAGGAGTAGAAGATGGATGAACAGAAAAATAGAACTGGTATGCCCTTGGAGATAAGAAACAGATAGAGAGTTCATTCTAGAGAAGAAGAACCAGGTAGTCATTCTGAATAGAACACTAGTTTAGATCCACAGACGTAGTACTATGAGAGATTATCACATAAAGGTGAGAGAAAGAAGAGGAGTAGTGGTAGTTGATGCCTCCCTGCTGAAGGGTGCTGAAGCAGCTAATAATCCTTTGCATAATTATAAATTCATCCTTCAAAAAATGGAAAAACCAGAAAGAAGAAATTCTATTCAGGCTCTGATTCTCACCAAGAAAGAGAAACTGTTTGTTGGGGTGTAAGTGATGGGAAGCCTGGGAAAAAGTGACCACTTCATTTTAGAATGTTGTGTTAGAAGAGAGGAAAGCAGGGCAGCTAGCTGGCACAGTGAGTAGAACACCAGCCCTGGAGTCAGGAGGACCTGAGTTCAAATCAGGCCTCAGACACTTGACACACAAATGAGCTGTGTGATTTTAGGCAAGTCACTTAACCCCAACTGCCCTCCAAAAAAAAAGAAGAATTTCCTATACCAATAAAATCCTCCTCCCCCTCCAAAAAAAAAAAAAAGGAGAAGAGAGGAAAGCCGGGCATAGTTTGAAATGCATCTCAGTTTTGGGGAAAGTAAATTTCAAAGCATTCTGAGATAGAGTAGGTAGGATGTCACAGATTAAAATTCTAAGGGGGAAGTCAACCCGGGAGGGATGGATGATAAACTCTCAAGAACAGAAAATCTGAGTGTGAATAGGAAACTCATCAACCAGCTTAGCTTGAAAGATATGTATAAAAGTTAGAAGTAAGGACAGATAAAGAATGACAAATAGCAAATCTAACATCATCTTCTAAACAGTGTCAGTAGCATTAAAGCTCAGAAGGAGCTGAAGCTGATGATGAGAGCTAAGAATAACAGAAAGGGTTACTAGTAGCAGCAGGATGCATTACTTCTACTGAAGAAGATCAAAGAAGGGACAGGACTCTACCACAGTAAGGCTGGATGAAAAGACAATAACTGTCTGCAAAGAGAAGGCAGAACTACTGAACTCTTTCGCTGCTTCTGTTTTCCTTGGTAAAGAGAATGACCTCTAGGACCGAAAAGGAGAGAAAAAAATGGCTAATAGGAAGCTGATAACCAAAATAAGTTAGGATGTAGTAACAGAGCACTGAGCTGCCCTGGATAAGTTAAAGTAACCTAACTTAGAAGAATATCCTGGGGGACTGAAAGAATGGGCAGATGGGATTACGGATGGTTTGTCTATGAACTTTGAGTGATCAGGTAAGACTGGAGAAGGACAGAAGTTGGATCAGTTTCCAAAAAAGGGAAGATAATAGAGACTGAAAAGTACAAGCAGGGTGCCTAACTTCAATTCCTGGCATAAATTTGGAATTCATTACTTTTTAAAATAAATTTTATTGCTATATTTTATTTTTATATCACCTAAATTTCCTCCTGTATTCCTCCCACTCCCCCTTTCCATAGATCCAGCCTTTATAACATAGACTTTCTTAAGCAAAAAAAAGAGGAAAGAAGTTTGAAAAATTGAGCAATATATGAAAATGAATTTGACAATTTAAGTAATATTTCATACCTGTAGACTACCCAATAAAAAGAGGAAAGAAGTTTGAAAAATTGAACAATATATGAAAATGAATTTGACAATTTAAGTAATATTTCATACCTGTAGACCACCCCCACACACACACACACACCAGAGACCTGCAAAGGGGAAGGTGCAGTTGTGTCATTCAGTTGAAGGGATGGCTTAGTGAATATATGAAAATAGTGATTAACCAATCAAGAAGCATTTCTTAAGTGCCTACCACAGGCCAGGAACTATGCAAGGCTCTGGGGATACAAAGAAAGTGAATAAAACAATCCCTGTTTGCAATGAGTTTAATAGGAGAGACCACAAGGATATATTTAGGTATATACAGAATAAATATAAAGAAAATAAATTGAAATTATTTGCATTATAGGAAGAGAGAGAACTAGCATTTGAGAGGCTCAGGAAAAGCTTCATGTGAAAGGTAGTACTTGAGATGTGTCTTAAAAGAAGGGAGAGTTATTATCTTCTTGATCCAATGCTTGCATTGAAAGGCATAGCTCTCAGGTTGTGATCCTGTCCTACTTTGCCTTGATCAGGGCACAACAGCTGTACTGTACTCAGCTCTGTACACCACATTTTACAAAAGGCACTGATAAACCAGAGTGTCAAGCAAAGGCAAACAGGATGGTAATGGGACTCAAGTTCATGACCTATGTTGAGGGAATAGTGGTCTTCAAATATCAGAAGGCTGTCACCTAGAAGAGGTATTCAAATTGTTTGTTCTACTTGGCCCAGAAAACAAAATTAGGAACAATGAGTAGAAGTTATAGA
>CM053593.1:240192138-240263216 GCA_028646575.1 Pseudocheirus occidentalis | reverse complement strand
TGTAGGTCCTTCTTCACTAAGGATCCCTAAGTCAAAGCTGGATGACCATATTGTATATAATGTATTATAACTTTTTTTGTTTGTTTTTGTCTTTTTTGGAGGGGGGAAGGCAAGGCAATTGGGGTTAAGTGACTTGCTCAAGGTCACACACCTAGTAAGTGCTAAGTGTCTGAGGTCAGATTTGAACTTAGGTCCTCCTGACTTCCAGGGATGGTGCTCTATTCACTGCTCCACCCACCTGGCCCATATTATAGCTATAAATGTAGATAGATAGATAGATAGACAGACAGACAGACAGACAGATAGACAGATAGATGATAGAGGATAGACAGACAGACAGATAGAATGCAGAAATATTGTAGAGACAATTGGTGTTCAGGAGCCTGTTGAATTAGATAACCTCTGAAGCACCTTCCAACTCTGAAATTCTGAGAGGCAGGGAATTGGTCAGTCAAGAAGTATTTATTAAGGATTTACTATGTAGTAGAGAGCATGCTAAGGGTTAGGTATAAAAAGAAAAACAAAACATAGTCTTTGCCCTCAAAGAGCTCCCATTCTAATAGGGTAGGGTTATTGTTTGTCCTTCATTCCTAAAGAGGACCATAACATCAGGGAGGCGATGCCATGACATGCAAGTAAAGTGCATTTAAAAGAGGCATAGCTATGCAGAGTTGCCAGTCTCATTTTCTCCTCCAGAACTATCTCGATCCAGTGGCCAGATATAGGTCAGGGCAACTGGAGATGGCCCAGGATACAATGGGGTTCCTTGGTCTTTTCAAACTAAGTTCTTTAACAGGTCTCAGCTTGACTGAGGCAACACCCATTCAGTAATTCAATAGGGTGGGGGGACAGTATGCAAAAAGAACATAACAAGGCATTTATGGAGCAAATGGAAGGTAATCTCAGAGGGAAGACACTAGCAGTAGTGGAGACTGGGAAAAGCTACCCACAGAGGGTGGAATTTCACCAGAGACTTGAAGGATTCCAGAAAGACCAAAAATTGGAAATAAAGAGAGAGCGCTTTCCATGCACAAGGGATTGCTAATGCAAAGGCACTGAGATAGAAGATGGAGTGTTTGAAACAGAAGGGTTCCTTGGACAAGTCCAAAATGTCTGGTTCAAGTTTCTCAATGCTCTACTACACACAATAAGTCCTAACTAGAAGAGCAACTGATTAAAAAATGGCCAAGTATAGCAAAATTCTTGCCAGTAAAAGATGAAAGCAATGACCATTAACGTGGCATTGGCATACATAGGGAGAGTCACTTGCTCCCAGGCAGGTGTTTGGGTTGTACTGCCCGGGATAAGTTATCCTTTTCATTTAATCTGATGGCATTTAATTACTATCCACAGAAGTCTTGATAATGGGATAAGATAAAATTCATCTCTTGAATACTGAAATCTTGGAATCTTAAAAAATAAGGGAAATGGGGCTAATAAGAGGATTTGTCTGTCAAGGTGTGTCTCTATTAAAGGAACAGCATGGTATATAAAAAGACTCCAGAGTTAGAAATGGTGGGTAGGATTTTTCTCTTCCAACATCTCTTAACTATGTGACAGCAGTCTTCAAGTATTTGAAAGTCTGTCGTTTAAAAGAGGGAAGAGATTTGTTCTTCTTGGCCCCACAGGACGAAAGTGGGAGTGATAGATAGAAACTTCAAAAAATACAAATTCAGACTTAAGGTAAAGAATAAGTTACACCTAGCTGACTTAGAAATAAGCAATATTTCCTCCCTCTGTTATTCACAACCATACAATAGCTGGCTTCCAATATTTGAAGTGCTGTTGTTACATGAAAGACAGGTGAGATTTGTTCAACTTGACCTCAGAGGGCAGACCTCAGAGCAATGAGTGCAACACCTTCTCTGAATCTCCTCTAACTCTTGAGATTTCTGTGATCCTGTTATTTATCAACAACAATAGGTGAACAAATACTTTGAGCCATCAGGAAAGAAAATGAAAAAGTGGAACATAGTATAAAAAACAATGGAATGAGAGTCTAGCAACTTAGAATCTTCTTTTCATTCTGTCACTAACTAGATGTATAACTGGACCAAATCCCTTCCCTGCCCCTGGCCTCAGTTTCCTTATCTGCAAAATGGACTGATTGGATGAACTCACTTTTAGCTCTAAAAGTCAATTAAAATGCCCTCTAATACCTAAATGGTATCTTTTCTTAAAAACTGTTATTATGAAGGAGAATAGTGTTTTTGCACTCTGGAAATTCCACCAACTAAAGAAAGGGAAGTTTTATCAAATCCAAAGAGATGTCTCTTGCCCTCCCCACTTTTTACTTTTACATCATCATTGACACACCCATAAAAAGGAAATCCTCTGTCTCTCAATATCAGTTGCCCTCCCAGACAGGCCAGCTGTGCAAACATACCCCATATCCCTCAAAAGCTGGATAGTAGAAAGCCAAACAGCTTAGCATTAGCCCCACTGCGGCAGTAGAAGAAGACATCTGGGTCTAATCAGGAATTAATGGGAAGCATTTGGTAGTAATTTAGTCTCCATAATAAACCTAATAAGCAATTTAATACAAGTGTCCAAAAGGAATCGGCTGCTATTGTCCCTTTCTTTCTTCACAACTCCACCTTCTTGCCTCTTCAGGCCATCTTATCACCAGGGATGATTTTCCTACAATATAGTGAGTAGAAATTAGCAATGAAGACAATAAAAGTAGCTCACATTTCTGTCATGTACTTTTGAGATTTTCAAAGCACTTTTTCACAAAAATAAGTATAAGCGGTGCTGCTGGCAGCTAGGTGGCAGAGTGGATAGAGCACTGAACCTGGAGTCAGGAAGACCAGAGTTCAAATCTGATCTCAGACACATACTAGCTGTGTGACTCTCGTCAAGTCATTGAACTTTTGTCTGCCTCAGTTTCCTCAACTGTAAAATGGGAATAATAATAATAGCACCTGCCTCCTACAGTTGTTTTGAGGATAGAGAGAGATGATATTTGCAAAGCACAATATAAACGAAAGCTATTATAACTGTTGTTAATATATTATTATCATTTATTATTACATTGATTTTTTTCAGATTTGTATCTTCTCCATTTTAGGTAGGGAGATTTAGGCTCAGACTGATTAATGATTGTCTCAGGATTAAATAGCAAGTATCAGAACTAGGATTCCTCAGAGGTCCAATTTAATAGGTGATTTTTTTTTCACTTGGGGTGCTTTTTTGAGGGGCAAGCAAGAGAAGCACAATGTGAATGATACAAATCAGCCCAGTGATTTCATTCAAGGAGAAAGCTGCCAGTGAGGAATTTCCTCAATCGACACAAATTATCATTTTCTCTACAACTTAAGATGTTAGAAAACTGTCTAGGGGTACCGAGAACTAAGCAACTTCATCAGGATTGCACAGCCAGTCTGTGTCAGGCATTCTAGGAAGCATTTCCAGATTCTAGGGCTCACAGGTGATCATGATGGATCAGATAGGTGAGCTTTTACCTTATCTTGCTAAGGCCCAGGCCTCTACTTTACTACATCTCATTTTCTCCTCCTCTTCCTTTCCAACATTTCATTCTGTGTTGTCTTCCCCATTAGAATACAAGCTTCTTCAGAGCAGAGACTACTCTTCTTGCATTTAGTGGTATACCCAGAATTTAGCACAATACCTGGTCTGTAGTAAGCATTTAATAATTGCTTTATCTGAGGGTCTACGTGGGAGAGCAAAGATAGAAAATTGTTGATAACCTGTATTTGGTCTTGTTCTCAACTCGAGTCAATCTCCAAGCTCTAAAGATCATCATAAATGGAGTAAGCAGGTTAACATTCACTCAAAACTTTTGTTCAACATTTCATATGTTGGGGTATCTTGCATCTATGAGCTGGACCAATAGGCAATTATCAGATTCTAAAGTGTTCTAGAACCTAACATGGAGGTCAATCAATATAAATGTGGTCTGAAGCTCAAAATCAGTGACTTGGGGATTACTTGCATTACTTTCAGGCAGCATGGATAATTGAGAGTGACTAATTACTCATTTTGGTAACAATGCAGCCTCCTGCTGCTGTGTTTGCAAACACTCCATAGAGAATGAAATGGTGGTATACACAAAGGATGGGGAAATGTCAAATCAATTAAGAAAATGCTTTATAAAGAATATGGAAGCCAAAATTTCAAAGTCATTTTGCACATCTGATATTACTGAACCATCTTTTTTATGTTTAATGTACAGCTCCACATTAAGACCAGTTCTACCAACATGTAATTATTCTGAACATAACAAGGGTGATTCTCAGAATATTATGCCTACCTCCTAGGTATATAAATAAAAACTTAGTAGCCAAGCACCAGCAAGTTTTGCCTATAAATGCATTCATAGCTTATTCAGAGAAAAGATTCCAGAAGACTAGGACAAATTACCCAGATAATTAAAGCAGGAAAAATAACAGCAAGAAGAAAACAAGAATCCTCAGACTAGATTTGAGAGTTACAAATAAATCTAAATGTATTGAACTTAAGTATCACTTCCATTCTCCTTTCCTAATTGATTTATTATGCTAATTGATTTAGTTATTATTTATTATATTATTATTTATATTTATTATATTATATTATTTTAATTATTGTTATTTATTATATTATGCTAATATGATTTATGATTTATGCTTATTTATTTATTATGCTAATAATAGTATCTACCTCTCAGGATTCTTGTAAAGACTTAATGAGATAATATTTCTAAATTTCTAAAGGGTCTTGCACACAGTAGGCACTTAATATATATTTCCTTCTTTCTTTCCTTCCTTCCTTCCTTCCTTCCTATTAGATATCTCTCCAAGAGGTACTTAATTTCTCCATCTTCCTTAAGTCATCCAAAAAGTTTTCCAGGGGCATTATTTCAAGTTAGGGAAGGCTTAGAAGTGTAAAAGAGGGATCTCACAAGATCATTTCTCTCTCTCTCTTTCTCTCTCTCTCTGTCTCTCTCTCTCTCTGTCTCTTTGCAGATGCAAAACATATTTAAGACACTTCCAGGATTCAAGGAAATTCATGTATTAGGATTTACGTAAGTATGAAAATCCAATTCTCTCATTCAGTATTTTCCTGACCTTCTCCCTACTTTTTTTTTAAAAAAAAGTTATATCAATACAAAATATGTATTATTCATTCCAAGCTTTGGCTCACTTCTATTCTAAAAATAAGATGCATTCTAGATAGCTGGATTTTCAAAGATGAACATGAGTCTGGGTAATTTTTAAATGCACCGAGTTCCTTCTGCCCTAAGGAAAGCACTCCTTCATCTACAGACTTTTCAGCCACGATTTGCTGGCAATGTTCTTAATGATCCCTCTATAGAACTGGCTCATATGAGATGGGGCAAATAAGGATATAAAGTCCTCTTTGGCCTGTAGCTTAGAGAATGATCATGCAACCAGGTTTTCCAAATCCCATACAAGAATACTACCATCTGTAAGTTCCATCAGGCGAAAGTAAAGGATGAAACTGTCTTCCAACTGCCCTCACCATCAGCATTCTGGCACATGGACCCACAGCTAATGAAAGCAGTCTTGTTTTTATCCATTAGTATCAAAACACACTAATGTGGTGGGCGGCTTTTGGCATGACTTTTTAAAACTATTCATTACGCCAAACATCCAACTCACACCCCTAGATGGGTTCACAATTTGCTATTTTAAAAATCCACAGCAGGGTTATAATTCAGCTCCAACATGAGCAGAATATGATCCCCTATATCTAAGGTTAACAATAGGGAGTGAGGAGATAAGGGTACAGGTAAAGTTCCTTCTTGGCACACTCACTGTCTATTTTTTTAAAGCTACAGGATACACCAAGTCAGCAGGAATAAGACAAGCTCATAGTTTTCTGTGTGTGTTCGCTTGGTTGGTTTATTTCTTTCTAAGTTTCCATGCCCCACTGATTTGTGGAACTTCTAGAGAAGGAAATATTAAAAAATGAACATAATAAACAGTGAAATCCTTAACACTGACAAAAGTAGACTCATTTGTCTTCATTTCACGATGCTTGTCTGCAGCAGTTCATATGAAATTATATGTACAAAACCAAAATAAAAATGGAAAGAATAAAATTCTGAATACAGGCAAGCTGTTTCTAGACAAGCTGCTGCAGTGAAATTAGCAGATTTTTAATTTCAAGTTGTTATGAATGGCATAAAAAGAAGGAACCTCTGAGTGAACTCAGATATATTGAAGTTGCTAAAATCATCTTCTTCAAGTAAATGACAGACATCATTAAAATAAAGAATTTATAGATAATTATAATAATTAGTACTTAACACATAATGGCATCATGGTATATAGTGTATAGAGCTCCAAACCTTGGAATCTCTGAAATATACTACCTGATTAATCCTAGCAAACACCATTTAACATTTCATTTTCTTGGGAAAGACTGTAAGTTACAGAAAAAATGAAAATCTGCATTGTTGTAGAGTTTCCATACTAAGAGTTCTTCACACCATGAAATCACAGATCCATTCCTCTCCACCCCCATCCCCACATCGTGGATCTTTCAGTCCCCAAATGTATGTGTGTGTACACATACATACCTAAATATAGATACATACATACATAATGAGTATGTGTATGTATACACACATATGTATATGCACACGCACACATACAGCATGTTCCAAAAGTCTTAGTGCAAATTTAAGCTTTAATAGCTTAAGCCTTAATATCTTTAAATTGCATGAAGACTTTTGGAATACCCTGTGAGTAAAAAGAGAGAAACAGAGAAAGAGAACACAGGAGAGTTTTTTTAGAGTTTGTGAAATACTTCATAAATGTGATCTCACTCGATCTTTAAAACATGTCAGCTATTACAACAGGCCCACACTCTATCCACTATGCCACCTAGCTGCCTTGAAAAATCAAAGAATGAAAGAAGAAGCTCAGATATCAAATTAATATGCACACACATTAGGCTACAACTTCCCCGTGGGCTAAAGTCTTTTTAAGGGTTAGATATGATTCCTTAAATAGGTTATAAAAATAAATGCAAAGATTCTCCCTTGAGTCCCATTTTCCTTTGGCCACAGCTACTTTAAAACTTTGTGTGGCAAAGCTTTTAAGTAATGTACTTAGAAAATGATAACTTTTCTCTTAATAACACTAAAAGGGGACATAAAATCGTGAACAGCAACTTCATTCCTTCATTGATACTCTGAGTCCTTGTTCAGGTCATGGGTATGACCCTGGCTTCTCAAAGATTTTGTCAGTGTAGCACAAGTTCTGGCTGGCCCCACTGAGCTAAGAAAGCATGGAATATTGGTCTCTTAATGGACTATATGCATATAATGTTCAGACCAGGTCCTACCATCTGTCAATGTAGCATGGGACTGAATGTCTGTTGTCCACAGAACAGCCTCCACCGAATCTTACTCCATCACTAAGTTGGTCACAAACTGATGAATGTTTAAAGCACAGCATCCCCCTTCCCCCCCAAAAAAATTATTATGTCAACAAGGGCTTGTGTTGGTGGAGGAAGAAGCCATAGCAATGCAATTATAGTTCATAAGATCATAGATTTGGATCTGTAAGGGGATCAGAGAGGCCTTCTAGCCCATCCTCTCACTTTACAGATAAAGAAACTGAAGCAGAGATTTTAAGAGATTTGACCAAAGATACTCAGGTGGCCGATGGGGGACTCAGACCCCGGTCATCTGACTCCAAAAACATACCCTTGGGGTCAGATCCACCAAGAGAGGTATACATCAAGTAAGTATCTTTTTACTTTAAATGTAGAACATTCCATTCATTTCATTTTCTGGCATTGAAGTGGTCAGGAACTATTCTTTTTTTCCCCCAAACCCCAAGCTTATAAACTGAAAAGTACTAATCCCATATTTAGCATTTCATTCCCTACTGATGTCTCTTAATTGTGGAAATGTTATCTCAGTCAATCTATTCATTTGGTATCCTTTGTAAGTTCTTTTCCTAGCAAAGAAAAAAAAACAATCCTGCTTCTTTTTATTTGTGCCCCCATACTGAATTGGAGTGAAAGCATCCTTTTCACTGGATTATCAAAATCCTTCCCATATTGTTTCTGCAGACTCAGATAACTTCATATAGGTTTCCTTTGAGCATGATAAGCTCGTATTCCATAATTATTCACTCAAAAGAAATAGAAGTTTCAGTTATGCCTGAAAATGAGGTCATGGGAATTATTTCATCACTCCCTCATTTGCTGAAAAACAGTAGTCAGCAGCAAAGTTAGGCTTCTCTCACAAAAGAAGCCATACAGACCCTCATGTCTGTGATCAGAAGGGAAAACTCCCAGGAGAGCAGGCTACTGCTATTTGGAAATGCACAAAAGTATAGATTAGCCCTCAGACCCCTTGCACAGGTCTGACCATGTCACCCACCTACTCAGTAAACTCCAGGGGCTCTCCTACTGCCTCCTCAAGGATCAAATGTAAAATTCTGTTTGACTTTTGAAGCCCTTCACCTTTTGGCCCCTTCCTACCTTTCTAGTCCTCTTTTTTATGATTTTTACTACCTACTATACTATTCAGTAACACTAGCCTTCTTATTGTTTCTCAAGCATGACACTTAAGTCTTCCAATTCTACTCATTTGCTTTGACTGTCCCAGTACCTGGAATGCTCTCTCTCCTCACTTTCACCTCCTGGCTTCTCTTAATTCCTTCAAGACTCAGACCAAATTCTACCTCCTGCAGGAGGTCTTTCCTGTTCTCACTCCCACTCCCCATAATACTCCGCCCCACCAACCAGCGCCTTCTCTCTGAGCTTGTTGTTGTTCTGTTGTTTCAGTTCTCTCTGACTCTTCATGACCCCATTTGGGGTTTCCTTGGCAAAGATACTGGAGTGATTTGCTATTTACTTCTCCATTTCATTTTACAAATAAGGATACTGAGGCAAACAGGGCTAAGTAATTTGCCTGGGGTCATACAGTTAGTAAATGTCTGAGACCAGATTTGAACTCAAGAATATGAGTCTTCCTGACTCCAGTCCTGGCACTGTATCCACTGCACCACCTAGCTGCACTTAATCTCTGAGATTACCTGTCTTCTATTCACAGTTTTTTACAGATCTTCCCCTATTAGAATGGGAGCCCCTTGAGGGCAGGTACCATGTATTTGCCTTTCTTTGTATCCACAGTATTTAGCATAATTGCCTGCACATAGTTAAGTGCTTAATAAATGCTCATTGACTGACTTGCTCCACAAATGATCCATAGTCCTCAACAAGGGGGGTGAGGGTTAAGGGGGAGGAACAGGCATTTTCATCCCTGTACAACAACCCTCATTACTATAGATATTCTCTTTGGAGTGCTGAGAGGTGGAAAGCTAGGGTCAATTTTTTATTTGGTCCTATTATTTGCTATCTACTGAGAGCCAGGTGCATTTAGTACATTCTACTCACAAAGTACTGAGCTGTTAATCCCTTAATATCTAGCATAGTCTTTTCTCATTTCCATCTGTCATTTGAGATACAAAATAGGTAAATTGCATGTGTCTTCTAGACTTAATGACCATAAATGACCAGAGTAATTTTAGTGAAATCACCAGTCTCACTGTCCATATGACCATCCTTTAGGAGTTAGTAAGCATTGAATGAGGGGCTCAGTTTCATGGTGAGTAGACACACTCTACCTAATCCTGCTGATTGAAGAAGAAAAATAAAATGATATGGAATGGCAGATAGCTATTCCTGTGGTGAAGCCGAGGTGTGAAAAATTATTCTGAAAACAAACTGCTCACTATATCAAATCACAGGATCTTAGAGGGGAACATAACCCAGATCAGGAACTCTTAAATGTTTTATGCCATGCACCTTTTTACCAGTCTGGTAAAGCCTGTAGACCCTTTCTCAGAACGATATTTAAAAAATAAAATATATAGGATTATGATAGAAACCAATTATGTTGAAATACAGCAATTTTTAAAAAATTAAGTTCACAGACCACAAGTTAAAAACACCTGTTCTAGACCAACCTTTCCTTCAACAGGAATCTCTTCTATAATATCCCAGATAAGTAGTCATCTAGTCTCTGCTTTAAGACTTCCAGTAACAGAGAACTCAAGGGCAGCTAGATGGTGCAGTGGATAGAGCACCACGCCTATAGTCAGAAAGATGTGAGTTCAAGTCCAGTTTACTAGCTATGTGATCCTGAGCAATTCTCTTAACCCTCTTTACCTCAGTTCTCTCACCTGTAAAAAGAGCTGGAAAAGGAAATGGCAAACCACTCCAATATCTTTGCCACAAAAAAACTCAAACAGGGTGATCAAGAATCAGACATGACTGGAACAACTGAATGATAAAACAAAGAACTGACCGCTACCTTGCCACTCCATCTCAGCCCTGAGAACTCATTTCATTTTTGGACAGTTCTAGTTATGGGAAAATTTATCCTTATATCTAGCCAAAATCTATCTTCCTAATTATTCCACCATTACTCCTAATTATACCCTCTGGGGCCAAACAGAGCACATTTAATTCATTTTCCATATCAATCAGTCCATTATATATTTAGAATCATAGATAATAACTAGGAGGGATTTCAGAGTCTATCTCATCCAATTCTCTCATTTTACAGATGAGGAAACTGAGATCCTAGAACATTAAGTGACTTGGCCAACATCACCCAAGTAGCTAGCATCAGAGACAGGACTGGAGCACAGGTTCTCTGACTCCATCATTAGTGTTCTTTCCACCATAGCATGCTGTCTCCCTTAAAGACAGTTATGATTTTGCCTCTTAGTCTTCTCTTCTCCATGCTAAATATCCCCAGTTCCCTTCAGCTTGCATGGAATGGTCTCTAATTCCCTCACCTACCTGGTTGTATATGTTCTGTACATGCTTCAGCTTATTAACTTCATTTCCCAAAATATGGTACTTAGAATCGAACCCAATACTATTATGTTGTCTGAAGAGGACAGTGTAAAGTAGGTTAACATCCCACCTTCTTTGTGGATACTGTGCATCTATGAATGTGGCCTAAGTCTATTTGGTTTTCAGACTTTTTGCGGGGTGGAGATTGCTATGACACAGTATTAGCTCATATTGAGCTTGTAGTACACTGGAAACTCCAGATCCTTTTCATATGAACAATTAGTTCAATCAATAAACATGTGCCAGGTGCTGGACTTCTGCTGGCCTCCATTCTTCTGCACAGATGATTATTGGACCATAATTGTAGGACACAGAGAGGCTTTCTAGAACACCAGGAACCAGCTGTACTAGTACATACTTAACAACCAGCTCTCTGGGGCAGGGGGAGGAGGAGAACTACACATAATTTTCATCTATATTCTCTGTCACTTTCTCAAAGTCAAGACAATCAACAAAACAAATAAGCCTCAATCTGTAGCATCTGCTCATTTCCAAGATGTAAATGCTTACACTGAAAATTAACAATTGCCTTTCGAGCAATACATTCCTGTCAATAACCAATTTAGTAAATAGTTTCATCTCTCTCCAAGATGCTACTGGCATGTACGTTCTTCAAAAAATTTCTTGTGCAATAGCGCTACCCACAATACATACTCTAGAGAACTTTGTGGCATCTCTCCAATGTATAGTAAGAAAGCAGGCAGAAAAAGAAAAGCAAAGTGTTTGGGAAGAAAGAGAAAAATACATCAGATGTAAATATATACTGACACACAGGCTCAGCTACAATTCAGAATCCATAGGATCAACCACAGAAGGGACTTTGTAGGCCAACTAGTCTAACCCTTACTTTACAAATAAGGAAACTGAGGCCCAGAGAGGGGAAAATAGCCTTTCCATGGTTATAAAGGTAAGTAAGTAACAGAGTCAGGATTTGAATACAGGGTCATCTACCTCCAAATCCAGTGCTCATTCTATTACCCTTCTTAGACTTTTCACTTTTGTTATGCAGTTTCAAGTTATTCTCAGAACTTCTCTTTAAAGACTAAAGGCCATGAATGTCTTTCCCTCACGGAGCCAAGACAGAGATGATGGACAATAGGAGAACTATATGTGTGTACGGAATGTTCATTCATCAGTCTCCATTGCTCACCCAAATATTGTTCTTTCTTCTTCACATGTTCCCATTTGGGGGTGATGAACTGAAGACCAAAGAAGGAAAGAGATGGGTAATTTACATTCTTTCTTTTGCTTTTAGAAATCCAAGAGATTCATTTATTCAACATACATTTCCTGAGCAGCTGCTCAGTACAGGGCATTGTGTTAGGTACTGGGGACACACACACACACACACACACACACACACACACACACATATCTGCTCCCTAGGAGCTTGTGTTCTATATACCAGTTTCCTAACAAATCTATACCCTGGGCCAATTAAGTAAGCCAGTCTTTATTTCAGATACAGTATCTGGGTAAGTCAGTGATAACGGTAATGTTTTCTTTACAAGTTAAAGAAACCACTTAACTCTCACTGAGTTGGGTCGGAGGGGAAAATTTTTAGCTTAAAAACATTCCATTATAGGGACAAACAGGCAAATTGACCAAGTAAATCAATCCATCCATGGATCAATAACCATTTATTAATCATCTATTATGTGCTGAGCATTGGGCTAAGCATTGAGATTATAGACAAAATTAAAAGTCTCAGCCTTCAAAGAGTTTTTATTCTAATGGGGCATTTATCCTAACACATCTAACAAGCTAAAAATTACCCAATAAAACTCAACATCTGTTGAGAAATGTCATTGTGGAATACTGAGCTTGAAAAGGGCATTTGTGGTATAGAAAGCTGTCCATGTGCACCCATAGATGTGCATCCTGAATTTGGAATAGTGCAAATATTAATTTGCTTTTTCTATTCCAAGGTCAGTTTAAACTGTGAAAAATCCTACTCTGTCTTGCAGAGCTCCAGAATTAGCAACAAGCTCCTATAATTGACTAGTAAAATAATGAACTATAAAATCTTGTCTCATTGATTGTGTCATCCAAAGCACTCCAGAAAATACCTAGGAGCTCTTACTTAGGACTCAGCTCTTACAGCAACTCTATAGAACTTTACAGGGGCTGATTGTATAGAAAAAAGTTGAAAATTGCATGATGGTAAAGTCCTAGCAGGCAGATTTTTCTAAACAGAGTATTTGTAGCCCAGCTTCATATGTTAAAAGAACTTCATTAACCCCCTAATCATAGCACTGAGGGTGCCTCCTTGAATTCCTCTTCTTACCTCCTTCTCAATATTTATTCCAAGATAATATAGAGAAGAAATAACTTGCTAGCTACTTTTGTTTTAATTAGAAAATTTTGCTGCTTGAGAAAAGTGGATGATTAACATTCCTGGACACTAAATTACCCTTCTTAATGATAATTTACATTAATGGAGATGCATCCCGCTGCCCTGTTTCCTCATACACATTTCAAAGGTGGGCTCCTTCTTTTAAAAAAGGACTCTCTGATGTTCATGCTGATTGGTTCTCTTTAGCTTAGCTCTCATAGAGTGCCAAAAGTAGATATCTGAAGAATGGACACTTAAATAAGAAGCTACTGTCCATTCCTAAATGAGTACCTAAAGTGCCCCTCATCAGGTTCAAACCAATTTCTTGTAGGTACTATCTCTACTACAACCTAGCCAATCCCTGGATTTAGGGACTTCAGAGGTCATCTGGTCCTACCCTTTCAGTTTATAGAGGAGGGAAGCCAAGAGCTCATTCAAGTGACTTAACCAAAATCACACTGAGTTTAGTAAATTGTAAAAAAAAAAAAATAGCAATCAGGAGTCAAACCCAGGTGTTATGACTCCAGATCCTGAATTCTTTTATCATTTTCCCACGATCTATTAAAACTCCCAATTCCATGTTCCATTTAAGAGCTAGTATGTATAGCTTTTTAAACCAACTTTTCAAAATTTCAGTGAATATTGGGTCTTTCTTTTTTAATGTGTCCCTATATCAGTAAAATGATAGCTAGCCTCAAGTTTTATGATAATAGCTTTGGAAACAGGGAGACTTTCAGCGTAGAAGCTCCATCTACCAATGAAGGAAGGAAAAAGCATGAATTTACCCTACTTGTGTTATGCCCTACTAAGCATTAGGAGCACAAGTTAAAAAAAAAAAAGATAATCGTAGTCCTTGAGCAACAATTTGTATGCAATTTACAATGCTAGAGCTGTTTGAAGCACTGATAAGTCAAGTGACCTGGACGGTATGTATCAAAGGCATGTTTTGAATCCCCATCTTACTGATTCTAAAGCTGGTCCTTTAGCCATCATATCTCTCTGTTCTCAATTGCATTACAGTCATTTCCTCTCACTTTGAGATGCAGGAATCTGATGTCACAGTCTCTCTTTTTTAAATTATAGAACAAAGAAAAGGGAAGGGATCAGAATACCTTTGAGGTATAGGTATACTCAGGGTGAGTAGAGGCTGAGGTTTCCTTCCCTCTCGTGGCAAGGGTGGGGAGGGTTAGTGGGAGCAGATAGGTCCAGGAAGGGAAGAATAGATGCCCAGAGGTTGGTGTAGGAGTTGGGTGGGAGATTTCAGCTGAAATTAGACCAGCTCATCCATAGGAGTGAGGATTTCTGAGTACTGGGATCCTAGCAGAAATAGAAATATGGTCTTTCCCTCAGGGAGCTCCCAGTCAGAAACAGTCAAGCACAAGTCTCAGTAGGAGAGCCAAAGATCTTTGAGAATTTTCTTAGCATGTAACAGATGGCTTTGGGTGAGTCATATCTTTTCCTACCCTACAGCTCAAGCAGCACAGTTGCTCGACAGCTGGTGATCTTTAAGAGAGACAGCCCAGAAAGAGGAAGACCCGGTGGCAACCTGTCAACCATTCATCCTAATGAAATTGAAAAGGCAAGCAAGCCTGGGAGCTTGGAGGAGGAAGAACTTCAAGAAAGCAGTCTCACCTCAGCAGGGTTGCAGCAACTAATTACCACAGCACTAGAGGAAGACAAGTCTCTGGAACTGGGGACAATTCAGTTTACTGATGGTCAGTCAAAAGCTATAGCTGTGGGCTTAGCCTGTAGATCATCTACAGAAGGCTGGGATCCTAAAATACAATCTAATCCCAATTCTTCCTTTTATGGAGAAGGAATCAGAGAATCAGAGGGGTCAAATGACTTACCCAAGGTCATAAGCAGTTAGGGACCTCCTAGCAACATCTCATGGATATAATACATGATTAGCAATGACTTGATATTTCCCAGGTTTTATAAGAACTAAGAATCTTTCACCTAATTTTTCCAACACTTAGCATGTTGGTCTTCCCACTTCACTCTCATATAGAACCTGGAAAATGTCAAGTGATTGTTAATCACATATTATATATGTGATACATTGCTATAATGAGAACCCCTGAAGAATCTGAATCAGTAATGGTGAGGGAGGGGAAGCATTCTGATTTGCCAATTTCTATGTGGTCAACATTTGTGGTTTTCATAATTTTATCACCATATCTCATACTTAAAACCTAGAATGCCCCTAAGAAGTCATCTATTCCAACATTCTCATCCTACAGATAAGGAAAATGAGGTCCAGAGAAGTAAGTGGTGGAAGGAAGATTTGAATGTCATTCCTCTGATACCAAATCCAGAACACTTGTTATTGTATCATTTGGTCTCTAGTCTACTACTTCTCCTGGACTATGACCTATTGCTGAGGAAAATATGAGAGCACATGTCCACAGTGCTTCTGCCATTCCTTATCACTCAACCTTGAGTCTGTACCTAAAAAAGAGTAAGAAACTCTAGAACTATACTTGCAATTCATTCCAGCTCTTGGTCCATCACGCTATTACAGGAAAACTCCAGAGAAGCTGACCAGTTTCAGTGTCTCCATGGCTATGATATAAGTTCACAGGGAACCCAGATCAGACCCCCCTGGACCACTAGTCTCCACTGATTCAAATGCTTCAGGGAGACACTCATTAGCATGCTCTCACCCCTATAAATTCTCCTCAACTCAAGCTATCCTAGGTCCAAAGCAATGGGAAACAGGCTTCCATAACACTTTAGTAAGGCACAAAGGGCGCAGAGGCAAACAGCACAAAAAGTACAGAGACATATGGGGTCTTCCAGGAGGGGGTACAGAGACAGCTGGTTTGGTGATAGGGATGGAGTGGTGGAAGAAGACAGGCAGCATGGGAAAGACAATGCAGAGGGGAAGAGTCACTTATAAAACCAGAGATTAGAGTTGGGAGCACTCAACTACATGGACCAAGATGGACATGAAGCAGTAGATGCAGGAGTTTGAAGTCTCATTTTTATATGGGTTTTGTGGGGAATAGACTTACCAGTACCACCTTGGGGTTAGTTCACTGATGCAGCCACATAATCTCAAAGTTATTAGCAATATTTGGTGTTTTGTTGGTCTTAACTGAGAATTCTGGGGTTTATCTAAGTTTAGATTAATGGTTCTCAATCTGTTATGTTCAGTTTGTAACAATGAAAATACATCTTGCATATCAAATAGTTACATTACAATTCATAACAGTAGCAAAATTACAGTTATGAAGTAGCAACGAAAATAATTTCATGGTTGGGGGTCACCACAACATGAGGAACTGTGTTAAAGAGCCATGGCATTAGGAAGGTTGAGAACCACTGGCTTAGATGGTAATAGTAAGTTCAAAAGGTTCTTAACTGGCTTCCTCTAATTTAACATGCATTCTAGGAATGTGATTTTTACATAATATATGATATAGGTTGCAAGTAACTGTTATGTTCCTTTGATCTATGGGACAGCCTCTGTCTTCTTGGTTCCCCTTTGCAACATTTCTGCTATTGTTATTTTATACTGGCTGCTTATAAACTTGGCATAGTAACTATAAAGGGGGTGAAGTAGTCTCAGGGGCTGGAATTTTAACACAAGAGTCTTGATCCAAGCAACGGTCTCACTTGTCAAACACGCCCTATGAAACGTGTATAACATTGTCAATTGGCTAGACAGCAATTGAAGTAATTGCTACCTCCTTCTTCACCCCCCAAAAAAATGGCCAGTTATGTTATCAATGTCTCCGAGCTTCTTCATGGTATAGACTAGGTAGGCATTGAATGTCAATCCCTCTTTCCTCTATTAGTTTCATGGTTAACCACAGGGAAAAAAGTCTCTCCAAGAATAACTTTCTGGTGATGAACTCTTTTATATTAATCTAAGTTAATACCCAGGCAGAAGACCCAGTCTAGTGCCAATACTACACATTCACCATGTGATCCACAGCCATTCACAGTATGCATTTTTCCTTTCATTCATTTTTTTTCATCTTAAGGATTTTTACTTCTTTATAGCAGACATGAGCCACACCTATAACTCGATAAACTAAGGCTTTCATCATGCTGATAGATGTAACTAGGTGGTAAAGTGGATAGAGTTTTGAACTTGGAGTAAGGAAGACCCAAGTTTCAATATTTATAGGCTGTGTGACTCTTGGCAAGTCACAACACCTTTCAACTTTTTCCCTCAACTATGAAAGGGAGATAATCATAGCACCTACCTTACAGGGTTGTTGTGAGGTCAAGTAAAATGCTTTCTAAACCTTCAAGGGTCATATCAATGCTAGCCATCATCATCATCATCATCATCATCATCATCACTATGTTGAAATGATAAGCAAGACAGACTGACCTGTCAACATGGAGGGAGAAGATCTGTCTGAGCCTGATCAGAAAACTCTCTGAACCCTTCTTTTGTGTGATTTGAGCTTCCTTAGCCACTCACTCCCCTTCAGAGATATGGATTTATTTTTCTAAGCAACTCATTCCTCATTCTTTCACAGGGACACAGCCTCTCTTCAAACTCAACTTGCCAAACAGCTTCTTCCAAGGAAAAGTAAAATGCCTGCCTAAGGTCACTTTAAAAAAAACTAGCAGTGTCTGAGTTTCATATTCTTTTGTCATACTTGTAATAGTCCACTACAAATGTATTCCCTTATTGGCAAAGAAGTAATTTTCCAAAGCCGGAAAGGTAGATTTGAGAGGCAATTGCCCTGTCAGTATATCCAGAATTTCAGCTCAGCAGTCATTTAGAAGTGTCCTCAGCAGACAGGAAGAACAGCCAGAGGATATGGACAGCTCTGTTCTGAAGGGGAGGAGAGGGCATGATGGGAGGGAGAGCCCCTCCATCATGTATTCCCAAGGAGGTACTCTTCATATTGTCCTGATAACCCCCATCCTGGTTCAATCAGTCAGGACCCATTCTTCACCTTTCTAAAACAGGGAATATTCTCTCTTTCCCTTTGGTCTAATTACATGAACACTAAGTAATAATCCCAGATAACCTGGATTTATGTTGGCCAATATTTTTATAACAACTTAAAATCATAGAAACTAAAGTGTGCATTTAGAACAAAGGCTAGGGCTTTCTTTGCCCAGAGGGAAGACAGGAAGTTAAAGGGAGTAAATAACCCATGGACATTTTCAGCTACCTACCTGGCAAGAGGGAGGAGGTGGAAAAATAATGTGCCATCAGTCACCAACCCTCTCTGCCCAGCTCATACTTCTCCAACACTCTGTACTCATCATTTTTATTTACAAGGATTTCCTCATTCCTCCTGCTTGCTAGGTTTCCCCATGCTTCTAAGACCTTTCCAGTAGAAAAAACACTGGCTTTACACTCAAAGAATATGATTCAGAGCCTGCCTCTGAGGTTTAGCATCTATATGACCTTGGGCAAGTCACTTAACCTTTATGAATTTCAGTTTCCTCATCTGTAAAATGATGGTGCTAGACTAGATCCCTTCCAACTCTAGATCCTCTGATTCTCTCCATAGGCTCTTTGTACAAGAGAAAGAGGGGAATATTGGGGAGTCCATGTCTCCTTGTATCACAGTTATTTAAAGTGAGCTTAGGCAGGCATTTTACTTTTCCTTGGAAGAAGCCATTTGGAAAGTTGACTTTAAATAGAAGCTATGCCCCTGTGAAAGAATGAGGAATGAGTTGCTTAGAAAAATAAATAGGCTATAAGATTTTTGCCTTATGGAAAGTTTTTATGGCAAGGGCTGGGAACACTATAAACCTTTACAAATTGATAAAACCATTCAGAACTTGAGTTCCCCTGCCATAACTTCTGAGAACTCAGGGTTACCTCTGTGTTTCCTTTCACAAGATTAGGATTTTTTGTTGGTGTGCATGTAACACCTATAAATAGATATTTTGGGGCTATATATAGTAAACTCCTCTAAACCACAGGAAATGAAATTCAGACCAACAACACAATGGAGATACTCTCATCCTCTGTATTTTATTTTTTGTTTCTATTTTCTGGGTGTTCTAGAAAAGTCAGCCAAGTTTTGGTTGCACATGAATCAGTCTAAAGAATTCTTGATCCCAGTTCTTATCATTCCCCTCAAGTTCACTGATAATTCAGGTCCTTTGGCCTGGCCACCTAGTCTTTGCAGCACCTCCTGGATTTGTAACATATAATTAAATAGTATAAATTTACACTGTGATGACTCTTCTTGTCTCATAAACGTGAGGTCCTTTCCATTCACATCTGTTTTTCAATTAATCATTTAGATTAATGATAGTTTAGTTTGCATTAGCTGTGTTTTGCTTCCTTATATCACAGTTTGACTGGACTTTAAACATAACTCTGAGAGTTTTACTGCCCTATCCTAATGCCCATTACCACCAAAATGCATCATGTTTTTCCTCTGCAGAAATTGAAAAGCCTCCAGAGAGCCTGGAACATGACATCCAATCAGTAATGACTGCTACCCTTGCTGAAGACTCACTGGTAAGTGGCCTCAACTCTTTAAACAAGAGGTAAAGCATTTAAAATCTTCTCATCAAAAAATAAAAACAAAAATCACTACTATGATAGAGCAAATTTAAGGCCTCATTTAAATTCAGGTTACTTCAATATTAGGTTTTAATACCTGTTGTAGCTGAAAAAAAGATGCCTTCTGAAAATACAATCGTCCAAATGGAACAAGTGCCTCATTGGTTACTCTTATTAAATCATCCCAGTTTTCAATACCATTCACCAATTTTGCAATAATTACAATTTGACTAGTAAATTTTTATTTTCCATGATGTCAATCAATTGTTCCTGTAAAATAATCAAAATGTTTTGCATTTTTTCTATTTTTAACAAATGTGATTTGATCACAGATATCTTCCAAATTAAAGTATCTTCTAAGTTTGGCTCTGGACACAAAATGCAATTTTCTTTATAAAATGTATACATATCTTCATTTACCAATAAGCCCTATGGATCTTTAACTTTAAAATAAAGTATAAGTTAGAGGAAAAGAAAGAAATTTCTAGCATGAACAAAACAATATTTTTAGGACAAACCTTTGTAATAGAGTTTAAAGAAATAAAAGACAAGATTTAGCTGAAGTCATATATAAGTAAATTTTAAGTCAGTCAATCAACAGAGCATTTATAGAATCCTTACTATGAGCCAGGTACTAGAATGAGCACTGAGATTAAAAAGAAAGGCCAAAAAACCCCCACTCTTAAAATTCACATTCCCTTCCATAAAAACACATATGTTCTTTTCTCTTTCTTTTTTCTTCCTTCCTTTCTTACTTTTTTTTAAAGACTAGGTCTCCTCATCTCATGAACATTAGAAAGACAGAGGCTACTCATGGGTCCAATCCCACCACTGATCATAGAAGCTTGAACCTAGTCCACTTCCAACTTCAGCTGTGTGCCTCTTCCATAGACAGCTCAGAGGCCTTCCCTCACTTCTGCCATACTTAGTGTGGGCACCTGCTCAGCAAAGCCTACTGAAGCTCAGAACTCCTAACCTTAAGAGGTCTATCAGCCTCAGCCTCCCTAGCAACTGGGATTATAGACATATACCACATCTAGCTAAGAAGCATGCGTTCTAATGGAGACTATGCAAATGAAAGCTCACTTAATATTATCTCTTTCTAAACCCATTTTCCAGGATGCTACCTTGAATCTTGGCTTTACACTTGGGTATCCCAAGTCTGAGATTGAAGAAGGATCAGAGCAATATTTATCAAGTGAATTCTCTACTTCCAAGACAGCAGACGAAGCTTTTATGAGCCCTGTGAATTTAACTCCACCAACCCTTCTGACCTATGAGCCATCAGTGTTTCCAGAAGCACCTGAATCTGGAAAGGCAACTGTAAGAGAAGATGCTTTGATTGACGACCATTCCCAAAGAGTTCCCAGTCCTGTGGAGAGTACTAAAGGTCCTTTCTTGATAGATCAAGAAACAGAAGAGGAGTCAATAAGTGGCATCACAGAACTGCCTCTTCTAGGATTCAGTACTGAAGATGTATCTGAACAAGGTAAGTCATAAAACCTACTCATCTGAAAAGTAATTATGACGTGTTATCTACCACAAAAGCCAAGTCTTGCAGATCAGGGTGATGTAACCTTAAATGGGCAAAGCAGTGTAAAGAGCTAATGGATTCTATAATGGTTTGGATTACACATAAATGAATATCTGCATCATGTCAGCTACTATTTTGTATAAATTGAGATCTTTGGTACTTTTCTAAACCATTAACAGTCTCTTGATTTACACAACAAACATCACATCATTGCTCTTCAACAAGCTCTCATCGGATTTTCTCCATCACTTAGGTGCTCACAGACACTAATGAACTCACCATTCCACATGTGTCATAAGATCATCCAGGTCTTTTTTATATAAACTGTTAATTTTTATACAAATAATGTACCTATTTGATTACAGGGACTTACTGTGTTTGCAAAAAAGAGATTCCCTAAATCCCACTTACTTTCTAATGTTTCATCTTTTTAAAAATAAATTGCAATTTGAGGACTAATTTCAGGAAAATAAAATAATTTGGTCATAATTGTAGATATATATGTGATTAAAAGGCAGTTTGTAATTATGATTATAGTACAGTGCCTGGAGTCAGAGACGTTGGGTTAAGACATACTCTTCAGCCCAGTGACACTGGCCTCCTGCTTCCTCCATAAACAAGACACTTCATCTCTTAATTTAGGGGATTTTTTTTCTTGTTGCCCTCCATGCCTTGAATGTTCTTCCTCTTCAGCTCTGCCTCTTGACTTTCCTGGCTTCCTTTAAGTCTCACCTAACATACCATGTCTTACAGGAAGACTTTCCCAAGTTATCTTAATTCTAATACCTACCCTCTCATTATTTCCTGTTTAACCTCTATAAAGCTTGTTTGTACATATTTGTTTGCGTGGTGTTTCTCCCATTACATCATGAGCTCCCTGAGGACAGAGACTATCTTTTGCTTCTTTTTGTATCTCCAATACTTAACGTAGTGCCTGGAACATAGAAGATACTTTAAAAATGTTGAGAGTGATTACTGCTTACCACCTTAGACAAGTAACAACCTCACTGGACCTCAATTTCCTCATTTGTAAAATGAAGGAGTTCAACTAGATGATTTCTGAGATCCCACCCAATCTCAGTTCTATATTATGGTCTTATGCAGGTTCATAGACTTGTAGCTGAAATGAACCACGAAGATCACTCATTGTATAGATAAGGAAACTAAAGGCTGGACAGGTTAGAGGCCTCGCTCAATATAACTTACAGAGCAAAGAATCAAGTCCAGGCCCCCAGACTCCAGAGCTAACAGGCTTCTGTTGTCCTCTGCTGCCTCAAAGGTAATGGCCATGAAGTCTGAAGAACTTACTCTGAAAGAAAACTGTCACATTTTGATTCTAGCCTCAATCTCTCTTCCAAATTTGTAAATTCATAGATGTCAGGAACTCTTTTCTCTAATGGAGATTGCTAATTAGTTTAAAATATATTGGCACAGTAGATAGAGCACTACACCTGAAGTTAGGAAAATCTAAGTTCAAACCCAGCCTCGGGTACATATTAGCTGCATGACCCTTGGTAAGTCACTTAACTGTGTTTGCCTCAGTTTCCTCATCTGTCAAATGAGCTGGAGAAGGAAATGGCCAACCACTTTAGTATCTTTTCCAAGAAAACCCTAAACGGTGTCATGGAGAAACAGCAAAAGCAACCTTCTCAGAGAGTTGTCTGGAGCGCTGAGAAAATAAACAATTTACCTCTGATCATGCACGTGGCAGAAGCAGGATTTGAACTCAAATCTCTCTGACCATGCAGCAGATCCTCTATCGATCATGCTCCTGCGCCTTTCATATAAGATGGCAGCAATAATGGAGATAGAAAAGCGATTTCACTTTTGTTTTCATTTTCTTATGTATAAGTCCCATGATGTCCAGGTCTGTCAGTATTGTCTGAGACAGCGAGTTCTAGGGGACAGATGTTCTGCCCAAAGGTAAATGAAGTCCTGAACAGGAGGACGTCTCAGATGCCATCCTGAGTCAAGCTGGGTTTTTAATCAATGTAGTGTTTCAGGAAAGAGCAATAAAATGGGAGGAAGGAATACTGGTAATCAGTGCTTACTAAGGAAGTGGAAATTCTAGTTCAGCGGTTCTCAACCTGTGGGTCGTGACCCCTTTGGGGTCTAATGACCCTGTCACAGGGGTTGTCTAAGACCATCGGAAAACATATATTACCGATGGTCTTAGGAACCTTCTCTATCCATCTCCAGGCACGTCCACCCACATGCAGACACGCCCTCATACGACTATTAAAGGGTCGTGGCATTAGGAAGGTTGAGAACCACTGTTCTAGGCACATGTAAAATCACACAAGAACTTCACAGAAGGGAGCAATGCAAGAGTGTGCTAGAGCCAGTTTGTACCCTTTTTTAAGAGCTGATTGTTAAGTTTTAGGTGTCATCATTTACCCCCTTGAGAATAGCAAACACTATAAATCAGGGCTTGATTTGTTGGGCTTTTTTATTGCCTGGACTTAATAAAGTAATGGAGAAAATGTTAATATTGAATATTAAATTTTAAAATGTGTCCTATTTTTGGAGAGTCGGTTATTAAATATTTACCAGCACACCACTAGATATTGGATAAGTCAGTGAATAAATAAATGAATGCATGAAAATATTCATTAAGTGCTCACTATGTACTAGGTACTGTGCTAAGCAATGAGGATTAAAATAAAGAAATCATAAATCTAGGTTCCAGAATTGGAAGACGTCTCATAGGCCTTCTCTTTCAGCCTCTCCATTTTACAGATGAGAAAACTAAACCTCAAGGAGGGTAAGTGAATGGATCAATGTCTCACAGGTAGTGCCAGACTTGGGATTTTCACTCAGGACTTCTGATTCCAGACAATGTTCTTTCCACCACACCAGTGAGAGAGTCCCTTATGAGAGTTATACATTTTAATGGCAGAGACTAAATGTAAATGGAATGAGCAGTCAGTCAATAAGCCTTTATTAAGGATTTATGTTCCAGGCATTGGGCTAAGTACTAGGGATACAAAGAAAGGCAAAAGACAGTCGTTGCTCTCAAGAAGATCACAGTCTAATGGGGGAATAAAGGAGAGGGTACAACATGAAAACAATTATGTACAAACAAAATATATACAGAATGAATTAGAAGTAATCAATAGAGGAACAACACTAGCATTAAGAAGGATTCAGAAAGGCTTCCTGGGAAGAATGGAATTTTAGCTGGGACTTGAAGTGAACCCCAGAATAAGAAGTAGAAAAGTGAAAAGAGGTAGAGGATAGATGGCAAAGTATCTAGGGTAGATGACTGGAAGAAATGTGTGTTCTGCTTAGATAAAATGGGGTAATTGAACTTGGGCTACCTCACTCGCCAGTCAAGACCATTGAGCTCCAGAGAAGAAATCCCAAAACTGAGAGGATTAACTCCCCCAAAGGCTGGGAACTTTTGTTTTCTGGCAGCCAGTCTGAAGGAACTGATTTGGTTATAAAGACACCAGAGCAGGGCACATAGGAAGAGGAAATCACCTCAGGAACTGCTGAGATGAGTCAATTCAAAATATGATGAGCCAGTTAGTCAAATGAAGGGACCAAATGCAAAATAATCTTAATAAGATAGACTGCTGTAAACTACCTTGACTGAATGCTGTTTTTATTTGCACTCCATTCTCCCAAGCATCTTTCCCTTATATTAGATAGGGCTTGGGTATAATTTGCATGGGGAGACAGGTAGGGAAAAAATAGCATGTATTCACTGCTTACTATACCCTAAGAATTCACAAGTGGAAGAAGGAGCCACAGGAATGGAGACGTTTTCCAGGATGAGAAGGTAACTGGCATCTGGTAGTAAAATTCAGAGTCAAAAGCAGATCCAGAAAGAATTCTGTGTCCAAATCCTTGCAGAAGACACCATGTCAGTCTTAGATTCTTATTCCACATCTAGAACAATGTCATGTGCCACCAAGTATTTAATACTTATTGCTGATGGTGATTAAAGAATTATAAACAACTATAGTTGATCTTTCAAACAAGTCTTCTGGATTTGGAGTTAGAGAACCTGTATTTAAATGCCAGCTCTACAGCTTACTAACCAGGTAATCATAGATAGTTCTTGTCCTGACTTTCCGCATCTATAAAATGAAGAGATCAACTAAATGACCCTAGGATTCCTTCAATTATTAAGTTATGATCCTGTGATCTGTTCACCCCATTCAGTTTTTCTTGATCTTCCAGACTATTCTTCCTTATGCACTGAACTGGCCATGTCACACCTCTGCTCAAAAACCATAAAGGATTCCCTATTGTTCACTGAGTAAACTACCACATCATTATCCCAACTTTCAAGATCCTTCACAGCCTGGTATCATGGTACCCTTCTATCCTTATATTACTCCCATCCATATACACAAGTCAAACTGGATTACTTTCTATCCCCTAAAACATTTCACATTCTTCTTCCTCCATGCCTTTATTCATGCTACCACATATTTGTGAAATACTGTCTTCCCCTCAAGCCCCTTCACCTATGGAATTTCTACCCATCTTTTAAAACTCAAATAAATTTTCACCTCCAAGAAGAGCCCTCTAATTCTCCCATCACTATTTTCCCCCTCAGACTTTGATATAGCATGTCCTTTTGCAACTCTTCTAAGTACTTATCACTTTTTATTGTATGTTAAAATTATATGCATATATCAACCACACAATAGGCACTTATTAAGAGCCTCCTATGTGACAGGCCCTGAGGATAAGAAGACAAAAAAGAAAAGAAGGTCCCTCCTGTTAAGGAGCTTACATTCTTTCCAGATTAATTCTTTCCCCTTATTAGACTGGAAGCTTCTTGAGTTCAAGGGTCACCTTTTATCAAAACTTTTTATCTTAATAGCTATTCTGATGTATTCCATACAATAGGCACTTTACAAATATTTTTGAATGAGCAAATGAAAGAATAAAGGAATGAATGAGCTATAACTAACATTAAATACCACCTGAAAATTCAGGTTGGATGAGTGACACTTGGAGTATAAAATATTAAACATGCGTCATAACTGGTGATACCATTATACTAACTAAAAATGTATGTATCATAAACATCAGTAAAATTTAGAATATATTTAAATAAGCCCAAACTATGACATTTCAAGGTTAAGGGATTATCAGTAAGATTTGGGAAAATTTACAAGAGAAATCCAGTTGACCTGGATAAGAACCGATCATTACGACTGAGCTGGCACACTTTCTCAGGTTTTCCACTTGAGTCGGGGGAAATATTCTGGGAACAGGAAAATTGTTGTATCGGCTTGCTGGTTATGAAATATATAGAAACTAGTCAAGGAAGTCTATGAAGAAGAAATTTAGCTAATGGATGAAGGGGACAGTCTTTTGGTTTGGAAAGTATAGCCTGGAAGACCTCCTATTAAATTTTAATCCTGCTTGGGTACAGTATTTTATTTTTTTGAGTTGGAGAACCTGACCTGTGATTTCCTGTATGTAGGGTAAGGCATTTCCTCCACCAAGGTAGATCAGAGCATTCTCTCTGACTTATAGCCTTAATGAGTTGTTTGGAAGCACTGAGAGGTTAGATAACTTGCTTAGGGTTATACAGCCAAGGTGTGTCAGAGAAGGCATTTGAGCTCAGGTCTTCCTCTCTCTACAGCCAACTCAGTATCCATTATACCACACTGCCCCTCTTAATCCCTGATCCTTATCCAAATTTTGTTCCAGAGATAGCAGTTTAAACCTAAAATCCTTAGGGGCTTTAAAAATGACTTTAAATTTGTCTTCCTCTGCTAAATCCATTGCATTTATGGGCTTTTAGTATTCTATTTCACCTGCCCAAACCTTAGTTTCCTCATCTATAAAATAGGGGTGGTAATAATGTTACCTACTTTATAGGAATATTATGAGAAAAGCACTTTGTCAACCTAAGAGAGCTATCCAAATGTAGACAGGTATTATTATTGAAGAATTGTACTGGAACGCAATAGGATTAAGAATTTACTCACTGCTAACCTTTCAAATCAAACTATATATCAATGTAATTCTTGCTCTTCTCCTTATTCCATCCCTCCTAAGAAGAAATGGGTGAACAAAAAGACAATATAAAGTAGATCTACTTAAGAAAGGTAGTCAAACGTTTATCCTTTTTTCCCATTTATGTTGTCAATTTACTTTGAATATTTGTACTAAAGTTACAAAATGTTCTATTTAGAGAGTGGTCATGGTTTCTCTTGTGAGTGGGTTTGTATAGATAAGTCTTGTATTCGGTCATTCAGTCATGTCTGACTCCTGATGCCTCTGTTGACCAGAGTATGCCAATACCATCCCTGGGGTTTTTGCTACAAAGATACTACAGTGGTTTGGCATTTCCTCCTCAAGTGGATTAAGGCAAACAGAAGTTAAGTGGCTTGTCCAAGGTCACACAGCTAGTAAGTGGCTGTGTCTGCATTTGAACTCAGATCTTCCTCATTCTAGATCCAGTGCTCTACCCACTTATCTACCTAGCTGCCTATGGTTAAGCCTTCCTTATCTCCTTGGCATTTCATTCACTGTTGTGTTCACTTTATACTGCCATGAAGATCTTAGCATTGAATTTGTATTCACAATACTTAAATTCAAATTCTGCCTTAGACACTTAGTATGTTGACTCTGGTCAAGTCACAGTTATGTGACTCTGGGCAAGTCACTTAACCTCCACCAGCCTCAGTTTCCTCATCTGTAAATTGGTAATCATTGGACCTGCCACATAGGGCTATTACGAGGGTTATATGAGATAACAGATTAAAGTGCTTTGCAAATCTTAAAGCACTATCTAAATGTGGGCTTCCTCCCTGAAAATGCAGACCACAGATGAACAGATGAATACACAGCTGGTCAATAAACATTTATTAAGCACCCAATGTGTGCTAGGCACTGTGCTAAGCACTGGGGATACAAAAAAAGGTTTAAAAAACCAGTTCCTACTCTCCAAGAGCTCATAGTTGACCCAGAATGCAAGCACGCATATACCAACACACAGTCAGAGCCTTAGAACAATCTGAATACAAATGAAAAATGCTTGTGAGTAAATACAGCAACCATATGTGTTTTATTTTTGTTTTTGTTACCATTTAAACATATCTCATGGTAGACCAAGTTCCCCAATACCTTTGCTTCACTTTTGCTTTTGGGTTCTCTGAATATCATTTTTTCTTCCATACCAATTTCTTGGAGTCTCCAGAAATGTGCTAAAAGAACTGACTTTTCACTTCCCAGGCTCTGCCTAAAAGGTCAGCAACTCAGATGTCACAAGCATCCCAGCGTGTTCCTTCTTTCAATTCCCTGAGAAGCAGGACTCCATGTCCTAAAGGGGCAAAAGTCCTTCCCAGATTGTGTGGAGACAATTGCTGCTCTGCTATTTCCTTTCACAAATCCCCTGATGCTGAAACAATTAAAATCATAGTTTTCCCCTCAGGATCAGCTCCAGAGGTAGAAAGTTTGAAAAATAAGAATCAGTTCTCTGCATGAAGAAACCTCATCTGAAAATAAAGCCATTTGTGGTAATTGTTATAAAGACTTAATTTTAAAACCTATTACCCAGTTGTTTTGCACAGAGAAATTGCTCATTGACTTTAGAATTTTCCATCCTGGGCTTTATCCAAAAGCAAAGGTGGGATGAGAACAAATAGGAGGGAGGAAGGGAGCAGATTTATATTCCATCTCCATGGATGTCTGGAGGAAAAGTTCACCTCAAAAATATACTTGGTTGTCTGACAAGCACATGGCATATAGCTTAATGACTTTTAAAAACTCGGAGAAAGAAGGAAGAATGTAATTTTCCTTTCATTCACTCATGCATTCACTCGTTTGTTCATTTGTTCTTCCAACAAGTACTATAAAACTCAAACTATGAGTAGAGAACAATAATGATTTTATTGTTGTTCAGTTGTTTCAGTCATGTCTGACTCCTCATGTCCCCATTTAGAGTTTTCTTGGCAAAGATACTAAAATGGTTTGCCATTTGCTTCTTCAGCTAATTTTACAGTTGAGGAAACTGAGGCAATCAGGGTTAAATGACTTGCCCAAGGTCCCGCAGCTAGTAAGTGTCTGAGGTCAGATTTGAACTCAGTTCTTCCTGATTCTAGACCTGGCTAAAATAACAGCTGCTCATTTTTATACTGTACTTTAGGGTTTTCAAAGGACTTTCCTCAATAATGATCTTATGAGCTAGTGAGTATACATATTAGTCCCTATTTGTTGATGAGAAAACTGAGACTCAGAGAAATAAAATAAATGGCATTACAGCCAGTAAGAACCAGATCTGGGCCCCCAATTACCAATGTTAAGATTGAGAACGAAGTTTAGAATGAATGGGGCTCAGACAGATGAAAAATGATAACACAAGCTAGTAAAGGCCAGCTGGTAGAATCATAGATTTAGATCTGGGTGGTACCTTAGATGCCCCTTAGCCTAACCTTGTTTTACAGGTGAAGACATTGAGTCCAAGGGAGGTTAAATAATTTGTCCACAATTACATAGGAGGCAGGGTTGAGATTTGAACTCAGGACCTCTGATGCCAAATCTAGTCCTCTTTCTGCTGCATGGAATTGACAAAGGCAGCATTTGAATCTTTTGCCCCTAAAACCTATTTTCTTTCCACTATAACCACTCTACTAAATAGTGTATGGAACATAAAGCTATGAGGAGATTGTGGCTGAGATGGTACCAAGAAGGAGTAGAAGCACTTAAAGGAGCCTGAGTCAGGCAGCTTATTATTCACAAGTATATAGGCATATGGCTCCCTTGCCCCATCATGCCTTGGGTACACAAAGGAACTGTGGGATAAGTAGCCTGATTAAAAGCCCCAGTCTCCTAGGTCTCTGCCCTTATATCTGATTGTTGTTTCTGGGGAGATTCATAAGGACTGAATGAGAGGGAGACCTCCACGGAAGTTAGTCTGTGAGTAGTCTAGGCCACAACTCCCTATCCGACCATTGATCTCAAAGGTTTCATAATCAGGCAAGTTTTCTAACTTTGCACACCTAGATTAGATGAAGTTTGCTAAGCTGATAGTTGTAAAGGTCTGAATAACAGCCGGTTGTGGTGGTTTGTTTTGTTGTTGTTCAAGTTTCATACATATTCCTCTTCTTGGGAAGAAATAAAACTGAAGAATTTGTTTAGGACACATTTAATGCAGCATCAGTTACCACTTAAGACCAAGAAAGGAAAGACTGAGATATAACCAGAAAATGTGTTATGTCGGATTGTATGTAGCATCTGCCCCCACCTCATTCCCTTTATCCATTACCCAAAATTCCAAGTTTGTGGTGAGTATGGGTCAGCTCATCCATTCAAGCTTACAGTTGATGAGCCCCTATTAGTGTATTTCTTTTACCAATTAATCAAAAACAGTTATTCAAAGCAAAAAAATTCAGTTAAACAGAAAAGGGAAATAATTGACAAGATACATTTCCACATACACATAAAAGTACACTGTCCTAGTGATTACCACACCAACAGTAGAGGAGAGGAGGCATATAAGATGTAAATATGCGATTTAATCTAAATATCTATCTTTTAAAAATATTTTATGGTATTGAGTAAATTGGTATTGGTATTAGAGTAAATACATTATCAAACATCCATTTCAGAAGGTCTGACTTAAGTAAGATCGATTTTGTGATGTGAGTGACAGACCTTCATTGTAATATGCATGAGTCAAGGAAGATTGTTCTGTGTGGCAAGTAGGAAATGGCAGGCTATTTTTTAAAAGAAACTCTTAATCTCTTTGCCAATAAGAGGGCTATGCCAACCAAGGGGTAACAATGCCATAAAATACAAATTAACTTGTAAAACATTATGGTAGAAGAAGGTGGAAGATTATGAACAGTATCACTTCACAAAACAGTGAAAAGCTATTTAGAAAACAAAAATTTGGCATAGTTTCCTCATCTAAAAATGAAACATATATGAAAAGATTTCTAACTTTCCTTCTGGCACTAAATCTATGATCTTACAATCCCCTGGTCCTAAAATTAATCTAGCAGTGCACAAATGGTAGATTATAGAGATTTCCAGAACGGATTAAGACTGTGAGCTCTTTAAGAACAAGAACTGTTGTTTTATATAGTTAGAGTTGGGTTTTGTTTTTGTTTTTGTTTTTTTGTCTTTCTGTATATCCCTAGCACTTAGCACATTCCTGGCACATAATAGATGCTTAATAAATGTTTGTCATCTTGACCTAGTAATTCAGTAAATGATGATACCATTGAGAAAGATAAGGAAGTTATAAGAAAATAAGGAAGTCAGAAATTAAGAGGTGAAAGAGATAGGTAATCTGTTTTCAACATGTTGAGTTTGAGGTGCTACCAAGACAAGCAGAAATGCAGTAGGTAATTGGAATTTAAGCCTGAAAGTTGGGGCTTATCTATTCAGGGCTAAAGATGTAGACTTGGAAATTCTCTCTATAGAGGGGACAGTTGAAGGCAGAGGAGTAATTAAGGATTCCAAGGGAAAGGCTGGAGAGAGAGCCTATAACAGAACCTTGAGAATCATCTACCTGAAGATATTGGGAAACAGATCCAGCAGAAAGAGACAGAAGGCATCAAGAAGGTACTATGAGAATCCTAAGTGTGGTGTTACAGAGGCCAAGGTAGCAGAGAATACCCCAAAAAAGAAGTGGTAATCAGTGTCACATTCTGTAGAGACATGAAAGATTATGACTGAGAAGAAATCAATGAATTTGAAGATGAAGAGGTCTTTGGGACTTTTAAGAAAGCAGTTTCTGAAGTATGGAAAAGATGGGAGCCAAATTATAAGAGACTGAGGAGTGAGTCAGTAATGAGAAAGTGGAGATGAAAGGCATAGACTACTGCTTCAGGAAGTCTGACAGTAAAAAAGAAAATATATAGGGAATTGTAGGTCATTGATATGAAGAGCTGAGAGAACACTGTTTCACCTAAAACTGGGGTGACCTGAACATGTCTATAGGCAAAAACGGAAGGATCAGTGAAAAAGGAAATATTGAAGATGCATAAAAGGGGATGATGGATTGATACTTACCAGAGGCAAGATTAATCTTGTCACCCTCTTGACTTAACTACTTACTAAAAAATGACAAGGGTCATTTTCTGAGACTCTGATATAATCCTTAGAATAAAAGTTTTGTAAAGACAAAGATTACGCCTTTGGTATTCATAACCCCATGGATTTAGAGCCAGAAGGGACCTTAAAGATTATTAAGTAGAATGTTCCTGTTTTACATATAAGTAAACTAAGGTACAAGGATAAATAATTTGCATCGGATCACATAACTAGGATTATCCAAGGTGGTATTTGAACCAATGTCTTGTATATTAACAAAATTAGTGACCTATTCATTACACTGCACTTCCTCTGACACCATGCTACCTGTCATTCTTCAAGGGATCTATTTCTTCATAATGGAGATAAATTTCCAGCAGTGCAGAATACAACCCCTTTGTAATTCAGTAAATGGTCCTCTCAAGAGTCACCACAGCCAAAACATTCACTGGGCTATGACCTATGACACCAAACTTCTCCAAACTTAGCCAAGCAGGTCCTCAGGCAAAAGAGATGCACTGGGATTTTGAGCACTGTGAAAACTTTTTTAAAAATAATAATCTTTCATATTCCATGAGCAAGATAGAAAAATGGTAATGCACTATTTACTCATCATTGACAAATCCCCTGTGTTGTCAAGTTCCTGAAATCCTTGCTAAAATGTGCATATTCGTGTGAGGTATGTTGAAATCTTGACATAAACATGTATCTAAACCATTTATCAAAAAAAAAATGCACTGAATACTATCTGTAGATCCCAAATCAGATTTTCCCAAATATGGTGGCCAAAGATTGATGAGGTCAATACATAGCTAAATGGGCTGACTTCATAGTCAGAGGGCATGGGTTCAAATCCCACTGCCACCCTACCTGTCTTCCTACTCACTCCTTCTGTGACCTTGGCCCAGTTTCTTTACCTACCTGGGTCTCATTTTCATAAAATGAAGGGGTTAATCTAAATGACCTCCAAGGTCCTTCATAGCTCTACATCTATTATAAAGGGGGAGGGGAGTTTGTTTTATGGATGGGAGCTTTGAGCCTAAGAAAATATTTCCCTTCAGAGTTCAAGGCCTGATTTTCCAGTCTATACAAGAAGAAAACTTCTAATGACCTAAGCACCCGATTCCATCCTGACAAAGAAGCAGACCTTGCAGTTCTGTCTGTCCTAGGGCAGAAATTTACTGACAAGAAACAGTACAATAATGGAGCAGACAAGTTGGTACTGATAGAAGTGGCAGGGAGGGCAGAAGGCAAATGTGAATAAAAAAAGATAACTGGAGGAAGAGCTAAGAGACGATGACAGGAAGACCGAATCAACTGGGGAAAGAATTGAATTAATCAAGTCAGGGAGTGAAAGGTGCCAGACTGAAGAAGTGAGGATGGTTATCTGCCTAGGAAATATATGTTTTTTCGAGAGAGATCTCTAGGCACAGGCCCCAAGGAAGATATATTGAATGCCTCTGAGCTTCTAGGGTCTGCCTACTGTCAAGGATTGTTTTCTCTCCCTTCAGATGCTTAAAAGTAACCTTCCACTAACTTTAATCTCAAATTCTAAATTCTTAACCTAGAATTAAAGACCTTCCAGAAGACAATTATACCAGCCTGAATTGGGACCATTGTACTTAGAGATCCTGTCAGAAACCATACCTAATATCAGATGGATAAAACTGTGCGACTGCATTGTGTGTGGGTGTGTGTGTGTGTGTGTGTGTATTTGCCAACATTCATATAGCTTGTACTATATATTTGTGCTCAGTTCTTGACTCTGGTGAACCAGTTCAACTCTATATGAATCTCTTCTCTAGAATCCCTTGTCCCTAATCATATTCCAGTTCTTATCCTACCATGCTTCAACTCCCACCATCTACTGTCTTCATTCCTATTTCTGTGCTGTTGAACAAAGCAAGAGAAAATCATAACGTGCTGCTGGATTAATTACAAATTTAAACTGCATAATCTCGAATGGGCTCTCATTGCAACAAGGACATTTTTAATGCCTCCCTAATTAACTTAATTAGGAGGCAGATAGGTAGCTCAGTGGATAGAGCACTGGGCCTGGAGTGAGTGAGAAAGAAATGGCAAACCACTCTAGGATCTTTGCCAATAAAACCCTATGGACATATGTCCACAGGGTCACAAAGAGTCAGACAAGTAAACAATGACAACAACAACCCACTCCACAGATGCTCTTCCAGATGTTTTCACGCCCCCTCAAACATCCCATGGCTCCTCTTTCCCCCAGCCTCTCAGCTAAGAACCTTGTTTTACTGAATTATTATTTATATTTTACTGAAAAAAAATGAGGCCATTTGCTGAGATCTCCCTCTTCTCCATTTTTCCACATTTTACATCATCCAGATGCCTTCTACCATTATCCCTGCTTTCATTTCTGTCTTGAAAAGGTGGCCATTCTTCTCACCAAGACAAACCCCTCTGCAGGTGCAGGTAATATCATTTTCATCTCATCTTCTCCAGCAGATCATTTCCTCTACCATCACCATACTCTCACTAAGTTTCCATCTCTCCCTGTCTTCCAGCTGCTTTCCTGCTACCTACTACAAACATGCCCATGTCACACAGACAACAGAAAGCAGAACCAGTATTGCAACCAAAGTCTTTGGATACCAAATTGAGTGCTCCTGCTACAAGACCCCTACCAATGCCACTGCCACCAGCATCCTTGTTACCCTCATCTTTGGGTGGTATCAACAGAAAAAAAAACTGCCAAGGAGTCACTTGTGGGTGGTGGGTACTATTTCATCACAGGTCTTTTCTAGACAGTGAGCTCTCCAGCTTATTATGATTTGGTGTATGCCTAGAACTCCTTCCCATCTAAAAATTCCTGCCTGTCAACTATTTTCTCCTGCAATGCCATCAGAGTTTAGCTGTATCCAGAGAAGTTGGACAATACTATAGAAGTCAGTGCTCCCTCAACCTTGCCTTTTAAAATTGTTTTGGAAACTGGAACCCTCACTTAGACATGGTCTACCTACCAGGGTCCTTTACCCCTAACTAAAACAATGGCATAGTTTTCTAAACTCTTCCTTCTGATTTCATGTTAAATGTCTCCTTTCTAGGGAATTCTGATTCTTTGGCCAATGAATTCAAGTAATAGCTAACATTTATATAGGGCCTTAAGGTTTGCAAAGTACTTCACATATCTTTCCAATTTTATCTTCACAACAATTCCGTGAAGTAGGTAGAATTCTTGTTATCATTCTTGTCATTTTATAGCTACAGAAACTGAGGATGGCAGAAGCTAAGTATCTTACCCTGGGTCCCTCAGCTCTTAAGTATCTGAGGAGGAATTTGAAGCCTGGTCATCTTGACTACAGGTCCACCCCTCTATCTGATATATCATCTTGCCTTCCATTAAGACTGAAACAACAGCTATCATTTATACTTGAAGGTTTGCAAAGAGACAGACAGATAGATATAAAGGTGATAGAGACACATAGATACATACATAGATACATAGATATATAGGTAGGTGCATAGGTAAATACAGATACATAGACCAATAGATACATAGATACATATAGATAGATACAGATAGATTGATTGATAGATAGATAGACAGATGATAGAAATAGATAGATGATAGATAGATAGATAGATAGATAGATAGATAGATAGATAGATAGATAGATAGATGATAGACAGACAGATAGATGATCGACAGGTGGATGGCTGATCAGACCTCAACAACCCCGTGAGGTAGGTGCTATTATAATTCCCATTTTACAAATTAAAAAAATGAGGCTGAGAGAGATCAAGTGATTTGGCCAGGGTCACAAAGCTAGCAAGTATTGGAGGAGGAATTTCAACTGAGGTCTTCCTCACTGCAGATTTGCCTCTCTCCCCACTACATCGTGCTGCCTCCCTTGCAAATTCAAAGCATAAAAAACCTTACAGTTTTCTTTCATTTGGGTCATTTCTTGTTTTAGGTTGGTTTTCTTTTTGGAAGTTTTAATCCTTCATTCACAAACTAATGAATTTCTTTACCCTTCGGGTGCCCCATTTCCTCCCACTGCTGCTGACTTTTTTTTACTTGTTCCCAAAGCACAGAGCTGGGCACACAATCCAATTAGATGCTTAATGCCATTTAAAGGTAATCCTGGGACAGTAGCTTTCAGATTTCATTATCAGTATCCAGTTTGGTTTGAGAAGAACATACACTATAATATTCATTTTCCTCCAGGGCCACTGTTCTCCCAATTAAAAACAATTTCCTTCCCCCCCCCTCAAATTGTCTTTCAACTCCACTTTCTACCTTGCAGCTCATCTCTCCAAACTTACATTGTGCATTTTAGAAGTCTTGCCACCAGTTATCAAACAATTCATCCAGAACTATATGCAGCCATCTTTCCCTTAAATGAATCAACCATCCAAACCACTTTCTTTTCTATTTCCGTACCTCTTTTGTCTAGTACAGCCTGTCTAATTACTATATTTCTGTTTCTGTTTTCCCATATTGATCTTGTCTTTCCTCCATTTTTTTTCTATTCATTATCTTCCACTTATCAGTACAGAACACTTTTTTTAGGGTATTCTACTCCTCCCCCTGCACTCTTTGCTGGTTTCTCTTAATTTGGGGGTGAGAAGATCTTGATTTTGATTTCATTGGTATGAAGAATTACTGATGTTGAGGCTACTTGTTTCTTGGAAGAGTCTTAAGAGTCTTAGAGTGGCAGTGACTTGCCTCAGAAAACACCTAGCACTTGGTCTTCAGAGGCAAAAGAAGTCAAGGGAGCTTCATGGAAAGGATACCATACGAACTGAGCTTTAAATGATGGAAGAGATTTCTGCATATGGAGATGGGATAGAGATATACATGCTTATGCCATATGTGTTGCCTACCCAGATAGAATGTAAGTTTCTTGAGCACAAGAACTATTTCATTTTGTCTTTGTAGCTACAGAATTTAGCATAGTGCCTAATAAATGCTTATAGATTGACTCACTACTTCCCCAGGCCTTGGTTTCCTTAACCATAAAATGAAGGGGTTGGACTAAATGAACTCTGAGATTCCTTCCAGCTTTAAATTTATGATGCTATGATCCTATTATTGATGGGAGGGAAAGATGATGCCAGGCAGGGAGGACAGCATAAATGAGGGTATAGGGATGGGAAAAAACTGGATGAAAATTGAGAGCAGAGAGTTAAATACCAAAAGGGAGTGGTATGGGATAAGAATAAACTGACAGGTGCAATCAGGTAAATTTAAATCCTGACTCTGACATTTTATTAGCTGTAAGACATTGGGAAAATCACTCAACCTCTCTGATCTCCCATTTCCTCATCTATAAATGAGGACAATAATACTCCTCATATGTATCCCACAGGATTGTAGTAAAAATCAAATTATCTCATTATATGAGAAATAAGGACACTGGTTGGTACAATGGAAAGGGCCTTAGGCCAGCTCCATAGTTAGGGAGCCTGATATGAATGATGATCCAGCAAAGGAGAATAAGAAGGAGTGGTCAGAAAATGTATTCCAAGCATGGTGGCTAGACAGTGCAAATGTATGGAGATGAGAGATAGAGTGTTGCCTATAAAGAGATCTCTGGATTTGTTTTTCATGCTGTCTCCCCTGCTAGACTGTGAGCTCCTTGTCAGCAGAGACTGTCTTTTCTCTTTATTTGTATCCCCAGTACTTAGCATAGTATCTGACAGATAGTAGGTATTTAATAAATTTTTGTTGTCTGACTGTAATTCTAATCAAAGAAGTCTGAGTCTCATCCTTTCTCTTTTGTTTACTAACTACATGAGCTTATGCAACACACTTCCCTCCTCTGTAAAAATGAAGGTTACCTTCGAGCCCTTTCTTTCGGTTTTATAAACTCTAAAATCAATATGCAAACTTAAGAATGATCGTGCTTTTTTAATGGTATTGGATTTAAAATATCATGCTGTTCCAAAGCCATTCTCCCAGAAGAAGACCCTCATTCTCATAAAGCCCAATAGAACTGACATAGTCACAGACACAGGATTATATTCCAATTTATATTATCATTAACTAGCAGAGACATTTATAGGCCATATTTTCTTTAAAATGAAGGGAATTCAATCTCAAAGGTCTCTTCTATTTCTAATAATCAAGGATTTTCAAATTCCTTATGCTTCCACCTTAGTAAAATGCGGAATTAAAATTGGAAATGGGTGATTGACATAGTAAGACATCTAAAATGTATTTTTGGAATTCTTTAAAATAGGTGTGGGGGGTGCCAATGGGCATATTCTTAGAGAAAGATTAAAAGTCCAGTTTTAACCAGATGGTTAATAATAATCTTTTGCTTAAATTGTTGAGTCTTCTCTGTATCTTCACATTTCTTATGTTTTTCATTTTTGCAGACTGATATAATGCTTTCCACACCTTGGCCTTATGGAGTTTTATTCTTCCTTTATGAACTGATGTTAATATATGCTCACATTCTGATTCCTCCAAATACAGTTCATTACCCTTAATAAATCTTGCAAATGCTTCTACAAAATCTGCTACACATCTAATGTCTGATCAAAGCATATGCAATAACTTATTGGGGGGAAAAAGGAGATCATCAAATCCAAGGCCATAAAATTAACCAGGCATCTTTTTCTAAAGACAGCTCAAGTATTACTTTTGCTTATCAACAAGGATAGAGAGATGCTTAGAAATTTGAATTTGAAAAAGCTTCAACTGGAACCATTAAAACCTCACACATTCTCCCATCATGTCTTTAAAACTGTCATTTAAATTTTGTTGTGTTTTTTTTAAGTGTCTCCGTCTGTGGTCTCTAATGGTTCCCTCCAGTAAGTAAAGTATAATTTACTATAATAACAACTTGGAAAGGTGTATTGCTAGAAAAGACACACATAACTCAACTAGATAGCTGTTACTCTATTTTAAATGACTAGAACTGAAATATCTGCTGCAGCTGGAACCTGGCAAACGCAGTTAGAACCCACACCAGTTTTCCTGCTAGGAGAGATTTCTATTTTATTAAGCTATAAGCAAGAAAAGATGTTAACCATCCAATCTGAAGTAACAGTGCACTGTAACATGTTGAAAATCCTTCTCATTAGCAGGGTCTTTGGGTCTACAGCACACTATAGCATCGAGCCTCATTTTCAGACTGGACGTTATCAAGAATGTGAAGGGCATTTTCAAAGTCAAACAGCAGCCATTTGTAAGAAAACTGCAGAAAGCAATCCCATTTGGGGCTTGAAAGCAATACTTTTAGGACATCGAGTTCTCAGTCCAACTTTTAATCTTCTTGTTCTCGATTAGTCATTCTAAGGCAGATCCTCCATATGATTTGGACACCGTGCAGATTTGGGTATTCAATTTAAGCCCCAGAAAAGTGCTGAACTTAGAGTCACTGGATGTGAATTAGAATCCCAATTGTGCTAGATCACAACCTCTCTGGAGTTAGTTTCCTCATCTGTGAAATGGAAGGTGGGTAAACTTGATGTCTAAGTACTCTTCTGACCTTAAATCTATGAACCCATGAGCTAATACAGGCAAACTGTATCAGTAAACTGTATACAGCAAAGGATTGAGGCGATTATCTGTATAGCTAAGACAACCACACAATATAAAACCATCAATATACAACTGAAAGATAGTCCAGAGGTCATCTAATCCAACTCTCCCATTTAACAGATGAAGTAACTAAGGCCCAAGGAGGTTAAGTGATTTGTTCAAGGCCACACAGATAGACAGTCCTCAAAGGTGAGATTTGAACTCCTGTCCTCTGACTGTGGAATGAATTCCTCCCTCCCCCCGCCCCATTGTACCACACTGCCTCCAAGCTTGCATCTGGGATAGTTGTAAACAGATTGGCTAAAAACAAAACAAAACAAAAACCTGACCACAATTTCAAGAAAATTATTTAGCTTATAACTTCATTTTATTTGTGTGACTACAACCTAAGGGAAACTCTCCATTCTCAGTGAGTTCAGGTTCAGTGATTCAAAAAGATGGAAGAGATTATAGAATAACAATAACAAACATCAAACATTTACTGTGTGCAGAGCACAACACCAGGACTCAGAGAAGAGGTTAGAATAGATAACCTAGAGTAATCTTATCCTGATGAAAGTTACAGTTTAGATGGTGGCAAAGACATCAACACATACAGCTGTAATACGCAATATTCCACATTAAGTGTCATAATAAAAGTATCTGAAGGAGAAGGGGAGAATCAGGAGTTTTCTGAAACAAGCAGCGTTTGAGCCAGACTTTAAAGAAAGGTAAGAGGGGCAGCTTGGTGGTGCAGTGAATAGAGCACCGACCCTGGAGTCAGGAGGACCTGAGTTCAAATCAGGCCTCAGACATTGAACACTTACTAACTGTGTGACCTTGGGCAAGTCACTTGACCTCAACTGCCTTGCCTCTCCCCCCCCAAAAAAAAAGACAGAAATGAAACAAGATATTTTTTTTAAATAGGGCAGCTAGGTAGAGCAGTGAATAAAGCACTGACCCTGGAGTCAGGATGACTTGAGTTCAAATCAGGCCTCACACTTAACACTTATTAGCCATGTGACCTTGGGCAAGTCACTTAGCCCCAACTGACCTGCCTTCCCCCCTCCAAAAAGCCAAAAAAAATAAAAGGACTGGGAAGGAATTTGAGAAGTGAAGAAAGATGGGGAGAGTGTTTTAGTCTAAGCCAAACTCAAAGTGAACAAAAGGATGAAGGAACCAGTTTGTCTAAAGCCTTGCAGGATGCAGGAAACATAAATGATAGAATGGTAAAAGCACACAGAAATTTCTTTTTCATTGACTCAGTCTATAAGCATTTTTAAATATGTCACCCATAATCTTGGAATTTCAGAGTTGGAAGTGATTTCAAAAGATATTTAGTCCAAATCTCCTTTAAAAGAAAAAAATCTCCTTGAAGGCATTTCGGACAAGTGATTATCCAGCCTTTATTTCAAGATGTTCAAGTGGAAAGAACCCACTATACTTACTAAGACAGCCCATTCGATTTTTGCACATCTTTACTTGGCAGGAAATGTTCCCCTTATTTCAAGCCTAAATTTACTTTTCTGCATTTTCCATCCATTTCTTCTACTTCTGCCCTAGGGAAATAAGCAGAACAAACCTAATCTCTCTTCCCCATGATTACTCTTCAAATAATTGAAGTCAGCTACTGTGGTCCATTCCCAAGTCTCCCAAAAATCTTCTCCAAGTTAAATAATCCCAGTTCTTTTAATGTCTAAATTCTGGTCAATGCTTCCCTCACAAAATTTGATCACTCATAAATAATGATACTGCAACAATTAGTTAAGCACCTTGATGCATTTACATATACCAGAAAGAGACATATTACTCTTAATCTTAATGTATTAACTCACTGGATATGGGTTGAGTAGCCCCTAAATTCATGTCTATTAAAGGAATAAAATCAGAGACTCCATTGTTTGCAGTTTTCACCTATGGTCAAAGAAAGTTTAGATATGTTTGGCATAATCCGGTTGTACTATCTATTTAATATTCATATTGTTATGATGCTTATTTTATATACATCAGCATATTAATATTTTGCCTTTCAAAAATGTTGAATTATCGACTATGACAGTTCAGGATTATTTAGTCTAACAACTAGGAATGCTGCAAGTCCTAGGCCCAACTTACATTGGCTTCCCATGACACTTTTCATTAGATTTTGTCCCATGTTCTAACAGCCTTTCACTCTGTTTACTCCCCCAAACAGTCAGAGGAGTCTGCCTTTCCTGAAATACTTATTTCTCCTAGTATATAAGATATATCTGTGTATTGCTGGGATGAGTCATCACAAAGATAAAGAGACATTTGTTCATTTTGGTCAAAAGAGCTGACCACAAGTAGCTGATCTACTGACCACCTAAGAATCCATGGACTTCCCATTTGTCCCTCTGCTGCTTCCTAAGGACTTTGGGCTTATTCTACCCACCCTGTAGCTCAGTTTTCATTTATATATTGTCTCCTCCAGTTAACGTGAACTCCTTGCCAGGAAAGGCAGTCTAAGTTCTTTCTGTATCACCAGTACTTATCACAATGCCAGGCGCGTAGTAGGTGCTTGATAAATTCACTCAAATGGGACTTGGGGGTTTAACCACGGCTAATTCTTGCCCCACATTTCCTGAATTGTTAAGTTATGCCCTAAAGAAGGAGATGGGAATGAAAACCCCGGAAATACTTTCCCAGCCCAGCCATATGCCTATTTGAAAGCCTAGGTCATTGGTCAGGTATCTACAAGCCAACTTTCTTTGTAAATGGCTACAGCTAGTACTGCCCTGAACAACCTCACAGGATTTTTATAAGGCTCAAACAACAGAATATATGCAAAGCACTTTGTGAACCTTGAAGTGCTATACAAATATTGGGTCTTATTATCTTTAATATCAATATTAGTGTTTATTTAGCATAAACGTTAATATGACCCTACCTAGACACCATATAACCAAACATGCTTCTTTCTACCATTGTCTTCATATTTTCTAATAGAATTTTAAATCTTTGAGTTTTATAGGATATGTATTCATTCTATGATTAAATTCAGCTTTCAAAGCATCCTCAGAGCATCCACGAAGATAACACTTTCCACAAGATTTTGTCCCATGTTAACAGTCTTTCCATTTACACCCCCCCCAAACAGAGTGCCCCTCTCCTGAAGCAATTCAATCACCTTTCCTCATCTACCTTATTGCTTTTTCTCATCTATTCCCTTCTATCAGCTGAAACTACCTTGTTGTACCTGAAACTACCTTGTCTGAGACATATTAGACTGGGTTCCAGGAGCACCACTTTCCAGGTTTTCCTGTCCCCCCAATCTTCAGAAAGAGCAGAAGCTGCTAATCCTCCAATATGGCTTGGAGTCAGAGTCCTGTTACTTACAGTTGATTCAATTTGCTGTCTCATAGCACAAGTGCATTGGCCACCTCAGTCTTTCAATTTCTCTATTCAACTCATTAATTTCAGCATTATTCTCCTCCAAACCCAATGTTTAACACCTTGTGCTGCTCTTCTGAGGAGAAGGTTATTGCTGGTAAATACAATTACTTTTTTAAGTTTTATAAAATTTCATGAGGAATACATTCGAGCCTTTAGCATCAGACTTGGTGTGGTTGAAATGTAACTGGCAGAATTTTCTTTCCTTGTAATTTCACAAACATGGTTTTTTTAAAAATGATAAACAGACTGTGGAATCTTCCCTTCTCAATAATTCAACGCTTGAGAGGCAGCATGACATAGCAAAGCATGAGTTCAAGTCTTGCCTCTAATATACACTAACTCTGTGACCCTAGGCAAGCCATTGACCTGGCAGTACCTCCAGTTACTTTCTAAAATTGTTAGTCACTGGGGTGGCTAGGTGACACAGTGAATAGAGCACTGACCCTGGAATCAGGAGGACCTGAGTTCAAATGTGACCACAGACACTTTATGCACTTTCTAGCTATGTTACTTTGGGCAAGTCACTTAATCCCAATTGCCCTCCAAAAAGCAAAAAAAAAAAATTTAATTAAAATTGTTAGTCATAGTGAAGTTGTTGATCTCCATCAGTGGAATGAGTTTTCATACTGGGATTTTCCTATCAATAAATCAACAAACTTTATTAAGTCCTTTGTATTTGCCAGGCACTATGCTAAGTCTGGGCACATGAAGACAAAAGCGAGACCAATCCCTGCCCTCAAGGAGGTTATAGTCCAGCAAGGAAGACAACATACACTTGTACAAATACATACAAAATGTATAATTGAGGGCAAGGTGGTTGGTGGAAGGGAGGCCCCAGCAGCTAGTGGAGCAGGAAAAGCTTAAGAAGGTAAAAGGTAGTGTTTAAGCTGAGCCTTAAAGGACACCAGATTGTGGTAGATGGAGATAAGGAGTGAGTGCATTCCAGGCACAGGATAAGGTGCAATGCCATTGCAAAGACAGAGATGGAAGACCAAGTCCTGTGTATGAGGAGCAGCAATGTCAGCTTGGCTGGGCTGCAGTGGCCGTTGAGGGGAGTAATGCACAGCACAACTAGAAAGGCAGGTTGGGGCCATGTCCCTAAGGACTGTCTGTGACCCTAAGTTCTTGCATGTTATGCCAATGAAATGCAGTTTCTGGAAGCTTCCACTATGCCGCAAGGCTCCAGTCAACCTGAGACGGTTTCAAGTATAGTCTGGACAACAGATTGTGTCTGCTTTCTAAGGACCAGGCAGGCTGAGATAGATAGGTTCCACTCCAGTCAGCTAGTCATTTGGTGATAAATCCATTGGCTACAGCAACCCAACTAATGGGAAAAAATATTTATGTTCAACAGAGAGCCCTTTTCTTCCAGGAAGAATGCTTGGCTCATTAAAATCACTACAAAAATATCCCAAATTCAGTCCAGTCCATTCTTTTCCTCCTATTCAATTCTAGGCACAGTTCATTGTCCAGCTAGGGTGTCTTTCCAAGATATATTTAATGAGGAACTAGCTCAGTGGGCTATCTCCCCAGTTGTAAAGCATAATCTAGAAAAGAGGCATTTAGAAATAGGATTGTAAAAGCTAGAAGTTATTTCAGAGACCATCCAGTCCCATCTTCTCACTTTGTAAATAAGGAAACTGCGGCAAAGGAAGGCTAAGTGACTCAAGATCATATAGGTAATAAATAAAAAGCGAGATTTAATCCCTGATCCACTGACTTTAAAGGCAGTGCTACTTCCATTGTGCTATGGATAGAGTGGGATTTTTTCTATGTAAAGAGAATGTTATCAGAGAGATTCGTTACTGGAAGTTAGCCTGGTCATCTATTGAAAGTGGAAAAACAGTTAATGAATGCCTCATGTGTTCCTCTGGTATCTATTAAATGTCAAATGATCTAAGGAAGTTTTCCAGTATGTTGGACGGACCTCTTGTTGGGAATTTATAGTAGGACATGGACAAGAGTCCACACAGGATGAGAAGGTATAAATGGGTTTCAATCTACCCTGTGAGAACAAACGCCCAGATGCATGAGATCATCAGTTAAGGTATCAAAACAAAAGGGGACCCACTTCCCCTTCCTATCTCACCGGGCTATTAGGAAGCTCATGTAAACATTCACCTATTTGTATATATTTGCTTATCTACAAAATAAAAGTATCCAATTAAGTGTTCCCTAAGGCCCCCTTCCAGAGCTAACCCTCTAATGGGTAGCATTATTGAGACCGGCAGGAAGAGTTGGGGAGCTACAACAAAGTATCCCAAAGGGAGGGAGAAACAGAGGCAGATTATAAGCATAAATATTTCCTAGAACAACAAAAATAAGAAATGATATTTAATTTTTAAGAGTCAGGAGAATTCGTTCAACCTGTGGAACAAGAAATCAAACTTCAGTTCAACAAACATTTACTTATTAGGCATCTGTTGTGCGTAAGGTATAGTAAAAGGCACTATGGATACAACAGTAATGTTTTTAAATAGTCCTATCCCTCTAATTGGGGGGAAAAAAGCTCAGAAAAAAAAACTGCAATAAGAAAATCTGAGAAACAAAAAACAATTAAAGATTAAAAGTTTGATTTGACTGTGTTTCTAAGGAACTGATGTGATTGATGGAATACTTAAATGATTTCATTCATGCAGGAACTACCCATGTTGATATAGATCACAATTCTAACCCTTCCTTCCCATCCTGTAATTTTGGTCTTTATTTTCTATAACTTCTCCATACAGTATATCCCAATTTTATGGAAGTCTTCCTTTAGATCTTTTTTATATTTCATGAATCCCAGTGACACACTTGGGCTACCTGTTGATCATTTCTCACTCCTGTGACTTAACAGACCAACCTCCTTTTCCAATCATACATTTTTTAAAGGAGTTCTCTTTATACCACTGCTTGCATATGTCATCAAACTTCAGGTAACCTGAGATTTTGATTCTTCAGAGTCTGATACTCTTTGATCTATAACCATACAACAAGAGAATATTAGTAAACTCTCTCCTCTCTAGACTTCATGACACTGCTCTCTCCTGATTTTCTTTTCCTCTTCTGACTGCTTCTTCTCAAGTTTCCTTTGCTAGTTCTTCATTTGTGTCTTGCCCTCTAACTGTAGGGGCCCAAAAAACTAAATACTGGGCCCTCTGTTCTTTTGTCTCTTTCACAATCTCAGTTATATTTTCTGCTCGCATGTATTCAATAATCACCTCTATACAGATCATTCCCATATCTACATATTCAACCCTCGCCTCTCTACTAAGTCGCAATCCCGTTATTACCAACTGCTTTTTGGACATCTCCAATTATATGTCTCACTGGTATCTCAAATGCCACATGTCCAAAAAAGAACTCATTATCTTTTCCCCAAAACCTCTTCCCCAGCTTGTTTCTTATGATCAAGAGCATCACCATCCTCTCAATTACCCAAACTCACAACTCTAGTGTTATTCTCAATTCTTCACCCTCACTCACCTCACATTTCTAACCCACTGACAAATCATATTGTTTCTTCCTTTACCATATGTCATATACATCTCTCTCTACTCCCACAACCACAGTTATCATCTCTCCCCTAGACTACTGCAATAACCTTTTAACCCCAGTCTCTCAGTTCCAAGTTTCACCCCACTCCAATCCATAATTTTTCTAAAGCATTGGTCTGACCATGCCACCTCTCTGTTCAAAGAGCTCCGGTAGCTTCCTATGACCTTTAGGATTAAATATAAACCCCTTTGATGTTCAAAGCCCTTTATAATCTGACATACTGCTACCTTTCCAATCTTCCTACTCTATGTACTCTATGTATTCTATGACCTACTACCACAGCTTTTTGCAGTTTCTAAAATAGAACACTCCATTTCCAGTCTCTGGGGCTTTGTACTGACTTTCCCTCATTCTTGGGAAACCCCTTACCTCTACCTCTTAGTTTCCCTAACCTTCCTTCAAGACTCAGTTCAAATCCCACCTCCTATAGGAAGTCTTTTCCCATCTCTCCACCTGACAATGTGTTTTCCTCTTGGAATTATTTTCAATAACTCTGCATAGATCTTGAATCTAGCTTGTTGTTTACGTGATGCCTCTCCCTTTAAAATGTAAGCCACTTGAGGGCAGTGGATGTGTTTTTGCCTTTCTTGGTATGACCATTGCTTTGTACAAAACTGACGCATAGTAGCACTTAATAAATACTTTTTTTTTTTGCTTGACTTGCTAATTCGCTTACATAATATCCATTTGTAATCTCCATGAGGCCAAGGGCTATATTTATTTAACCTTTGTGTCTCACCTAATGCTTAGCTAGCACAGATCTCCATATGCAACGAGGGCTTGATAAATGTTTGCTGTTGTCTAATAATTGGATACAACCAATGTATGTGTCAACAGCCATAGATGTAGATATAGACTGTGACTCTTGCCATTGCCTTAGGAAACAAGAAATATTAAATACCACATATTAATTAAAATTCTACCAATTTCACATTGAAACTTAACTTATTTTTCTCAAGCCAATGGCCATAACGCTTGATGACTAAAGTAAATCCCCTTTTCTCTCCTAGCCCTAAGGGCATGCTTTCTAAGCAAATAGTATGCTCCAATATTTTTGTGTGTGTGTGTACAAGTTGTTCCTTAAAAAATTCTTTTGGGGGTCTTCTTATTTAGATATTCAAAAAGTACATTTCATTTGTGTTCTCTAAGCATGGAATATCTTCTCTCCTTCATCTGTTGAGTTAATACCAAGTCTTTAAACTCATCTCAAAATCTACCTCCTTCCTGCAGTTTTCTCCGATGCTCCTCAGTTGAAAACAACCCTTGTCAACCCTTAGGCAAGTATTTTGCTTTGTTTCTACTTAATGCATTAATCAGTCGATCCTGAACATCATAGTTATCTCTTCCTCTTATTAAACTTTAAGTTCTATGGGTGCACAGATGGTGCCTTGGAAAATTTCTGTAGCTTTATTAGTGCCCTCCCTTAGCAGAGTACTCTGCAAACAATAAATGTTTAATAAATGTTTGTTGGATGAATGAACAGATGAATGGCACAAGATATCTAGGAGAGCAAAACCCAGGGGCAAAGGTAAGTCTTAGTTGAGGGTACCATACTCAAAGCTTGAATATATCCCAAATCCCCAAGCTGAAAGAGGTGAAAGCATGATACTTGAACTGGTCTACAAATCAATTATCAGAGTACAAATTTTTTGAAGGAAGGGACTGTTTGTACTCTAATAAAATTAGACTGTTCAGGGGCGGCTAGGTGGTGCAGTGCATAGAGTCAGGAGTACCCGAGTTCAAATCCAGCCTCAGACACTTAACACAAAAAACTAGCTGTGTGACCTTGGGCAAGTCACTTAACCCCAACTGCCCTCCAAAAACAAAAACAAAAACAAAAAAATTGGACTGTTCATCATTCTCTGCACACCAGCCCTCACCTTCCCTATTTAATGCCTATGCATTATTAGTAGTATTATTGTTGGTTTTTGTTGTTGTTGTATACATTATTATGTACGCATTATGTGTTGTTCTTTATAACTAAAATGCTCTTCTCTATGCTTGTTGAATTCCTAGCCAATCTTTAAAAATCTTTCTTCTTCCAGGAAGCCTTAACCCTGAGTTAACAATAACCTTCCCTCTTAGATCTTATACAGGACTTTCTTTTCTAATCTCTCTTCTAAATGTCATGTATTATTTTTAATCCTTCTTAACCTCTGTACAACATTTGATACTGCCAATCAACCGTTCCAGAGATTCACTCCTCTCCAGGTTTTTGTGATACTACACTCTCTTGATTTTGCTCTTCCCTATAAATTATTTTTCAATCTCTTTACTGATTCTTTAACCATATTTGCGTCCACACACACACGCACATACGCACACTTACTGTGCACGTTCCTCAATGTTCTATTCTGAATAGCTTTAAACTACACTATGACTTTTGCGACATGCTCTAGGTTTAGAACTAGAAGAGACCTGAGTTCATCTAATCTAACTTCCTCATTTTACAGAGAGGGAAACTGAGGCCCACAAAGGTGTCACACAGGAAGAAGGTGACCAATTCAGGACTTAAACACAGATCCTTTAATTCCAAGTGCATTGAAATGAACAAATAGATAAATAGATAGAGAAATGTATTATATGAATGGATAAATGGATAGCTAGACTGATAGATGAATAGACAGATAGATGATAGGTAAGCAAATAGATGACAAGTAAGACACAAAGGTAGGTGGGGTGTATATACGTAAATATTATATGTATGTATGCGTACACTCTTATGAAGCCTTTCCTAATATTTGTCTCTGGTTCTAGGTACACAAATGTGTATAGACATACATATAAAATAAAATATAGAATGTATATCCATTGTGTATTTATAACAAATAACTAGTCATAAAGAAATACATATACAAAATCTGATAGCTCCATAAGTAGGAGATTGCCTTCTTTTTGGTGATGAGGATGCTTCATTTCTGATGCAATATTTTTAAATATTTTCATGTAATATATGATGGTTTTTAAGCAAGTAAGATTCTGTTTTGAATGGTTATCAAAGCAAAAAAAAAATAAAACCTCATCTTTGACTTTCAAAGCAAATGAAGATATAATTTAAAAAATACTAGATATACCATAGATACACAACTTAGAGCAAAGAGTTTTGAAGTACTAGCTCATGTTTTTAATGATTTAGGGAAACACCTGGTCTTGTTCTACTTAATCTAAACCTTTACTAATATCTGAGATAAATATTAAAGTGTTGGTAGAGAGAACATAATACTGGATGCGCAGCTAGGAAAACAGGTCATGAATAAAAATAGCCAGAACTTAATTTCATCAATAATCTTATGATAAATAACTCTCCCAGGATTGAATGCCAACTGAGGTTATAAGCAGTGATCTCCCTTATAGTATTTGTCCATTTCACGATGTATTTATTTGTACTTAAAGGATAATCTCCTCATAGAAGCTAATCAAGCTCTCTACCAGAACAGTGCCCACAAACTTAAGCTAGACCTAGATAAGGTTTTTTTTTTCCCAAACACATGCTAATGATTTCATTTTGAGGAATACATCTTAAAGTAAAGACAACAAGAGATAACTTTGTCCCTGAATGATGAAAATAGTCCAATATAATGGGATTCTGAGCCCTGGGTGTTTTACATTTTACAAAACAGGACTTTAATTTGCTAGATTTGCACAGATCTGATATATTTCTCTAGTTAGGATAGGGTATTACAGTGGTTCTCAACCTTCCTAATGCCACGACTCTTTAATACTTATATGTGGTTGTATCTGCATGTGGGCAGACCCACCTGGAGACAGATAGAGGAGTGGTGTCTCGGTTCCTAAGACCATTGGAAATATGTGTTTTCTGATGGTCTTAGGTGACCTCTGTGACCCCTGTGAAAGGGTCGTTCAACCCCCAAAGGGGTCGTGACCCACAGGTTGAGAATCACTGGGGTATAGAAAAATTGGCTAACAAATATGCTAACAAATATGGGTGAATTGGTGTCAGGGATGAAGAATGTCAAATATCACTCCTTAAATATGGACACAGCTAGGCTGAGTAGTGGGCAGAGAGCTAGAGCATAAGTTAGAAGACTTGAGTTTGAACTGACACCTCAAGACACGTACGAGCTATGTGATTCTGGGCAAGTCATTTAACCTCTATCTGCCTATTTCCTCATAATATGGGGGGGAGTTAAATAATAATAATAACCCTACTTCATAGGGCTGTTGGGATCAAAGACAATATGTGGAAAGCATTTTGCAAATCTTAAACTGCTATGTAAGCGGTAGCTATCATATACATCAAGATAGCAGTTTATCAATAAAATTTTACTTTTTATAGTACTTCAGAAAGTAAAAACTTTCTACCCTACCCTAACCAAAAAGTTATCATTTTATCAAAAACTAATAAGCAAAATAACAATAACTTGCATTTATATAGTGCTTTAATGTTTGCAAAGTGTTACAACAACCCAAGTAGATTGGTACTATATTATCTCATTTTCAGGTGGGGGAACTAAGACAAACAGAGGTTAAGTGACTTGCCTAGGGTCACAAAAATCCAGTTTGAGACTGGATTTTAATTCATCTTCATTCTGGATCCAGTGTTGTATGTGCATCTACTGTACCACCTGGCTGCCAAAAAAAAAAAATCGCAAAATTAATCAACGAACAATTGAGCCTGACAGTATATGCAGTATTCCACGCCCATAGTTCCCCAATTCTATAAAAGGAGAAAGGTGAATTTCCTTATCTCTTCTCTGGATCCAATAATTGACTATTATCAATCTATGTGCTTTTGCTCTAAAAGATGAATAGTGACCAAGAAATGTTATATATCTCTAACTTATCTGGTTCAATTACTTGGAAAAGATGTAATTAGCCAACTATGGCACAAAAGCTAGGAGTTCACATCAAAAAGCACAAGCAGGAAGTTTTACAATTTGTGAAATGACTTTTAAAATGGCTTTTATTGAGTGAATCATCAGGTTCATGAGGTTCTCTGTTGTGGTACCATAAGGCAATGACTACATAACCACATCTGAACAACATCACAGTAAGGTCTCTCCAGGGTTTATTTGTTCAATGATCTGTCCCCTTGGCTTCCAAAGTTAAAATAATATTATGAACAATGTCCAAAAGTTGACAGCTTAGTTCCTTGAGAAGACATGGTCTCACCCAAGATGCCACTATTTCTAATTGTAAACAAGCTTGAGGAGTTCATCTGCCATTCTCAAATCTTAGAGATGCTGTCTTCCAATTTTAGAAAAATAGTTAATAGAAAAGAAATGAAAGTTACCAAGAAATTAAAAAGTAGTTACGTTAAAGAAAACTTAAGAAATTTGCATTATTTAACCTAGAGTGAAATATGGTAGGTCTCTATTCTCTTTCTACATTGTTTACAAGATAAGAGAAAATTAGCTTCCATGTTATTATAAACAAAGAATGAAAATAACTGAGAAAACATTTTTAAATATCATAATAGCTGAAAGAAGTGATGGAACCTCTCTGAAAAATCTTTTAAACTGTAAGAGACAGACATCCAAACCACACAGTTTATGATCATCCCTACCTAAAGATGGCAGGATAGACAGCAATCCTGATTCTGTGATGCTAAAATCTTGAGAGCCCAGAAAGACTTCATCTAGACATCATCTGTGCCAGTACTAACCCCAAAGCTACAGGATATGCGATACTTTCTTTCCACTTGAAGGCCACCCTGCACCCCAAGGAGTCTATGAATTTCAGGGAGTCCACAAACTTGGATACAGGGTGGGGAAATATATCTTTATTTCAGTATAACTGGTTTTCTTAGTATTTTCTACATTTAAAAAAATTATTCCTAGAAGGTGCTCACAACCTCTGCCAGACTGCTAAAGGGAAAGCATTTATTCAGTAACTATAAGGTGCAAGCATAATGTTAAACACTTAGTAAGTATTATCTCATCTAGAAAGCAGGTAATCATATCCCCATTTATAACCGATACTCTGGCAGATAGAGGTTAAATGACTTGCCCAGAATCACACATCTAATAAGTTTCTAAGGCTGGATTTGAACTCAAATCTTCTTGACTCCAGGCCCAGAACTCTATCCATTACACTACCTAACTGCCTTAAGGTGGGAGTGGAGGGGACGGGCAGGGATCCATGATGCATTAAAAAAAAAAAAAGATTCCAAGTCCCTGAATCCTAACCTCCATCTTTACCCAAGAGTATCATAAAAGACTATCAAAAATTTTCATGAAATCCAGGGGTATCCTATCTGAAGCATTCCCCTAATCTATATATCGCTAATTAGACTGCCATAATTTATTCTTCATAAACCTATGCTGAGAAGTGTGCTAGGATCACCAATTCCCTTTCCAAGTACTTACAAACTGTCCCTTTAAAGATCTTAGAATTTTACCATCAATTGATGTCAAGTCTACCAGCCTATCACTTGATGTATCCAACATAACAATAATCATCATTGCTGTTTGTTTCTAATTTGCAAAGACCTTTATTATAGTATCACACTTGAACAGCAACCCTGTGATACAGCTAATGCAGGTATGACCGTCCTCCTTTTGCATATTAGGACATAGACTTAGAAATGTTCAGTGACTTACCCATGGTCACACAGCTAAGCTGGCATTGGAGGCAGGAACTGAACCCAGATCTTTCTGGTGATACGTTCAATACTTTAGCCACTGCACAACAAAATCTGTTTTTGAGAATTGGGATAATGTTTGTCTGTCACCTGTCCCTCCTGTTTCCTCCAATAGTACACCTACTATTATTCCCCATTATTTCTCAAAAATCATAGTGACTCAACAATTGTATTAGCAAGCCCTTTCAGTGCACAGGAATATAATACATCCAGACCAAGTGATTAGAACTCACTTATCTTAGGTTTTAATTCCCTGTTAACCGTTGCTGTTCTATCCTTCCCAAGTTGAAGATCATCTACCTTGTCAGAGAAAACAAGAGCAAAAATAAATAAATTCTACCTTCTTCACTACATCTTTCACTCTCCCCCTCAAGAATGAGTCCTAACTATCCTTTCAATGGTCTTCCTCTTACTCATAATATAGCTTTTTAAGAAGCCTTTTTTATTGCCCTTATTTCATATTAAAAAACCTCCTCTCTTACTAGGCATTGGGATTTTTTAATTTTTTCACAGGACTTTGCCACTCTTCTATATTCACTTATTGGTGCTCGCCTACATCTTATAAAAAAGTTCACATGTCGGTAAGGTTCCTGTGCAGCTTCATAAGCAACTAGGTGGCACAGTGGATATAATGTGGGTATGGAGTCAAGCAGCTCTGAGTTCAAATCTGACCTCAGACCTACTTACTAGCTGTGTGATCCTGGGCAAGTCACTTAATCCTGTTTACCTCAGTTCCTCGTTTGTAAAATGAGCTGAAGGGGAAAAAAAAAGACCAAACCATTCCAGCATCTTTGCCAAGCAAACAAACCCCAAATGAAGTCACAAATAGTTGAACATGACTAAACAACATCTGTCTCATTAGTCACTTTACCCTTTTCTTCTTCATTAGAATCAATTATAACTAAAACGCTGAAATTTCATTCTTGAATGGCAATGATCCCTCTTGATCAAGTCTCCTTTTTTAGTCTTAGTATGTAAGGTTTTGCCTATTATAGCTCTGAACTCATGGAATTATATTCTTTCATAGTCTAACATGTCAGACAATACCCAGTATCCATATTAATATATAATAAATTCTAAAATGCCATGATCACTGCCAAGTTTCCTGTTATTTCTAATTCAATCAGTTTCTCTTTTTTTGTGAGAATTAGACTTTAAACAACCTCTACCTGCTGAAAGATGGAAGGAAAAAAATTGTCAGCAAAGCAAGTTAAAATTTATCACCTTTGCCTCTAACACAAGGAGAGCAGCAGATGTCCAAATATTTGAAGTCCCCCAACACAACTATATTCTGACTCTATGCCAGCTTTGTGATCTGCTTCAGGAACTCATCATCCAAATCCTCCAGCTGGCCTGGAGACCTGCCATGCCAAGCATTACCACCAGAGCTGATACTGCTTCTATTCTGAGACTAATACTGCCAAAGCTGATAATCCCACAGTGATATTGTCTCTGTTTCTCCATGCTTTGATACTTGTAATTAAAAGTAGAATTATTAGCATGAACTTTTTGTTGAAAATATTCTACTATGCATAATTTCCTCCAAATAACAGCCATAAAGAGGAAATTACAATTATGCTAACTGGAGTCAAAGCCCACATGAGAAAACAAATGGCCCTGGCTTGTTTCACTTTGATTTTATTATTGCCACATAAAAATATATTGATATTTTCATGAGCTTTCTATAGTTACATCATGTTATGACATAAGAATCAAATAAAACAAAATCCTATTTGTTTTAACCTATTTTCTATTACTCAACCTATAAGCATTTTTTAAGCACCTTCCATCAGCCATACGTGGCAAGGAAACAAAGGAAAATGAAACAAGCACTACCCTCAAAGACATTACATTCAATAGGGGAAGTCAACATTTATACATTTAAGTGGAGACAAGATTAAATACAAAATATGTTAAAACTAAATACAAGGAAACAGGTGAAACAGGGGCAGGACAGTTATTAGCCCTAGGGTATCAAGAAAGGTCTCTTGTAGGAAGTTGTATTTGAGTTTAGCATTAAATAGTAAGCATTCTAAGAGATACAAATAAAATTAAGGATGAAATACAATCTTAGCAAAGCATTAAGATAGGAGCTGAAATGACATGGGTGAGGAAGAGCAAGTAGATCAGTATGGCTAGATGGAAAAGAGAGTGAAAAGGAATTGTGTATAATAAATCTAGAAAGGCAGACTGGAGCCAGGTCATGAGGGATTTAAATGCCACACAGAGGAAGCTGTATTTGATGCAAGAGGTAATAAGGGAATCCCTGGGGTTTATCAAGCAAGGGAGTGACATATTCAGAACTGTTCTTTAGCAATAACACTTTGGCAACCATGTAGGAGATGGCCTGGATAGACTTGAGTTAGAGAGACCAATTAATAGGCTATCTATCACAATAGAGGGCCACAACTAGGATGGTAGCTGAGAATGTAGAAAGGAAATGGGTAGGAGACACATTGTAGAGGTAATATTGAGAAGGCCTGGCCACTAACTGGCTATGTGGAGTAAAGGAGGATAAAGAGTTAGTGATGGCTTTGAGGTTGCAAACTGCTATGACTAGATGGATATTAGTGTCCTTGACAGGAATATGGAAGTTATGGAGAGCAATGGGTTTTAAAGGGGAAACCAATGTATTTTAGACAAGTTTTACATATGCTGAGTTTGCAAGCCTACAGAATATCTAGTTCATCATGTCCAATAAGAAAATGGTGATATGGGGACCAGATCTCAGAAGAAACCAGAGTGGAATATCCAGTGCTCTGAGAGTCAAATATGTAAAGAAGATAACTGAGCCTATGGGAACTCATGAGGTCACCAAAGAGGGAGAAGAAGCCCATGGAAGAGACTTGAGGAATATCCCCATTTGGGGACATTACATGTTTTAATATCCCTACAAAGCTATATGAACCCTCTTGGTCAATTCCTCTTTTCTAGCTTCAGGATATGAGTATATGAGAAGAAATAGTCACGCAGATAGGATAAAAACAAAAATCACAAAAACCCAGTTAAGAGAGAGTATGTAGGGGCAGCTAGGTAGCACAGTGAACAGAGCACCAGTCCTGGAGTCAGGAGGACCTGAGTTCAAATCTGAATTCAGATACTTAACACTTACTAGCTGTGTGACCTTGGGCACGTCACCTAACCCCAATTACCCTTCCATACCCCTCCAAAAAAAAAAAGAAAAAAAGAGATAATATGTAGGAGGAGAGGAAGCACAGCTGTATCAAAGAATAAGTACCAAAAAAGAGCCCATTCATTTTGGTCATTAAGAGATCATTGGCAACTTTGGAGAGATTTGTTTCAAGTTACAGGTTGGAAGCCAGACTGCATTCATCCTTATGGCATATCCTTGCTAGATTTCAAGGCATTGGTTAAAGAGTTAGTAAACTGAAAGGAAGTAAAGGAATGGGAAATGGATAAACTTTTTCTAGGAGTTTGGTTGTAAAAGAAAGATAGAGGGTGATACCTTGAGAGGAGATGACAGTTTGATAAGCTCAAACGATGATTGTTTTTAAATTTGTAGGGTTTTTTAAGTGTGAGAGGCTTGACCACGCCTGTAGACTAGAGTAGTTGATATTTGTCTGATTCTTTTTCACCTAAATAGAACTGGCCATTTTCTACACCCATCACTTTGATCTGAAACCAAAATAGAGTGTAACGAGCCTTAGCTTAATCATGCTTAAATAACCCGATGACCCATCAACAAGACAGAGAAGCAGCTGGCCTTTGAATCTGTTTAGATGTTGCCATTTAAAGACTCAGATTGTAAAGTGAGGTGATGAAAGTTATTTAGGAGTAGAATTGATGACATAATGGAGTATTTACTTGGCATCAGTTAGAGCCTATGCATTATATGACACTCCAGAATGATTCAAAGCCTAGCAAATCAGAGACATGCCCACACAAAAACAGGGCGATAAAAGTCAACAGCAAACATTCTAACTGCCATAGACTCACCAATCCAAAGCATATGAATAGGAAGGAACAAGATCATATTCTGACAAGGGGCACGTAAACACAGTTTTCTAAAAACAAACAAAAGAAGCAAAATGCTGATGTCACAAAGCATTCCATTTATGCTTTTCCATAGGAATTTGAGTTAACCTTCAGTATCAGTGGATCCCCAAGGACAGTTTAGCTCATAGGGCCCGGCCTTCCACAGTCTGCTGAGTAAATTCTATAGGTGAAGACATTCCTCAGTTGCACAAATTGCAGAGGTGAGTGAGTAGGATATCACTCTGTAGACTGTGCACAACAAAGAAATGGCCAGTGATTTGACAAAAATACTAACCACTAATGTGATTTCACCCTTCAAATCTATTTATCACTCAAAACCTCAGCTTTACTGATCTCATTGTAGTAAATTAGCTGACAGAAGAGGCCAGAGATTGCATCACTGAATTCAGACAGTCCATTCATCATGCTTAGTATTTGGACTTCAACACCATTTCCCCAGATATTTGCCAAGTTCCTCCTGTAGCAATAACTAAAGTTCTGCTATTTGGATCTACCCAGTATTTTACCTATATGTGGTGTACTTGATTTATGAGTGCTGGACTATTTTTCATAACCCACCACATTTTGGGGGGAGAGCTTTATTTGACATTTCAGGCTCACAGATAAATAGAATTGACTCTGCAATATCAGCAGAATGCTTTTCAGTGAACCAGTAGAAACTGATCAAAGAAGGCAACTCAGAACTACTGTGTTCAACGTCAAATGACAAGGTCATTAAATGTCAAGAAACCCAGATGGCTCCTTCACAAAAAGTGAAAGACAGATTGGTATAATGAGTAGAGGACCAGCCTTAGAGTCGATAAGACCTGGGTTCAAGTTACTATACCTATGATACATACTAGCTATGACCTTGGGGAAGACATTTAACTTCTCAGACCTACAAAGCAACATTGAAGTCGTGTTTCAGGGCAAGTATCACTTTGCATGGGTAGAAGAGGTCCTTACATGAATGAAATCATAGATTAAAAATTTTTTTAAGTAGCAGTAGAGTGATTTCTGACCTGCAAAGGTATGAAATTTCCATATCAGGGATTCTCTGCTTGGAAGAAATCACAGATTCAAACTAAATAAATAAAAGAGTAATTTTTATTCATATATGTGTAGCACCCACACATTCACACATCCTGGAATCTTCATCTGGGGGGACAATATTCCAATTGAATTTCATTTATTAATAGAAAAACAAGCAATCAATAAGGATTAAGATTAATTAATTGATTAATAATCTATTAAGTTTTGGTCACTGCACAGGGTAGTACTGGAGCTAAGGAGACACGAGGGCTGGACATTTGAATCTAGGAGTCATCTATGTAACAATGATAATGGAAATCAATGGACATGTTAAAATCACCAAAAAACATATAGGAAGAGAAATTAAGAGACCCTGGATTGAGCCTTGGGGAACATATGCAATTAGGAAATAGGACGTGGATGAAAAAACACATATGTTTGCTCTAGTTTTTAAACACAAGGAATTTACTTTTTAAAATTCAAATGGAAAATTTTTGTATTTTTAATGTGAAATTGACTTGAAACGTTCTTTTTGTTGTTGTTGTTCTTAGGAGAGTTTCCAGATATAATGGAGTCATCAGGTGATGCTTCTGAAGAAGCCATAGATAGTCTCTGGCTGCCTCTCAGCTCAGCATCTCCCACCCAGATGGAATCTTTGCCATTTTTCACTGGATGGAGTGATTTCTCTCAACCCAAACAACCAGGAACATTTCCCACTGATCAAACAACTCTGCTTCCAGTGGTAGCCAGTCCCTACTATGATCAATCTATTTCCAAAACCACAATTTCCTCAGGGACTTCAGGAAGCAGCACTCACATTTCAGGTGCCCAGGACAGCACCCAAATGCTTGACAGAATGGATGAGGTGATGGTGGATGCTGACTATGCTTTCACCCCAGAAGCCAGTTCAGTAGATACCACCTTAACCACCACCTTGAAATATATTACCACTAGCTCTATGACCACAGCCACCAAAGGAAAAGAATTGGTGGTGTTCTTCAGCTTGAGAGTCACAAATGTGCCCTTTTCTAATGACCTCTTTAATAGGAGTTCTCAGGAATATCAAGACCTGGAGCAACAATTCATACAGTTGGTGAGTGAATTCCTTAAAATGCTTTCAGTTGCTTTCCTCTGTTGTTGCGTTACTTTATAATATAATCACTGGCTTGGATAGCAATCCAGGTTACAAGAGACATGCTCCTCTGACAGCTGCTGCTGAGGGCATTCAAATGGAAGGCGTTCTGATCAGATCAGTCCAGTGAGCTTCCCTTGTAAACAACCAGGGCAGGTTCTGTCTTCCAGTCTAACAAAATGAGATTCATACTTAAGACTATTTAGTAACACTTCTGCCTAGTTTGGCTTCCAGAAAATAATCAAACTCTCCTAGCGAACCAAGCGTGGGATCTAGAAACAATGCTTATAAATGAGCTCCTCCTAATTTGTAATGACATAAGCCGACTTCAAGAAATTCTGACAGAAAGTGTTTAAAGCTTGATTGGATACAGCTAAATGCATACTGAACGGTTCTTCCAAATTTCTATCAAACAAAAAGAGCTCAAATGGTCACTACCCTCGATCCATCATGCAGATCTGGGAGGAGATGGCAACCCAGACATTGGGTCAGAAAACATCTTACTCAGTTTTGGGGATAGGGAAAAGGAAAGGGAATAAGACCTATGACTTCACTAGGATAGGAAATTTCCAGATAAGGAAACTACTAAAGCAATGTATAATCTCTGCAATGTAGTCTTAGATACTTCCCTAAAGTAAGGAGACAAGTGCCTTGCCCAAGATCACAAAGCTAGTATAAGTCAGAGGTAAGATATGAACCTAGATTTCTGAGAAAAATTCCATTTACATCAAGCTCGTCTCTCCTTGATATAATCATTAAAAATACTATTTGAAAAATTCAAGTAATTCAACCATTATTTATTTGACTATGTGTAAAACAGAGGTAGCATGGTATATATAGTAGATAGAGTTGACCTCAAAGTTGAAACAACCTGAGTTTAAATCTTAACTCTGATACATACTGATTGTGTGACCCTAAGCAAGACATTTGATTTTTTAACACCTTAGACAGCTCTCTAGGATGATAAATTAAAGAACAGTTGCAGATTTACATCACTAGAGTGAGTTTCCTACCCTGATGAAATCTTGCATTATGATCATCCCAAGCCCCTCTCCCCAAAACAATGTGCAAGGCACTATACCCCTCTGAAAATATAAAAATGGAATAATTCCTGCTCTCAAAGGAGTATTCTACTAGGAAAAAAACCAGCACTGGACTGTATACCAAATCCCTAGTAATTCTGAAAATAATAAAACCAACTTTATTATACAATTCAGACATCAATTTGACTCACCACAAAAACAAAAACCTGAAGGATAGCAGTTTCTCCATGTGGATGCTTATATTTTATGAAATGGCTTGAGTTTTAAAACTGTTTTCAAGAAACATTTTTGAGAGATACAGCATGAGGGAATGGAAAGAATCCTGGAAATACACAGAGTCAGGGGACCCAGATTCAAATCCCAGTCTATATATTTACAGCCTAAGCGACTTTGGGCATGTTACCTAAGCTAGAGCTAGGTAGTACAAGGAATAGAGCACTGGACCTAGAATCAGAAGACAGAAGTTTGAATCCTACCTACGGCACTTCCTAGGTGTGTAACTCTGAGCAAGTCACCTAACTTCTTGTTATTGTTCATCCTTCATTCTTGAAGAGGACCAATGACGTCACAAGGGCAATGTCTTGACTTGAGGTCAATCTCACTTTTCTTAGCTGCAAAATGGGTATAATAATAGCATTTACCTCTCAAGGTTCTGAAGACCAAATGAGACAATATTTGTAAAGTGCTTAGTCCAGTATCTGACATACTGTACTAAGTAGGTGCTTAATAAATGCTCATTTCCTTCCTCTCTGAGCTTCAGTCTTAAACTCCATCAAGTGAGTATCATAATACTTGTGTACCCACCTCACAAATATATTGAGGAAAGTGCTTCATAAACTTCAAAACAGTATACAAATGAGTTTTTTGAGTTTTTTATAAATAGGCTCTAAAGTTGTACAGGACAAATGCTACATTTGAAGTAGTTCATTTGGACATTTTGTAAAAGAGAATGTAAACTTTTATATATCTTAGAAGTCTAAATCATCAACCTTGTTCTATAGGTGAGGAAAGTGAGTCCCTAATGTCTGTCCAAGGTTACACACCTGGTGATTATTAGGCCAGTGATCTTTCCAATTATAATAGGATCATAGATTTAGAACTGGAAGGGGATCTTAGAGGCCATCAAGTCCTAATTGTTCAACTTATATAATAGAATAGAATTGTGGAATAGAATAGAATGGAATGGAATGTAAACAATATAACACAGTAGATACAAAGCTAATTTAGTAGTCAGGGAAAATCTGAGTTCAAACCCTGCCTCTAACACATACTGACCATGTGACCCTGAAGAAATCAATCATCTTTTCAGTGCTTCAGGTAATTCTCTAAGAACATGTAAATCACAGAGAAGGTGCTGTCTTTGGTAGAAGGGGTTTTTCTCATCAGGTAGTTCTCTGTAACAATGAAATCACTGGTACTGTGCATATCCCAATTTAATAAAACATATTTACAATTCATAAAATGCTTCTTCAGAAAAACCCTTTGGGGGGCATGCAAATATCATTCCCATTTTGCTAATGAGGCCCAGAGAGTTTCAGGGACTTACTAAAGGTCACACAAAGCTGGTCAAAGAAAGAGCTAGGATTTGAACCCAATATTTTTCTGTCCAGTGTTTTCTGCACTCCACCTGTTGTCACTCACCTCACAACTCTTTTGGGTAAACACAAAAACAAGATACCTCACACAAGCACTAGAGTCCTTAATAGTACCCAAGAGATTTCAAATGCAAAATGTTCAAGGTTTGTTGATTTTACAGTTTTAAGATATCATTTCACACGTCCTAGGCTGGCTAAAATGATTAAAGAGGAAAGCAAAAAAATGCGAGGGATGCAGAAATATTGAGACACCAGTTCATTGTTGGTGGAATTATGAATTAATCCAACCATTTTGGATAGCAATCTGATATTATACCCAAAGAATTATTAAACTGCCTGTACCCTTTGACACTACTAGGCTTATTTCCAAAGATGATTAGGGAAAAAGGAAAAGAACCTATATGTTCTAAATTGCTTAGAGCAGCTCTTTTTGTAGTAGCAAAGAAATGGAAACTGTAGGGATGCCCATTGATTGGGAAATGGCTGAACAAGTTGTGGTATATGATTGTGATGAAATACTGCTGTGTTATATGAAATGATGAGCTCAATGATCTTAGAAAAACATGAAAAGACTTGCACAAAATAATGAAGAGAGACATGAGCAGAACCAAGAGAACACTGTATATAGTAACAGCAATATTGTTTTTAAGAACAACTGAGCAAACAAGTTATTTTGACTATTACAAATACCTAAATTAACCCAGAAAGGCTATGTGAAGAAAGATGCTATCTGCATCCAGAGGAAAAAAACTAATAAATAAAAGTATGGCTAGAATAATTTTACATATATGTATGCCTATTTGTGTCTAATAGTAGCCATCTCTAGGGGAGGAGTGGGGGGAAGGAAGAAAAAAAGGCACAATATTTCCAAACGGAAGCTTATATATTGCTTCACTAATTCACTGATAAAGGAATTATTAAACACCTAGTATCTTCAAGGAATGGTTATGTCATAATGTATTGAATTATAGAACTGAAGATTTGGCAGGACCTCCAGCAGTCATTCAATTTAATCTTTTGTTGTTATTACTGTTGTTCAGCCCTGCAGTCATGTCCAACTCTTCGTGACCCCACAGATCAAAGCACACCAATACTGTCTATGGCGATTTCTTGGCAAAGGTATTGGAATGGTTTGTCATTTCCTTCTCTAGTGGATTAAGGCACACAGAGATTGAGTGACTTACCCAGGGTCACACAGCTGGGTAAATTTCTGAGGTCAGATTTTAACTCAGGTCTTCCTAATTCCAAGACCAGTGCTCTATCCACTGAGCTACTAGCTACCTCCATTTAGTCTTATTCATACACAACAGGAATCCCCACTATAACATTCCTGATAATTGGTTGTTCAGCGTCTGCAAGAAGACCTCTAAAATGAGGCAACCCACCACCTCTTATGTCAAACCACTTCATTTTTGGATAGTTTTCATTGTTAAGAAGTCTTTCCTGACATTGAGCCTAATTTGGCTACTTTGAAGTTTCCACCCATTATTCCTGGTTCCATACTCTGGGGCTAAATAGAACAAGTTGAAGTGATGGCCCTTTGAATACTTAATCAAAGCTACCATACTCCCCAGAGCCTTCTCTTCCCCAGGGCAAATAGGTCCAGTCCTTTCAATTGATCCTTATAGACATAGACTCAAGGCCCTTCACTATCCTGGTTGCCCCGCCTAGACACTGCAGCTTATCAGTGTCCTTAACACACACAGAACTGAACAAAGTCTTTCAAATAAGGTTTGATAAGGACAGAATGCAGCGGCATTTTCAGCTCCCCATTCCCAGAATCTGTGCGCCTTCATGCAGATTGAGATCACATTTAGTTTTTTTCACCACCTCATTACACTGCAGACTCATAAGGATCATGGAGTCTACTAAAACCTTCAGACCTTTTTCAGAAAAACTACTAGCTAGTCATACCTCCCCAATCTTGTGCTTGTGGAGCTGATTTATTTTTGTGCCAAAGTATGTTACTTTACATTTATTGCTTTTGAAGTATTTATTAGATTCAACATAATGCTGCAGCCTGATAAGATTTTTAAGAATGACTTAGAGCAAATAAGTAATTTTCACTATTATAAATATCCAAATTAGCTATAAAGGACAAGTGAAGAAAGGTGTTATCAGCTTCCAGAGAAATAACTGATAAACAGAAGTATGTATAGAATAATTTTACATGTATGCATATATGCATATATATATATATATACATATACCTATTTATGTCTAATGGTAGTGGGGGGGGCAAATTTACGTGATAACTTCATTATTTAAAAGGAAGAGCAAGTTGTACATAATAGATTTGCAGTTTCATTTGCAATCATTCTTTCTAGAATGTTATGAAGATGCTTGTTTTATTCCATAAATTAAAAAGAAAACAATTAAATTTTGAAATGAAAAAAAAATTCCAACTCTGCTATCCAAGGTCTTAGCTATTCCTCCTAGGTTTGTATCATGTGCAGAGTGGGCAAGCGTACTATATATATGCCTCGAATCTTTGATAAAAAAGTATTAAATGACACAAAACCAAGCAGAGATGTCTAGAGTATTCCTCTTTGAGACTTCCCACCATGGTGACACTGAACTAATTACTCTTTGAGACTGATTGTACAACCAGTTCTGAATATATTGTATTGTATCTGATTGTATCATCATCTAGATAATATGAGATATTTGTCAAAAGGTTCAAGAAAATCTAGGTGAACTACATCGACATCACTCCTACAATCCTGGAAACAAAAGGAATGAGGTGAGGTTGGTATGACCTACTGTTGATAAGGCCATGTTGACTTTTTATAATCTCTGCTACCCTAGTTAGATGATCCATTTCTTTAATGATCTGTTCTAGAATTTTCTCAGCAATCAATCTCAATCTCACTAGCAAAGAAAGAGTCAAGACCTGGATCCAAGACCACCCCTGAAATATGCTAATAGTGTAACAGTGAGCATGTTTGTTTTTTAAATTTGATTTGTTTATTTACTTTTAGTTTCTAAGATTCAGTTCCATAATCTATTGAGTTTCAAATTTTCTCCCCTCCCTCTCCCCTCATCCCATGGCAGCATGCAATTGAGTATTGGATCTGCAAATACTTTCACGTTGTACAATAGTCTGGTTGTAGAGAAGGGTTATAACCAACAGAGTGAACAATGGGAAAAAAGAAAGAGAACCAAACATGGAAAAGAATGATAGCATGCATTGCTTCAGTCTCCATTTAAACTCTGTTCTTTCTAGATCTTTCTCTGAATGTAGATATGTCCTTCCATCCTGAGACTTGTAGAGTTGTCATATAAGTATGCATTGCTGAGAAGAGTTCAGTTTATCAAAGTTGTTCATCACACATATGACGTGTCCATGGTTGTGTACAAATTTTTCCTGGTTCTGCTCTTCTCTCTTAGCATCAGTTTGTATAAGGCTCTCCAGGTGAATATGAAGACCGTCTCCTCCCCATTTCTCCTAGCACAATAGTATTCTGTTACATTCATATATCACAACTTATTTAGCCATTCTCCAATTGATGGGCATCCCCTTAATTTCCAGTTTTTTGCCACCACAAAGAGAACTGCAATAAATTTTTTATGCATATGGGTCTTCCTCCCACTTCTATGATCTCCTTGGGGTACAACCCCAGAAGTGTATTACTGGGTCAAAGGGTATGCAATTATTTATAGCCCTTTGGGCATAGTTCCAGATTGCTCTCCAGAATGGTTGTATTAGTTCACAGCTCTACCAACAATGTATTAATGTTCCAATTTTTCCACATCCTCTCCAGCATTTGTCATTTTCCTATTTTGTCATCTTAGGCAATCTGAATGGTGAGATGTGGTACCTCAAAGTTGTTTTGATTCACATTTCTCAAATCAACAGTGATTTAGAGCATTTTTTCATATGCTTACAAATATCTTTAATTTTTGCCTCTGAAAATTGCCTGTTCATAACCTCTGCCCATTTATCAATTGGGGAATGACTTGTATTCTTATGATTTTACTTAATGCTCTGTATATTTTAGAAATGAGTCCTTTATCAGAGACTCTGGTTGTAAAAATTCTTTCCCGATTTCCCACTCCCCTCTTAATCTTGGTTACACTGGCTTTGTTTGTACAGAAAGTTTTCAATTTAATGCAATCAAGATTATCCATTTTGCATTTTATAGTAGTGAACATGTTTCTTAACCCTCAGGCAGCTCTGTAAGACTAAATTTCAGGGCAAGTGGAAGGCATTGATTGATAAAGGGAATTTCCTCATTGGGGGTTCCCTAAAACAATGAAATTACAAATACAGTGTGAAGAAAAATGTGCAAATTACTGTGTTGGGTTTTAGGAATGCAAAAACAATAATGAAACTGTGTCTGCCCTCTAAGAGTACTTCTGCTGTGTCCCATTCCCTGGGGTTCTAAGTAGTCTGGTCATCTGCTTCATATGGTACGTGTAGTTACCTGTTTGGTTATATTATCTTTAACTGAACTTGACTTTCTAGTTTTGCTGCTAAGTATTTTTTTTTATTAAAATTTACTCTGGACAATCCATCATGAAGAAAACTACCATCCATCCATCTCCATATACAACAAGAAAGAGGTAAGTATTGGGCATAATCATGGCAAATGGAACACTAAATAACAAGGCTCAGTTCTAGTATCAGTTCCTGGAAAAGACAAAAAAAAACCACCTACAATTTATGCCACAGGTAATGAAAAGTGAATGTAAGTGGAATTAACAGCATCTGGGCACTTAGAAGACAGTTAAAAGTAAACTCACTTTTTGCTCTGCAGCTGCTTCCCTATCTGCGCTCCAATCTTACGGGATTTAAGCACCTCGAGATACTCAGCTTCAGAAATGGGAGCGTGATAGTGAATAGCAAAATGAAGTTTGCAAAGTCAGTCCCTTACAACATCACAGAAGCAGTGCACTGTGTACTGGAGGAGTTCTGTTCCACTGCAGCCCAGCAGCTCAATCTGCATGTGGATAGTTATTCTCTCAACATTGAAACAGGTAAGAGCTTTATGTGAAACATGGTGGGGAAAGAAGGTAATGTCACACAGCAGAAAGAGCGCCCATTCTGGATTCAGAAGACCTGGGTGAAAATCCTGGCTCTGCCATTTGTAACCTAAGTGGCCTCTCTGGAGGTCAGAGTGTTCTGTGGAAAAATGAAGGGCTTAGATTGGATAACCTCTAATGTCTCTTCTAGCTTTAGATTGGTAATCTTTTTATGGATCTAAGATCTATGATGCTATGGTCTTTTCCCTCTACTGGGATAGTACAGTGATCATACTTGGCAAATCATATCTTTATAGCTATGGCTTAAATAATTAGAAAGAAAAGAAATGGCATCAGGCAAGTAAAAGATTTACTACATTAAAAAAGGGGGTGGGGGAGACAACATTGGCTGTTTCACAACCTTAGACCTTTAATTTTCTTTCAGAACTAAACTTTTGCAATGCACAGTAGAAATCCAAAATATGTAGCCTGTAGCCATGGTCATTTACATTCTGCAGAAATTCTCAAGCAACAACCACTGGGGGCTCACGCCAAGGAAACCTTCCAAACACAGGTTTACAATTTCACACTTAACTAACAGAATAGCCTTTTCATAACACAGTTCAGTATGGAATTGGCAGCATCCTGAAGAAGGAAAAAATATTCATTGGAATTCAACCCTGAAAAAAGTCACCTGCATCTCAGGAGAAAATGGGATTTAAATTATGACTTCCATTGTGCCCTGAAGTCTGCATCCATATATAGAGGCATCAGTACATAGGGTTCCTACCTGCTCTGGGGATTTATCCCCTATACCTATAAACCTACACAATAGCAAATAAGCATTTTGCCAAGGAATAAATTAACCAGAGCATGCTGCTACATGAGACAACTGTCTTAACTGGAGACTAGTTTGGACTTTGTTTAAAAATTGGTGGATTATATTAGGGGAAGATTTGGTCTAGGATCCTGTGGGTACCATCTCTCCTGACACTGAGACTTTCATACTAGTTAGATAACTAAAGAAATCAATTAATCTGTCAAGTTCTCTGTTGCCTCATCTGTAAAATGAAAATTTTAATATTTATGCTACCAACTCACAGGGTTGTTATAAAATCATACATTTAGAGCTGGAAGGGAACTTATAGGCCATCAGGTCCAATTTCTCATTTTACTGATGAGGAAACAGTGACCCAGAGAATGTAGGTGACTTGCTCAGGGTCACCCAGATAGTAAATGTCTAAAACAGGAGTTAAACTCAAGTCTAGTGCTTTATCTGTGAGAATCATTATTACCACAGATGCAAATCATATTTCCTTCTGCTTAGTAGAGAGCAGATCAAGTAACTATCTCCTCCCCTATCCCCCCCAAAATAGAAATCATCACCTGGTAAGCAGCCTTCTGGCAATGAATTTGGCCAGGCTTTTTCTTGGAAGAAAAGGCCCACAATCCATTATCACATTCACAAACTAAGCCTTTCCAGTATTGTAGGACCTGCCAGAGTTTGTGATTTGCTGCCATAGCCTTGGGAGTCCATATTTACCTTCATGTTAGAATGAGGTCTTGGAGAAGGACTTTAGTGGAGTAAGTGAAAAACATTTCTGACTAGCAATGAATCATTCCCAGTCAGTCTCAACAAATGAACAAAGCTCCTTTTTGGCTATGAATTAGTCCAATGATGAGACTTCAACATCCTCTCTAGTTTATTATTGATTAACAATACAGAGAACGGGGTGGGAAGGGATGAGGTAGAGAGATGTCTTGGACCAAAGTCAGAATGTTGGCTCTGTTGGGAAACACTTTATCTTGGGTAAAGGCAGCCCTTATGCTACCTTCTTCAAAATGCCACTGCATTTTAGGAAATATAGCTCTTTAAAAAACTGGAAGAGATCTCTGTGAATTCAACACTGGAATTTGGTTTGCTTTCCTCCAAACAGGAAGGACCCCTAAGAAAAAATCACCCTTAAAAATGGGCCAAAGAACCATTAATCTTATGGCAATTCCCCATCACAAACAAGGAACAAGGTCCCTCAAAGCAAGAGATTGACTTCAAATTTTTATTGATCTCCAGTAGGTGAGGGAAGCACCCTGTATATAGTTTAAGCATCTTTGCTCTCAAAAACCTTACATCTACTTGCCTAGAAAGAAAATAGATATATTTTAAACATAACACTTTGGAAAAGTTGATAATTATACAGACAGTAAGTGCTGAAGTGGTCTAGAGGAAGAAATCATCATGAACTGGGGCATCAGACAAGGCTTTATGGAGGAGGTGGCATCTGAATTGTTTTAAAGGAAAGGAAACAGTTCGACAGATGGAAATGCCAGGGGAAAGGAAGTGCATTTTAGGAACTGGAGTGGCAAGAGCAAAAGCATGCAGACATGAGAGAACAGGATAAAAATGGAGGATAGATAATAGTCCTGGCTGGCTAGGACATAGAAGGGGAAAAGCATGAGACAAGATTGAGTATGTAGGCTAGAGTCAGATTGTAGAGGACCTTATCTATAGCTAGTAACAGGGAGTCCTCAGGAGACAGCCAGGTTCCAATTCATGTTAGGAAATAGAATAAGTATAGAAGGAAGAAGAGTTTGTTAAGAATGGAAAACAAAACAAAAAAAATAGTAGAAAGAGTAGATAGTAGGTAACTGGGATTAAAAGAGAATTGGGCCAGGAGAGTATCACTGGGAGAAGGGTATAGTAACAGTAGATCTGGGCTTGTGAATGAATTTTAAAAGCATTTATTGAGCACTTCTTGTATACCAGAATACTGCTGATAGGGACCCGAGCCTGATGACAGGATTTAGCAAAGTAAGATGCTAAGAGGTGAATTGCAGGGTCCCATAGTCCAGAGAGAGAGGAAGAGTCACAAGCAATCAGAAAAGCATGCAGGTTCTGCATACAACATTACATAGCCAAATGCGCTTCCGCAGAACTATTTCCTCCCCAGTAAAGCTCGTTCCTTCATTTCCTGTGTGGTTTACCTGCAATGATGAGAGGGAAGAAGGCTGGGCATGGTAATCTGTAGTCCTAGCTGTCCAGGAGGCTGAGGGTGGTGCTCTGAGGAATTGTGGGCAGCTGTGGGATCTGCTAATGAAGTGTCCTCACTGAGTTCAGCACGAATACAATGAGCGTTGGAGAGAGCGGGAGCCACCAGGCTACATAAGTTTGGGGAAACTAGCCCCAGTCAGAAATGGAGCAGATCGGACTCCTGCGCCTGTCAGTAGTGGGATCAGGTCCACAGAACTCGTCTATTTCCACAGTTGTCCATGTTATCCTAATCATCATTTTCATAACATAAGTAAATAACATTCCGTGAAACAGGAAACCAATGAAGAACATCAGAAATATGCAAAAACGTTCAAGTACCGGCATACCTCATTTTATTGAGTTTTGCTTTGTTGCACTTTGCACATATTGCATTTCTTATAAATTAAAGGTTTGTAGTAGCTCTGCATCATTTGTTGCCACTTTCCTAGCCACCCCTATTACTATTATTATTAAAGCACCTAGCACCATGCCTGAAAAGTAGTAAACACTATATAAATTATTAAGCATCAACCTCTTCATGAATTCTTTCCTACTCCTTGCTATGGCTAACACCCCACAGCTACCTGGTTATTTTGTATCTATCTGAATATATTTTGAGAAACGGGCAGATGGTGCAAAGACTAGAGCACTTGCCCTGGAGTCAGGAGGACCTGAGTTCAAATACTGCCTCAGATACTTAAACACTTACTAGCCCTGTGACCTTGGGCAACTCACTTAACCCCAACTGCCCTGCCCTCCACTCTCCAAAAAAAAAGGGATAAGCAAAATGAATATGTTTTTAATATAAATGTGTTTGTTGAGTCTCCTGATGAATATAAACTCCTTGAGGGTGGGGACTATTTTGTATTATCATATTCCCAGTATCTGGCACAATCCCTGGCACTTAGTAGGTGCTTCATAAATGTTAGTTGACTGATTGAAGCAAAATGGGGCTGGGGAGAGTTCTGGGGCAGCAGAAAC
>CM053593.1:240144440-240191638 GCA_028646575.1 Pseudocheirus occidentalis | reverse complement strand
AAAGTGTTGTTTTCTTCAGTCAGGTTGTTGACTCTCTTTTCATGGTTTTCTCCCATCATTCTCATTTCTCTTCCCAATTTTTCCTCCACTTCTCTTATTTGGTTTTCAAAGTCCTTTTTCAGTTGATGCTTGAATGCTTCTAGGCATTCTTCAAGTGTCTTGGAAGCATTTGGTGTGGGAGTTGGGACTGGGTTGTCTTCCTCCCGTTCCATACTTTGATCCTTTTTGTCCACAAAAAAGGATTCTAGAGTTTTATTGCAGTTCCTATTTTGCTTCCTTTTCCTCATGTTGGCCAGTCAGTTAATTGGTTGGGTTTTTTTTTAGCTCTGTGAAACTGCTTCAAGGGGGAAAAGCTCTGGAGCAATTAGGGGGGAGTTGCAAGTCCCCCCCCAGCTTTGGCTTGCTGCAAGCACACCCCGGGACCACCACCCAAGGCCACACCACCAGGCTGCTCAACGCAAGAGCACTTGGCCCTGATCAGTGGATTCAGCCACCCTGTGGAGTCTGCAGGCCAGGGGCTCTGAAGCAGCCTGGTGGGGGCTGCTGCTGCTGGTTCCAGTAGTTTCCCTCCCCCACTGCTTCCTTGCCCTGGGGGGTAGATTGGCCAAACTGCTTTTCTCCCCCAAATTAATTTTCAAAGTTTCACTTTCACTTTCACTGACCTTCTAATCCTGGTTTGCATATGTGAAGATTCCCTCAGGTGCAATAGATCTCTGAAGTAGACTTAAGCTGCTGCTTGGGAGGCTCAGTCCTCCTGGCCCCGGCTGGGGTTTTGGGCTGGGCCAGTCTCTGTTTCTGTGCGAGCTGCCCCTCTCCTGTCCCCGTTCCTCACGCCTTGGCAGATGTGGAGGTGCTGGAGGCTGTAGCTCCTCTCCTATGAAGACTGGCTGCTGCGCAGCACCTCGGCTCAGCTTAGCTCCTTCCCGCTGCCCTGGGCCTGGCTGTGATCTCGGCTTCAGGCTGGGCTGGCTTCCACTCTGGGCCTTTGCTCCTGGCCGCTGTGATGAGCCCCTGCTGCCGAGCTGCCTTCAGTGAGAGATGTGTTTTCTATATTTTCGTGAGTCTGAGAGTCCTAGACTTTCCTAGATTTTGTCTGGGCTCATATTTTCTGGGTGTTTAGGGTGGTGGTGTGGGAGCTGCGGGATCTTGCTGCTTCTACACCACCATCTTGGCTCCGCCCCCCAGTGAAGGCATTTAAAGAACCAGTACAGTTTGTATTTTATCCTAGAAGTAGGAGAAAGCTACTACACTAGAAGCATCTTGAGTAAGATAATAACATGGTCATTCAGATATATACTTGAGGAATATTAGTTTAGCAGTAGTGTTTGTTGGATGGATTGGATAAGCAAGATACTAGAAGTGGGGAGACCAATTATGAGTCTATCACAATACCTAGGAAAGAAGTTATGATCTAATTAGAGTAGTGGCCATAAGAGTAGAAAAAAAGGATAGATATGAGAGACATTGTGGAAGCACAACCAACAAAACTGTACATCTCTGATAGACAAAAATAAGTTGGAGCACTGACCTTCCCTGTAAGGCAAGGAAACCTCATGCTCTTAATGTTTTTCTCTTTTAGGTATTAAAGAGAACCAAATTCTGAACTACCAACTCTAACACGGGAAGATTCAACCATCTGACCTACAGCTGAAAGAAAGAACTTGTAAATTTCAATGTTTTCAAATACCCAAGGAATGTGTGTGTGTGCATCTCTATGAATGCAAAACACAACTTGTCTATAACTTAGCTGACAGTCAATTCAAGAATTGCTACAGAAAAAGTTCATCACCTGCTGGCCATATAAGCTAGGTTGGTAATCAGACAAATATACAGTCAATATATACCAAGCGCCCCGTTCTACACAGTGAAATCACATCCATTCTATAATCAAAGGTAACAGGAATTATTCAACAACATATTTCTAGTATAAACTTAACATTAAGAAATAGCACTTATACAGTAATGGGTACATAGTAGATATTGAAATAAATCCTTGATGTTTGTGAATGATATGAATATTGTACTGGGACCCAGAAGACCTTGGTTGTAACTGACATTGTCCCTGAACTTAAGCAAGGAAACACCTCTCTGGGAACTGTTTCCTCATCTGTAAAAGGGGCTGGTGGTTTAATTGAGTCTTTTGGTTACCTCCCATGTCTAGAACTCTGTTTCTAATATAATGGTTAATATAGCATTTCCAAAAATGCTTCAGATTACCAATTATACATCACAACCTTTATTATTGGATGGTCCCCAAAGAATCACTGTGGCTAGCAAGTACATCATTCAATGGCCAAACTCAGAAAACTCAGTTAAATTTTTCTTCAGAGAACATGAAGTCTACCCGAAGGTGCACAGGTGAAGATTTTGTAGCTAGGTAGGACCTGCCAGAGTTTTGACACTAGCATAACTGATATCAGCTCCATGATATAATGACACGTTAGAGTGGAACTTTAAAAAGGTGTTTGGTATTAGATGAAGAAATAAGAAGAGATCACATTTATGTAGTATTTTATGAAGCACTTTGCTCATATTATCCTCATTTATATATGAGGAAATTGGGAGAAATTAAGGAACTTGCCCACAATTGCACACCTAGTAATAATTATAACTAACACTTAAACCCAGGTCTCTTGACTAGAAATCTAATGTTCTTTTCAGGGTATACAAAAAAAAAAAATATATATATATATACATATTTTACAATGCAAAAAGCTGAATATTTGCAAGCTCTATCCTCAAAAAGAGATGAATCTTCTGCAGTGCATTTGCACATTGAGTGTATACACCTTCCAATTAATATTCAATAGTTTAAAGTACACCCAACTCTACATAAAACAAGTTTATGCTTCAGATAGATTTAGCTTCAGTCATTTCTAGGGTATTTAAAAAAAGTAATTGGGACATTTTAGACTCAATTATCAAAGAAATCCCACTTGTCCTTTTATGTTATGTGCAATTCTATTTTCAGAGATTATACAATTAAAAACTCACACCATACTAACTTGAAGACAATGTTTGCAGTAGACAAATCATAAGTGAAAGTTTATGAAGCTCATCTTTCAATTAAAGAACATAGTATATGAAACAGCACATTTTTTCCTATTTTTGAATATGTTGGCATACTTTTTATCTCAATTTTAACTATTCTCATAAACATGGTTTTAATGTACGTTTCAATGACAAATTAATCCTCATGAGCCCTTATCACTGTCCAATATAAACAATTTCCAAATAGATCTGCTATAAATACTTTTCTTTCAATAAGATGCCTGTTTATTAGTCAATTTATTCTTGAACTGAATACTGTCCTGTTTTATTTTTAGCTTTTAATGATGTAGACATAATTTTAAAACTATTGTAATCAAAAGACAATAAAATATTAAACAGCAACATCAACATTTTTCAACTAAAATCTTTACAAATGAAGATAATGAAATTTTCCTATACAGAAACCCCTTCCCTCCTACTTTTATACAACTTTCTCTTCCTCTTAAAGAGTCTATAAATGCACTGAAAATATGCACACAATACAAGGCGAAGTTCAACATGGAATGCATTTATTATTTGCAACTTTCAGGACATCAGTACAATAATTTTAGGAAGCATCTATTTGGATACATACTTTGAAGACACAAGAATAAAATTATATAATTCCCGCAATTTAAAAGCAGAAAATTTAGCAATGGAGGAAAAAAAGGTAAATTCACAAATTGCTGTCTGTGTTTTGAACATAAGTTGCTGAATATATCTGCAGACTTAAGTCATGTGGTGGAGAATCTACTTTTTTATATATAGATTCCCTTGAATATGACTCCTACTAATTTTATCAACTGATAAATTAGATACTGACACTTTGAGTGTGTTCTAATGGTGGAACAGGAGAAAATACTTAATATAACCAAAATTGCATTCAAAGCTTGACCCTAATTCAAGCAAGTATCTATTTAGCTACAAAGAATGGGAGTGTTTCCGTCTCATCCTTCAACCCAGTGACTTACCATGTCAAGTACTATTGCTAACACCATTTGGACAGAGACCTGTTTGGGTCCTCAAAAGCATATCTTTCCCCCAAGGTAATCATCCAACTACTAATTTCCTCCTGCTCTGATTTGAAATAGTCATCGATCTCCCTCCTACACTATCCTTCTAAAAAAAAGTTTCCTTTATTCTCAAGTTATTGAAGGTACCTTAGAAGTTTATCCCTTTAGCATGTTTTCCCAAGTGAGAAACCAAACCAGCAGAAGCTCCTTTTCTTATTGTTACTACTGTCATTTTCTTGGTCATTTATACCTCTCTTCTTGTACTAGCTCTTTTTTTTCTATCTTTTTTCTACTGCTCTCTTTATTAGCACATCTCCAGGAAACACTAATGACAAATGGTACTCCCAATCTAACATACCCTGCACCTAGAAGATGAGAACTAAATAAATGTGATATTGTTACTGCTTAATGATATAGAAATTTGCCCATTTTTTAAAAAAAGGTAAGCAGCGATGTGGTAAAGTTGAATAAAAGTGTGTCAAAGTAGAAGTCATCTAAAGAAATGTGAGAACTACTGCTAGGCTTCCTTTGGGAATGCAAGCAGTGCTTCACAGAATTATAGACATATAGAGATGGAAAGGACTTCTGTGGCCATCTAATCCAACACCCTCAGTTTGCAGACGAAGAAACTGATGCCCAACAAGGTTAAGTGATTTGCCCAAGGTCACAATATCACAATAGATATTAAATGTCAGAGGCAGGATTTTAAAAGCAAGGTCCTGGGATTCCTGAGCCAGGGTTTTTTCCACTGTACTCCACTATGCCCTGTTGAAAGGAAACAGAAAGCAAATGACCACCTATGTTTCTATATAACTAGAACTATATACTCTAAGGAACTTAAGACCTTTTAGACTTCACTGGAAAAAATGGAAATAATTTTTAGAAATAGTACCTTTGAAGAAACAACCAGTTTTTTCAAAGAGAGTGTGTACGTGTGTGCATACACATGTAAATATATATATATGTGTGTGTGTATACACATATATACATATACATACATATGTGTGTATGTGTGTGTGTGCGTGCATAAAATCCTCCTGACAATTCTCCTCCTTACAACTTCCAAACTGCAAGGTAAATTTCTAAAAAACACATCACCTATTTTCCACTTTAAATTGTTCTTGTTGTGGTCCCTTGAAATACAATAAAGAAAGTTCCTCAATATTTTTTGAAAGAATGGCATACAGACAAAAAAAATTTCCTAAAGTAAAATATATTCTAAATGGTAGCCTCCTTTCAGTGCACCTTGGGCACACGTTAATTTCTCTAATGAATTAGAAGTAGAAAACATTTCATCTGCTCATGCACTAAGCTGAAGTATTAACTGGAACATATTTTTGTCCTCATGATTTTCAAGAGTAAATACATATCCAATTTCACGCATATCAAAGAAATATGCAGTCATGACTCAAGATAAGTAAGCAATAAGGATTCAGTGCAGACAAAAGCTCTTAAAATACAGAATATTCAGAACAAAATTACTCTAACAGTCTCAGCTAAAATAAGTGGTTAAAGTATGAAATGATTTTCCTCTATTCCCTGTCAACCTTCTCTACGTAAAGAGACTAGTTTATCTGTGAATACAGGAAAACAACTGCATCAAATGTCCGTGGAAACCCTGATTAACTACTTCTACAGGTATCCCCTTAGAATGAATAGCAACATTCTCACTAGCTGTTGCCTGTTCATATTAGCCTACTGTTATGTAGGTTACAGAAAATCAGTTTGAATTAGGGTAACTCTCTTGGTGACCAACATTAACTCAGGAGACCATTCCTGGCAGATAAGTTTTGGGACAACTATAGGATAAAATTAGAAGGTTTTACTAGATTTTTGTTAGGCAATAATAGTAATGAGAAAGGGGAAATTAAAGGTGAAGATATCTTATTGAAACATTTCTTTTAAGTTCTTTGATAGCAATGGTTATGTCCTTTTTAAATCATTTTCTGTATATCTATTACTGTGTCGAGGAGACTCTAACATGGAGGGAAAAAGCTGTTTCTGGGATGAATACTAAAGAGAAGGGAGAAAATGGTAACATGTTATTCTAAAGAAGTCTTGGAAGCTTAATTTTCTTCTAAGTCTCAAGGTCAGTTAATATGGAACTATTTCCCTATGCTGAATTAAAAATATCTACTAAAAACAACAAATACCAATTTGAGTGGGATGGGATAAGATAAGAAGAGTCATTTCACCTCTTAATCCCACCTATCAGTTTAAGAAACCAAATACCTCAAGACTGAGGCAAATTCATGAAGTAAAATAGCTATCAAAGAAACCTCTACTAGCATTTTCAATTAAGAGTTCAATAAAGCTAATTTCCTTACTGTAGAAGAAATCATTCACTTGCATAGTATAATCATGAATAAATATTTTTGTACTAAAACATTTTCACACATATTACAAGAGCATTTCTGAAAATAGTGACTCTGGCAACACAAACACTATATAATCAGTTGGGAAATATTTTCCTAACTATAGTTTTCTTTCTAAAATGTATTTTGAAAGCTAAAATTTCAACAAGATTAGACAAAGTATTCAGAGAAGCATTTGTTTCCTGATTTTTAATCTTCACTGCAGCCAAATGAGATTTTTAAAAAGAATGCTAACACAACCCAGGATATGTCACTCTTCCTTCAAGTTTCTAGTATGAGAATATCATAAACATCAAGTTTTACACTGTTGATAATTTTATCAGAATTCACACAATAAGAAAATGTTTTTAAAATTATTTTAGACATAAGAAATTAGCAATTACTGAGTAAAATAGTTTTAAATTGTACAGTCTATAAAACAATGCTACAGTTACAAAATAGTCTCAAAGGCAAAGTATTGGCCCTAAAAAAGAATTAGTTATTTGAAAAACAGTAGTCAAAAATTACATTAAGTGACTTAATATCTTGAAACAAAAGTAATTTTTTTCATTTGAATCACAGCAGAGACAAAGCAGAAAAGATATGAAACATTCCAGTTATGCTACAGTGTACTTTTCCCTTATGTTTTTCTTTTCTCTTAACTGAATTACCTGCAATTTTTTCTACTAAACATTTGTATTAACTAAGTGCATATTTTTGTCTAAGGAAAATAAAATTAAGGTTCTTCAAGAAACACACATTTCAGGTTCCAAAAAAGAGAAAACTGTGCAGGATATCAATTTTAGTATCTCCTTTATTATACAATACATCAAATACACTTAAGATCTTCCCAAAATTCATAAAGAATTGTTTCACTCAAGCTAAGGCTCAATAAAAAGGGGGAAATAAAGTTTCTAACTTTAGGTAGACTTTTAATGAGGTTCTGGTAAAGTTATTGAGTTCAGATACTAAAAAGCCTCCGGACTAAGACATCAAGGTCTTGATCACATTCAAAAATGCCTAACCTCTAAATGAGAAATTAAAGCTAAGGCCTTCTAATTCCAGTTATATGGTATAATATACCCTTGTTTTACATCATTTTAAAAAGTCAAAGATTCTGGATAGTTTAAAAAGTTTCTTCTTTTGAAAAGGGCAACTCCAATTATTTAATATAGTATATTGCCAAAAGTTGAGAAATGCCAGAATTTGTTGACTTATGTTAAGTGTTAGAATTCTGAGAGGCTTTTAAAGAAGGATACATTAGACTAATGAGATAGAGACGGGAAAATACTGGACAAAAAGTCTTCCAGCTCAAAATTAAGAAGTCCTTACTGAAACTAACCCTCAAAAAGTACAAATTAACAAACCCCCATGATTAATAAAATCTGTTCACTTTATATTAAGCCTCTATAGCATGATTATGGAATGTTTAAATTCTCTGGGGAACAAAGGAAACCTCCCTTTGTATTCCTGCTGGAGTTCCTAGCTCTATACTTAGTGTGCAGTGTTTATTTTAACAGGTTCTGCAGCATGGCTGTTGCATATGTAGGCCGAGCCTGCTTGCTTTCAATTGCATTCTGAAGATACTGGATGCCACCACAGCGTTCCCAAATCTCTTCAAACTGCCTGGGCAAAATCTCAGCTCCACGCTTCCGAGTTAGACCAGTCTCTTCAAGATTGAGCTCGCACATCTCCATGTCATCCTTACCTATAAATTTTGGAGACATGAAAATCATAATACAACTTCAAAATGATTTAATATATTAAACAATTTGTATACTCTTAATGTCCTTACAGTACTGATTAAAAGTTATCCTTTTAACACAGCATGAAAACTACAATTCTCCCAAGAATTCCACAAATGTGGTTTCTTAGAAATAACAAACATCAATAAAACACCAGAAAAGCTATCTACTATTATAAAAAGCTACTTCCTGATAACATTTGGTAACAATTAACAGCTCTATGGAAGGAGTTTAGAATTACTGAATTTTAGAGCTAAGGATCTGTTGGTTCCAATCCTGTCACTTGCTACATAATTAAACTGGGGACCAAGGAAGAGAAGCATCTTCTGTAAGATCACAAGCACAACTAGTGGCCAAGCTGAGACCAGAAGCCAAATCTCCTGACTCCTACCCAGCTTAGTACTTTTTCCAGAACTCCACACTGCATCCTGGAGTCCCCAGACTTCTACAGTCCTTTCAGTTCTGAAATTCCATCATTACCCTTCCTCATTAGAAAGTGTCAGGAAAAATCTATCCTCTCAAATCATTCTTCTGTAGGAGAGGTTCCATTTTTTTATTATGCTGTAGACTGAGGCTTCATTATAGAGCAGTCTACATGAATTTTACTGTCTTTAGATATATAGATTTTTAGAAGTCTCCTTAAAAAATCACTCCTAATGATATGAAATTAAATCATAAACTCTGGCCATAGCATATTTCCTTAATCATAATATGATGAGAAATCTACATTTCTTTGTTAACTCAGAGATGATCAATTAAAATAAACATCTTTGACTTCTTCAACCATAATCTTTAAACATCAAGAGCAGAGAACCCAGAAATTACAGAAGGGATAGAAGTCAAGAAGACCCAAAAATCTACAACAGAATTTCTTGTTTAAAACTTTTAATTAAAAACTCCAGACCAAAATAAGTCACTTCGGATGATCCAACATACATGCAGCAGTGATGGCCATTAAAGTCCATAAAGAAGGAATGGAGAGGCTGGTATGTCAGGCACTATAAGGGTGATATACTTGGCTGTCACTTGGAAAGACAAACCTGAAGCTTTTTTCACCTGTGCTTTCAACCTGCTTTGATTTCAGGAGTGACAAACAAACTGAGTCTCCAGTTTAGGTTAATTGTTACAACAAAGGGTTCTGTGTCTATCATCACCTCTTTGACAAGTATTTCCCAAATCATTTTAACAAGCTCCATATTCTTACACTTTTCTATAAACTATATTTTTGAAGTACTCATCATTTCTCGTGGAATTAAGAAGCTGCCTTCTTTCTACCTAGGTTATTATCCTTTGGGGCAAACTTTTGATATCATAGACCTCTTTGGCAGTTTGGTAAATAATTATCAGAATAATTTCATAAATACTTAAATACCTAGGATTACCAAGGAAAGTAATCACATTAAAATATTTTTCCTCACCTGAGTTCACAGATCCCCTGGAATCTATCCATGAACCCCTCTTGAGAGTACATGGATCAAAAGTTACAAACCCCTGCTCTAGGAGTTCATTCTGTGTGGTTAAGGTAATCAGAGACAACTTTATATTCATAAGAAGTTTTTCAAAGCATGCTGAAATGGTTTTGGAACAAAATGATTCCGAGATAGAATATATGCAGTTCACAAAGCATCCTATTTCTAAACACACATCCACTCCTATAAATGCATACATGTGAGGGATCTTAATGTACAGGTCACAGAATCAAAGGGTTTTAGATTTGGATGGGACCTGAAAGATCCCTGAGGCCAATCTCCTGACCTAAGTCACGTAGCAATTCCTTTTCTTTTAACATCACTAACAGCTGGTCATCAAGCTTCTGTTCAAACATGTTTACTGATGGGGAGTTTGACCTATCTCATACAGGAGTACAATTCTTTCAATACAGAAACTGACTGACTCACAGCTAATCAGAACTTTTACTTGACCATAATACTTTATTTCCAACTACACAGATTCTCTAAGTTTTCACTGTATAAATACATTTTAGGATATGCTGCAAGCTACTGTTATTTTTAATTTTTTTAAATTTCATATAAAACTTACGCACCAGCTACAAGAAGGATAGGTAGTTTGTCAGGATGAAGTTCCATTTGTCGGGCAATCCAAGGGCCATCAAAATGTGCATACCACCAACCTTTCTTCTTATTCTGAGGATCTTTGTATTGGTCTGCAGGGCGAATGAATGGAATACGGAAATAGCGTTGCTGCCGATTCATTTCAATCTCCTGCTGTCTGGCAGGAAGCTGAGTTGTTGGGTTCTGCTGAGCTATTATCCAAAATGAGGAAAGTAACAATCAAGATAGGGGAAAAAAGACAAGACTACAACTTTAAATTCACAGAAACTTTCTTTTAAAAACTTCAATTATTCAGTGTTATTTGAATCAAGGTTCACCATAAATAAAAATGAAAATAAATAATGTCATTTTCTTTTCAAACAAATGTAAATGTAAAAAAAAAATCTCCTCTGACCTATATAAGAAACTACAGAAGGTTCATACAGGCACCAGCAACATGAGGAGCTACACATCAATATATACATACACTTGCAACACTGTTCTCTTCCTTCACATTTCTGAACTGTGGTCAAGTTCTTTCCACCCCCCACTCCAAGAACGACTAGTTTATTGTTTTATAGCTAGAGAATGTCATTTTACTGATTATAGAGAGAGAGGTTTGAGAGCTGTCAATGAAAGTTTCAAGACTTTCACTTTGAAAGAGGACTGGCATTTAACCCTTTCATGGTTCATGAAAAAGTTTTGTGTGCTCCAGGAAACAAACAAAAGGTAACTGAATCTAACTGGGGCATCTTATCAAAGTAACTTTTTGAACTAGTGTATATGAGCCTTGAAGTTTGAAATTTTTCTATAATTTATATGAAACTCCTACTCAGTTTTATAACAGATTATGTGTCTGAATCTTACGAATTGGCTTGTTCGTTATCCATGCAAGAAGAGTTTATTCAAGGAATTTGAAAATGTTTTGTTGTACTTTTGTGAATGATATACCACAACTTCATTATTATTTGAACAGACCAAGTTCTTATAAGCTGTTAAAGATTTTTATCAGTTCTAAAGCACTTAAAGGATTTTTGGTGCTTCCATCTTTCAGTGAGTAACAAAAAGGCTAATAATTCAACAGTTTAATTGTTAAAGGTATATTAATGGTCAATATTCCACCTTGAGAATCAAATTCTTTAATAAGTCATAAGTTTTATTTAACAACAATAAATACTAATGTTTTCTTTTTAAAAAATTATTTATTTTTAGTTTTTAACATTCATTTCCACAAGATTTTGAGTTATAATTTTTTCTCTGTCTTTCTCCTACCCCCCATGCCAAAATAGCAAGCCTGCTGAATACCCCTTTTCCCAATCTGTTCTCTCCTTTATCTTTCCCCATCACCCTTCCTAACTTTCTAGTAACAATAAATGCTAAATTTTTAAGGAGAAACTTAATGAAGTAAAGATTAGAGAATTAACAGCCTGAAATACTATTGGAATAAGGAAAATTCAGGGAGTGAACAACATAAAGGAAGGTTTAAGCAAAGAATCTGAAGGCAATAAGGAAGGTGTGGGTTTTTATGAAAAATGGGTTGAGTACATTGACAGAAAAGGTTGAGAAAGTTTTGGCTTTAAGTAAGAAGGCTGTTTGAAACTTCATATATTTATCTTATTGGGAACTATGTAACTGAACTACATTAAAATATGCTCTTAAGAGGAATGACTGGGGTAGATTAAACCTAATGTCAGACTTCTATTTTTAAATTCTTTGGCAGTGAAATGTCTGGAAATAGTGAACCCCGTAGTATTTAATACTTAAAATAAACAGCCCTTGTGTAAAATATAATACTAAATAATTGAAATTATAAATTGAGATTCTATTATTGTGGTCTTATTTTAAATGAAATTTGTCTTTCCTAATATGATGCTTATGATACATCAGAATTTATTTGGCATTAAGATAAACTGAGAAAATTCATATATCTGAAAATTTGTTAACTAGGTAACTCTAAGCAAGTTATTTTATGTCTGTTTACCTCAGTTTATTAATCTTTATGGGAATAATAATAAATAATAGCACCCACCTTCTAGGGTTGTTTTGAGGATCACATGATTACACAGTGCCTAACAGGGCAGGGCATAATAAGGCAAGTGCCAAATAAATGTTAACTGTTATTATTATTTAATTGGATGTAACTGCTTCATACTTGGTAACTCTATATAGGGTTTTTAGATGTGATCAGTGTACAATGTCAATGGTGATGAATGATTTTCTGTGCAAGGTACTCTGGAAATGCATTCAGCTGAAATGAGGACACCTGATTAAGTAATGGGTTTGTTTCAAGTTTCAAATACATAATACTGTTTATGGTATTATTCTGTTTCTAAATTTCCTTACACTGTGAAAACGGGTTAACTATTTTATCAGTTATGTCACTGGAAGAGAAATTTTTGATAACTTGAATGTTATTAAGAGTATGAACTGAACTGCTAAAGGAAGGGGAAAAATTAAAACCTGTTATTTTATCAGCCCTGCTAACCATAATTTATAAAGTTTTCTACCTGAAGTTTAGGAAACAATGTTTCCACTGTTGCCTATAGTTAAGAGGAAGTTATAGCTTAAAGCCATTAGGCTATCACTTCTGGGAGTTTAAGATTTTTTTACCTAAGGTATTAAGGAATAATGTCATGATGTTAAAATCTACATCCTAAAAGGGTAATGATAACTGTAATGTGAAAAAGAGGCCTTGTAGACTCCCCTTCATTTGTAAACTTGCCAGGTCTCTTGAAACCATATGGGTTGGCAAGATTATTAGCCCTGTGAAGGTAGCTCATGACGGGTTATTGAATTTCTAAACAATGATGAAACTGGCTTACTGAAAATTCACAAGTTTGCTTTAGCAATACTTTTTGATGACTGATCTTTATATCAAGATGAGCTTAAACTCAAGAAGAAGAAAAGAAAAACAAGTGAGAAATGTTAAGTGAAATCTCCTGTTATGTGTTTATGAGTTCTGCTAAACTTTTACTGCTTAATGCAACTCAATGGCAGTAAAAATCACTTTGTCTAGCCTTGGGCTGCAATGAGTGAAACTTGCTATTTGAGGCAAAAGCTCTTGAGACTCAGTATTGCTTTGAGTTCTGAATTGAGGTATCTGATGGTTCATTAAGTCAGCTGTCCACCATTCAAAAGAGATACCACAGGAGTGTGTCCCTCAACTGTTTCAGATAGAGATGTCTATATCTGGGGAAAAGGTCAAGTGATGACCTCACAACAGCTGAAGATAGGATCCTTTTGGCACACTTATTTCCTTTTGAACAGGAATGTTCCCTGCCTAGTTATTCCTAAATCTTGTCTATGAGGTGGAATCTATATTGCCTAATTAGTTGTCAACTGCGACTCTTACCTGGAATCATAAAGAACTAAGGAGGCTTTATCCTGGCATACATATTTTGTTATTCTGTGCCCTTAAGTCAGGCTCTGAAGGACCAGCTTTGATGCTGTTTTAGTCATGTCCCTGCTTTTTCCCCTTATAGCAAGTTTCTATAATCAGAGTAAGTTGTTAGTAGAAGACATGAGCATGATACAAGTCTGTAAGATCTTACTGTTTTCAATCTGAATGTGTAGTCATTCCATACCCCAAACAATTGAGTAAATTAGCACTTGAGCTTGTCATCAGCCTGCTAATACATACAAAATCATGTATAAGATTATATCCTGAAATAACTCATTCTTTCAGAATAATAGGACAAAGATACAAAGAAAAACCCTTGTAAAACAAAGATAATAACCTATTAATTTATGAGGTTAAAGTCAGAAACCTCTTGTTTTATTTTAAGGAACAGAATTTTAGTACTGTCAATCATCTTAGTAAAGAGTAATGTTTGTAATATCTGTTCCATTTGAATGTGCCTAAAAACTGAATATGGTCTATTATAAGCAATTCAGTTTGATATATACTGTTCTCTGTATAGAATTGCTTAAGTTCATCTATACATTTCATCCCATGCCTTTTACTACAATTTGAAACTTTTACATACATTGATTTGTGTATCACTGGTCATCTTCTTATAGACCATGTTCTGTAACCTGTGTTTTTATGTGAGGATTAAATCTTTATCTGTCTCCTCCTAAGGATGGGGGAAGGAGGGCAGGAGTTGAAATGAATTTAATGGAATTTAAATTGAACTGAAATAGAATTTAAATTAAATGGTATTTAAATTTGGAAGTTTAAAATAATTAAGCTAAAGTAAAAATTGTAAAATAAAAAAATTGGATAAAATTTTTGAGAAAACAACAAGATTGAATACACACGTGTGCGTGCGTGTGTGTGTGTGTATAAATAAATAAAGTCTGGAAGATTTTAAGATTTCTATCTTCTGTGGTATTTAAAATATTTTGTTTGTATTTGAAAGTCTTACATCTATCAATTTAACAATAACCCTATATATAAGCTTCTTGTTAACAGTGTTTATGCTGGGTGCAGCATTCAGATAAAGATAGAAACAGCAAGGGGCATTTAAAACCTAAATTCTCTGGAGTTTCAACTACAGGTTCCTAATTTGATGTCCCCCTTACAGATCTGTTATTGATTAGATTAAAAACCACAAGGTTCCAGTTTTCACCACATGAAACAGTTGTTGGAGAAGTAATCTTTGTGACTTGTATTGAAATCTTTTGTAAAAGATTTTAGCAGGTACATCTAAGAAGTCTTTACAAATAACTTGGAACCAGCATGGAAATCTACTGAAATGGTGCCCCTGATGACATGATATCTTCCAGGTTGCCCCAAGATGTTCTGACGGCTGCATGAGCAGTCAGAGATCCACAATGAAACGTTGGGTTGAATGGACACTGAGAATGAGCTATTGAATTTCAAGGAGGCTTACTGTTTATTAATATGGATGGCTGTTATTGTTCCCCTTTGGCTTTTATTTTCTGTTATCTGTATACCAAGTTCTCTTGGTTTTCTTGATGTTCTATGATTTTCCCCTCTCAATTAGCTCCTGATTTTGAATGTTCTTACTATGGCTTGCACTGTGTTTGTATAATGGTTCTGATCTTAGTCTGTAACTGCAGCTATCAATGTAAAGTGTTCAAAGGTCTCATTAGCTTTCTAGCCATTGACCTTTATCCTTGTGAAGTATTTCTTTCTCTCAACCTTCAGAGACCCTTCCTAGGGAGTATCCATGGTAACGTTTTACCAAGTGCACTCTCTGTGGTCATCAGCATACCCAGGGGTCACCTATAACCAATAGGGGGGCTGTAAAGGAGTCCCTGAATTTGTCTTCTTGAGTTGCTATATCTTCCAGAAACACTGGACCCAGAGTATGCAGAAAGTCCTGAGTGTGTCACAGACAAAGACTCGCACCCTACCCCACTGCCAAACTGATATAATTTTTATTTTCACCCCAAGATAGACTCTCTTTACATCCCTAGAAATCAAGACAGGTGTCAGTCAATCTACAACAGACTGAGAAACTGTTTGTGCAGCTGAGACCCTCGTAGATAAGCAGATTGTCCTATCTTCACAGTCTAGCAGCTCCCAAGTGAGAATAATGAAGCTTTTTCCATCCCTCTTTCTCCTCTCCTCCAGGAAGGGATTAATCCTTTCCCCTCCTCATGACTTCCCCTTTTTCCTATAACTTAAATACACCCAAGGCTTTCCATGTACCACTGAACTCCTTGCACCTATATAAGAGTTCAATATGCATGTTCATTTCTCTTGTAATAAATCCAGTCGTAATGCATGTCTCATGGACTTGTGATATTGTTTCCAGTTAATACCCCCCAAATCATTTAATTATATTTATATTATACTTTTCTTCCAAACAGTTCGAAATGATAGCTATAGTAAAGCAAATAATATGAGAAGAGGAGTAGCCTTGTTTTTTCTTTTTTTAATAAAAAGCAATTTGATGTATCTAAAGGATATAAACACTGTCAGATATATCCATTTCAATTGATAAGCATATCAAAAGCTGCCCTTTGATCAAGCGAACATGTATTTTAAAATGTCAAATTGATTCTGGCGCGTGTAAATAAAAGTCTTAAAACTAGTCCAAGTTTAAAACAAAGCAAATATCTTTTAAGATATGAATAAATGGCGTACTATCTTGACAGAACTTTCCTCTTATTCACTCTCTCAAGTAACAGTGTTTTCTACATCTTTTAAAATCCAATGAAGGAAATAAGTCTGAGATCTTCAGTTACCTCCTGAGTCATGGTAGTACTTGCTTTCCTGTTAGTCCAGGAAATTGAGCTCACATCGGTCCATCTTCCTCTGCTCAGTTTTCATACTGAACATTTGGATTTTTTAAAACAGTATGCCTAGGCTATTTATTTCCCTAAAGTACAACTTGAAATCTTTAGCAATGAGCTTTCACTTAACCTGCTTGATATACTTTACATTCACAACTTAAAAGACAGACCACAATCACTAACTCAAATTAAACCTGGAGTTCTCACAGTGAAAAGATATGGACAATGAAAAAGAACTTTTTAGAACAGATATAAATAGCCATATAACTTTCCTAAGAGTTATGGAATGCGTAATATATACTTATTTAACTTCTTACCAAAAAATAGGAAGAAACAATCAATAAAACGTTTCTTTAGAAACCACACAAAAGCAAAAAGCCACAACTGTTAAGCAAAGCCCAGAATAGTCCAAAATATAGCTCCAATTTTGTTAAGTTGAAAAAGCCCCAGCACATTTTGAAGAGAAACCAACATTAAAGGAGAGATGCTCATTCTTTTTTGTTTTTACACCCTCAAAATATCACTTTCAACTTTTCAACTTTCAGATTTCAGAATTATAAAGTCATCTATCATTTTGCAAATCTCAGGAAAATGAACAACTCTTTATCCCTTTTAAGTATCACACAGAAATCCAGCAGTTCTCATGGAATGAAGAATAACTTTTCGTAAGTCTCATGACCACCCATAATCAATTTAACATTTCATGCACCTTTCAAGTTTGAAAAGCACTGTGGAGACAGTGTGATGTGGTAGAAAGAGCAATAAACTTAGTGTCAGAGGATGCTGATTTCCATTCTGGCTCTGCCACTATTTCTGACATTCAGCAAGATACTTCACCACACTTGGCCTCAGTTTCCCCTTCTGTAAAATGAAGGGGCAGGATCAACACACTTCTGAGTTCTCTTACATTTCTCAGTCTATTAATCTGATATGATCTAATCAATTGGCAGCCTTCAGAAACACAAATAAATTGATAGAGGAGATATTAAGAAACAGAACAGAAAATATTCAATAGCTATGGTTTGGTATCTTCTCCATCCTCAAAATATGCTCCCTCAGTTTGTTCACCCCTGCTAACTATCACCCTGTATTCATTCATCCTCCCTATTGAGGTTAAACTCCTTGACAAGGTCACTTACAGTAGGTGCCTTCACTTGCTCTATTATTTTCACTCTTTTCTTTACTCTTTGAAGTCTATCTTCCAACTTCATCATTCAACCAAAACTGCTCTCTCCTAAATTACTAATAACCTCTCGACAAATCGATTGGCCCTTTCCTGACCTCCACAGCCTCTGACACTGTTAATCATGCTCTTCTCCAACACAGTCTCTTCTCTCTAGGCTCTCATGACCCCACTCTTTTCTCATACCTGACTGCTCCTTCTCAGTCTTCCTTTGCTGGATCATAATTCAGGACATGCCTACTAACTTTTTTTTTTTTTTTTTTTGCTTTTTGGAGGGCAGTTGGGGTTAAGTGACTTGCCCAAGGTCACACGGCTAGTTTTTTGTGTTACGTGTCTGAGGCCGGATTTGAACTCAGGTACTCCTGACTCCAGGGCCGGTGCTCTATTCACTGCGCCACCTAGCCGCCCGCCTACTAACTTTTGATGGTCCATCGAGGTCTTTCCTAGCCTCTCTTGTCCCATACTATTTCATTTGGTGATTATATCAGCTCCCATGGATTCAATTATTAGCTCTATGTTGATGATTCTCAAATCTACTTATCCAGTTCTAATCCTTCTCCTGGCTTTTAATCTCATATCTCCAACTGCCTATAAGACATCTTGAACTGGCTGTCCTACAGCTAAATTCAACATGTCCAAAACTGAATTCATCTTTCCCTCTTCCTATTACGCTCCAGGGTGCCATCATCATCCTCCCAGACACCTAGACCCACAATCTAAATGTCATCTTTTATTCCTCATTCTCCCTTACCACGCATATCCAATCAGTCGTCAAGTCCTATTGATTTTACGTTAGCAATATTTCTTGTGCATGCCCTCTCCTGACACTGCCACTACTCTGGTACAGGCTCTCATTACCATATTCCTGGCTTATTACAACAGTCCAAAGACTGGTCTCTCTACCTTAAGTCTCTTCTAATTCCAATAAATACTCCACTCAGCAGTCAAATTCTTAAGAGCAGGTCTTAGGTCTGACCCTATTCAATAAACTCTACTGGTTCCCTATTACCTCCCTTCAAGATCAAATATGAAATCCTCCATTCAGCTTTTAAAACTCTTCATAAACTCACCCCCTTCCTTTCCAGTCTCTGATACCTCACTTCCCTACATATATACTATGATGCAGTGATACTGGCCTCCTTGCTACTTCTCACACATAAGTCTTTTTCGGGACTCAGAATGCTTTCACAGGCTCTCCCCCACACCTGCAATGCTCTCCCCTTACTCATCTTTACCTCCTCACTTTCCTGGCTTCTTGCAAGTTTTGGTCAAAGTCTCTTCTTTGGCAAAAAATAAAACCTTTCCCAGTTTTCTTTAATCTTAGTGCCTTCTGAGGCTACCATCACTTTATCCCACCTATATCTTATTTTCTCCTCCATTAGGCTGTGAGCTCTTTGAAAGCAGTGACTGGATTTTATATGTGTGTGTGTGTGGGCAGGGTTTCCCTTTTGTATCCCTGGCACTTAGAGTAATGCCTGGTAAATAATAGGTACTTAATAAATGCTAGTTGACTGAATGAGTAATAAATTTGAATACTAAAATTTTTCTGGGAGCCTATGAAAGCAATATCCACCTGGAAATCCAGCAATGCTGATGTTAAGATGTTAAAAATCAGATAATTAATCTTCTTAATAACTTTCTTTCAAATTCACTTAAATTTTTTTTTTGGTAGAATAAGACAAGTTTTATATCCAATACTATGAAGTATCAGGAGCACTTTTAAAAAATGCACACACAACACATCAGCAATGTAATATGGCATCTTATCCAAATGAATCATCATTTTCACTGATTTGGAGAGAAATCTACTAAATAGTAAGTTGAATCACTGATTTTATTACCTCAGAGTGCATATTACAGAAAACGAAAAACCTCAGAAGAAAAAGCTCTTCCTGATCAACCCATCCCTGTTTGTTTGATTTACAATTGGTAGGTTTTCTTTCTAATCCTGAGCACCTGTATTAACATCCAAAACAATATCTATTTATTTATTTATTTATTTATTTTTGCTTTTGGAGGGGGAAGGGCAGGGCAATAGGTTAAGTGGCAATAGGCAACAGTTAAGCAAAAAAGTTGAGTGACTTGCCCAAGGTCACACAGCTAATTAAGTGTCTGAGGCCCAATTTGAACTCAGGTCCTCCTAACTCCAGGGCCGCTGCTCTATTCACTGGACCATCAACCATCCCTACTAATACCTATTTAAAATGCATCGCGGTTTATTGGAATTAATTTTTATGTTATAACACCATCACCTAGAAAGAGACACCGTTTAAGACCATCACCTAAGGTTAGTTGTGAATCCAAACAAACAGCTGTTATATTAAGGTTACAGAGCTCTGCTACAATAGAAAGAGTAATATACGCCCATGGTATAAAATGCTTGTTACTTTTTTAAAAGGTGACGTTATTAAACTATTAAATAGTAGATTAATGGATTTACATAATTTACCTCAACATACATGTATGGTTCAATGAAGAAAGTAACACAAGCATTTTAGAATTTTAATGTAATTATTGCAAATAATTTTTTCAATTCAAAATTTTATTACAAATAAATAAGTTAGTATATCATTGAGCTATAATTAATGGAAAAGTGTAGCAAAACACTGATTAACTGAAGTTAGAAAGTTTAACCCATCTTCCAGTTAGCTTATAAATTAGTTAGGATCTTCCCACTTACGTGAATTGTTCATAAATGGTGCAAAATCTGTGAACAAATATTTCATATTGAAAATATAAACATGTCATGAAAATGAACACATAATTCATTAAACCCATCCTTCCTTTCAGTTGACAAGGAGAATTCATATGTATGTGGTGCCTTCTGATTTCTTCTTCTTTTTTTTTTTTTTGACTGATTAGGTTTCAGGAATTTCTATTTGCTTAAAATACCCAAAGGAAAAAGTATTATCTGTTCTTAGTGGTGATAACTACAGAGTACAAAATAAAAAACATGTCAAACGTACTACAATTAATGTTTGATCCAATGGCACCAAATTTTCATATAAAAAGGAAATGGTAGCTAAAATTTCCCCCCCAAAAAACGGTAGTCATTAGGGATAAAAAAAAAATCATACTACTTTCAGATAATGAACTCAGTTTGCTTCATTTCTTCAAATATCCTACCCCATCAGTTTGTGTCATTTCTCATTTGAGAGATCAACTAAATAGCAGCTGTCGGATTAATAGTTTTGAGCAATTAAATATCATATATTTTTGAGTCATTAGCTAGTCCCTTCCCCATATTCCTGAAATAAACAACTTGAAGTACATCTCTTTATACATTTAACAAAACTAGTTATATTTAAGAAATCACGGAGTAAAAAACTTTTAACTATATTACAAAGATTTGGTAAAAAATCTTAATTTGGTCTTAAATATAAGAATTTACTTATTATTATTTTACAAATTTACCACAACACTTCATTATATAGTCACCAATATCAAATTGTTACATTTTTGCTAATCATATGCAATGTTCATCCTCTCATTTTCTTTTATTTAAAGAGTTTAGGATCTAACCCTTCAAATACAGAAACATGATTTTTTTTTCAGAAAATTCTGCTATTTTGGGTCAACAGACAACTACTCAATAAGCACAGTGCTTTCTCAAACAGGTTCATAAAGTTTTCTAGGTACCTTCTTGTAGTCACACTCCATATTTATAGATGAGTCAATTAAATACAAAAAGAAATAGAGAAATTTTAAAAAACAGTTTTTAAAAGTATCAATAAAAAATTTTTACTTGAAAACTGAATATACTCTTGTGAAAAGATCAAACAGCACTCTAATAACATTACAGTTACTGTAGAAATGGAAATTTTTTTAATTAAAAAAAATTTTTTTTAAAAGGAATGACATTAGTAGTCAACATATATCGATTTTAGTTCCAATAGGACACTAACAGCTATATGATCTAGACAGACCAGAGGTCTGCCCCAGGAAAGGATTTCCCATTTTTACTGTTATTAAATGGCATATAATTGCTCATATAAATCAAGAAATAGACCTTGGTTTGAAGGACACTGAATTCCTTCAATACTTTATTTCTCCCTGGCTCTATTACTTTTATTTCTTCTAAGAGTAATATGACTGTTTATTCCTCATGCAGAATAGCAACACTGCACCTAGAAAACTGGCATTTGATCACCATACCTTGAGGAAAAAACCCAATACTTAGAAAAGTTTCTGACAGGGCAGCTAACATACTCAAGAGGATGGTGAGAGAAAACTTAAAAGACTTTAGTCAGAAAAGACTAAGGCAAAGAAGAAAGTCATCGAAATCTCACTCATGAAGAGTATAAATGGCATAAATACAAAAACCTGGAACATGAGAAATAAGTGGTATCCCTGATATTTAAAAGATGATTTTATGAGAAAAAACAGGATGTGAGTACAAAACAGGTACTGAAATACCCACAGTACGGATCTCTCCACCCCTAAAAAATAAACTTTAATTTTGATCCTTAGGTTACCATTCTGTTTTTTCTTCTTCCTTTCACAGTCACAATCCTAAAATAAAGTATGACAATGTCACCCTTCTGTTCAAGAAGCTTCTGTGGTTGGCTACTGCCTTTAAATTAAAAACTCCTCTCTATTCAGCAATTAAACCCCTTCATGAACTAGCTCCAGCCTATCTGTTTAGGCTGATTACTATTATTACCTCTCATATATTTTCTGCTTCAGTCAACTTGTCTCCTGTAAACATCTCTATATCTTTGCACAGGCTCCCTTGCCCTATCCCCATGCCTGAAATGCTCTCTTCTCCTCATCCCTTAAAACTCCTAACAATTCTTTCCAAGGTTCAGCCCAAGTGGCGCCTTACTCAAGACGCCTTTCCAGACTGCCCAACTTGTTAGTGTGCCAGAAGTAACTGTGTATTTCATTTTCTATATCTTCCATATGACTGTGAACATGCTGTATCCCCCTAATATAATGCAAACTCCATGATGGCAGCAACCATCTCACTCTGGCATATATCTCCTCAAAGTACCTAGTATAATGTCTAACAGAGGTGTCTTATAAATGTTTATTGACTGGTTGAATAGATACTTGAGCCATACAGGATGCAATACAAGTTGCTCTAAAAATTATTATAATAAATCCATAGATGATGAAGATAATGACCATGGCTTGATGTAATATTTAGAAACAGACTGCAAACCTGGACAGACCACTGGTCTGACTCAGGATTACATTTATCTTGTCTGTTCTTAACATATTGTTAAACAGTATATATAGCTAACTGTTTTGTTTTGCTTTTTAAATACCTAAACTAAGTCTTTGGCGCAGGACACAAATGTTCTTGCCTTTGTTAATTCACTTTTATTTTTTGGGAAAATGTGATTATGTTTATTGCTTCATACAGAATAACTAAAGATATATTCATTTAAACCGGAGTAAAAAAAGGTACGCTGTAATTTTCTTGGTCAATAGAGAGGCAGCTTTAAATTAGGCTGTTTCATCAGTGGAAAGAATAGTGGACTTGGAAGGAAGGCACTGTGTTGAAGCAACAGCAACATGCATTTATTAAATGCCTCCTATGTACCAGACATTGTCCTAAATGCTGGGGACACAAAGGTAAAAACAGCCCATGCGCTTGAGGAGCTCATAATCTAATGTATGTGACCATGAAATCATTTAGTATCACTGAATCTAGTTTCCTTTTCTATAAAATGTACATAATACTACCTGAGGTATAATACATCACAGGGTTGTTATAAGGATCAGATGACATACTATATGTTAAATGCTTTACAAAGTTCTGAGTGCTATAGAAATATTAACTATTATTATTATAGACATAAATGAGATACTAAGTTCAAATATAAATATATCTTGATCAATCATATTTATAATGCTATTAGTAAAACTGGACAAACTGTATCATTTTCAAAGTAAATTTCTTAGTCCTTAATAGATACAGTCTTGAAAATAAGTGAACAGTAATTATATATAAGTAACATAAAGTCATCTCAATTAAAAATAATGTTTTTAGTGACTTAAAGGTCACTGTTTATTGGAAATTAATATAAAATCTTTTACCAAAATACTGTCACTTATCTAAAGACAGGTAAAATAACCATAATAAGCTCTGGTACGAATTTTTAGCTTATCTTGAAACTCCTTTGGACAGACTTTTCAAAGTTATAGCAAGGTCTTACCATAATCAGTGACTGATTTTGGTGCACGTTGTTCTGTTTCTGTATTGCGCTTCTTATTCTTGGATTTCCAGGCATGGTACACCTTTAGTCTTCTATGAAACTCTTCTCGACAAGCTGCCAATAATTCAATATCTATCAAGTATAAAAAATTAGGCAAAGAGAAAAAGAAAAACATTTAATTCCATTTACTGAGTATAATTATAAAGCAAAAAGGTAGAATGTGTAGTGGAGAGCATGAGGAAGAACTCAGATCCAGCCCAACTTCTGACCCATATTGGTCATATTCCCCTGGAAAAGTCCCACAGGTCAGGGATACAGGCAAATCTCTAAAACTGTCAATTGCAGAACAGCTGCCAACCTGTACTGGTTGAGGAAATTTCTTTACTAGTGTATTCCCTACACTGATGAAACACAGATATGGTTAAAAAAAAAATTCTGAAGTACAGAAAGATGGTAAAAATTCATGAATAAATTAAGTAATAATCAAGTTGATTTTTCCATTGTGCTGAAACATCAGCTGTGATATTCACCTAAATTTGGTCCAATGAAACTCAACTTTGCAATCACAGTTCAACATACACAGTATTCTAAGGTTTGCAAAATATTAAACATACACTATGTCATTTGCTTCTTTGGCCATATTTTGCTCAACATTTTAATCAAGAACTTGAATGATTACACAGACAACATGCTTATTGATTTGAAAACAAAATAAAATCAGAACAACCAGCAGTACAGTGGATAACAGTCATGGAATCCAAAAGAATCTTAATGAGCTGAAAAGGTAGGCTAAAGAATATACAGGGATAAATGTAAAGTCCTGCAGTTGGATTCAAAAAAGAAATATACAAATAGAGGATTGAGGTAAGGAAGAAGTTTTGGAAAACTATAAGTTCAAAATGAATCAACAACTATGACAAGCTAAGCAAGAGAGGTACAGTTTTTTTATTTCATTTATTATTCAATTTAATCAAACAAGTATTTAATAAGCCCTTACTATGTGGTAGTCACTGTGTATACACATAAAAAGTAAAAAGTCTTTGTTTGGAGATTTTTAAATGAGGGAAACATGAGCTATTTCGTATTCTACTAAGTTAAATGGTTAGACCAGAAAAAGAGATTTAGCACTCTACTTAGTTCTAGGACCCATAATTTAGGAACAACACTGGAAGGCTGAAACAGAGAAGGGTAAAAAGAATGTCAAAGGGATTTGAAATGGCCGTAGGTAAATCAGTTGAGAGTTCATTTAACCTAAAAAAGAAAAAGTAGAGTGGAACATGATGTCTGTTTTCAAATACTGAAAAGTTCATTATGTAGATGACAGATTAAACTTACTCTGCTCTTCTCCAGAAGGCAGAAATAGGACCAATGGATAAAAACTACAAGGCAGAATTTTCTGTTCAGTGGAAAAAAAATCTCTTTAACAATTAAGAGCAGCTAGGTGACACAGTAGACAGAATACCAGGCCTGAAGTAAAAAAAAAAACAACTCAACTTTATGAGTTTAAATCTGGTCTCAGACACTTACTAGCTGTGTGACACCCAACAAATCACTTACCTGTTTACCTGTTTAACCTCAGTTTCCTCATCTGTAAAATGAGCAGGAGAAGGAAATAACAAACTATTCAGGTGTCTTTGCCAAGAAAACCCCAAAAGAGGTCACAAAGAATCAGATACACCTGATATAACTGAACAACAAAATCAATTATAACAGTTTTTTAAACTTGCCTCTGTCTTTAGAAAGCAGCAACTGTAAGTCTTAAAGTGCTGGATCTTTTAACCATATTTATATGATTGAAAGATCTTTCTAGAACATAGTAGTAGAGGCTCATGCTTCAGGTAAGAAGGTGGACCACACATCCATCAAATCTTTCTCAGCTACACATAGGGAACTCTGTATCTCTATCTATCCTCATTATCTTTTATAAAGCTCAGCAAAAATGAGGCACTTGGGATCTAAGACATAAAACTTCTACTATACTAGTATTTAATAAGAAGAAATGCAATGATTCAATTAAATTCAACATTTATTTAGGCAACTAGGTAAAGTAGTGAACAGAATGATGGGCCAGGAAGACTGAGGCCAAATCTACCTTCCAAGGTGGTTGTAAGGATCAAAGGAGATCATAACTGTAAAGTTCTGAGCACACTGACTGGCACAAAGTACTATATAAATGTTCTCTATTTATTAAGCACATATATAAAACTCGGCCCCAGGGATTTAAAGCTAGGCATAATATAAACCTAACTTGAAAGGCATCTACCTAATAAGAGATTAAATATATACACAGAAATAAATATCATACAAAGGAAAATGGTTGAAGAAAAGAACGAGAAACTCAAGGAGGAAGAGATCCTTTTAAGCTGGGGTGTCAGAAGAAAGAGGATCAGGAAGGGTTTCCTCAATGAGGTCACACTTAAATTAGGCTTAAAAGGAAGGGAGAGATTTCAACAGATGGCAACTGGATGGTAGCAAGGAAAAATGAGCTTCCATTGCAGACACAGGAAATGATGGGAACATTAACAATGAAGGCAGAAGATGACAGAAGAATGGAGGATGGAGAGTACTCTAGTTTGGCTGGAATATTGAAAACGTGAAAGGGAAGAAAATGTGAATGAAAGTCAGACAGTCAGGATGAAGAACCTTAAATAAGGAGTTCATACTGTATTCAATAGGCAGTTTGTTAGACAATATGCCATTAGGAAGCAGGAAAAGGGGAAAACTGGAGAACAAAATGATTAGAAACAGGTTAACCATTAAAGAGCATATTTTGGGGGGAAGATGTTAAATTTAGTTTTGAACATGATGAATTTGAGTTGCCACAGGACAACCAGGATGAGCTTTCCACTGACAATGGAAATACAGGAATAGAGCTCTAGGGATAGCTTGTAACAGATATAAATTCAGGAGTTGTCTTTATCAAGGTGATATTTAAATCCATACGAATGTATGAGACTACTAAGAGAGTATATATATATATATATATATACAGGAAAAAAGAACAAAATCAAGGAGAGAATCTCAGGGGATAACCAGTTTGATATGGCAGAATGGTACAACAAATGTATCTAGGGAAGAAATAACTGAGAGGTGGGAGAAAGCCAAGAGCATGGAATGTCATGAACTATTTATTCTCAGTCCTCCATCATCTTAGTGCCTTCTCTTTAAGGCTACAGTCAATATATCGTGTATATTTCTTGCATGTACATAGTTGTTTGTATGTTATCTCCTCCATTAGGCTGTTGAGAACAAGGACTGATTTTTACCTTTTACCTTTTACTTTACCTGATTTTTACCTTTCTCTGTATCCCCTTTGGCACACAGCAGGACTTTAATAAATGCTTGCTGCCTGACTAATGTGAGGGAAAAAGAAGGCATGACATTGAACAATCCTTGGGAAGAAAAGTAGCAGAGACTTTCATGTAAGGTAGCTAAACTTATTTTTCCCTTCAGATTGAAAGCAAAATATTGCAGTACATGAGCAAAGAACTATCCTAATCAACATCAGGATACTTCATATTTAATATAATACTACAGTGCTGCCACATTTCTCTAATTCTCTTCCTTATTGACATGAGCAAGAGAAAAAACAGCTATTTTATTACTTTGCTTTCCATTTAACTTCTTGAAAACTATTTTAGGGGAAAGATCAATAGAAAGAGTAATTTATATGGGTTCACACAAAAAGGTTATTTTACAGAAAATATAAACCCAGATACATGTTCACGATACCCTTCTTTGTACAAACTTACCACAAGAGGTATTGATTGTATCACGGAGTTCTGCATATTTCCATTTACTAAGATCATATTTCTTTGATCCAGCAGCTGCTTTGGTAGCCTGGACTGAAGGACCTCTGTAATTATATTTTTATATGTTAGAACAAGAAATGTTTTCTATACCAGCAAAAAGGTGAATATTGATTAGTACCTTGCACATAGTAGACAATATATAAATGTTAGGTATTGTTATCATTATAATTATTATAACAATCATTATTGTTAGAAAAATTGCCATCACAATATATAATCACTTTTGTTTCTTAGAAAGAGTGGATTCAGGAATTATTGGTCATTGTTAATAGAAGTCAAATTCCTTAATATGTTGTTTGAGCAAATATTAGCAAATAAAAATTAAAATGCATTTTGGATGTAAGAGTCTTTAAGTCTGGCAAGAGATATGGACTGGGGAGTCAAAGAACTGGGCTCAAAAATTTGAACCTACTTATAAGTTATGTGGCCATATTAAAGTGACTTTATCTCTTTCTGCACCCATTTCCCCAAACTGGGGACAATAATATCCATAATTCATTGCTATGAAGGTCTGTAAACAATGAAGCATTCTATTAACTGTGAATTGAATATCATAATGTAAATCTTAACAGGGAATGTGTTCTGCAAAATCATTATAAAAGCAAACTATTTCCAAACCATTATAATTTCTAACACTGGCTAAAGCAGCTGCTGAAGAATGAAAATGACTGAACTTTCATACTTACAGATAGTTTAAATTCAATAAGTGTAATGGTGTAAATGTCAAAGTAAGGTAATTACAAGATTGACTTTTGACAGAAATTATGCTAATTATTAATTTCATGTTCTCAACTATACACATATGCATTTTACTTTATAATTTTTCAAATGACAATTAAAATATTAGCTTATATTTAGAGAAACAGGATGGGCCAGATTCTGCCAAGTGAGAAAGCTACTTCCTTTGGTTGAGAAATTAAATTCAAGGGATGGAGCAATATTTAAATATTTCAAATCAATTTGCATGAAAGAATTCCTATGGTATTGAAAGTAGAAGCTAACCATTTCTTGGAATGGCTAGTTTAAAACAAGCAGTAGGTTAGTCACATGTCAAAGTTCTGGCCTCATAAATCAAAAAAAAATTTGACAAACTAATTTCATTGAACTAATAATTATACTAGGAGTTCTACTGCACCAACCTAGCCAAAATTTCTGACATTTCTTTGGCCATTTGTTCTCTACAAGAAAATCATTAATACAATAAAAAATGAGTAAAAGAAACACTACATTTTAAATTACTTTTTTAATTCCAAAAAGTAAATACAACATCTTAATTTTAAGTTTAAACAAATTTACTGATTTCACTTTTCCATGAAATCAAATAACAATTTTCACTCTCTAAAAGTACATAAGCTCTTAAATATTGCTGCTACATGACTTATTAACACTTAGCAAAATTTCTGTTTAAAATTCCTTATAGTAAAGAATGTCTTATACCTATTACTAAACATAATCATGTGTATTACATTATATATATATAATCCTTTAAATGAAAATCTGTTTTTGAATAAGAGATGTGTACAGTACATATAGATCATTCTTCAAAACAGAAGTTCTAACAGACAAGATTATCCAAACGTATATGGATTGTATACTTTGCCTACTGAACTTTTAATCCTTAATATTAAATAGCCAGAACATACATATGACAAGTTAACGCATTTTACAATGGAGATTCAAACAAAAGTCAGGCTTTGATGAAAATACTGTAGTTCTTAAATAAAACATGCTAAATTAATGCTAAAATAATCTAATAAGTACTATCCATAATGAAATGAATGATTATGATCTTGAAAGAATATTTTATGAGAATTAAAAATGTTCTACTACATGTGTCCTCTGGATGAAAAATAATCTGTATTGATAAAATCGCAGATCCATGGATGTATAAAAGTAAATGTTTCCTTACAGAGATTAATTTCTTCCCAATTTTTGGTATAGTGTTCAATTTTGGAGAAAGGGATGAGAATTTAGTTGTTTACTCAAAGGAAAGAGTTCACTTTTTCATTTTCTATTTTCCTGCCTTGGCATGTTCTTTTCCTTCAGTTTTCAGATTTCTTATATTTCATATTTACTATATGAACTCCTATAAGAATGGTTCTCAACCTTCCTAATGCCGCAACCCTTTAACAGTCGTATGTGGGCATGTCTGCATGTGGGCAGAACTGCCTGGCGACCGATTAGAGGAGGTTCCTAAGATCATCGGAAATATGTGTTTTCCAGTGGTCTTAGGCAACCCCTGTGACCCCTGTGAAAGGGTCGTTTGACCCCAAAGGGGTTGTGACCCACAGGTTGAGAACCACTGTCCTATAGTAACATCAAGTAACTCAGTAATTGAAATAAGTATCTAAATTTCTTTCATAGATATACAAATGTGCAATTCTTTGTGTTAACATTAACATCCACATAAACCTCAGATGTAAATAATTTTACTTATTAAGGAAACTGTTTGCAAGTAAAATAATATTAATTCTAGCTTTGGGTTTTCAAAACTGATTTCAACATTCAAAATTAAATTTTCCTTCATAATTTAGCTTAATAAATCTCATAATCATTGCTTTTTAATTATTATACTTTTTTCAGGGCACAAGTAGAGTTTGTTGGATAATTATTATCATTTAAGTATCCAACCTCCACAGTGTATGTCAAGAGGGAAAAATGTCTCTTTTGTTCTACTCCTCCCCATAAAAAGCAGCCTTGAGGTGGTGACAGAAGTCCATCCAAACAGCCTAAAAATAATCACAGATTTATAAGCCAGAGCCTTTTTACAAAAATGAATTCCACTAACTTAGGTAAGTAAAATAAGCATTAAGCAAAACATGCAGAGCTAAAAGAAATAGACATTTAAACATATAATGATTCATCTAAGAATAGTTTCTTTGATTTTCCTAATTCCCAAATCTTATGCATTGTTATTAAATTGTTTTTTTTTTCTCCTAGAACATACTACTACTTGGTTTGTACCTCACAGTCCATGACAGCTTTTTTCTGAACTTTTAAAACTCTCTACATTTCTCCTTAACCTGAACAAACTTACTAGCCTTCAGTTTCTTTTACTACTTATCTACCTTAAAGTTGGAACTGTTTGGATGACAATTACCTGATGCCCATCTGAGTAGACAGTGATCTAGCACACACATTCAGAAACCACCTGTGATGGTGACCTCTCTCATCTTATTCCTAATCCTCCACTCCTGGTTTGAGATACTGTTCAACTATTTCATCATGAGGCCAGACCTAAATTTTCCCTCCATCTCCCATAAAAATTATTCAATGATTTATTCTATGTATACAGAACTGAAAATTTGATTAAAAAATTTGAAAACTTAGTAACAGAAATAAGAGTTCAAATTTGTTTCATCACAGACACAATACATTAATATTAAAATTTTTACATATATACTATTTAGTTAATAATTTATTAAGGAAAAAAATTTTAAGTAAAATAATGCTAATTCTAATTTTTTGTCTTGAAATAACTTGTCAATATTCAGAATGAAAGTTAATAACTTCTTGCTTTAGAGTTTGGAGAGAGTGTGCTCAACCTTTTAAAATAACTCATTTAATGTTTATATAGCTATCATTAAATAGCATTTATTTAATTTCCTATATTTGGTATAGGATAAGGTAGATGATAGGAAAGTATATCCAACAAATTTAACAAATATAATTGCTGGAAACACATGTTCTTTCCTTCACTAAGTTATATGTATTCTCTTCACACATACACATAATCAGATTTTTCCACTTAGATTTTTGATGTCAAAATTAATTCATACTCAACTGGAAATATTTAAACTCATAATCTGGAAGGTTTTCATGCTGAAAATGTATGTATATATTCAAATGATTATTGAAAGTTAGTGTGATTATAATAGCCTTACTTTGGTTATTTTGCCAGCATGAGGATTTTCATAAGAAAATATGCCTTCATTAACATATAGTAAAACCAGCTTCTGAGATATAGTTTCAGACTGACATTACTTTAACATATACTACATACAGTCTGAGTTGTTATATATTATAAAACTGACCTTCAGAAACTTAAAACTGATGATATTAAATTATAATAACATGAAAATTCATTTCAACTTAAGGGGGAAAAGGTTTGCTTCTATGAAAATAATTAAAATCTTATAATGCCAAACTCTGGAAGTTAACACCTAGGATGATCAGAACTTAAGAATACCTAGGGCTGTTATATTAATTTAGCAGCACATCTTTTTATCCATATGGTAAAGAAAAGGACAGTAGAATGAAACTGTTTTATTTCAAGGTAAAATTATATTTTTGCTCAGATTTTGCACCTGGTCCTTCTAGTGTTGAAAATTAAAATAACACAGTCATTTAGGATTTAATTCATAAACTGTCAAAAATGCCTTTTACTTATGCAGGTTTAAATTTTCCTTTAATTTAAATGATCAAAATTAGTATGTTTTAGCGCTTCTATTTTTATTCAATTATCTTCACTTCATATAAAGACTAATAGAAATTTTCCAGTAATCATTCATTCATTTCACATCTTCAAAGGACTAACATAATTAGAAAAAATAAATTAAGAAAACTTTATTCAACAGTATGAAAAGGAGGTAAGAAACTTCATCTACACTGGTAAATTTGTATTTTGTTACAAGCTGGCACTCTGTTCTATTATAAGATAGAGGTTAATTTTATTACTTCAGGCAATTTGATTTTATTACTCAGGATAATAAACTCAACTGATGTAATTCTACATCATAATGACATCACAAATTTGGACAAATGATTCTAAGCAGAATTCTAAGTACAGGAATCCAAGCAGAGGAATATAGTATAGGAATCCAAGCTATGAAAAGAAAATCTTTATTCCAGATAGACAAATACATTTACAAATGTATTCTTCAAGAGGTCTATAGTACATCATCATATTGTACATTATATTGTATTAATTTATTTCAATAGCTCTTAAGGACTACCATTTAACTATTCCATAACCATCTAAAGTTATGAAAAGCATTCAGTTAAGGACAAGACCAAATCAAAATGGCATGTAATTAGGCACTACAGTGTGTGGTACTGAACATAACTGCTACAGGGTTCCACAAGGATTGACGTAGTTAAGGAAAGTTCTATGGAAGAAAAATGGAAAGGGCATCAGTAAAATTTAGACAGGCAAAGGAGAAAAGGAGGAAGAAAGGAACTGAGATCATCCCAACTATTATTTCTGACGTAAGTCAAGGAAAAATTGAACTTCCTTTCTCAAAGGTAACAAACTCTGCTGCCATTCAATGGTAACAAAGCCTGAATACAAATTTCCTCCTAATGGCATTTACTGCTTTCTTGAGCATCTCAAGTAAAAAATAAATGTACATTTCAACATACCAAAAGTCTGAAACTCTGTTTGACTCTGAAAGACTCTAAACAGCTCTCGACACTTAGGGGAGAATGAAAAGAAAATAGTATATTTTTCCTCTATAGGAACCTAGACTCAAAAAAATTTTAAAACAGATGATGCAATGATTTGTCCTTCACAATCAGATATAATGGAATTAAATTCATCTCTGCAGTTGTATGTATAGGTTCTTAAAAAATACAATCTCATGTCTCTTTTCTTAGGAAGGCAGGTAAGAACTGGCCTCATTTGTTATAGATATGATATTCAATAATATACCTGTTAATCAAGCCTCTGGGAATGACCCAGGATTAGAAATCAGTTTCTTCCGTATCATCACCCCACTTGCTCAGTTGTTCAACCCTTTCAAAATCTGACTTAAAACTTCTCACAGCTTGTCATAGCACATAAGGCCCACCCAAGGATTGATATTATAAGACTGCATGACAACTGGACTGATGCCAGCTGATGAATCCACCCACCAATGCCTATGGCAAGGTTAAAACAAATTTTATTTTATTTCAAAATGCTGAAGACAACTACAATAACCAGGAAATGTGTAATCCCCATCTATTAAGAGAGCCTTAACTTTTTAAATCTAATTCAAATCAGGAACTAGATCGAAGGCATTCTCTATTTGCCTTTTGTCATTTTCAATTGAGGGAAGAAATCTGGCTGTTATTCTGAGAAGGTGGAGATAGGAGGATGTCTTATTTTGAATACAAGTTCTATTTTTAAAGGATTCTTAAGACAGTGAAATTATGCCATCTAGTGGTTCTGTTTTGAAATTTTTCATTAAAAATTGAAATTTTTAAAGATTTACTTCTGAAATCCTGGGAAGCAGTGCTATATGGTATGTATAACATAACCAGCTATGTTTAATGTATGTCATATACATGCATTGTTATATTTGTGTTTATACATATTGAAAGATAGTGAAAATCTTTCATATGCCTATGAAATTAACCATTCTGTAGCTGTCTCATTGCCACATCTCTAAAAATTCCAAAATGCTCTAATTTCTAGGTCTCTTTAAAAAATGCTGTAAATTTTTTTAACTGAAAAAAGCCCTAAAACCCTTTTATTTAAAATGTCCATGTTAATTTCTTTCTTCCTGCCCCCCAAAAAGCTAACAGCATCATAAAGGATGGGTTTAATGTTTCAATTCAACAAATACTTCTTTCTCAGAGAAGGCTGAGACTTGTTTATACTATAAAAAACAGCTTCCTCCTCATTTCATGTGAAAGTATACATATGAACTGGGAAAAACTCAAACCCCAGCGTCAACACTGTCAAAATACACAATGGCTTACAGTGGCTGATTTCCATGCCAAGTTTAATGCAATATATTCAGAAAAAATAGTTTCCTTAAGTTCAATTTCCATACAATGCAACATACACACTAGAAAAATTCAATGAAAAAAATTACATTAACCAAAACAATTCTGAAGTAACATTTTGCCACAATTAAAGATTTGTTAGGGGAAAAATACTTTATTCAGCATATAGGATATGATGCTTACAGATAAATGTAAAAGCTCATATTTAAACTAGCTAAAGAGGAGGAATCAGTGAGTTTTTTCCACGTGAGAGAAAAAAAGAAAATCATAAGAGACATTTATTTACTATGTTAAAAACAAGACCCAATAAGAGTACCTGCGTAATCCTAAATCAAGCTGTGCTTCATCACTGATGAGCTCCGCTTCATTCTGAACGATCCTCATAGCAAGCTCACGGTCACGGCGTTCCTGTTCAAGTACTGCCTGCTGTTGGGTTTCTTCTTCACGCTGTCTGGCTAGTTGTGCCTCCACTTCAGCCTGTGACTCAGAAACAATTTTTCCAATTCTCTTTCACTTTTTTATTCACTAAAGAAGTATGTCCTAGATCACATGTTGTTAATATAAAACTAAAATACATGAAACAAAACTTGATTACTCCTTCAACTGGATAGAAAAACAAACAGCCTGAGATTTCGGTTGTCTTATAAAGTATCGAGGAATAATATTGTGACAGTATTGATTTCAGAAGACAAAGATATAATCAGTTTTTAGTGATAAAAAGACTTAAATCCAAGGAAGAACTGTGTGAACTGTGAACTATCATTCTTATTTTTCTGACACGAAAAAACTAAAATCAACAGTCTTATTCAGACCACTTCTTTGTTTTCTAAGAGGGGCAACTAGTACAATCAGTGATATATTTTGTTAAATCTTAAAACAATCTGCCACAAAGAAAACTGATTTACAGAGTTAAATATAAACAAAAGTAAACTGTGTGTTTTAATGCAATAATCTTATTTATGTGACATCTACAAATTTTTAAAATATTAAGATTGCACTTTTCATGCATATGTAATTTGTCATCAGATTTCATAGCACTTTCTACTTCTCACATACTTATCACATTCTTCTTTGTACTTCTATTTATCCAGGTAGCTACTAAGGATTCCTAAAATCCTACTAGATCGTAAACTTTAGGAAGATACCACACTTTACACAGTAGGCATTTAAGAAATGTTTATTGTTGGGCGCCTAGGTGACACAGTGAATAGAGCACCAGCCCTGGAGTCAGAAGGACCTCAGTTCAAATCCAGCCTCAGACACTTGACATACTTACTAGCTATGTAACCTTGGGAAAGTCACTTAACCTCAATTGCCTTGCCCTCCCCCCTCCAAAAAAAAAACCAAAAAAAAAAATGTTTGTTGAACAAATTAATGCATAAAAGAGTAACCATGCTGTACTACTGTAGTTTGAAAAATAAAGTTTGCCAATGCAGACACATTAATCTCCCTTCTGGAATATAAGCTCCAAGAAGGTATATTCCAGAAGGGAGATTACTGTGTCTGCACTGGCAAACTTTGTTTTTCAAACACATATCAAAATAAATGTATCCTCAGGGGCGGCTAGGTGGCCCAGTCAATAGAGCACCGGCCTTGGAGTCAGAAGGACCTGAGTTCAAATCCGACCTTAGACACTCTACCCAAAAAAACTAGCCATGTGACCTTGGGCAAGTCACTTAACCCCAACTGCCCTCCAAATAAACAAACAAATAAATGAATGAATGAATAAATAAATAAATGTATCCTCACATTAATTGCTCCATCTTTACTTGGGGAGATACCAAGATATTATCACTGAGAGGAAGTAGAAAAAATACTGAACTGCAAGTTTAGTCCTGCCTTCACCAGAAATTTGCTATATAATTTTAAAGTCCTAATCTTTGTGAATCTTGGTTTCATCATCCATAAAATGAATGTTAAAAGGGATGTTAAAAGTTCCTTAAATTCAACAAATAATTCAATCTACTCTAACTAGCAATTATTAGGCACATGCTATAGGAACTAGGCACACAAAGTCAAAAAGATACAGTTCCTGCCTTCGAAAAACTGTGATTCTATTAGGAAAAGGCAGAATGTCCACAAGACAATTAGATAGAAATATATACAAAATAATTTCCTGATGGAGAATACAAACAATGGCAGAAGTCATAAAAGGTCTGATAAAGCTAAGGTATGTCCTGAAGGAAGATAAGGATTATAAGCAGCAGAAGTATAAGGAATGTATCCGTACAAAGACACAGAGATTGGTGAAAAAAAAGGCCATGTGAAGCAAGAGGTCAGACTGATGAGGCAGAACCAGATTAAAATGTAATTGGGAAGTGTTTAAAAAATAAATAAAAACACAATATAACACAGATAATGCTAATTTATGTTTTTCTAAATCAATCTGCAGTCCATGGGAATCTATTTCTATTTTAGTCTGACACCACTGATGTACAGGTAAGACCTAGCAGGACTATTTCTCTAAAATGGAGAAAGCCTCAAGGAAAGTACTACAAAATATAGCCAGAAAGCTAAGGAGGAACCAGAATATGGAGGGTTTTAAATTCCAACACCTGGAGTTCTTATTTTCTCCTTAGGGCAAAAGGGAGCCATTGAATATTTCTTAGTAATGAATGATGTATTGTTGATGTATATAATGATCTGTATTTTAGGAATATCAATTGAGAGATTATGCTGATGTTACACAGGAGAAGGGAAAGACCAGAAGCAAGATCAACTGGAAGCTATGTCTATTCTATGATACCATTGCCAGTAATTACTACTACAAGCTTTGTCATCAATATATATATTAAGATAAAAAGAGCCAAGGTTGCCTGTTCTGAATTTATCCAAAGTACTACAATTTCTGAGAGAAGCATTTTATAATATACAACAAATTTATAATTTTATCACAAAGATATTCATTTACGTTACTTTTTTTTTTTTGCTTTTTGGAGGGGGAAAGGCAGGGCAATTGGTGTTAAGTGACTTGCCCAAAGTCATGCAGCTAGTAAGTGTTAAGTGTTTGAGGCGGGATTTGAACTCAAGTCCTCCTGACCCCAGGGCTGGTGCTCTATTCACTGGGCCATTTAGCAGCCTGTCTCATTTACTTTTCAATTCATTCTTTAAAATATGGCATAAAATGTTGATGATATAACCCGTATGCTGAAATTCGCCCATTTGCAGACAGGCACAGAGAACCACTTATTTGAACAATAAAGTTTACATTTGGCTCAGATCTATGACTAAGTGCAAACTAGTCCTTCAGTTCTGCTTACCTATGGCGTCAAAAAAAGAAAAATAACTGGAATAGCAGAAATATGTGCCAAGAGACCTTGGCAATGAGAGTTGAAAAGGAGACAAAGATGTAAAGTGATCTAGAAATGTAACCTTCTCATGTATGGGGAAAGCATAATTTAGTAGAGAGGCAAATGGTAATAAGAAATCAGCTGCAAACAGGGAAACACAAGAACAAAATGGAAAAATGTCGGGAGAAACTGGCAGAAGAAAACATGGATTAGGGTTCGAGGGTGGTGGCTGGGGTGTTTTGGAAAAGGGTCATATGAATATACTAATTTGACTATTGATTATTCCAGCACGGGCAAACTGCTGGTACATATCTCATCTTCTTCACCAGATGGAGAACAGTTGAGTCCTTTTTAAAACTGCCAAGCAGATAAAACCATTTTTGTCCTACTCCAACTTTCCTTCCCATTGCCTTCCTTGCACACTAAGTATTCATACTGCTCTACCAGAACTTCTCCTTCCTAAGTAACACATCCTACAAAATTAGCTATTAAAACTATTGCAGATACTTGGAATGGTGAGGTGCTCTAAAACCATGCAACAAGAAGGTTGATTGACACTATTCATGAGAAAAATGCAAATCGAAACAACTCTGAGGTACCACATCCCACTGGCTAGACTGCTAAGATGACACAATAGGAAAATGATAAATGTTGGACAAGATGTGGGGAAGGTGGAACACTAATGCATTGTTGGTGGAGTTGTGAACTAATCCAATCATTCTAGAGAGCAATTTAGAACTGTGTCCAAAGGGCAATTTAAAAAGTGCATACCTTTTGACCCAGCAATACCACTTCTAGGGCTACATCCCAGTGGGACACGGATCTATATATGTACAAAAATATTTGTAGTTCTTTTTGTGGTTGCAAAGAATTGGAAATCAAGGGGATGCCCATCAATTGGGAAATGGCTAAACAAGTTGTGGTATATGAATGTAATGGAACACTACTATGCTATAAGAAATGAGGAGCAGACAGACTTCATCAATAACATGGAGAGATTTATATAAACTGAAGCTGAGGGAGGAGAGCAGAACCAAAAGAACTTTGTACACAATTATAGACACAATGTATGTGTGATGACTAACTCTGATAGACTGGGCTCCTCTCAACAATGCAAGGTTATAAGACAACTCCAAGGGACTCATGATGTAAAGGGCTATCCACATCCAGAGAAAGAACTACAGAGTCTGAATGCAGACTGAAGCAAACTACTTGCTCTCTCTTTTTCTTTTGGTTTTGTTTTGTTCCTTCTTTCTCATTGTTCATTAAGTGGTTATAATTCTTCTTTACAACCTGACTAAAGTGGAGTGTGAAGGTATCTGTAGAACCTATATTGGATTACATGCCATCAAAGAGAAGGGAGGAGAAGAGGAAAGGGTAGAAAATTTGGAACTCAAGAGATTGTATAACTGAATGTTGTAAACAAAAAGTAAATAAATTTAATGTGAAAAAAATAAAATAAGAGAATTTTATTTAAAAAAAGAAGTTTGATTGAAGGAACTTTGGATTGAAGGGATGTTTACCTTAAAAGTAAAGAATATTCAAGTAAAAATGACTGCTGGGTTTCAAATGTTTAAAAGGTTGTTATGTTGAGGGAATATATTTACTCTGCTTAGCCATAGAGGGCCTAATAATAATAATAATAATTTCAACTCAGAAGAAAGAATTTTTTAAAAACTAAATGTGTGTAAAAATGGACTTAGTGCTAAATATGAGTTCCCTGATACTCAAAGTATGCAAGCAAACCCTGGATAAACACATGTGGGAAATATGACATAGGATGTAGTTGAAATAGATGGCTTCCAAAATCCCTTCCAAATACAAGAACTCTGATCCTATGAGGACAGTGAGAAAGATGACAAAAAACAAATGGGAGATGTTTTTGCACAGGAAGTTTCTTGTCTTTTGTCTATTCCACCAGTAAACTGACCTGTCTCAACAAGTTGTCACATGCACACAAACTAGTACACCCCTTCTTAAAGTAGTTCTGTCTGGAAATACAATGGGAGTTTGTCAATACTCGGAAACATGAGTAATAAATACCTAAGATGTGAATACATCCGTGTGTTTGCCATTTCGAGCACACCTAATCCATTTCTCTCATACCTGTATACGTTTTTCATCATCTTCTCTCTTCTTTCTCTCCTCTTCTTCTTGTTTTCTCTTTGCCTCCATTTCCAATTTCCTATAAAAGGGGGGAGAGAGTTTAACTATATAATGAAAAAAATGTAGTTTGAAGTGTTGAAAAACAAAAGTTATGGAAAATTGTATGGTTCCTTGATCATATTAGTTAAAGACAATTTCCAAAAAAAATTTTGGATAGATATATACTAGGAACATTTTGACTGAAATAAAAATAGACAAATAATTACCATATAAAACCTGTAACGTGTGGAAGTTTACTCTCTAATTCTACAAACTGTTAAATAAAATAGTATAGGCTTTTAAAAATAGTAACAATGAAGATTCATCAACAGCAACTATTCATTTACTCTGCTAATCTCTAAGTCAAGGTATAATACTTAAGATCACTCACATCCGCCTTTCTTCTTCATCCTTTTTTCGCCGTTTCTCATCCTCTTCACGTCTTTTCCTTTCTTTTTCCATTTCTTCCTGAATTTTCCTCAGTCTTTCTGCTTCCTCTTCCTGTTGCTTCTTTTTCTGTAATGCACTAAGAAGTTGCTCTGAGCTTTTAACTAGTGTGTCATATTCTTTCTGTATCTGTTCCCTGGTCATCAGAGTGGACTAGAAAAAGAAACAATAAAAAAAATACATTAAAGACATTTATTTTTCCATTATTTGACTACTTTTATTATTTGAGAAATCAATCATCTACAAATATTTAAGAAGTACCTACATACAAGGAAATACCTTTACATTAAACTTTAAAATTAACAGGTCAAACTTTAAAATTAATATAGTCATTAATAAAAACATCTGAACACCAAAAGAATATTTACAAAGTTACTTGTAGGCTTCTAAAATGAACACTTCTTTGTAATTTCATAGAATTAAACTTAGCTACTATAAGGCAGCAAATTGTAATCATTTATAATACTATATCTACATCTACATATACACACATACATATATATGTGTGTGTATGTGTGTACATATATATGTGTGAGTATATATATATAAATACACACACACACACAGGGTTAGATCTTGGCAAAATTGTAAAGTCAGCAAGTTTTCCTGCAGCACCCTCATTCTCTTCAGAGCGGCGGTTCACAATCTGTGGATTGCAACCCCTTTGGGGATTGAACAAACCTTTCACAGGGGTCACAGAGGTCACCTAAGACCATTGGAAAACATGTATGTCCAATGGTCTTAGGAACTGAGACACCACTCCTCTATCTGTCTCCAGGCGAGTCTGCCCACATGCAGATAAGCCCACATCCGAGTATTAAAGGGTCACGGCATTAGGAAGATTGAGAACCATTGCTTTAGAGCTTTACTACTCACTCCCTCAGGCACCTTCACGTGCCTTCACTGTAACCCCCTTACCTGCCCATCTTCCTCCAACCTCATACCAAACCTAAATAAGTACCTAACCTTTTCACAAGCTGAAGTGGTAAATAAATAATAGTTGTGAACGTTAACAAGCAAGATTTAGACCTTTGTCCCCTCTTCCCTCCTGGTTAACATGAATGCATTTTAATGGTAGTAATGTAGAAATGATCTTTTAAAATAAAGAAGTGACCCTAATGTTAAGAATTTTATATATTGAAACAGAGTGCTCAACTTTCTGGTGCTGTTCAAGTTATCAATAAGTCAATCTATCAATCAACAAGAATTTATTTCTTACTATATGTCAGATAACATGATAGGATCTAGGGATCCAAATTATGGGGTGCTTGAGCCCTAGCCCTAAAACTAGGTCTCAGGAAGCCTCCCAATTTCTCAGTAAGTCCCTTCCCTATGAGAAAAATTTCTCTTGTTGCAGAACACATTCTCTTATCAGAACAGACACAGGGGTGCCTTGCCCAAGGATTTTTGTTCCCAGCTGGTCCAAGGACTCTACTGGCACCAGAACCCCAACGTCCACGCCTTTGGCAGCTAAACAAAAATATCTTGCCTTTTCTCCTTCGATGTCTGGGATAAACAAAGTTATCTCTGCAAAACTCCCTACATTTTCCCATCCACTGATTACTGACACCTGTTCCCAAGATAGCTAGACCCATTGCATTACCTAATTATTCCTTTCCTTGCTCCTTTTTTTCACATAAGCTTTAGATTCATCCCCATTAAGTAGCAAGTTCTCCAGAGGAACTTCATCTGCTACTCTTGGCATTATAATAAATTGTCACTTGACTGAAAGATGGCTTAAGTGTGTGAATTCAGTCCAAACAACTCTGCTTTGGCATTCTTGGGGTCCCAGCACTGCTAAATGTAAGCACCCCCAAATCTCTTCACAAATACAAAGAATAAAACAGTATCTACACACAAGGAAGCTTTATTCTAATGGGAGAGAAAACATGTATTATTAAAATATAAACAGTATAAAAATAAATTGAATAAATACAACTATATACCATGTTGTTAAATAAAAGGTATTTTGGAAGGGAGGCCACTAATTGTTAAAGGTGTCAGGAAAGGCTTCATGAAGAGGAGTGTGCTTGAGCTGTGTCTTCAAGAAAAGGAGGAATGTGATAAAGTAGAGGTAAGGATCACATGTGTTCTAGGCTTGTGGGATTGTCAGTGGAAAGGCACAGGGATGGGAGATAAAGAAATCACATGTAAGAGAAGGCCAATAGGGCCAGATCATGTAGGTCTTTTTTTTTTCCTTTAGGTCATTCTTTTTTTTTCTTTTTTTTTATTAACTTGTTTGTTCACTTTTAGGTTACAAGATTCTGTTCCATAGTCACTTCAGTTATCATGTAGGTCTTTATAAGGTAAGGAAGAGCTTTTATGTTTTATCTTAGAGCTAACAGGAAATCCTTGGAGTTGGAGTTGAATAGGAGAGCAAAAGTCATATCTTTTTTTTTATAAGAAAATTACTTTGGCATCAATGTGTAGGATGTTAGTGTAGGACTAGAAAGCGGAGAGACCTGCAGCAGATAAACCAATCAAGAAGCTGCTGAAATAACCTAGAGATGAGGAAGAAACTAAGGAATAAATAGAAAAAAAAAGGTTTAAATGCAAGAGATGTTGTGAAGGTAGAAGTGCTAAGATTTGCTAACTGATTGCATACGTCTGAAGTGAGGGAGAATGAGGAGTCCAGGATAAGGTTGGGGACATGAACATAGGAGACCTAGAAGGATGATGGCAACTCCCATAGAAATGGAGAAGTCAGGAAGAGGGGAGGGTTCAGGTGAAAAATTAGTTCAGTTTTGGACAGATATGTCATTAGGGCAGCCAATTTAAAATGCCCAAGAAGCGATTAGTGATACAGAGCTGAAGTTCAGGAGAGACTGGCACTACATATAAGGATACGAGTCATCTGCATAGAGAGGATAATTAAGCCCTTAGAAAAAAATGAGGCCACCAAGACAAAGTGTATAGAGGGAGAAGAGAAGAGGTACCAGGACATAGAGGAATACCCACAGTTAATGGGCATATAAGGTAAAAGACAAACACACAAGAGTGGGTGTGGGTACAGTGAATAGAGCACCAGCCCTGGAGTCAGGGGGACCTGAATTCAAATTTGGCCTCAGACATTTAACATTTACTAGCCATGTGACCATGGGCAAGTCACTTAACTCCAACTGCCCTATTTTCTCTCCCCCCGCCCAAAAAAAGGGCAAACAGGTAAGAGGCAAACAGGGAGAAAGTAGTGCGAGAATACACTGGAACCAACTTGTACTGGTTTCAAGAGAGCCAATTGTCACATTTTCAGTATGAGCATATACACCTCAGAAATCAGCAAACACTACCTATCAGGACTTGATTTATTGTTTTGTTTAATGTCTAGACTTAAGATGGTGATGGAAAAAATAATGCAGATTACTCTGTATCATGCATTTTCAGAGAGCTAGTTATTAAACATTTATCAGTATACCAGTGGAACAGGTACAAAAAATCATCAGGGAGAAAGTATTCAGGAAAAGAGGATGTTCAATAGTGTCAAATGTGGCAGATAAGATAAATACTAAGATGATCCTCAGGACTGACAATTAAGATATAACTGGTCACTCTGGAAAAAAGTAGCTTCATTTTAACGATGACATCAGAAACCAGACTCAAAAGAATAAGAAGTGAAAGGAGAGGAAGTGAAGGCAGCTCTGGTGGTTGTCTCTCATGCCTGGAATCTCTCCTCCACATCACAACCTCCTTGCTTTCCTGGCTTCTTTCAAGTCCCAATTACAATTCCATTTCTACAAGAAGCCTTTGCTGATACATATTAATTACAGTGTCTTCTCTCTGTTAATTATTTTCTTTTTATCCTGCAGATAGATTGTTCGTAGATATTTTTTTGCTCACTATTTCTTCCATCAGATTATGAGTTCCTTTAGGGCAGGAAATTTCTCATCTTTTCTTGTATCCTCAGCACGGTGTCTGGCACACAGTAGACTAAATGTTTATTTGCTGACTAGTTAACTTTTTCAAGGTGTTTGACTAAGCAAAGATGAAGAGAGATTGGGGGAAAAGCTTTTTTTTTTTTTTAGTATGGGGAAGATGAGCATGTCTGACAGTAGGATAAGAACCAGTTCACAGAGAGAAGCTGAAGATTTGAAAGACAGAAAGGATTAAGGATGTAATCTTTTTTTTTTTTGGAGGGGAGAAGGCAAGGCAATTGGGGTTAAGTGATTAAGTGACTTGCCCAAGGTCACACAGCTAGTAAGCGTGTCAAATGTCTGAGGTTCGATTTGAACTCAGGTCCTCCTGACTCCAGGACCTCTATCCAGGGCCTACTCTACTCACTACACGACCTAGGCTCCCCTTTAGGATGTAATATGCTAAAGAAGAGTCAGAGTGAATTAGTAAAGGGGTTAGCTATGAGAAGAAAGACCACATCTTTGTCAGAAACCTCAGAAAAGGAAAAGAGAGGATGACAACAGGTTTTAAAATGAGAAGAATGGGACAAGGAGTCCGTGTCAAATAGCCTCAATTTTCTCAGTAAAGGAAGGAGGCTCTCAGGTGGAGGTGAGAGAAGAGGTATAGGTATGAGAAACTTAAGAAAGGAAGACAAGACTTGGAATAGCTTCTGTGGGACATGAGGCAGTAAACCAAGTACGAAGGAATGCCTTGCTGCAATAAGGGGCTAGGTGAGATATTCAGCCAGCACAATTACAAGATTTCCTCCAGTTTTACCCAGAAAAAGAAGAGAAGGAGGTAGATGATGAGAGTAATCCAGGGCTGAAAGCTAGCATAAGAATAATAGCATACTTGGGAACTGTGAGAAGAGAACAAAAAGCAGGCAACTGGAAAGGAATCAGTCAAGAGAGACAGTACCAACAACCAAGCCCAGTGAGCCAATGTAACTGATGACGGGTCAGAGAAATCTGCAGTCTGAAAATCTTTGTATCTAGAATCATGAAGAGGAGAGGATTCCCCAAGAAAATCCTAGGTAAGTCAGGAAGTCAGTTGGTGAGGATATGGGGAGAATCTGTGACCAGTATATGCCCACATTTCTCATACTAGCACTGTCCAAGCCCAGGGCCTTTCAATATTCAATCCTGAGATGCAAGTGAGGGCCATCAAAGCTGCAGAGTGACATTACCCTGGGAGATAAAAGTCTGTGCAGGAACCTAGGGAACTCTAACCAAGACCAATCAGGTCTACCATGCTAACCAAAAATACAACAGGGGATAAGAGTGACCCTGGCTCAAGGCCCAAATCAGAAACTGAAGCTTGAGAGATGAATAAAAAAAAAAGGAATAAATTCAGTAAGTAAAAAAAAATCATTAGAATTCTAAAGAAAAAAAAGAAGCCACAAGTAACTCCACATAATGACAGAGATTCAAAGGGAAAAAACTATTTTCCAAAACCTAGGAAAAATGAAGAAAGAGGGCAAAAGGTAAATAAAAACTCTGAAGGAATGAACTGGAAGGAGAATAAATAGCTTAGAAGAGAAAGTAAACTTTATTCAAGTTATAGGCTCCCTAAAAACTAGAATAGACCAAACAAAAATCAATGACTCCAGGAGGCAGCAAGAAATAGAATAAAATGAAAAAAAATTAAAATTTAGTAAAATATAAGATATCAACATGTTTCATATATAAAATAAATATATACAGATAATATAAATATCTCGTGTTAAAATCAAATGATGTGGAAAATAAGATCAAGAAGAGATAATTTTAAAATCATGCAATTCTCTAAAAATCATGACTTCCTAAAAAGCCAGAGCACTATATTTTTAAAAGTCATACATGAAAACTGCCCACATCTATTATAACTAGAGGGTAAAGAGAGGAAGAATGTTATCAGTTATTTCCAGAAACCCCAAAAGTTCTAGGAATATCAGACAAAATCCAGAGCTCCTAAATGAAAAAAAAAAGCATTGCAAGCACCCAGAAAAACAGTTCCAGTACACAGTATGGATCACATAAGACCTGGAAAGTTTTATTACAAATGATATCTTAGATTACAATATTTCAAAAGTCAAAATATATAAACTTACAACCAATAAAAGCATACACTGATATACTGAGTGAAATCCTAGGGGGTGGAAAATGGATTTCAAATGGAGCAGAGGACACAAGAGTTTCTGTTAAGAACATCAGAGCTAAGTAGAAACTCTGAAATATAAACATAAGAGATCGGAGAAACTTAGAAAGATAAATATCTATATATATTATACATACATACGCACCCACACATAAATGAGCAACTGATGGGGCAGTACTTGATGATGTAGTACTAACATTCTAACGGGGAGGGGACAGAAATAAGTGTTCCTTCAGAATCTTAAGGTCTTCAAAGAACACTGAGAGAGTTATTCTGTTCTTAGGGTTCTGAAAAGGTACAATGAATATAGTAGTGAAGAAAGAAGAAAGAAAGAGGTGGGTAGAACTTGCTATTTCCCTTAATTGGAGTGTGTAAGAAATATACAGAGAGGAAGAGATAGGGGAGTGAACACTGGATGAACTTCACTCTTATCTGAAACAAAGGGAAGGGCTTTACACCAGTACATTTTGGTGCAGAAATACATCAAACTTAACAGGAAGAGAAGAGGGAATGGAGGAGGAGTTAAGAAGAATAGGAAATAGCCACAATCAAGGGGGCAGTAAGGGAAAAGAAAAAAAAAACTAGAATTTAAGGGAAACACCTAACAGTTGGGGAATTGGCTGAATGCATTATGAATACAAATGTAATAGAATATTATTCCATCATGAGAAATTATGAAAGAGATGATTTCAGAGAATGCTGGCTACTATGAACTGACCATGTAAAGTAAGCTGCACCAGGAGAACAACTTCTTTAAGAAAATAAAATGGTAGAGAACTTATGTTTGAAAACCTCAAGAACTCTTTATCAGTAAAAGGACCACAGATATCTCCAAAGGATCTATGACTCTTTTTACTGAACTATGCTTATTTGTTACATGGGTGTTTTTCCCCCTTCTCCATTTTCAGTTGAAAAGAGATTAGTAAAAAGAGCTACTCATAAGGATAGAAAAGAGAGAGAGAGAGAGAGAGAGAGAGAGAGAGAGAGAGAGAGAAAGAGAGAAAGAGAGAGGGGGGGAGAGA
>CM053593.1:240108154-240144340 GCA_028646575.1 Pseudocheirus occidentalis | reverse complement strand
AATAGAGATTTGCTGTTTCATATCTAATCCTTTTACTGCATTCTGTCATGCAGATGAAAATGTTCTAATTTGGGGGATTGTTAGGATCAGAATTTTTAAAAGGAAGCCAACCTCAGCTTGATATAAGAAAAAACTTTCAAACACTTAAAGCTATCCAAAAAGTAAAATTAGGCTGCGACTAGGAATAAACAGAGGTCTTCCAGAAGAAACTATTTGTTGGGTAGGTTACAAAGGTTCTTATGAAACTAGATGACCTTGAGGTCCTTTCCAAATCTGAGATATTACAATTCTTTTGAATTTCCAGACACCATAGGCCACTTCTGTCCTACCTCCTTATCCCAAGCTCAGGAAAAAGACACAAAAAGCATAGGCTCTCCACCTCCAAACTATTACGTCAATTTTTTTAGTGTTTTACCTGTATCTTTCAGATGTACTTTGTCACAACAATGGAAGAGACAAAGAAAAAGAAAAATACCGATTACACAAGTGCTATATTAGCACAGTCTTACTATTTCCCGTTAAAACTGGAGAATAAGGTCAATTGGTACTGATCTTTTCAGGTTCCTATTATGCAAAAACTTATTATATACAATGCACTATTTTAGTAATGATTTTCACAGCCAAAGTTTCATCAACAAATATCACCAATTATTTTAAAATATTATAGCATAATCTTAAAATAAGGAAGTCATCTGGACTGAAGTTACATACCTTAATTTTAGCTATCAATGCATCAATAGAAACATCAAGATCCTTGATCTGCTTGATAACTTCTGGTTTTCCATCTTTCAAAGCATTCACTACTTCATTAAATTTGTCAAGTCTTTTTTTCAGTGTACGCACTTTGATAAGACCATCAATGCTGGGGACACAATACTTCATTAGAGTTTAATGTCACTCCCTACCTAACAAGTAACAGAATTTTCATTAACACTGAAAGATACTCTTAAAAGGTTTCCTTTCATTTTTTATTATTTCCCTTTATAAATATGAGCTACATAAAAACAATCATACAAGGGACTACATATAACACAGGCAGTAATGGGAATAGTATGACTCACTCTTGAGATGGCAGTTTTGAATTCTGAATCACTTTTCAAATAGATTGAAAACTTTTGAAAGAATTAAGGCAATCAAGAGCTATTTATAGTCCAAAAGCTGTAAATGTCAAAATTAATACAACAGGTTCAAATTTTAAAAGCACTAAATCTAAAAGCAAGATTTAAATATTATTACTACTACTACTATTATTACAGAAGATCTTGCAGCAATGTTGAACCATTAGTAATTAAACAATGACAGTAACTGTTCTGAAAAAGCTTTGTTTTAACACTGAAAAAAAAGTTGTCAAAGAACATAAGCCATGAAAATAATCTTAGTAAAATAATATCTAAATAAATATTGAAAGGAAAAAAAAGACTTTCCTAAAAATAAAATGAGAAAATATCTTCAGGTTTTAGTTTCCAGATTTTTTCTGGCATGATGAAATTATCACTATTTAGGTTGTTACTGAACTTAACCAAAATCCATCTTACCGTGGTTTGTGTCTTCTTTTGCAAAGCCACATTCGAATAGTCTTCTGTATTTTAATGCATGCATCAGCACGATATTTTATTTTGTTTTTCACTATGAGAGTAAAGTAAGATGGCAGAAACTAAATTAAGTCATTTTAATTAGACAAATGACAGCATTAAAACACATTCATTCCTTTCAAAGTACAAGCTCAAGAAACAGGCAATTTTTAATCCAACTATATAAAATTACAACATGTAGCATCGTTCTAATCCTTCATGGCACCTAAAAACAAAAAGCAACAAAATGGGGCTAGATTCTTATTTAAAATCAAACGTTATCATGTTATTCTACATAAAACTCAAATTAACTGCAATTATCAACTTTAAAAAGTTTTTTTAAAAAACTAAAAATTTTTGGTTCAGGACAAAACAATTTCCAACAGGAGGAAATACACAAAAATTGTTTTTTAAAAAAACTATACCAATAAACATAGTAATATTTTTCTTAGAAAAGTGAGAGGGAAGAATAATTATCTAACTAACAAAACAACTCTTTACGTATTTAATAGGACTTTCTAAGTACATCATTGTCCCCTGAAGACCTGACTTTGCTAATATGGAAATCTTTTCTTCCCCAATTTTAATTATTTATTGAGATCCTTAGTAGGAAGCAGAGGTACAAAAGTGTAGGACACAATGATCTTAAGATCTTGACTGGAAGCAAGTCTTACATATATAAAACTTGCAGAGAATGAACTAATGAACTACCTTTTTTGCACATTTTTATTTGTTCCCACCAAGGGACATCTTATTTTAATAAAATAAGAGCCACCTTCCAAAAAGCAGTTCTCATCTTCAAGTACCTGTAATTTTGAAATGAACTTTCAATTAACAGGAGGCTAAAAAGCAGGTATAAATCAAAGTTGTGAAAATAAGTGAAGATCAAGGACTTAACATTTTCTCCAACTCTCAGATCTTTCAAACTTCTTCAAAATAATAATTATGCAAGAGGTAAACGAATTTCAGCTGGATCCATAGGCTAAGGAGTAAAGAACCCTAATACAGTGACAACCGTGTTAAATTAACAGTAATACATTAATAGCATTAAATAAATTAACAGTAATCAGATAATTCTTAATCCCTGAAACACTCAGAAGGATACTATCCCATCAGCTCCCACACTCTGACAGGGCAGCACTGTACAGTCTTAGTCAGCAGACCCTCTGTCCTCTGTCCTCACCCCACTATTCCATGGCAACAAGTAAAAGAATTTAATTCTACTCCCCAACACACATGTACACATATGTTCATGCACACACATACATACTCACACATACACACACACTCATAATATATGCCCTTTGCTAAGGAGGTAGAAATACAGAGAAACTGCACAGATAATAAACAGGTCAGAGCATGATCATGAGTGTGGCTCTAACAGATCTGAAGGAAAGGGGATTGGCATCTCATTGAAACCAATTCTGTCTCTACAGAAGTGCCTTGGGACAAGGACTGAGACCAGTGAAAAGTGAATGTCTCAGCATGAGAGAAAGCTAAGACAGCTCTGAGGTACAGACCTCAAGGGATCCACTGAAGAAAAAGGAGTCTCAAAGTCTGTTTTGGCTAACTTCGTGATCTAAGACACCAATAACCTTAAGGAGGTTAACAACCCAAAAAACTAACAAGAGGATAGACTAAACCTAAACCCTAAAGGGCTCTCTCAGCACCCACTCCACACCAGCTGCTTGATGCTGGAGGAGGCCTGCATAAATCCAAACCCACTCAAACACCAGCAACAGAACTTTGCCCTTCCATTCCCAATCTGCACAAAGCCAAAGATCTGATGCTTGTCCGGCCTGGGAAGGCAGCATAGAAGCATGCTGTTCTGCAATAGGACTCAGAGGACAGAGGGAACTGGAGTGGCACGCCAGTATATGGGTGAAGAGGGAAGAGGGTCCACCAGGCCTGAGGAAAAGAAGACTGGCATCCAGCTGTGGCTAGTTTTGTCACCCAAGACATCACTTGAGGCAGAGATCAAGGCAGGCAAAACATGAATTATCCAGTGTGAAAGGATGCTGATGTCCAGACCATAGAGAAACTACCCTCAAAGTAGAAAAAGTCAGAAAAAAATAGCAATAAGGGAATATAAGGGGGAAAGACTGAAATTATTAATAATCTTTTAATGAATAAGACTTAAAAGCCTTAAGCATAAATAGATAAATCAACAAGGAAGGTAACAAATAACAGAAGAGAAGACAGCATCCAGAATTTCCAAAAAAAGTCAGTTATCTATAAATAAATATTGCAAGACAAAGGAAAATGAATCAACACCTGATGAGGCGGAAGATCTTATGGATTCTCAAGAGAGTGTGGAATCACAACGGAATAGAAATCTCATACTACATGGCTTAAGAAAGAAATAAAAATTGTGAAAGTAGAAATTATGTCCTGCACAGTAGAAATAATTGATAGAACAGAAAAATTTGAATCCATGTTGACAATTCTCACCAAAGAAATAAAAGAGAAAATAACTGGTTCGAAATTAACATTTTACATAAGAGTAAAGAACAATCTAGAAGAAATAAATTAAAAAGCAATAATGTTTTTTAAAAATCATCTCTATACAAACAAAACAGATAGATCTCAAAGACAGGATCTACAGAGACTACTTAAGGATTGTTTCCCAGAAGAATACAACAAATTAAAAACCTAAACACTTTAATGCAAGAAATAACAAAAGAAAAACTGACAAGAACTTCTTAACACAACTGAAAGAATCCACAGGTTGCCTCCAAAAAAAAATCTCTATGCTGCAAACTCTAGAACAAATAGTGATAAATTTAAGAATACCAATAATAGACAAAAAATTCTGCAAAGGACCAGGAAAAAACTTTCAAATATAAAGGAAATGAAATTCAAATAACATAAGAGTACGCTACACCCACCAGACACTGCTGAAGACAATGTGTTCTGAAGAACTGAGAAGCCCAAGATGTAATCCAAGGTGATGTAACCTGCAAACTTGAGCCTAATCATCAATGAAAAAAGATGAATAAGAGAGGTATTTGAAGCATTCCTACAAGAAAATGAGTGGAGGCATCAAGATATAAGTACTGCCATCTTCATGTTCTTTTGTAACTGATTTTCAACTAAGTTATGGTCACAGAATAGAAAAAGAAATATAGAAGTGAGAATAAAGGGGCAATCTTCACTAGGCACAGGTCAATTAAAGAATGGAATTTATAGGCAGTTGAGTATGTGTTCTTCAGGCTGTTATCCTAAAGCAAGTTTAAATATGGGCACTTTAGAATAATAGGTGGTTTAAATGAAAAGCCCCCTCACCATTTCTATTTCCCCAACCTCACTCACCCTGTGTATCCAGTATGTTGCTGTTTCTGTTTTCACATCTTTCCCATAGGATTCCTTATCTCCACTCTCATACCACCAACCTACTTCAGGCTCCTATCACCTCTCCCCAGGACTACCGCAATAGCTTTTTAATGAGTCTTCCTGTCTCAGATCTCCCCATTTCCAGACTTTTTCCACTCAACTGCCAAAGTAAATTTTCTTAAAGCACAATTCTGACCATGTTATCTTTCTACTCAATAAACTTATTACCTCCAAAATCAAATATAAAATTCTCTGTTTGGCATTTAAAGCCATTTATACCCTAGTCCTTTCCTACCTTTCCAGTTTTCTTACACTTCATTCCTCTCCTGGAATGATTTAACTACACTGGTCTACTGTGTTGTTTCTCACCCAATACTCCATCTTCCACCACTTAGTATAGGGCTTAGTGCACAGAGGGTTTAATAAACACTTTTTAAATAAATTTATTTATTGTTATGAACTAGTTCTTAAAGATTATAAATTGATCTATTTAATTTACCCGAGTCTATAAAAGTAATTCGCTATTCACATAAAACTACAGCCTATTCTATCCAAAACCTATTGTATTGGTATATTCAACAAGTTCAAAAGTGTTTTCTATTTCTACTCATAGAGACTTCTTTCAGTTTGACTACAAATTCAACCAAAAACCATCCCAAAAAAGTCTCCAAAAACACACAGAGTAAGAACACTGAAGGAAATACCCACATTTGATGACTGAAAGTGAACACCACTGAACTTTTTTCCAGCGACTGCAGACAAGCCAATGATTGACTCTCTTAACAAGTTCAGCCAAATGATCAGGGTCTGATTTCATTATTTGATCAAATTCTGCAAACTGAAAAGACAGAAAAAGATTATAACTTCAAAGAGTAATTTTTTTTAAATAAGAAAATATGGAAGACGAGTGAGGTAAGGACCTGACTACAGAGTTTTCTAATCACATGTATATGTCAATTTCATTGTTAACTGCTCATTTGGTATTGCTGCAGATTATTCAAAGGTTTTGCTTTCTTTCCTTCCCCCAAAAGCTGGCTTGCCTTTTCGTTGGTTACCACTTATAATTATTTTCATTAATAAAGAGGAGGATACAGAAGAAAAATGAGAAACCTGAAATTATACATTTCTGCTACTTGTTTGCAAAAAAAAAAAAAGCTGAGAAAAAGCCTAACGGCTTATTAACTAAATAATGTCTCTTCCCTCTACAGAAATCACTGCAACTCCTTTCCTTTCATCAACTAAGAACAATATAAATCAAATTTAGGCTTAAGCTGCTTCATGTAAAGAACAAGATATAAAACAGGGATTCGTAATCTTTTTTTTTTTTAATGCCACAGACTCCTTTGGTAGTCTGGCAAAATCGAAGGACCAATTCTCAGAATAATGTTTTTGAGTGCACAAAATAAACTACATAGGATTATGAAGGAAGCCAACTGTATTGATACAGAATTATCAAAATTTATTTTAAAGCAAGTTCAGAGATCCCAAATTAGGAAGCGTGCTATGGAAAGTAATGTTCTACCAAGAAATTACAAAAATATTACTTCATTTTTTTTAGTGGGAGATTTTAAAAATGCTTCCTAAATATCCATTACATTAAAAATGAAAGGAGAAAAAACATATGGTATTAAAGAACAAAATAATGAAATCTCTTCTGAACTATCTAAACAGAAAACAACTGGAGTTTCAGAAAACAGCTTTGACTCTAGAACAAATAAGAAGTCATTTTGTACCCTTTTGACAAATTAACCTTCTAGTGATTTCTATCACAGTCATTACATTAAAAAATTAGATTAAAAGTAATCATTTTAAAGTTAAAAGTCTCTGAAATTTTCATTACGCTTTGTCTCTCCTCCTTTAGGTTATTTATCCTCAAGAAAACCCATCAATCAATAAGTAGTTAATTTAGCATAATCTGTCTCCCCTACTGACCAATGCTTATTTATTACTGTTCCTATGGGAAAGAGAGGAACAGCTTACGATAAATATGTAAGATGTCATCTAAAGGCATTTTACAAGTTTCCATCTTCTTATTTATTTCTTTTCTTTTTTCCGATGGTCACCTAGGCCATCTGTGATGAGAATAAGTAAAAGAGCAACAAGAAAGTGCACACATGGTATGTGCTAGACAAAATCACATTTAAATTCAATCTGATTTTTATCTGAATTAATTTTGTCCTTAAGGCAACAGATATCTTTCCCAGCATTTTATTTTTGCTTAGGCAAACCAAGATCATCAGCTTTACTTTAAGTTTGTGAGTGATGTTTAAAATTTTACTAGCCTATAGTTGTAGAGGTAAGCAATAACATGGTTCTAAGAATGATTTCACTGACATAATTCATGGATTTAACACTTCTAAATAATATGTAATTCAGTCATATAAATTAACATGGATCCCATAAGTTCTATCTGAAGAAAATTATGGTAAGCAACAAAGAACTTAAAAGAAAACTGGGCAAAATTTTTAATAAATGAAACCTAATTAGAATATTAAAACATGAAGACGTTTGATCTACACTATGCTTTTAGGAGAAAGAGGCAAATGTTGAACAAATAAGTACAGATCCTAAAGACTATCTTTGAGTGTAAGTCATAATTTCACTGTAGTTTCAGACCAATATACTAAACTTTCTATAGTTATAGTCTCATACAAAAAATTTCATTTCTTTTGACATGACAACTAAGCCAATCTAGCTTTTTAAAAATCCATACAATTTGATACAATCTGTCATTCTCCATCACAATCTTCCACTGATCTATAAAAAAATCTCAGGTCTCCCCAACCCTGAAAAGAACTTTTTCTTGACAATTTTATTATATCCACATATTATCCCATCTCTTTCTTCCTATTTACTGCCAAACACCTTAAATAAAATGTTTATACCCAAAGCTTCTATTTCATCACTTTTACACATCCAAGCTTCCATCCCCAGCATTCCACTGAAATTATCCTTTCAAAAGTCACCAACACCCTAACCACAAAATCCAATGGTTTTGTCAGTTCTTATCCTCTTTCACCTCTTTTCAGTATCTGACACTGTGAACCACTTCTAAGCTCTAGAGACTTTCTCTGACTCTGGCTTAAGATACAACCTCATTCTCCTAGATTGCCATCTACCTTTCCAACTACCCTGTCTTGGTCTCTTTTGCTGAGTCAATTTTCTTTCTAAGATGATTCCATTCTGCTGCCACCTTCTCTTTCTACATTTCCCCTTGGCAATTTCATTTCCATCTAAATTACCACCATAGTACAGATGGCTCCCAAAACTCTATCGTCTATTCTGAGCTATCTTCCAAATTCTTTTCTCCAACTGTCTTCAAGACCTCTCCACTAACACTTCAAACTCACCACACTCTGAATCAATCTATTTTCTTTCCCTCTAAACCAAATTCATTTGACCATTTCTGTCAATTTGTGTAACATTTTAAGATTCTTATATTTGCAATCTTGAAATTTCTCTTTGGCTGTTTTCTCTTGTTTGAAATCCAATGGTAGAGTCTGGTGAAACACAGTGCTGTAAGAGGAGGGACTTTGGGTCTTTCCCACCAAGACCAACATGTGATCTTGTGAAATGGGCCTAATTCCACCTGCTCCATAATCTTGATAGTCAATAAAACCCTTTTCCCTCAAGCTTTCAAAAAGCAATCTGTTCACACCCTTTAAGTTATTTTATTATGAACTCATATTAATTTGTGTTAATGTCTGTTCCAGGAGTATTCACCTATGTAGAAAGCCATGAAAGCAAAGTGGAAAAGGCACTCAGTGCTGGACCGTAAATCAGTAGAGACTCAGGGTTTGAATCCTATCTTTAACACTATCTCTGTAACCATGGGTAAATTGATGAAAGCTGGAGGTACAGCTAGGTAGTGATTCAGCTACCTACCATAATTCTCATTACACGGCACTGAAAAGTGTTATTAGACATTCACTAAGCTCTCTAAAATAAACTATGAAGGTACATAATTGTATTTTTAAACTATTTTTATACTACCTTGTGAAAGATAAAAATAAAATAAAAAAATCAGTTTTAAATAATTTAAAATGGTTTCTACTGTATTGATTTTACAATGTAATTTATTTCATACTGTATTGATTTTTATAACTGAGTTACCATCTGCCCTAGGGGTGGGGAACCTGTGGCCTTCTAGATCCTCTGGTGCAGCCTTTAGACTGAGTCCAAGTTTTAAAGAACAAATACTTTTATTAAGTGAATTTGTTCTGTGAAGTTTAGATTTAGTCAAAAGCTGTACTTGAGGACCTAGAGGACCACATGTGGCCTCGAGGTTGCAGGTTCCCCACCCCTAGAACTCACCTTGCACTTTTCAGTTTAAAGATGTGTTTGAAGGGTATGTTACCACTCAGGCCATTAGCCCCTGGGACATCAGCTTGTCATCTGTAAGTCCCAACCAGCTTAAAGATTACAAGTGGCAGAGGAGTCCCATAAAAAACATTAACATTCTTTAATTATCAGAGAGGGTCATGATTAGCCACACCTGAACGCCAACCCACTTTCCCCAACGTAACCAACTATTTTCGCAATTTAAGGCTGTTTATTTTACCTTATATTCAGATGCTGTTTATTATCTATTAATATCTATGTATGTTATTATTATTATATAATAAGTACTTTATTATCACCTCTTTACAACTCTATCACAACTTTACAACTCAATTCATTCTTAGTTTTTTTCAGTCTCACCTACAAAAAGATAAGTCTGAACTATTATAACCCAGAAAATGGATCTTTGAGTTACTGCTTCATGGAGACATCTTCCTAATGTAAGTGAGGTGCTTAAAATGCCAAGAAAATGATAAGAAGCAAAAAAATCAATAATGCCAATACAACAGAAAGCATAATCTTGCCCTTATTCAAAACAATAGCTTGTTCAGACATACTATATGTGAATTCTGGCTAATGAACCTTGGGAAACATTTAAAGATAAAAAAGTCTACATATTGCCACATCTGGGAAAGGCACTGAATGGAAACAGCAGGGAAGCAACAACCACCACTTTATCAAAAATACCACTGTCTCAGATTGCCCCTCCATCCATGACTCAAGGAAAAACAGTGTTTAAAGTATTATATAATCATATACTAGAATCAACAGTTGTCTTAACATGCCTAGTAAATAGGGTTCTTTTTTATCATTTGTTTTGTCTTGTCCCTTGAGCTTAATATGGAAAACTCCTGGGACAGAAACTCCCTTCACAGATACAAATCAGCAACCTGTCTATAAATTAAAACTTACAACTCCAAATGACTTGCCCGTGGTCACAAAGCTAGCATGCGGACAAAACCAATTTCTCCCTGCCTCCAAGACTTAACCTCTATTCTCTACTGTTACTCAGCTTACTATTTACCTGATGAAGCAAAAGAAAATGCATATAGGTCAGAAGACTACTTCTAAAATATTTGAAAGAATGCCATCATACAGACGTAAGCATTGAAAAACTAAATTTAGGTAAATTTACAGAATGTAACTATGAGTCTTTTTAATATGATGGTTATGCATAAAGGAAATATGTGTTTGTATTTTGACAAAAATAATCTTTAAATTTGTGAATTTTCCTGAAAACAAGGAAATTCAGTGTATACATTTATATATACTATATACAGTGTCTGCATATGAGGGAAGGAAATTATATGATCTGTGAGACACTAATACTTAAAATTAAAGACAGTTAAAATTAAGTATGCATAAATCACTTCGTTTTTATATTCAGAGTATCTTAATATCTGATCTATTTTTAAATAAGTGTATTTAAGAGGCAGGTAGAAGACTATGGGAATAAAAAGCTGCCTGCATAAGGTGTCCAATGTGAATGTTTTGTTGATTGGTTTCACTTTATTTCTTTATTACAAGGAAGAGTTCTATAGAGTAAAGAGGAGATGCAAGCATATAAAAAAATAATAACCCGGATGCAAATAAAAATATAAAGCATCATTTTTTAAAAAGCAAATACATATTTATTTACCTTTCCAGGTCTAAAAAACACTTTTGTTAATCCAAATTTGTAGTCATGTTCATTTAGACCCAAAGCTTTAAAAAGAGCCTAAAAAAAAATAAAAAAAGTTTTTAGTTAATCATTAAGATTTAATAAACTTTGCAAAAAAATAACAGGTAGTTTCAGCATATGTATTATTAATACCTTGCAAAAGAGTCTTGGATCCAATCGAGCAAGTTTATCCGGCATATATTTCTTGTACATGTTATACAGCTCATGAAATGAGGCTCGAGATGGAAAACCACCTTGCATCAGGTCCAAAACAGACACCATACCTACCATTCATAAACAGGCACAAATTACTACTAATGTAATTCACAAAGGACTAAGGATCACTTTCAAGTTTGCAAAACCTTTACATGAAAATAATTCTAAAATGGCAATTAATGAAAAACAAATATTAACAAAGTAAAATAATATTTCTTATGTACTTCTTCCCAACATTTCTGATTAGTAGCTTTATCAATAACACACAGGACAAATTTAATTTAGGAGGTTAGATTTCTAAAACTATTTTATTTAACAGAACTTTGTTTAGAGCAGAAGTTCTTAACCTGTGAACTTATTTTTGAAAATAATAAAAAAAATTTCAATATAATTGGTTTCCTTTGTAATCTTACATTCACAGACTTCACCTAATAGCCAAAGAGGTCCATGTCTGAAAATGAATTAAAAACTCCGTTTTGAAGCATGACATTACTTACTTAATAGATCTTTCATCTTAATCAGCAAGTTTATACTTACAAATACATTAAATTGGAAGAGAACTGAAGTTGAATGTATTAAAGTTGTATTTTCTCTATAAAACAGCCTACAACCTAATCACAACAAATCAACTGACAAAGGAAATTCTCCTGCTTTCAGGTATGGATTAACCTATTTCCAAAAATCTCATTGCTATTTTCAAAAATATATACATCTATTTCTTTCCTCCTTCCCTCTTTTCCTCCTAGCTGCCTGGATGGGCACCCCCAGCAAGTTGTGTAACTCAGCTTATCCTCTCCCTCTTCTCCTCTCCAAAGGAATGTATGGGAACCTTGATGGCCAGAAGCTGCCCAGTTAACTTGGGGTTTACTAGATGCCTGCCTTCCTTCCTTACTCCTTTCCTCTCTCTCTCTCTTTCTCTTTCTCCCTTCCTTCCTTCCTTTCTTTCTCTTCTCTAGATCAAACCTAAACCCATTTCACTCTGGAGCTCATAGATTTGACCACAATAGGTCCCTGCCTAAGTTCTACTTCATGACTATATTTTGGGATCTCCTGGCTCAGACTGAATGTCAATAGTAATGTTTCTCTTTTGATGAGCAACCCTGAGGGTCTTCCCCTCCCAGTTTGATTTTTTTAAATTATTTTTAATTAAAGGGAATCATCCTTTGACTGACTTCTTAAAGAGGCCTATTCACTAAATAGATGTTACCTCACTCAAAGTGAGAACTTCAGAAGGTCTTAGCCTAAAAGGGTCTTGAGCCACCTCCAGTTATCCTGGTGAATATCTGGCCACTGGACCCAGATGGCTCTGGAGGAGAAAGTGAGGCTGGTGACCTTGCACAACCTTCCCTCACTCAAAAGTCAATGCAAGTAATGTCATCATTTTCCTGATGTCATGGTCCTCTTTGAAAAGGAACAACAAACACCCATGGAGAACTTAAAATGCTGTGTTGTGTACACGTGTATACGTGTGCAATGTATTGTCCTGAATTTTAAATCAATTGACAGTTAATAAGATAATTCATAGCTCTTGTGTTTGCTATTTATCTACAGTTCAAAGTCTAGAATCTCTTCCCCTGAGTATAAAGTTTGTCCTTTTAAAAGAATATTTATGACTAGGAGTCTCTGGAGTAGGATTCGTTTCCTGAATAAGTAAAGATGAAAAAACAGGTTTCTCAATGCAGTTTTGGAGTGAGCATATCTGTGATTCACTTCTATCCTCACAAATGCTTCCCCTTGCCTTCACTACTTCAAATGTCCAGCTAGTGACTGACAATTGCAATCTTGCTCAAACCTCTCAGTCTTCTTTTACCATCTTACATTAGATAGTCAGAGTAAGGTCATTTCAGGAAAAAAGTCTGCCTAAAGTAAATTATAATATGGTTTTGAGATGTTAACATATAAGAAACAAGGGAAAATAAAAAGTACCTTTATATCTTACAGTGCCCCCAATAACAGAGTAATACTGCTTAAAGAAAAAGTTTGGACACAAAGTATAGCTTTATTTTGACCAATGAACTAACTGTTAAGATTTTGCCAAGAGATTAGGGCCTAGACTAGAAATTTTTTGTTTTAAACTCAACCTACACAAAGAAAACTGGTCAGCTATAAAATACCAAAATCAAACAAGGATAAATGGAAACAATGACCAATTTTTTTTTAATTTCTGAAAATTCTACTGATAATGACTATAATAGTAATAATTAATTATTCTCCAAAGACAGATTTTTTTAATTTAATTTTTATATGCCTTAATGTCTACTATGATGGAAGGGTATAAAAAACCTTATAAAACACTTCTTCACTGAAAATAACAGTCTAACTCAAAAGGAATACAAATTTCCTGTCTGGAAACTGAGTAAAAACTTTAATTCTGTACCCTATATTTTAAAGTACCTTTTCAACTGTTACTAATTACCCTTTGACAGAGGTAAAAAACAAACAAGTAACATTATTTTATTATACCTACAAATATAACATAACTTTATGCAACTTTAAGCCATGCCAAGCACAAAAAGACATGAGTTCAAGAATCCCACCTCATACACTTAACTAACTGTATAAACAAGTCACATAACTTCTTGGGGCCTCTGTTCTTTATCTGTAAAATGAAAGGGTTGGACTCAAGGGTCTCTTACTTCCCTTGTTGCTTTAAATCAATGATTGCAAGGTCTTCACAACAACCCTGTGAAACCAATTTTAGAAGTATTAATAGCTAGTTACCTTTTACAGATAAAGGAGGGCTTGAGAGGTTAAGTGATTTTCTATCACCACACAGCTAGAAAATAGGTAAGAACAGATCAGAATACATCTCCTTTTTACTCACTAAATCATGATATTTTCTATTTTGGGTTAAATAATGAGGACAATGCTAACAGATCACTGACAAAATTATAAGTATAAAAAGTACCTGAACATTGAAGTTGGGACAAAATCTGAGCACCTTCAAAATCGTGACTTGTCATCTTTAAATTAGGCTTGATACAGCGAATAAAGCTAGATCCCTAAAAGAATAATAATACATTATTATGCAACAAATATATTTTCATTTTTGCACATTGTGGGAAACATAATTGAAGAACAAATTAATAACAATGATAATTATGCATAAAGTTCTTTAAAAATAATTGCTTAAATAGCAAAAGTATGTGAACCTTTTTGTGTTATAGATCCCAACAGCTCAGAAAATGCTTTCAGATATTAGTGGCCAAAAATGTACAGTTTTTAAAAATCCTGTAATGAATTGCTTCAAGTGTAAAAATACTTTATATAAGGAGGGGCTAGGTGGCACAGTGAATAGAGCACCGGCCCTGGAGTCAGGAGTACCTGAGTTCAAATCCAGCCTCAGACACTTAACACAAAAAACTAGCCGTGTGACCTTGGGCAAGTCACTTAACCCCAATTGCCCTCCAAAACAAACAAACAAACAAAAAATACTTTATATACTTTATTTATTACTGAATGCTTAACCTGGGGAATAACCAGTGTGTAAATACTTAATAATATACTTAATATCATGTCTTTCTTAATCCTAACATACAAAAATGCATTTTTCTTCTATGTGAGAATAGTTATATGCTATATCTCTTTTATTAAAAACTATTTCAGGAGAATAAGTTAAACTTCTTTTCCTTGGTTAAATTTCAGGAATATATACTACCAAAGTTATCTCTTCCTCCAGATGAAAAGATCAGTATTCAACAAACCCATCTTCTACAAGTACAACTTAAACTCTCAGGAAAAAAAAAAGCTAGATTATTTTTTGTCTTTGCCTGCCAAGTACCTAGCTTAGTGCCTTTACAGAGGAGGAATTGAATATTCATTTAGTTGAATCTTATCATAATGTCATCATAAAATTAAAATTAAACAGTGGCTGACTTTTAAAAATAATTTCAAAAGAACTCATTTAGAACTATGTAAATTAATCAAATCAGATCAAATTACAAAAATAATAAGGATTAAGTATTGTACAATATTACTATAATGTCATTAATGTCTTACAAATATACCAGAACTTTCACAAATTAATGTGAAAGTAGTTCTTTAAAGGACCTTTTTTAAGGGGTTCTACATAAACCAATTCAATTCTCAAAATAATTTACTAAATTTAACTTCTGGAATTTTCTTCAAAGTTAATTTCTAAACAACACAAGATTACCAAACTGCTCTAAATTCCTCTTTGCTTTTTCTGAAAATTAAAGTCCTTTTTAAAGGACAGAACTTAGTTATCACTGAGGATTTTTAAAATGTGATGCAGACTCTGAAAACAAAATTCCCAGTATTTCCAAGAACATTGTATATGATGGTATTATCATTAGAATCAATGCATAACCTCTCAGAGTGAGTGCAATGGGGCAGTGTACAGGAGGACAATATCCATTTGGAACTATAATTCTGACACTATTGTTAAAACATAAGTTCCAGGACTTGTGGTCAAGCTTTATATGTATAAATAAACAGAAAATGGTCATCTTTTCCATGTTATGTGTGTTAAAAATATTTGTCTTCCATAAAAGGGTCCAAAGTATTCTTACCCATTTCTTCTACATCAACACTATCCATAAATAAAACCCATGTCATGATACTCAAAGGGAGAATATTATAAAGTAAGAAATTCAACATGGAGGTGGCTAGGTGGCACAGTGAATAGAACACTGGTCCTCGAGTCAGGAGGACCTGAGTTCAAATCCGGCCTCAGACACTTAACACAAAAAAACTAGCTGTGTGACCTTGGGCAAGTCACTTAACCTCAACTGCCCTACCTTCCCCCCTCAAAAAAAAAAAAAGAAAATTCAACATGGGAGCACTGATGAATGAATTAAAAGGAATTTCTTAAACACTTAACTATAACTAATTGTGCTAAACGTTGGTGAGATAAATAGTATCAAACACAAATAGTGAGTCAGTCCCAGCTTTCAATAAGCTCACATTCTAAGTAGAAGAGACAACACACATAGGAGGATTCAGCTGAAAGGCAGGTGGAGGGACTTCCTGATCTTAAGGCTGAAGCTCTAGGGCAATTGGCAAGGCTCAGGGATACTTAGGGTCCCCTGGCAGAATAAATGGCAATACCTGAGCTTTCAGAGGTAGTGGCAGCAAGGCAAATAAATGATAAGGACCTTTCTCATTCCTTGACTAGACACTAACCACCTATTGCAGCCCTTTCAGAGCATGAGATTCTAGCACTATTATTAAAACATCAATCCCCAAAGTCAATGCTAGAATCCATGCACAGACAGAAAGGATGGTGGGAAACCAGCTGGTTGGGTAGGCTATAGTAGGAATGGGAGAAGGCAGTGCATAGATGGAGACCTAGCCCAGGCAGGGTGGTGATACGTACCTGGTTCTTAATCCTAAAACCTAGTTTTTCCAAACCACAATTAGTCATGCTATTTTCTCCATCTATATAAAACTATGTTGTTATTTTACTAAATCTTCATATAAGATCACATCAACTCTGTAACTGTTAAGGCAGTGCCCTCCCTGGGTACTACTGCCTGGAGTTCTTCCCTCCTCCTGTTTGGAAAGGGTGGACAGCAAAGAGTTCCTCTCATATACTCCATTTAAGTAAGGAACATAGGGCAGCCACTTCATAATTTCTGACCTGGTTTTGTCATTATCTCCAGAAATATGTCATCCTGCAAGATCACATCAACTCTGAAATTCACTTCCTCAGTATCCCTGCCCCTAGGGTCACTCCCTCTGATTGGACAGTTCCTCCCAGATCACAGGAGCTATCTCATCATTTCCCTCCCAGCTGCAGACAATGGTCCCACCCCCACCAACAAGTACTCCTCCTTCCCTCCCCCTCCCATCGCCTCCATTACATTATGTTCCCTAGAGGGCAAGGACTGTTTAAAAGGTGTTTTGTATACCCAGCAATTATACACAGTGTCTATCTGGCACACAGGAAGCATTCAATAAATGCTTATTGAGTACTTAACCTGGGGAATGACCAGTGTGTAAAAAACAAAAGGTAATTATAAAATATTTTGAAAACTATTTAGTATAAAAGGATTTACTACACAAGAGTTCAATTCAAGCATTTATAAAAATTAAACACTTTTCTTGGTACTAGCCATAAGGTATTAGTAGATAGTAATAATAATAATAATAATAGTATCTAATGAATAAAAATGTAGCATATGGAATGAGGAGGAAAAAAGTATGTTGTCTTCAAGCATACTTACAGTGCTGCGCAATTTTTCCAGGAGCAAATTTAACTGTGTCTGTAGAAGAAAAAAAAATCTGTTTACCACATGAAAATATAAAAGCACATAGATGAATATTAGTTAATAGCAAGGCATAAAAAAGTAGCCTATTCCAATCTGATATGGGAAACATGCAAAAGGATCTGGTAAAATTTCATCATGCAACATGCCTTATACAATACCAAGGAAATTAATCACTATACTTACATAAGATTTATCGGGGTGGAAATGATTACTACTGCTACTAAATATATGCCCCACCCTTTAAAATTTCTATAGAAAACAGGCAGCAAACAAATTTTAAAAGTGAGAAACATTAAATATGTACATGGTTCATGGAAGCCTACATACAGCTCAACAGCAATTCATTGAGCAAGGTTACACTTAAAATCAGTGTCAGTATGAAAATAAAAAAGAAGTTCCTTTCACAATTTTTCAACTACCTTACAGAAAAAGACTTTTAATTTTAGATTAAACTTTGGCAATATTTTATTTATAAAATAATTCTGACAATAAACTCAAAAAAATTAATGACCCTATTATTTAAAATGCTGTGATTACAGTTACATAGTTTATCCTGCCTCAGTTTTAGAATCAAATATTCCATCTACTTTGCCAAGAAATTATAAACCCTCAATGTCCTAATTATGATTTTGCCAAGTACATTTTTATAATATCTTTGTCTGGGTTCTTTCATAATCTCCCTGTAAAAAGGTTTGGTTTCAAAACTTTTATTAATACTAACATTGTACCTGTCTCTACTACATTAATACAACTTATATTCATTTAAAATAGGCTTTAGGAGGTCTTGGATATGCTTCTAACACAGAAGAGAATTCACAGTTAAGGATGCCAAAACTATTTCTCAATTTGACAAAATATAGATGACAACCCACTTTTTTAGAGATAAGACTTCTGACAACTTTTACTCTCTAATATACTACCAAGAAACCCACAAAAGCAAAAAAGATCTCTCAATTAGGGAAATAGTTACTAGAAAACCTATGCACTTTACTCCATAAGGGTAGCGTGGAGCCACTCCTAGGAGTTGGGCATAAATAAAACAAGGCAGCAAAATTAACTGACAGCACCTGACAGCTGAGAAAAGAACCAAGAACTACAACTGTACAGCAGCCTGGGCTGCTAGAAGGGTAAATAGCTCTGTATAATGATTCCTGTATTATAGTAAAGTTCATGATACTTCTAAGCTGTTACATAATGATAAACGTGTTCAGTTTTTAAAAGCATTTTTGAATAAAAACTGTTATAATAAATGTAAAAAAGATATAAAATTATTACATTTTATTATTAAAATATTAAATATAAAAATCAGTTATAAAGACTTACAAAACTTTAATCTGAAACTAAGAAGTACTATAGAATTTCCTGGGTCTTCCCTTGGCACATACCTCACTCTCTCCTTTATCATAGTATCTGTGTAAATATCTTGTCTATGCTCAATAATCTAAGCTTGTAGAGGGCAGTGCTTCTGCTACATATAATTGCATCTCGTTCATCTAGCACAGTGACTTTAACATAGATCTTAATGCATATTTGCTAAAATTTAGAATTATATTATTTAGCTACACGTGGCAAAGCAATGTCCTAAGCACAAGAAATCTTACTGCAGAATGGTTCAGAGAAAAATGTGCGTAACAATGTTTCTAGAAAACTGTTCCTAATTGCTTTAACTTTGACTGTAAGAAGTTTTGCAGTTGGAGTAATATATATTGCTGGGAGAGATAGAAAGAAATCTGGCAAATTATGAATGAAGTTTAAGAACTGTTGACAGTGGTTACTTCCCTGGGAGTAGAATTAAATTCATGAAGATTGGCCCATTTTTTAAAAGTTATATTTGTATGAATTATAAATAGTTAATATTTGTGAATATAAAAAATAAGATAAAATAGGATTCAAAATGGAAAATTATTTTAAATGTTTATGTTAAAATTAATTATTATCTATTAAAATACTCTGAAACAAGTAACAGAAGTATTTTTGTGGTTGTTTCTAAAAATAGCTTGCATCATATTAACATCAAAATTTTCATACAATTATGTCAAATTCACATCTTTAGTCCTAATAATTTAAAAGTAATCATATAGTTAAAGTCAAAGAAAATTAATTTAAATTCAAAAGAATTTTCCTGACATATATGCAAAAGACAAAAACAGAATAATTTTCTATTGAACCAGTATAAAAAATAAATGTATCACACTATAACTGGTTCTTCATCAAGTTTTCAGGAAAAAACCCTATATTACATATCGTGAGCCCGAAAAATTAACAATTAAGACCTGGGAAAGGTTTTCAATTTTAAGGTAGGCTTTTTGAAAAATTATTTCCCTTGTTTCAAACAATAAAAAAATTCTTGATTTTAGTATGAAGACAACTAAATCTGGCATGAAACATCTATCAAAAGTAAGCAAAAAATAAAGCAAAAAGTAAATAAGCAATTTGAAGCATTTAGTACATGCCTTTTAAGTAATATAGCTATTTGTAAAATACAATTTTAATAATAAATATTTGTTAGTGTAGTAAACACATTTACAATGCCACAATGACATAAAACATATCAAAAAGAAAGTATAAATTGCTTTAAGAAGGGCTCTTACTAAAATGGTAATAAAATTTATAAATACAAATCCATAAAGGTGATCATTTACCTGAAGCCCCTGGCTGTGCCTGCTTTTCCTCTCTCAACTCAACTAGTTCTTTCTAGCCATCCTGAGCTGGAATATCCCAGCTAAAATAAAATTGCTGAATAAGGAAAGGAAACAGAAAACATGTGGAGAAAGTAAGGTTTTAAACGTCAGCTTGACAGTAAGCAGAAGAAAGGAGAAAAATTAGGAGAAGTAATCAGATATGTTGGTTAGGCACTAATAAAGGAAGCATTTAGAATATTGAAAGTATTTCTGTATTTATAATTCCTCTCTATCTTATTAAAATTTTTAAAGTTAAAGAAAGACCTGTTTAGGTCAGTTTTTATATTATAAATAATGGATTTCTCCCAATGATTTGGTTTATATCTACTTTACTTGTAAAATTTAAATATTCTGAATGCAAGAAAAATTCATAAGCTTTTTAAAAGGCATTTTAATACCTTGAATTTGTTCCCCACGCTGATGAAGCTAAGCTTTCCTGCTTTTTGTTTAGTGTCTTTGTTGTTGTTTGTGGATGACTCAAACAATTCCCGAATAAATTTATCCCTGGATTCACATATTAAGGACTCAAGTGACATATGCAAAGCATCATTATTTTTCTCAACAAACTGAGTCTGAAAAAAAGTAAAAGAATTTGTTTAGAATAAGCAGATTTCACAATATTAAAAGAAGATTCTAGTATTAAAGAAATACAAAAATCTGAATTTTTTTATTTTTAGAGACCTGAAAATCATGAGCAAAATATACTATTTGTCACAAAAAGTTTAAAGCATCAGACATGGAGAAAGTCTTTCATCCTAATCAGAGTATTGACAAACAGGATATTTTCCTATTATTTAACCAGTATTTCTTAATCTGGTATCTACAGACTCCTAAGGGTCCATGAATACATTTCAGGGTGCTCATGAATTTGGGTTTTTTTTTTAATATTTTGACAACTTTATTTCATACAATTGGTTTTCAATGCAATTATGTCGTCTTATGCATTTAAGAAAATTATTCTGACAAGAAGTACATAGGCTATACCAGACTGTCTGGTTGGACTAGGACATTAAATATATACTCACTGTTTCATAGCACACGGCTCCAGCAAAATGCCTGATGATAAAACCTTCATCATCTCTGATATTCCTGTGAATAGCCAGTTTTGATTTCCTGGGAATCTGTAAAGGAATACATGGGTCTTCAATCTATGAAATTATTAAATAATAAATTATGTAATTTGTGATTAATTTCTTAAAGAAATAATTTGAATTAGTTTGAATTGTCTGTGTTATCCTAAAAGTAGGGGCAACCCTTTAATCTATGATTCAAATTCAGAAGGTCCTTCTAACTTTCACTATTGTAATGCTTTTGAAATGTCAGATACAGATGTCAAAGTGTTCTTGAATTATATATGAAAAATTAAGATATCACAATACCATAGACAAACTAAATATTATGAGTAACAGAACATCAAGGCCACATTGAAGCACAATGTGCCTTTTGTAAAACTACAAATCAGATTATCACAGATTTAGACCTGGAAGGGGCATTAAAGATCATACGATATAGTCCCTTCTTTTTACCAACAAAGAAAAGGAAGCTGTTGAAGATTAAGTGACTTGTCCAGGGTCCCAAAATCACCAAGCATCTGAGGTGGAATTCAAACCCAGGTCTTTCTGATGCCAAATACAGGGCTCTAACTACTGCACCATTTTTTAGGATAATGCTGCTATTAGCCTCAGAAAATTCCAAATACCCAATGAAGATTTCATTAATCGCCTTCCATTTAATAAGTGCCAGCTGGGCCCATTGAAGGCTACCATACTGAGATTATCTCTATATAAAAATATATTATTCATTTTGTAGTGCACAGAAACTGCAGTAATAACAAACTTAGAGAACTACATAATGTGAATATAAATGACCATCTAGACTAATATTACAAATGAAGTCACTGATACCACCCTAGGATGAGAAGTGTCTTGTTCTTGTCTTTTATATCAGTGCACTACTTTCAGCGCTTTGAATTTCATTTGTTTTCAAGAGTCTTTGAGGCAGGCAAGTCAGAAATTAATACTTCTCTTTTAGAGCTGAGGAAACAGACTAGGTTACCTGGTACACCACGCTACCTCTTATCTCCAAACAGAACTAAAATAATTACAAGATTGGAAAAATAAGAAAAGGACCAACTAAAAAAAAATCAAATTTTAAGAACGCTTATGAGTAGGATAGATCATGCTTGTTGTGGTGAGCAGAATACATCATGTAACTAAGGGGAAATTTGGAAAAAGGATAGAAGAAAAGATCATTGTCAAATTGTATGACAAGAAGAGGAGGCCACGTGGTAAAAACAGGAAAAGCAGATGAGTGGACAAATATCCTCCACATGTCAGGGAAATCAAGGAAGGACTCCTGTCTCCTATTGTAAACTTTGAGAATAACACAGACAACTGTCACAAAGAACAGGTAGGACTGGACTGCTCAGAATCTACCTCATTAGAGAAAATTCCTAAATCAATGAAATCACAGATTTAATAGAGTAGAAGATAAAAATTAGCTAGTCTCCACCTTCAAACTAAAAATTTGCAAAGTGCTACTCATATATGGGAGGTTGCCGTATTTCCCCAAGCAAATGTATCTGAAGTAAGCTTGATTGCCTCAGTAAGGGATTTAAGAGATAGAAAGCAAGTAATGTTCCAGTTACAGGGAACAACACGAATAAAATACGGAAGCAGGAAACTGTAGGGCACAATTCAAGTGCATAGAATAGCCCAATTTTGGTTTAAGCACAAAATTTGTGAAAAGTTACGTTGCAGAGGTGTTGAACTCTGGTGTTGAATTATGAATGAACCACTGTCAGCTAGCGGGCTGATCTATTCATTAAATTGCTCTTTATCTTTTTCTATTCTTCATTACAAGGGAAGAATGGCTTGCTGGATGGCAGAAAGTTTGTGTTAAGAATTTAAGACAACATAAAAGCAAAATATACTAACAAAAATATTTTTAAAGAATATTCTGAAGGAGTGTAGTACAAAATAAACCTAGGAAAGTATGGTGGAGCCATATTATAAATGCCAAGAAAAGATTTTTCAACTCAAACTGATAAACATTTATTGAGCATCCACTATGTATAAAGCACTAGGACACACATGAATACTTTTTCTTTTAGATAACAGAAATGGGAATACATAATTAAACAATTCCTTCCTTCACGTGCATACATTCCACTAGGGAGGGAAAGAGCTAAGAGTGTACCACTTAAACAATATATAGCACATCAATGGAAATTTCTGAGCAAAGGAAAGGCAACTCCTCAAGATATGCAGAGGGAAAAGCAGCCCTAACAGTAGATTTGGAAGCCAAAGGAAATAGACAAGTTAGGACAGAATGCTCTTACTTAAGATGATTTACCAGGAAGGGCTACACTAATGTGTTAGTGGCAACAGAAAGAAAAAGTCCAGAATGGGTTTACAAAGTTCCAGAAGTACAGGTAACCTTTACAGAATAATGGGTAAGGAGGACATGTTAACCATAATACCTACGTATCAAGAATAGAAGTCTGAGTAAAAAGTTTGTACTGACATAAATAGTTAAGTAAAAAAGTAGATCAGATTTACAAATTAAAAACATGGCTTTTAAAAAACATGGCATATTCTCAATTGTGTAATGGCTGCAAACATTAAATTCCCCTACACTTTTGTCATTCTGAATTTGCCTTTCCTGGCAGTTGAGGTCAGTCATTTTTAACTGCTGAACAAGCAAGGAAATACATGTCATGTTTTTTTTCAAACTAAAAACAGGACACCGAAGAGATGTTTTCTTGCTAAATCCTTTGTTTAATCGATGATTCACGAGCAGGAGAGTTTTTCATCTATTTCAATGAAATTTAGTATTCCTATATGTAAAATGAGGGGGCTGGTATGATTTCCACGGTCCTTTTCAGCTCTGAAGTTCTCTAAAGTCTATTCGATAGCCATCTATTTTGGAAAGTTGAATCACGTTTTCTTTTAGGAATTATTAATAGTAATAACAATAATAACAACTGACAAACAGTGCTTTAAACTTTATAGAGCACTGCACTATATATAAAAATTTCATTTGAGCCTTACAACAAGCCTGGAAGATACTATGATCCCAACCTATAAGGACAGTTATGCTGAGAAAGGTTTAAATGGAATGCTCAGATTTAAAGAGCCAGTAAAAGTATTTGAGGTTAGATTGAGCCTGGTCTTCCTAACTCAAATTTCAGGATTTTTTATTCACTACACTAAGCTGTCTCTCCAATTAAAGAGCTTTCAACAAGAATATCAATTAATGTTTACTTTAATGGAAAACTAGAGGAAATTCTGTGATTTCATCAGCACAAGGAACTACCGGGATAGGAAATGCCTACAACACAGTTATAACACATCTGTGACTTGGTAGATAATTCCTAGGGAGCTACTTGAAATACACAAAGATTAAGCAGTTTGCACAAGGTCACCTAGTTTCTAAGTGTCAGAAGCAGGACCTGAACCCAAGTCCTTGTTGATTCCAAGTACAGAACCTTATTAGCTATGTCTAGCAGTCATTACTTTTCAGAAATATATAAGAAAGTATGTTTTGACTTCTTTTCTTAGTCCTAAAACGTTCATTTGAACTTTACAAATAAATGAGAAAGAATTAATTGAGAAAAGTATCCATGCACTCAGAAAAATGGTACACGTGCCTTTCCTACTCATTGATCCCTCTCCCCAGTGGAACAAATGAAAATTGGGCTCTCACTTTAGGCTTTCACTATTACCTAGTTTTTAATCACATGAGTACCCATGTTATATAAAAAAAATTTTCTAGTTTTTAAAAATGTGCATTTATGACAAGCAATATTTAAAATATCCCTTGGTTCTCTTCAGGTATGCCTAATTAATAAAACTAGTTCCATTACAGCATCTTCAAAAGGATAAGCCCTCACTTTCTTCTTTACTACACTAAATCTTAATGTAAGACTAGTATCTTTCTAAGAGTAAACTCACAGTAAGACGAAAATGGTCCTTGTGCTTCTGATGAACTGCAGCTGTAAAGTGCTGATCACTTGGTTGAGGAAGACGATTTTCTTCATCCAAAATGTCCAGTACTCCCACTAATTTTGCTTCAATTAAATCTATTTAAATGAAAAAATAAAACATTCAAAATAATGTCAACTGAAACTTAGCATAAAGTTTATAGCACTAAAAGAAATGTTAACAACACAGCGATCACAAACTAGAAAAACTTAACTAAAGAATCTACTGGTCCTATGCTAACTATTGATTTTTACTGCAAAATCTGCCATTGTAGTTCATTGAAAGTAGACACATGGTGAAATTAATAAAGTTATCTGTAGTTTTTAAAATGTTTATGAAAAAATTCTTATTCTTCTCTTTCTGGAATAGCTGAGGAGGCCTGGTAGAGGAAAAAACATCCTTTTCTCATTTAATCATGCCTTTTAGAAATAGATCAAACTTACAAAGTTTCAGAACAAAAAGAACAAATCACTCCAAATTTTCTTGCCCCTTTATACTACTTGGCTTCCTCTACAGTTACTGTAAAAATTCAACAGTTCTCAAATTGTTTGGACTAAATATTCAAGTTACTGTGTATATTATGAGTTCTTTTTAATGATTCCTAAGTACTTTATTCCCAAAAGTAAATTTACAATGCTATCTCTAAAGGGGCAGCAAAATCTAATGTCAAAAGTATATAGCACAATGAAGGAGGAAGGGAAAGAATCTAGAACTTAAAGTTCTAAAATCAAATGTTAAAAATATATATGTATATTATTATTATTATTATTATTATTGTTGTTTACATGCAACTGGGAAATAAAATATACAGGCACTGGGGTAGGGAGATCCATCTTGTCTTACCGGAAGTCAGAGGATTGATGGGAGAGGATATAGGAGAGAGCAGATTGGGGGAGGGGGCATACAGTGGGATCACTGTTTTGGGGGGATGGGTAGGGGAAAGACGGGGACGGGGAGAAAATTTTTAACTCAAAATCTTGTGGAAATGAATGATGTAAACTAAAAATAAACAAAAGATAATTTAAAATTTATTTAAAAGAGAGTATAAAGCATAGGCAATCAAGAGACCTAGGTCCTATTCCAGTTCTGACACTAATCAGCTGTAGAATCTGGATATGATAACCTCTCTGTGTCTATTTTCTTCTCTAAAATGGATGCAATATGTGAGGAGGCACTGTAAAAAATACTGGACTACAAGTCTAAAAATTTGGGATCTGATCTCAGTTTCCTACTCTGTAAAAGAGAGTTCATATAAATAAAACAAAGCACGTATAAATAATACTTGTAGTTCCAACCTCATAGGGATGCCATGAGGCTCAAATGGGAGTATGTATATTAAGTGTTTGCAAACTTTAAAGTGATATATAAAATCAACTAATACTTTATTGCCATCATTCAGTCCTCTGTTATGAAATCTAACATCTCCTTCCAATTTGACTTGGTCAATGTGTTTCCTGTCTACCTAAATCTAAATCAGTCTCCTGGACAATTTCCTCTTTTCTTCCTCAAAAGAACTGTTACTATTTGTATCATGAATTTGATTCAGGAGGGCTTCCCCATTCTTCCTGTCTTCTTTTATGGAATTTTGGACCCTGATATCCTACTTAGTCTTTCTCTGAAACCTCCGAAATCTGCTGTCCCAAAATCTAGGGTGCCTATCAAACGATATTCATTCTTCTCCTCCACAACAAATTCTAATATGGAGTGATTCTTTTCCCCAACGTTCCTATCATTTTAAAAGAACCAATTTTTCCTCACTGGTAAGAATGAAGTCTAAGATAAGAATTTGTCCCACTTGCCCCTCCATTTTTTGAAGGATGAAGTTATAATTAAGACAAGTCAAATCAATAAGCCATCAGTTCCTCTGCTTTGGGCAGAGCAAGATCTCCAATAGATGACTAGCTAAAATAAGTTCCTCCACTATTGTTTTATTATACCTTATGCAAGTCTTGTTATCTATTTGCTCTTTCTATCCATAAGGCCTGTAATATACTCTAAAAACAATAATGTTTTCGTTTCTTCCTCTATTCACCTTTACCCAAATGCTCTCCACTGTGCTTCCCTGCATGGAGTGTATTTTCTTAATATTCAACACTATTCTTCTCTCCCTTTTATTTATCCTTTTGAAGAAGACATATACTTTTCTAGAACCACATTTCACCAACACGTCCTATCCCATCAGTGTCAGTGACACTTTGGCAATCCAAATTTGTCTTTCTCTGTTCATTCTGCTTATTACCCACACTATGTGCAATTATTTACAAATATCAGAAGCCCTGGTTTACACTGCTGGTTTTTTCTTGTGTTTTCTCACTAATGAATTTATATGTGTCTTTACTGTTCTTCCTACACAGTATCTTTTCTATTGCTTAGCAGTAGTAAGTTATCTCAGCCTTCCTTTGTTTTCAGTTTAAGACCTTTTAATTAAATTTGTAAGGTTATGATCTTAGGCAAAGCACAAACTCCCTATGTCCTAATTTCTTTGTGCAAAAAAAAATGTGAATAATAATCTACTCTCAGGGTTTGTTCTGGAGGGAAAAATATAAAAATGCTGAAAATCAAAGAACTTGAGCTCAAATCCTAGCTTGGTCACCTAATTACCTTAGTAACTCTAGAAAAACCACTTAACTTCTCTATGTCTCATGTTTTCTCATCTGTACAACGAGAATGCTAAACTAAACGGCCTCCAAAGTTCCTTCCAGCTCTAAATGTACTATGACCAAGTCCATATGTTTGTCATGATGAAAAAATGAGCTGAAAGATTTTACTTAGTTCATTTGGTGAAATTAGTATCTCATTTACATGTAAAATACTATTTTAAGGAGTACAAGATCTGAGTTCATCACTCTTCCATGACCTTCGAGTCTAATTGGAAGAATAGCCATGTTCGGAAATAACTACAATACAAGACAGTACCTGCAAAATATCACATAAGAGACAAAGAAAATAAGTGTCATAGCAGTTCAAAGGGGAATAAAATTATTTCTGCCTGGGGCATGTTCCATAGGATAGATGTGGGAAATATGACAGAAAGAGACATAAAAGAGGAGGAAGGACTTTTAGGAATAAAAGACAGAGCCCAAGAAAGGGAATATTTAGGGAAGGTGGAATAAACAACTTTTCAATGCAAAACTGTCAAGTGTTTTGATAGTGCTGCACACAGATACCCTACCTAGTTCTTACCCATAGTTTGGAGACTAGAAGGCCAAATTCACAAAGTGACTTTCTCTTAATATTTGTAGTGAGCAGTAACAATGGATAGTTATTAGGACAACAGCAGACACTGATGGCAGAGAAATGACTCACATGTAACAACTATTCACTTTTATGCACAATGTTCTAACAAACACAAGTGTCTTGGTCACAACTGTAGTTATATTCTCAATCACAAAAAGGCAAATTGGTCCCAAAGGTAAATTCCTGCTTTGATATTTCTTGGAAGTACATGTGCTATGATATGCAAAAGAAAACTACACGGAAATTAGAGATGGAAATTATAGAGATGAAAACAGATATGTTACTCAAACAAATCCCTACAAAAATGTTCAGTAGATGTAATTATTCCAACTTCATACTGCTACTTTCATTATTATGCTTAATTTACTTAAACGTATATAGAATTTATTTATTCCAAAGTTCCTAATTTTGTTTTAACATACTAGCCACATGAAAATTCAAAAGTACTAAACAGGATTAGAAAAGTCTTTAGAAAACTTCAAACCAAAACCAAAGAGGGTTGAATTGAAAGAATTCCTTCCAATAAGCAGTATTAAGAAAATTAGGCTTTTATGAATAACCAGTAACATCTTTATTTCCACTCTCTAAAGTATTCAATAGCTATAGATTGGAAAGTAGTAAGACAAAGTATTAAAATCCATTCTAAAGAAAATTAATTATAACCTGTCACATTTTTCAAAAAATACAGTCAAGTAAGACATACCAATACAATCCTGATTATCCACATAGTGTACTTCATTGACTCCTAAGCCCTCTTTTTGATAGAGTTCTTGTTCCTAAATAAAAATGAAATGATTATAGATACAGATATCTCCTGAGGTATGAAATTGCTTCAGTGTTTTATGCTATTTGCAGTAAAATTAACAATTACTGAGTATATTATACTAAGTAACAAAGGAGATCAATCAACAAATATTTATTAGGCATTTAACTATGTACCACGCAATGTTAGATGCTAAGGATACAAATACAATAAATAAAAAAACACACACGGGCAAAGAGCTTACTGGAAGAATGCACCACTGAACAGGGAAAAGAGAAAGTCTTGGCTTTTAGGGAGTATATAACCAAGCATTCTCCCAGGAAAATGAGTAACTAGCCCCTCCAAAACAAATCAAGTTTATGAATCGCGTACACAGAAACAAGTCCATGTCAATAATTATACATTATCAGTCAAGTAACTAAGAACTCAAGATAAGCAAAATTTTAAAAAGTAAACCCTCTGGAAGATACTTATAAGCCTACAAGATAGCTATACCTATTTATATTTTATTTAGACTTACTACCCTTTGATGGCATTCGAAAAAGAAAATTTATTACTATTTTAGACTAAATGTCTTAATTTTACTTATCTCAAATGAACTAATTAGGTCTCTTAATAAACCTGAATATTTCTCTAAATTTAGGCAGAGACAGATCTGATCGAGCGCAGGTTCTCTGATCATATGTGGACATATTACATATATATATATATATAATCAGGGGGACATTTCCCTGTATATGGATTACAACATACACTGGCTAACTGGATACACTTCAACTTGTGTGTTTGGGTGTATATATACACATACACAGATGTATACGTAAATGTGTGTGTGTATATATATATATATACACACACACACACACATACAGTGAGAGACAAAGTGTGTATACATATGTCTGTGTTTCTACATATAAGCACACACATGCACAAACATACACAGTAAGGTGACATAATGGATAGTGTAGGACCTAGAGTCCAGAAGTCTTGAACTCAAATCAGACTCAGACCCATACTGGCTATATGACAGTGGACAAATTATTTAACCTTTATCTGCATCGAGTTCATCATTTGTAAAATGGGGATAATAACACCTACATCCCACGATTGTTGTGAGGATAAAATGAGATGCTACCTTTAAAATGTTTTCCAACTTTAGAACACTATTTAAACACTATATTTATATATATATATATATATATACATACACAGTTATAATTACATATGTATGTATGTACCATTTTATAAGCTACTAGGTGAAAAAGTAAACAAATTAAACCTTTTTCTCATTGAGTGTGTTTTTTTTAACTAAGGGAAAGTTTCATGACAGAAGCAAATGTGACCTGTGCTTATACCAAGAATGTACATGTATTCTAATATTTGTCAAATTCTTATCAAAGTCTTCACAAAAGACTGTTCCATCTAAGTATCAGCCTAGGTAAGTGCTAAGAACATTTATCATGAGCAGATTAATTGCTATGTTATAAATTTTTAGGCTCTTCTCATCCTGTGAAAGTAAAGAAAATACAAATAAGTCCTTAGTCCTGTGTAGGCCCATTTATATAATAATAGTGACTGAGTGACAGAAGGAGGAAAACTGTGCTGAAAATTACACCATCTTACGACTGTGTAAATAATAATATAAAAACTGTTTATCTAAATGTAGAACTTTGTCCAATTACTACCGAGCTGACAGAGGACTGACGAGACAGAATTATATCCATGTTGCCATTGCTACTAAAACTGAAACCAAGTTTCAGTTGATCAATAACTATTAGGTATCTACTATATGTCTGACATTATGTTAGATATAGTGGATACAAATCTAATGAATGAGAAAATCCCTACTCTGAAGGAGCTTGTAGTCTATTAAGGGAGACACCATAAAAACAGAGATAGAGATAGAGATAGAGACAGAGACAGAGACATAGACATAGATATAGATATAAATATAGATATAGATATAGATACAGAGAGACAGACAGACGGCTATAGATATATGTATACAGATTATAAAATCAACACCATGTAGTTACATACAAGGCAATTAGGGAAGATACTAGTGCTTGGGTAAAAGACTGTGTAAGACAGTGTCTGAGCAGCCTTTTCAAGCATGTGGGGGATTCTGTACGGTGGAGATGAAGAAGAAATTTATTCCAGACATGAGGGAGAGTCAGTGAAAAGGCAGACAAGTACAATGAGGAAATTTGTATTTGGAAAATAAAGTGAGTTAGTCACATATCAAAAACAAAGCATAACAAAAAGACAGTTCAGGTGCCACACTGATACCCATATAATGTTGGGGGAAAAAAAAAACTAGAAAGTGACTGCCAGGGCTTTGCATAGACTCTCTATGGAGGATTTATAGTAGGATATAGACAAGAATCCCAAAGGAAAAAAAAAGGCACAAATGGGTTGCAACCTGCAACAGTTGAAAAGATATCCACATATATGATACTAAATCCACTTAAAATTTATGTGACAGTGGGCAAATTACTTAACATTTATCTGCTTGAATTTCATCATTTGTAAAATGGGGATGATGCTGTGAGGATAAAATGAGATGCTATTTTTAAAATGCTTTACAAACTTTAAAACACTATATAAATACTAGTTATAATTACATACATATGTATGTACCATTTTATAAGCTATTAGGTGAAAATGTAAACAAATTAAACCTTTTAAAATTTAGAAACTTTTATCCCCAATGTGGGCTATACTAATAAGAGTTTTGTAGGAAAAATTATACCACTTGAATACTTTACTAAATTGTCAACATATATTATAAACCACTGTTACAAAAATAAAAAAACACAAAGAATATATAAATCAGATGTTTTAAAGTCCTAAAAAGGAAACAGAAATAATGTGTTAAAGGAAAATATATGGAGAAATTACATTCAGCAGTTGTGCTGAAATTCAGTAGTAATATATTTAGCAGATCAAACAAATCAAAACCAGTTTTACTTTTGTCCTCTAAAAATCTATATTATAACTTAATCAATGGGCATATTGTAAATTACCTCCTTCAAAATCCTTTCATTGAAAAACTGTTGTAGCTTTTCATTGCAATAGTTGATGCAAAACTGTTCAAAACTGTTGTGTTCAAAGTACTCTGAAAGAAAAAATAAAAAACTATAGTGAATAATCTTTATCAGACCAGTAACATAAATTTTTCTTAAAATAAGTTTTAATTGCATCAAAGACATATCCAGATTAGACAAAAATCAATAGTTGTAAATAACATTCACTTTTCTATTCTACCATGATAATACTTATCCTGAGACTTTAATCCTATTAAACATGAACTGGTTAGAAAAAAGATTGTGCTATCTTAAATTTCTGAAATAGACATCCTTTAGAAATAGCTGTGCAAGGCCTTATTCAGCACAGCACTGGGGGAAAAAAGCTATTTTTCACTGAAACACACAAAATTCAAATATAACTGGTGAGTTGTATTATTTCCTACCTGGTTACACTCTTCTAGATTTCATCAAAATCTCATTACCCTGCAAGATCACATCAACCATGAAACTCTCATCTAGGGTTTCTGCCCCTGGTACCACCAACTCTCTCCCTTCCCCTCTAACTCAGCAGTTCTCAACCTGTAGTTCACAACCCCTTTGGAGGTCAAACGACCTTTTCACAGAAGTCACCTAAGACCATTGGAAACATATATTTCCGATGGTCTTAGGAACCAAGCCACTGCTCCTCTATCCATCTCCAGGTGGGTCTGCCCACATGGAGATACACCCACGTACAAGTATTTAAAGGGTCTTGGCATCAGGAAGGTTGAGAACCACTGCTCTAACTGGAGAGGGTACAGGATAGTGCAGATCTCCTCCAAGATCTTCCATTTAAGGAGGTACTCAAAGCAGCCACCTTTTCATTTCCCACTCTTCTGGACTTCCCACACTTCAAGACACCCTCTCCTTTTCATCCTCCCCCTAGTTTTTCAGCTTCATTTTATATGTGGTCTTCCCGCATTAGACTGTGAGCCCCTTAAGTGAAAGGTCTATCTTTTGCCTTTCTTTGTATCCTTAGTACTTAGCACAGTGCCTGGTACACAGGAGGCACTTAATAAATGTTTGACTACCAACCAATGCCTAGAAGCAGTGTCATGCACCATACAATAAAATAGGACAAAATGTGTTCAACTACAATACTTTAATGTAAAATACCACTCCTCACTCTCCTTCATTTTTCATATCCAGTTAACTGAAGCCTCATCAAGTCTATATTTACATATATGTACATATATATATATATCTTACATCTCTGTCACTTTCTCTCCACTCATACAGCCAACACCCTATTTCTAGTCCTCTTCACCTCCTAAACTATTGTAATAGCCTCAAATTGGTTCACCTGCAAGAGGAATAAAGGGTATAAAGACTAGAAAGTTTAGAAGGAGTCAAGGTTATGAGGCACTCTGTTATGAAACAATTTTGTATTTGATCCCAGAGGAAGAAGGGAGGCCACTGGAGTTTACTGAGGAGGGGAGACTGGCATTGCTTTAGCAAATTTATTTTGGTGGCTGAGTAAAGAACATTCTTGGAATGGGGAGAAACTTGAGGTAGGCAGACTCAGGAGGAGAGAAGGGGGAATACTGACAGGTCTTGGTCACAGATTAGATAGAGGGAATGAGAAAGAGTGAAGAGTTGAAGATATTTCAAGCCTGAAGGATAAGAAGGATGTTTTGCCCTCTACAATAATAGAGAAATTAGGAGGGAAGGAGGATTTTGGACATACTGAGTTAAAGATACATACTGGAATCCAGTTCTAGATATAATTAAGTCACTCAGATAAATAAAGACAAAAAACAGTCTTTTGAATTCTTCGGCCACACCATTTGCTTACTATTTAATCCATAAAAAAGAAAAATACACATATGTATAAATAAGAAAATATTAGATTAAGAAAATTACATAATAAATAAGCACAATCATGAGTAGGAACTACTGTAATAGGGAAAATGCAGCCAGACTTAGGAGGAAGTGGGTATGAGAGGTAGGAGGAGAGGGAACAAGAGAAGAAGAGATAAAAATAATCATTCAGGTTATGGAAAAAGAAGGCTGAGGAAAAGAGAGGATTGAATGCTAGAAGAAGAGGGGAGCTGAAAAAACCATAAGGCTGCTAGTGGAGTGTAACAGAATAAGGATCTGGACAAAATGAAGTCAACTTTAAAGTAAAAGAAGTGGTTGGATCATCCAGGAGGTGAATATGAAAACAGTGAAAAAAAATTCTTTCTGTCTCTGTCTCTCTCTCTCTCTGTCTCTCTCTCTCTCTCCTCCTGGTCCAGTGTGCCAAGTAGAAGGAAAAAAGAACAGGCTTTGGAAAGGGTGCCAATAGTTATGTTCAGAAGAAATCTAGGTTTTGGTGAGCACCAGGTGATGAAAAGAAGTTGAAAGTAAGACATCAGAGTTCACAGGGCCATATATACAGATCTAGGAAGGACCTTGAAAACTATCTAGTTGTAACCCTTGAGGACCAAAGAGGTAAAGTCATCCAGATTAGCACCAATGTCAAAACATGGATTTATGCTCAATTCCTCTGACTAAATCCCACATTTTTCCCAAACACCACAAAGGAGGATGGTTCTCAGATGGCACAGGTAAAAGGGAAGGCAACAAAGAGTTGCAGAAAGACAGATTCAAGTTTACTGGTGTCAATGGTGGGAAGAAGAGATGGTAAAGTTACCTTCACTACTGATTCCCCCCGTTGATCTTCTGTTGAACCCAAGAATAGCTCAGGAGCATTCTTCAAGAAATAGGAGAACTTGGGGCACCTAGGTGGTGCAGTGAATAGAGCACCAGTCCTGGAGTCAGAAGGACCTGAGTTCAAATCCAACCTCAGATACTTGATACACTTACTATCCACGTGATCTTGGGCAAGCCACTTAACCCCAATTACCCTGCCTCCCCCCCCCAAAGAGCAAAATAAACAAAAATAAGAAATACAACTTAACAACTTAATCTCTAAAGCACATAGAGATAGTATGCCAGAAAAGGTATAGGAACCTCAAGAAAATATAAAAGTTTATCAAACTTACCAAAACCAGCAATATCTAGCACTCCAATAAAAAATGATGATGTTTCAAAAGGAAAACACTGATTTACTCTGTTCACCACATGATCAAAAAGGTGACTATAGACAGTTTTTGCCAAAGCATCACGTGCATTGTTGGCTTGTTCCACCTTCAGGGGTACCCTACAAAACAAATACAAAATTATTCAAACATTTCATAAAAATAAAAAAAATCATGCAATATTACAGCCTTGGAATATGTCCACAAATGTGCAGTTAAGTCAATAAATAAAGCCACCTAAATGTATTAGGCCAGAATCAATATATAAGACATATTTTTGTACAGTTCCATCATACAATTGTCCCACAAGGTCTTATTTCAACATCTTGGTGACGAGTTGGGGTAACACTGGATTCTCAAGAGTTGTGCCAACAAAGTACTTGCTCTGGCATGTTCTATCCTGCCAGAAAGGTTTCAAGTACGGCACCTAGCAACAGACCCACTCTGCTTTCCAAGAGCCACTCCAGTACTATGTAAGGAAAGCAAAGCACTAAACAAGGTAGGCTGGCCATCTGGTGATGCATCCCTTAGCCAGGGTAACCCATAAAACAAAGATAAGTATAAAACGGCCTCCAGTCCTGAGCAGGCCCCTTCCATTTCTCTAATGACAGGGACAGAGTAACAGAAAACGGGGGAAAGTGAGGTAGGAACTACATTTTTAAACATCTAAAAACCTCATCTTGGCTGTTGTTGCTATAAATGTGAGCTCCTTTTAAAATAGCTAATCACTTCATCAAGAAGCATTTATCAAATGTCTACTATGTACCAAGAACTGTACTAAATGATGAAGACAGAAAAATAAAAATGCAACAGTCCTTGCCCTTCAAAGACATTTCATTGTTACAGGGAAGACAACACATATACAAATAAATATATATTACCAACAAGTTGTCATACTAGTGGAGAAACTGAATTATATCAATATTTTATTTTAATAAATTTTATTTGTTTCTTGTTTACATCATTCATTTTCATTACATTTTTGAATTACAAATTTTCTCCCCATCTTTCCCCTACCCCAACCCTAAAACAGCAATCCCACTGTAAAGTCCCTCCCCTACTCTGCTCTCTTACT
>CM053593.1:240050145-240107654 GCA_028646575.1 Pseudocheirus occidentalis | reverse complement strand
AGTACAGTAGGATCCATCATTTCCCTACACTTCTCAATAAAGTCTTAAAGTACATTAGCTTTCTTGGTTGCCACATCAAACTTTTGACTCATGGTCCACTAAAGCTCCAGGATTTTTTAAAGAAGAATTATTATCTAACCTACCATCCTTTTATTTCATTCTTGTAAAGTTGTTTGGTTTTTTTTAACCAGTGTCAAAATTAGATTCAAGTCAGTGTCCTAGCCTGTTGAGATCTATTTAGATACTGAGTTTCATCTACTGTCTTAGCTATCTCTTCTTAGCTGTAATCTAAAATGTGAAACAATACAAGGGCAAGGACAAATTCCTGGAGCACAGCATTAAAATCTTGCTGATTCTATCTTCATAATATTTGTCAAATCCATTTCTTCTCTATTCCTACTGCCACTATTTTACATATTACTGCAACAGTCTCCTATTACTATTTCTACTCATTTCTCCCTCCTCAGTACCACCACCTCTGTACACAAACATGACTATGCTCAACCAGTTCAATACTCCCTACAATCTAGTGAATAAAGTCCAAACTCCAGTCTCACATTTCAGACTTCACAGTCAGGCACCATGTTACTTTTTCAGCCTTATCTCATGTTATTCCCTCTATACCCCAGTCTAACTGAAGCACTCCATACACATTTTGTGCTTTTCCAGTTTTGTGCCTTTTCTCATGTTGTTTCATACATCTAGAATGTCCCTTCTAATTTTATCCAGTTGAAATCATACTCATCTTTTAGGGGTATCAATAAAAAAAGACTATCGATAATTATAACCTTTATAATTATACCTAAGAAGCAGTCATCCAGACTCTGCTTTAAGATTTCCAAGTTGAAATATACATAATCCTCACATATTTGAAGCAACTCATTCTTTTTTTTGTATAATTGCTTTAAAATAATTGCTTTAATTGCTCTAATTGCTTTAAAATAAATTTGTCCTAGCACCACACCTCAATGGGTCTCTTTGCAACCTCCTCTCCACCCCCCTAATCCTGGTTCTGCCCTCCAGAACCAAACTGAACAAGGCTAATCCTTCTTACATATGACTATCCTTCAAATATCCGAAGACAGCTATCATGTCTCCATGGGTCTTCCCCATGCAAAACATGCTCAGTTCCTTCAACAGACTGTCATTTCATATGGTCTCAAAGTCTTTTATCAACTTGGTACATTGCTATACCATAAACTGTGGGTGAGTTACGCTTTTAGTTTCCAGTTTAGGACCCCTATGAAAAAACACTGCTATAAATATTTTTATACATAACTGGTATTTTACTTCTTTGGCCTTTTTAGGATATATGCTTGGTTACAGAATCAGTGGGTCAAAGGGTAGACACAATTTAGTGACACTGAGAACATAATTCAAAATTATTTTCTAGAAATAATGACCAATTCACAGCTCCATCAACAATGCTTTTAGTGTGTGCCTATTTCCCATATTCCCTCCAATGTTTGTAATTTTCCTCTTTTTTTCATCTTTTCCAATCTTAAGGCTCATCTATAGGAAGTCTTGCCCAATCCCACTTAATTCTAGTATCTTCTCTCTTTTAACTGTATACTATTTATCCTGTATATAACTTGTTTGTACGTATTTATTTGCTTTTTGTCTCCCCCCTCCCCATTAGACTATGAGTTTTCCTTATAGGCAGGGGCAGTTTTTTGCCTCTTTTGTATTCCTAGAATTTTAACAGTGTCTGGCATGTTTACCGACTAATTGAATTTAAAGCTACTTTAAATTGCATTTGTCCTACTGTGATATTTAATTTTTTTAATATGATTGATGATAGTTTAGATTGTGTCGTTTGGAAAAAATTCCTGTTCTCATCCTTTGACAATTTATTTATTGGGCAATGATTCAGTCATAAATTTGGATCAGTTCCCCATACAGCTTGGAAATGAGGCCTCTATCAGAGAAACCTGACACTAAGATTTTATTCCCATTTACATTCTTCTTTTCTAATTTTACCTATACTAGTTTTATTTGTACAAAAAATTCAGTGATTTTATACAATCAAAAATTTCCATCTTATCTTCTGTGATTCTCTTCTATTCCCTGTTTGGTAATGAACTATTCTTCTACCCATCACTTGGGAGACCAAATTAGTTATGGTGATATCTATTAAAAACATTTTAAATATTTAAATTATATACTAAAAAATTGTATATTACATCTTCTGTGTTTCTATTTTGCTTGTTCAATCAGAAAAGTAACATCCTTCAAAGTAGTTGTGTGTACACATAAAATCTATAGTAATCTGAAGACTATAATAAAATTAACTTTTTGTTTGTAAGTGCCTTTAACTACAATCCTATTACAAAGTTTCATGGTTCCATAAAAGCAACACTGCATTGTCTAAGGCTACCCAGCGCAACACAAAGTTTAGGCCTGACTATAAAAAAATGTGTCTTTTAAAAAAACTCTGTCTATGGCCTAGGACATTCAGAGTCTCATCACCAAAGTTTGGCTACTAGGCAATGAAATCTTAGCCAGAACAATTCGTGAAAATTGACTAAAGAAACTGATTGGCCAGGTCCTTTCTGACTATAGTATTAGTAGTCTGGCTGCCCCTTTAAATTCACAAATGTGGAACAAACTCATTTACAAGTCTGAAAGTGACTTCACTTTCCTCTCCCCCAAAGCCAGCTAAAAGAATTCTATTTTGAGAAATACAGATGTCTGTACTAATGTAAAATACAAATACTCAAAAAATTTTGAATATCACTGTGTTGAAATGTGTCATCATACAGCTGAAAAAGAATTTTAAAAGCACATCAAGAAACAAGATTTGAAATAGAAAACAAAAATTGCACACCCAGAAGCTGTTCTCATCTTTATTATTATGTTATGACTCTAATACAAGTACTGCTCAAAATACAACTCTTTCAGAAATAACACAAGTTTATTGCTATGTTCTAAAATACACGTAGTCACTTGCCTGAAATCAGTGGACTGCCACTAGAAACTATAAGGGTTGATCTGGGTACCCTGCCCTGAGAGTACTTGGACCTTAAGTGGAAATATTAACAACTCAGCAGAGGAAAAAGTCTCTTGATACTTTGCTCTCCAGATTCCTTTCAAAGAGAAAACTTGCAGCAGGGAGGAACTGACACTTTTCTACAAGGTGAAAAGGAAGCTGAAGGCGAAACACTTAACAATCTGCCATTACAAAATTCTTTAAAAACAATTATATGGTCACTTTCCAGTATATAATGAAGAGTAGAAGCCTACAAAAAGTATTTTAAAATTTTTATGAGCCTTGTTTTAAATTCAATTTGATTCAAATATTTATTAAGTATCCGTTTAGCAAATAATGTGCTAAGAGAACGTGTGATATAAAAATGACACATATGCTATGGCTCCTGTCTTCACATAGCCTAAAATTTACAAAATAATACAACATAATTTCTTCTTTGTCCTAAAATTCACCTCAATCATTTTATATCTGCAAAGCTATGTATGTTGCTTTATTTCCAAAAGAACAGTTTCTCATTCGAAGGATTGAAGGCAGTTAGACAACACAGTGGATAAGCACCAGAGTTATGAAGACCCATGTTCGAGTCTAGCCTCAGCTACTCTACTAGTTGTGTAACCCTGGGCAAATCACTTAACCTTCCTCAGTTTCTCCAAGTGTAAAATGAAAATAATAATAGCACTTACCTCCCAGGGATGTTATAAGGATCAAATGAAACAATATGTGTAAGGCACTTAGTCTGGTATCTAGCACATAGTAGGAACTATATAAATGCTTGCTAATGGTAAGTACTAGTAACAGCAGCAGTAATAGTTGTAGCATTATTACAAATATAAAGCTGGTTGTAAAACATAAAGTAAATTGCTGACATTCCACCTAGTACTTTTAAGGTTTACAAAGTACTTTGCATGGAATTTCATGTGATCCTCAAAAGAGCTTCCCCTTATTATTATTCCCATTTTAGAGATAAGAAAATGGCAGCCCAGACAAGTTAAGTAACTTGCCTATGGTCATAAAGCTAGTAAGTATCTAAGGTACATTACAAGCCAGGTATTCCCTAACTGCAGACACTATTCTCCAGTGCCAGTTGTGAACTAATTTAGGTGTTAATGTGTCTTCATTATCTCTAGAGCTAGAACAGATTATTTAATTTTAAGAAATACATATTAAGAGTTACTTAGAGCATAGGGAGAACAACAAAAAGGTATATAACGTGGGGTAGGGGGGAAGGCAGATGGGTGGAGGAAGAAGGAAAGGAGAAGCTTGAGAAGAGAGGGACAGTAAAAGAGGGAGAGAGAAGACCAGGAATGGGAAGAAGGAGAGAGAAAAAAGGAGAAACAAAGAGAGGAGAGAATAAAAAATAAACATACAATCACCAGAATCATTCTGGTAAGAATGATTTTTGTTGCTGTTTTTGTTCAAATACTACTATAAGCACTTATAAATCTAATCCAAACTCTATCAAAAAACATCCATCAGTCTAACAACAGTTGTTTGTTAAAGTTTCCAGACAAATACTCACCTAAGAACAAATTTAGTATTTTCAGTTTTGCCAGCACCTGATTCTCCAGACACAATGATTGACTGACTCATTTTGAGGACCTTCATGTCTCGAAAAGCTTTGTCAGCTAAGATCAAAATAACATGACAAATGATGGGTATCCAAAAATATGTTCACCCAATTTATCTTCTGTATGATACTCTACTTAAAATAAAAGTGCATTTATTCTAGAGAAGTTATATTTTGACAAAACAAGAAACAGCATATAGGATAAAAATAATTAAATTTATAAATATATTTTACTATTTAAAATGACCCCCATACTTCTCACAATTTAGTAAACATGAAATACAAACAACTATACTATTATTTGTGTGCTACAATATCTCTATTGTGAGCTGCACCATAGATTTCCAACACTACAACTAATCTTCACAGAAAATGCAAATACATAGTAAAGAATGTTCAGTACACATAGTTAATGAAGTTCCCAAATAAAAAGCGGAGTAGAAATGAATTTTTAATTTCAAAACTCTATAATACAAAAGGGTATTTAGGAAACAGTGATAAAACTGAAACCTAACTGTGGGGTTGTTCTTTTAAAATTTTGTTAGAAATTTGATTTAAATATCCAGAAGAGTTAGAGTTTGAGAATTCTACATCCTAGAAAGTTTTTTAAAATATCCACTGTCTAGTCTTCCTTAAATTTATTGCTATTATGTGCTCTTCACATCATTCTCTCTAATCTAACATTAAAACTTGTAAATTATCTAAATTTTAAGCCTATGTCAAAAGAACCAACTGTAGCCTTAGTTGTATGTTTTGCTAAATAAATTCTAAATTACAATAATACTAGGTTCAAAGCAAATTGCTAGTTTTACTACTAGAAATCTATTTATTTTACATCAATCACAACCAACCAATTACCTGACCAAAACAAGAAAGGCATATCAGTACATGCTTCAAACTCTAAAACAAGAGGCTGACTTGAAAAAGTATTCCCAATCAAAGTGATCAGTTGTGCCTATTCAACAACTTAGTCAACAAGGAAATTCTTGGTTCATTTGCATAAAAGTTCTAAACACAGGTTATCAGGGTCATAAAGACTTCTTTTAAAAGACCATTTGCGGGAAGACTTGTAAAATGGCAATCAAACTTTGCAAAGTCTCTACAATAGGTAAAAATTATTCACTTCTCCACAAGCTCTAATAATACCTCACTTGCAAGCAAACCAAAGTAGAGTAGCCCTTATGCTATAACATTAGATTCTGGATGCCTTTTAACACTTCTTTTAATTAAAGGTTCAATAAATACTAGCACTGTGCTCTCCTGTGAAGCTTACAAAAGGAACAAAGGCAAAGTTGAAATGTGATGGCTGTTTTGAACACCAGCACCTGGTTAAGGCTCGGCTGATAACACCTAACAGCTCTCAGACTTATGCCTGAAACAGTGAAAAGTAAAACTGCAGCCTTGTACATACAGTGATTAGTCAAATCATGAGAGGCACATGGGGAAAAGTCACCCATCTGGGTATTTACTGACTAAAGTTGTAATGCCATCTGTGTATTAGCATTATTTAAAGAAGGAAAAAAAGAATTCTAATTCTCTTTTACACAAGGAATATATTACACATGTCACTTTCAAAGTTCTCTACAAAGCCCCTTTGCAAAAAAATTGTATATATTATGATCTCACAGTTCAAGAACTCCATAACACTATATTCAATGGTTTAAAGACAGCCTGGGCAAGGAAAGCATAATCCCCTTAGGAGTCCAGATTTAATATGCCCAGGACATTATGAAGGAAGATGTTTACCAACTGGGTCTAAAACATGATGAACCCAAAAAGGGTCATTGGAGATCAAACTCTCATAATCAATATTCAACTAAACTTAGGCATATTTCAAAATTACTGCCAAGGATAGAAGAACATAAACAACTATAATTTCAAAGCAAAGGTGCACCTACGCTGCTTGATAAATTCTGTAAAAACATTTCCAAAATGATACACATTTCTCTAGTAATGGCTTTTCTAAGTTACATATCTGCATACTAAAACTTCTCTTCATCTGAGAAGGTAAAAGAAAAAAGAATTTGAGTATATTTCTAAAATAGTAAGAAATAAAAAATTCAAAATTCCTGGTTCATGAAAAAATAAATTACCAAATGATTCTTATAATTAAGATTACATACCAACTGCAAAGACATGAGGTGGCAATACTCCAAGAGATTTTCCTTGATACTTCTTAACTGTTTCTGAAGAATATATTTTAGGTATGTCAAAGTATGGGTTGACTGCGATCAGGATGTTGGCCACATATGTCTGAAATTTTTAAAAACAATATGTCTATTAATGCAACAGATTTTTATCTAAATTAAAATGAAATCTGAGCTGCTTTTAATGATTCTCTTATCTCCGTTTTTAATGACATCAAAAAACTGCAGAATGAAATAAAAACTACAAGAAAAATCATTAGATCACAATGACATCAGTTTAGCTCTATTTTAAATAGTTACCCACTATCTGCCAAAATACATTTTCCACATGTTAAACACTAAAAATCAACAGTTACCCCTAGATTTACAATACTTCTATTAGGTAATTTAAAAATCTAAAAATAGCTTTTCTGTGAAAATGATTTATTTTTGAAGATGCAGATATTTTAATCCTTTTTCAGTTGTAATATGCTAATATAAAAATGTCTGGTAGATTCCATTTAAATCCTAAGATTATACTATATATATGTAGGAAGTCAAAATAAAATACCACCTCCAGAAGAATCCTGAAGATGGAATAATGCTTCTAGACATGAGTAGCATTGCCCAAAGAAGTAATGGATCTAGATATTTGAGCGAATAGCATGACCATGGAACCCAGATAATCGTAGATCCCCCAAAGTATGTACTCACAGGAAGTCCAAAAGCAGTACCCCTACATTTGTAATTCTTTTTTCACTTATTTGGGAAATTACCTAAATACTACGGAGGTCCACAAAGGAAAAATGACAGTTTACCGGGTTCTGCACTAATGGTATCAAGTCATTTCAATTTTGGTCAATTTGACAATGATCAGAGATTCTGTAGTTTGAAGCAAATTTAAATGCTTTCATAGTTTAAAAAAATCTTTTAAATACTAACATAAGATATTTAATATAACTCTAGTGCTTATACAGAACATACTAAAACACAAATATATAATTAAGCAATACATACAGCTAATCATCACAAGACTGCCAACCATTAAGACTCCCTAGAACACCAATGTTCTCTACCCTTTAGAGCAAAGATGCAGAACCTGTGGCCTGGAAGTCATATGTGACCTAGATCACTGGATGCAGCCTTTTGACTGAGTCCAAGTTTTACAGAACAAATCATTTTATTAAGAGAATCTGTTCTATGAGGTTTGGATTCTGCCAAAGGGTTGCAATTGAGGAGTTAAAGGGTCGCAGGCTCTCTGCCCTTGCTCTAAAGACTCTGGGATCTTTACAGGAATATGTTAGAACTTTAAGATTTCTCTATCATCAAATTCTAAGACTTATTTTTTACTTTGCTGTAGTCATATAGTCCTAACTTTCTACTTAGTGCTATTATTGCCACCCAATGAAAAGTACATTTTCATGATTAATGAGCAAATTTGAGCATTATTTTAATATTTATAATTAATCAGTGACTTTAAAAAGCAGAGAGACCTAAGAGATTCAGGTAAGTGAGTACATCTTTACCCTATGATTGGAAGAAAGGATAGTTATAGAGAAGAAGTCAATAACAGTAGTAAACATGGAAGGGAAGTGTATACACAGTCACACATATAACTTTAAGTGTATTTTTCTTTTGCTTCTAGGCAAGAAAGGGTAAAGTTTGGTAATCCTCAACAGTAAATCAGACATGCAGGAAAGGTACCAAAGGCATTTCCTGGAAATAGGGGGAGAAAAATAATTGATAAGAGTGTTTTCCCAAAGGAGTAAAAGAAAGTTTCAAGGGTTTTTATAAATCTAGCAAAGTTGAATAAAGCCTCAGGGAGTATCTAGTTCCAGGAAAGTTTCAAAGTTCACTGAAACCTTATGGAGTAATTAAAGCTGAAATAATACAAGTGATAGGTGCCCATAAAATGAACAATGGATGAAAAATTGTGGCATACAAAAGAATGAAATATTACCTTGCTGTGAGAAATGATGAAAGGGATGGATTTAGAGAAACCTGAAAAATATGTATGAACTGTTGCAGAATGAAGTGAGCAGAATGAGGATAGCAAGTTATATAATAATTACAACTTTTAAAAAAAAGAAACTTCAAAAGAACTCTGATTAATCAAATAATCAATCATGATATCTAAAGACTGCTGGTGAAACCTGTTTCCCATCTCTTGGCAAAGAACAGCTGAAATACAGGTGCAGAAGGAGGTATACAAAGACTATGAAACTCACATTTTAGTACCCCCAATTCCTGGGCCCCTCTCTCCTGATGAGTGAGTGAAGGGTAGACGTTTGAGAGCTTGTCTAAGATTGTCCATTTAAGGAGGGCTCCAACAAAACCATCTTTTCATTCCCCCACCATCTACATGTCTCTGGACTTCATCACTGATGAAGCCCAGTATTCTCTCTTACCCATTTTAAGCTCCTTTCTATTTATTGTCTTCCCGCATTAGACTGTGAATTCCTTGAAGAAAAGAACTATCTTTTGCTTTTCTTTATATTCCTAGCACTTAATTTTCTGGCACATAGTAGGAACTTTAAACACTTATTGACTTACTATAGATAAATGCTTGTTAATTAACTCACTGGCCATTCAGATAGCCAAGTCATTAAGGGCACTACAAATGATGATAAGAAATAAAGGGGGGAAGAAAAGGGGACCAGGGCCAAAGGGCAGAGTTTCTCATTTGCAAAACCAAATACATAAAATGTCAGTTAACATCACACTTGTGAAGCCAAACCTTCCACTATACATATAAACAATTTTCATAAGTCATCACTGAACCTTTGATCAAGAACCAAAAATCATTTAAGATGGTATAATTGCAAATGGGAAGATATTTCCCATCCATTAACAGGACCTACTTGAGTCCCATGGAAGCCTAAGTCACATGAGTGTGAATCACATGAAGTCTGTGGTGGAGAAGCTTGCCAAATGGGAAGGCGGATGCAGGAAGAGGGAGGCAGAGCCTAGAGGAAGTTGGTCAGAGTAGTTAGAACTTATGGAGAGAGAGTAAGTAGGCAGTGAGCTGTGTTTGTTTACGCGAAGGCCCTAGCAGGGGGATGGCTTGGGGATGGCAGTGCCCCCTGAATGGGGGAGGTATATATTTCTTTGTTTTATAGTATAGATTTCTTTGTTGTTATGATGGATTTGGCTTTCTAGTGTTGGGATTCGGCTTTTTGGTGCTAGAATAAACATTTTGGTTCTGTCTTCCATGTGGAGACTCTATTATATCTTGTGATTTAGAATTATGCTGGCATATTCATAGCCAACAGAGGCACTGTGAGTATTGAGCTGGCACTACAGTTGGCCAAAAAATAGTGCAGATCTATTTTTATTTATATTATAGCCAATGCTGCACTGATTCTGAGATTAATTATCCAAACATTAAATGCATTAATATTTCAGAACCATATGCATTGAAAAGCTGCTGAAAGCTACAAGTTAATATAATTAATGCCTTTCCTAAGGCATTAATAATTTAATAAGGCAATCTTCAGAACTGTTCATTTAAATATTTTTAAATTTTTTCTTTTAACATATTTAGGCCAAATTTAAATTTTTAAATTTGGCTTTGGTTCTTGATCAATGGTTCATTATGTGACTACTTGTACTTCTGCGAAAACCATGGAATCAAATGGTCTATTCCAGTAAATTTTTGAATTACCAGAGGAAACTTCTACAACAATTAAAAACTGCTTCATATAAAAATACTTCAACAATATCAAATCAAGCGATACAATCAAGAAAACAAATGACAATTCTCTTGTTTTAACCATTTTCTGTCTTTCTACTTCTTTAAAATTTTTACCTCAAATGCTAATAAGAATTATTTATAATTATTGTGAATGGATACACTATCTGAATATAAAAGATCCTATCATAAAGAAAATTACAGGAAAATAGGGAGAGGTAACAGCTAGAAAAAAAATTCTTAACCAAATAAAGTATAAAGCAGATCGCAAAAGATAAAAAAGACTATTTTCATCACATAAAACTGAAAGATCTCTACAGAAGATCAATGAAGCTAGAATAATAGAAATTGTTGATTGGGAAAAACCTATGCCTGATATTCAGACATAAAGATAGGCAAAAATAAGACCAAGGGAAAAATTCCCCCTAAAAATAGTCAAATGATATGAACAACTGACAAAGAATTTCAAACTATAAAGAATCAAAAGAGCTTACTCATTTGTTGGTAAAAAAAAAGACAAAAAGTCAGTGCTTGAGGTGCTGTGAGAACACAGTTCACTAGCACACTGCTGGTGGAACTCTGAACTGATTTGATCTTTTTGGAAAAAAGTTAAGAATTATGCTTTTAAAAAAAGTGACTGACCCAAAGAATCCAAAAAGGTCAAAGAAGGGTGTCATTTATGCCAAAAATATTCATAGGAAACATTTCTGTAGTACCAAGAATTGGAAACAAAGTTTCTGATCAGGGAATGGTCAAACAAATTGTGACATAAATAAACAATAATGAAATACTGCTGTGCTTACAAGAAATGACAAATAGGAATTATCTGCAAAAAATATGCAAAGATTTACATGAATTGATGTTGCATGAAATAAGCAAAATCAGGAAACAATATATATATATATATATGCCAACTACAACAATGTAAATTAACAAAGAAATGAAACTGAATAATATGTAATTTTAATGACTAATAATGACTCTTCAAGAAGCTGAGAAAATATATCACCTCCTTTTCCTTTAGAAGTAGGGGAGACTATGGATGAGGAACACTACATATTCTTTCAGATGTGGTGGAAATGCTATTTAGTCATGTTCAATTGGTTTTTTCCTCTCTTTTTTAACCTCTGTTACAAAGGAAGGCTCAGTGGAGAAGAAAAGGGATTTGGAAATGAATGTAATGTGTTATCGTATAAAAATTAAAGGCATTTATAAAATGAATTTTTATATATGCCTAAGAGACTTACTTAGTAACTGAATAAAGATTATTTCAAAGTACATGTTAGCATTATAACATTTGGGAGGTAGAGCCAAGATGGCGGTGTAGAAGCACAAACTTGGTGCAGGCTCCCGCTTCAATCATTTCCAATACATGCAAAAAAAAAGACTCTAAACCAACAGTTCTCAACCTGTGGGTTGCAACCCCTTTGGGGGATGAATGACCCTTTCACAGGGGTCACCTAAGACCATCAGAAAACATGTATTTCCTATGGTCTTAGGAACCAAGACACTGCTCCTCTATGAGTCTTCAGGCAAATCTGCCCACATGCAGATATACCCACATATGAGTATTAAAGAGTTGTGGCATTATGAAGATTGAGAACCACTGCTCTAAACCAACTGTAGACCTACAGAACCCACAAAGAGACAAAAAGTAACAAAGCTCCCATTGAAAGAAGCCCAGCAGGCTGACAGAAAGGATCTATTGCACCAGGCTGGAATCTGAGCACAGATCCATGTGAGCCACGTGGTTCCCAGTCCTAGGGTGGCCCTGACCAGCAGCAGCCCAGAGAAGACTTCAAGTGAGAGAATTACAAGCAGCTGTGGTGATTTCCAGACTTATCAACCCATAAACACCAAAAACAAAGTAAAAGGCCATTGTGGAACGTTCTGAGAACAGGAGGACCAAGACTCGCCACCTGGGCGAGAAACGGCAGAGGCACAGCAGTATGCAGCCACCATTGCCTGGCTGCCTCAGGAGCTCCTAGCTTGAAGATTGCAGGAGGACCAAGCAACCATTCAGAGGGTAATCACTCTTGCTTTAACCTTCTTGGATCTGGATCACAGTCTTTGGTGGTATTCCTGGGGTGTGTGACCAGTGAGCCAGAGCTTGTGGTATCTGTAGAGAGGGCGCCCAAATAATAGCTCCAGCAGCTGTGAAAACTCCAGTGATTTGGGACAAAGTTCTCTCCATTCTGCAAGCAGAGTTCTACTGTGGCAAAGAGGTCAAAAGTCAAGTAATTGGCTGACAAGATGAGCAAGCCCAGGAAATGTAATCAAACCACAGATTACTTTGTTTGGGGGACAAAAAGGATCAAGGCATGGAGTGGGAGGAAGACAGCAAAGTCAGAACTCCTGCATCAAAAGCATCCAAGAAAAATATGAACTGATTATAGGCCACGGAGGAGCCCAAGAAGGATTGTGAAAATCAAGTAAGAGAACTAAAGGAAAAAGTGGGAAGAAAAATGAGAATGATGCAAGAAAAACATGAAAAGTGAGTCAACAGCCTGCTAAAGGAGACCCAACAATACAATGAAGAAAATAACACTATAAAAAAACAGACTAACTCAAATGTCAAAAGAGGCAAAAAGCTAGTGAGGAGAGAATTCCTTAAAAAGCCAAATCTGTCAGATGGAAAAGGAATTTCAAAGTATCACTGAAGAAAATAACTCCATCAAAAATAGACTGGAGCAGCTGGAAGCTAATGACTTTATGAGAAATCAAGATACTATTAAAACAGATCCGAACAAATGAAAAAACAGAAGTCAATGTGAAATATCTCATTGGAAAAACTACTGATGTGGAAAAGAGATACAGGAGAAATAATTTAAAAATTATTGGACTACCTGAAAGCCATGATCAAAAAAAGAGCCTAGAGGGGAAGAGCAGGAAGGTGAAAGGGAATGGGTCAACCTTATTCTCACTGAATTTGGCTTAAGGGGGGGAATAACATACACACTCAATTGGGTATTTTACTCTAGGAAAATAAGGGGGTTGGGGATAAGAGGAAGGATGATAAAAGGGAAGGCAGATTGAGGGAGAAGGTAGCCAGAAGCAAACATTTTTGAAAAGGGATAGAGGCAAAGGAGAAAACAGAGTAAGTGGGGGGTGAGATAAGATGGAGGGAAATATAGTTAGTCTTTCACAATATAACTACCATGGAAATGATTTGGTTAACTACACATGTACAACCTATATTGAACTGCTTATCTTCCCAGTGGGGGCAGGTGAGGAAGGAAGAAGGGAAAAAAATCCAGAACTCATTTTTTGAACAAATGTTTTAAAAAAAATTGTTCTTTACATGCAACTTGGAAATAAGATACACAGGCACTGGGGCATAGAAATCCATCTTGCCCTACTAGAAAGTGAGGACGGTAATGGAAGAGGATACCAGAGAGAATAGATTGGGGGAAGGAGTGTGTAGTAGAGGCTTGCTATTCTGGGGTGGGGGTAGGGAAAAGACAGGGAGAAAAACTTGTAACTCAAAATCTTGTGGAAATGACTGCTGAAAACTAAAATTATTTTTTAAAAGAATTATAACATTTGGTTTTATTAAATATACCTTTTGGTTTTTTTATCCAGAACAACTAAACTTAATCTATAAAGATTATCTTAAATCTATTATGTTTTTCTTGGCATGAAGAATAAAGTCTTCTTTAAGAAGAAAACATGAGGCTGCAAAACTAAATAATTGAAAGCTAGTAGGTGGCATGTCTTGGTAAAAGCTGTATTAGTTCTGTTTAACAGCTGTCACTGTTTGGGCAGATGGCAAAGACTAAGTGTAATTTAGTCATAATTAAGTAACTACAAACGGCAAATTGATAGCAATATAAATGATTAAGATGGTCATTTGATCCAGGAGGTGTCAAAGAAGCCATGTGTTTTCTTCGTTCAAAAATAATGAAGAGAAGGAAGCTCATATTTAGCAACAGCAGAACTTTTAGCAAATTAATTTATCTATAGCCAGGACAGTAATTTACTTCTAGCCCATACTCAGAATTAAATCAAATTAATAGTTTCATTTTGAATTAAGAGTACAAGACAAATACTGATACATCTAAGTGATCTGATACAAATCTTAAATTTAAGTCTCAAAAGAAAAATCTAATAAAAAACTTTTCTTAATATTCCAGATTTTCCTAAGTAGGTATACAACAGCTTCTTAGTAATGTACTAGTATGCTAGTATATAGAAAGTATTAAACACATGAATCACTACAGATTTGCTATCTTCAATTTGAATCATTTTAGTAATAAAAGAATGTTAAATTTCAATTCTATAAATAGATGTTCCATTAAAATTATTCCTATAAACAAAAATAGAATAAAACTATAATGTGATATAAAATAATTCACTTACACATAAAATTTTAAACAATTAGATGCATTTGTAATACTTACATAAATTCTGTCTTTACTATATCGTACTTTGATATTATGGAGTAGTGTGGCTTCATTTAAGTACATCAATGAGCCTAAAACAAAAAAAAACCTGGAAATTAATTTATGCTGAAAATGGAAAAAAAAACTGAAACTGCATAGTTCTGATCAATACTGAATTTGTTAACTTTGCTGTTAAATCATTTTTAAACCATGGTACAGTATAATTTGATGCAACAGTTGTTTTTCTTTTAAAATAAATAAATCAAAGTTCTCTATTAGTTATTATTTGCACCACTCAATTTAAAGCTAGATTACATTCTTTTATCCAAACCAGTGAATTTTATTAGTATAGGAAATTCCTTCCACCAAAGCAAAGAGGGAGCCATTTTGCTCTCTTTCAGTCGGTCAACAAGCTTTAAATGCCAGGAATTATGCTAAGTGTTGTGTAAAGACCTCATAGACTATTTCATTATGTGTAATGATAAATATGTGTTGATTAAAAGTAAAAAGAAAATATATAAATAATGAAATTAAAATATCACAATAGCATGTGTGTATTCAAATTCAAATTAGGTTGGATATAGAGAGATAATGAAATGGAAAGAGTGAGGTAGCTAGAGCCAGGAAAGATGTGAATTCAAATACCATTTCTCATGCTTACTGGCTTTAGGGATAAAGGCAAATCACAATTTTTCTGGGCTTCAGCCCAATTGCCAATTGCCAGCATCCAATGTACAAAAATCTTACAGTTATCTTTTATTTTTCCTTCTGTTCTCTTAACCTCCCACATCCAAGTAATATCAAGTCTACCTCTTAATATGCCTTGTATCTTGGGCAGACAGGTGGCACAGTGGACTGAGCACTGGCCCTGCATTCAGGAAGACTTACTAGGTGTATGACCCTGGGCAAGTCATTTAACCCCAATTATCTCCCCACCCCACACCAAAAGGGGTGTTTGTGTGTGTGTGTATGTGTGTGTGCACGTGTGTCTTGCATCTGTCTCTTTCTGTCCATTATCTCTTTCATCATCTAAATGAGGGGTACCTATCTAATAGGTTTTTATGAAGGTCAAATCAGAAGATAGCAATAGTGTTTTACAAACCTTATGAGGGCATATAAATGTCTGCCATTAACAATCAGCACTGGTATTTGGAATATAAAGCAGAGAAATTGAAATCTAGTCAATTCTTAGAGCTTAACTAGTTAATAAATATGTATTAAGTACCTACTATGTCCCCAGCTCTATGCTGAAGTCTGGGGATGCAAAGACAATTGAAAACATTCCCTGCACCCAAGGACTTCATAATCTAATAGGAGAAATAACACGCAAATGACTACATACAAACAAGATATAAACAGTATATAACAGAGATAATCTCAGAAGAAAGGCACTACCATTCAGAGATGATGAAAATAATATCCCAAAGAGCAAGAGAGATTTGTCAAAGATCATCCAGCTATAATATGGCAGGTCTGAGGAGAGATGTAAGGTTGAATGGCTCTAGTTTAAAGATTACTTCTACTACACCATGCTGATAACTCCTGGCTACATTCTATATCTCCAACTAGCTCATCTTCTCTCGGTTTCTCTCTCTCTTTCTTTCCTTCCCCTTTCCTCTTCTGCCCCACCCCCACCCCTACCAGATTCCTTACTCCCCTATTTAAAAAATACTCTATACTTGAATGCTCCCACTAGTACTTCAACTTCACTCTGTCCAAAACCAGACTAATTTTTATTCCTGTCTCAGTTACAAACCCACAAACTAGCTCCTGCTCCTAACTTCCCTATTTTTGTTTATGGTACAATCATTTTGCCAGCATCCAATGTACAAAAATACTATAGTTATCTTTTATTTTTCCTTCTGTTCTCTTAACCTCCCACATCCAAGTAATATCAACTCTACCTCTTAATATGCCTTGCATCTTGGGCAGACAAGTGGCACAATGGACTGAGCACTGACCCTGGAGTCAGGAGGACTTATTAGGTGTATGAGCCTGGGCAAGTCATTTAACCCCAATTATCTCCCCACCCCACACCAAAAGGGGTGTTTGTGTGTGTATGTCTGTCTGTCTGTCTTGCGTCTGTCTCTTTCTGCCCATTATCTCTTACTTGAACTTACTTTCCCACTCCAGTCATTCTCCCATTCCAATGCATCCTGACACCAGCCTGATTTCCCTAAAAGAGTGATCTAAACATGTTATACAACTGATCAAAAATCTTCAGTGGTTTCTTACTACATACAAATATAGTCAAAATGTCTTAGTCTCACATTCAAGCCCTCCACAATCTGACTGACTTACATTTCTAGCATAACATCCCGCTGACTTTATGGTGCAAACTAGAAGATTAAGCACTCCCTGGGCAGTTAGATGGTGCAATGGATAGAGCTCTGGGCCTGCAATCAGGAGGATCTGACTTCAAATTCAGCCTCACACACTACCTTTGTGACCCTGAACAAGTCACTTAATCTTGTTTGCCTCAGTTTCCTCATCCATAAAATGAGCTGGAGAAGGAAATGGCAAACTAGCCCTGTATCTCTGACAAAAACAAAAGTCCAAATGAGGTTACAAAGAGTTGGAAATGACTGAAATGACCAAACAACAATGAGTGTACCCTGAGTTTTTCCATATGTATCTATATTGAAGTCATTTCCTCTGAGTGGAATGAATGAGTTCCCATTAAGTCTGTTTAAATTCTATAAATACTATATCTTCCATGAAGGGTGCTCTAATTTTCCTCTCCAGCTCAAAACAATCTTTTCCTCCTTTGTACATGTTTTTTGGTACTTGCTATAATACAGATAGCCTTGTAATATGGTTATAGACATGTATCATCTCCTCTACTCAATTATAAACTCCTTGAGGGCAAGAATTATGTTATTTTTGTATATCCCACAAAAGAGAACACAGTACCTTGCAAATAGTAGGCAATCAAACATTTGCTGAATGGAAAGTAATTGGTGAATGAAGTATTTTTTTGGAAAGAAGGCTGAACTAGATGATCCATCAGGTTCAACCTCCAGTTAAGTAGGAATCCATTTATAAGATTAATTATATCATATAAGCACCCTACATAGACACACACATGAGAAAAACAGAGAAGGGAAGAGGCAAGGGGAGAGTGAAAAAGACTGAGAGAGACAGAAAATCTGTGATTTCATTGATGAAGAAACTAACTGGGGTAGCTAGGTGGCGCAGTGAATAGCACTGGCCCTGGAGTCAGGAGGACCTGAGTTCAAATGAGATCTCAGACACTTAGCACAAAACTAGCCGTGTGACCTTGGGCAAGTCACTTAAAGCCAATTGCCCTGCCTTCCTCCTCCAAAAAAAAAAAAAGCAAAAAAAAAAAAAAAGATAAAGAGACAAACTGAGGAAACTTCCACTTCAATCAAGATCAACAATTGCTCTGCAACTTGTTAGAGCTTCCTGAGGCACCAAGAGTTAATTGACTTGCCTAGATTCATACAGACAATATAAGTAAGAAGTAAGGATTTGAAACTTGATGTTACTGACTCCAAGTTCAACCTTCTATCAACTATACAATGCTGTGAACGTTTATGTGTTCATATGTATCTTATGATCAATACCTAAAAATACCATTATTTTCTGTCAAGGAATAACTATGTATTTTTATTATAAAATCATTTCATATTTTTATATTCCTTGATTAATGCCTGACAATCAACCAGAATAAAAGGACCATCATTACTAATCTCTATCAAGTAAAATAGTAAAGAAATCCAAAAATCTTTCTTCAAAGTAGTCAAGCAGAATTGAAAGCAGTCAAGGTGTTCCAAATGGCAATAAAAGTATTTCTATTTCAAAAGAACCGTTTAAAAAAAAAACTTTGAAGTACTTTACAGTATACTTATTCATTACAGTATCACACTGATGCAGATAAGAGAAATTCATTCTAGTATTCACTCCATGAGGAAGCAGAAAACAAAGCCAATGTAACTCTTGGCAGACAACCAGACAGTCTGGCATCCAACCTGAGACAAAAGATCTAATGAAACAATAGAGTCACCTCATCGGCTGTGAAACCTGGGCCTACCTACTGAATGCATGTTCATCTTCCAGAAAAGTTCAGGGTGAATCATTGACATAGCCTATGATAGAGTTTCCAAATAGAAACTATAATTATACATACTACACTTAGCATAAGGTGATTGTATAGGCTAGCTATGATGAAAACAGCTGACATATTAAACAGTTGCTGTATAAACAGCATCATAAAAGAAGACATTCATTCATATACATGTAGTATTCAGCACAAAGCCACAAAACATTGGTGTCATAGGGTCATAGGCTTAGAACTGTAAGGAACCTTCTAAGTTCAATCTCTTCATTCTAGATATGAAGTAACGTGGATCCAAAGAGGCTAAATTATTTGCCCAGCATCACAGAGAAACAGAGCTGTGATTTGGACCCAGATTCTCTGATTCCAAGTTCAGTACTCTTTCCACTAGACAATCAGAGAAGTAAAGTAATTTATATACAAACACAAGATGAGATTAGCAACTGGCGACTTTAAAATTGTAAATTAAACCAAAGAAAAATATCTTAAGTTCATGCAAACAGTTTGCCATTTATTAGATACATGAAGATTTAGAAAATCACATCAAAGCACTGAGTTTTATATCAAGTACAAAAGTCAATTAACTTCTCTTGGGTTTTTTTGTTTTGTTTCATTTTTAGTACTGATCTACGATTTCATGGCTTTTGGAAACTACGTCTATGAAAAGTCTCTCCACTCCTACAGATGCAGCTTATAATCAGTTACCTGGGGTACTTTAAAAGGTCGACTGATGTGCCCACAGTCACACTGCTAAAATGTGTCAGAGATGGCACTTAAACCAGATCTCAATGTTTCCAAGACAAGCCCTCTATCCACCATGACACACTGCCCTGTCATTCCTAAGTACCCTAACAAATTTTAAGGGAAAAAACATTTCTCGTTCTTTATTCTCTATGGGGAAGTTATGGTTTCTTCATTCTCCTTTCTCTTTACTTTTTACTTCTTTGCACAAAATATTCTCTGATTAGAACACAAATAACCCTCCTTTCCTAACTTTATCTCTATATTTTCACTTATCTCCTTTTTTATTACTAAAACTTAAATACAAAATAAGAAAAAGGAACATATTATAAACAAAACAAGAAAAAGAAAACATGTCATGTGCACAGCAGAACGTAAGAGAGCATTCAAAATATACAGTAATAAATGTCCATTTCAAGATAGCCTATATAATAAATAGTACACGTTGTGTTTTTTCTCTTATATCTTAGAACCTAAGTTTTTCCTCAGACTTTAAACTCTCCATGCTTAATTTCTAAAAAGATTTTTATAAGCACTGATTGCTAATATTGAAAAGTCCACCCTATGATGTTTTCTGTTGGTTTTTGGTAGGGTGGGTAGGGGAAATATGGGGAGAAAATTTGTAACTCAAAATCTTGTGGAAATGATGTAAAATAAGAAAATTAAATTAAATTAAATTAAAAAATAAAAAGTCCATGATACAAATGCTAAGATAATTATCTAACAAGATTCTTAATTTCTTACATGATTTAGTATATAATTTTTGTTTGATCTGACAGGAAGAAATCATAAACAACTGACTAAACAACAAATCATCTTTCTATGCAAACCAAATCATATATAACTGATATTTACATTGTGTTTCATTATACAAAATCTTCTGACATTACTAGTTACTATATAAAATAAATTAGACTTGAGCTAATTTCTAGGAAGTAGTCGATTTTTTCCATCTAATTTAATTTAGTATTTGAAATTAATGAACTACAGATACAATTCCAAAAATATTCACTTTTGCTCATGCTAAAATTTCAACATGACTCAACAAAACAACAATTCAAACTTAGTGAAATATTAGCAACTAAACTACTACACAAGTTAAAAAAATATAATAACTTAGTTTTAAAAAATCTCTGATCACCTTGTTTTTCAATATCTTACTATCCTATCTTGGTTTTTTTTAATTACTTACAGTTATCTTCCACATCCTTTTTACTGTCCTCTTCTGCAGGAAACACCTGGTTTATAAGAGCCAAAAATGTCTACAAAAAAAAATAATAATCCATACACAAAAATTAGATTTTTGAATTACCTAAGAGATGATACAAATGGCAATGATACACTTTTTCTTTCAATAACAGATTTTCTGATACAAAACTTTTTGCTTAACAAATTAATCAAAGAAATTCAAATATTCAAATATACTATTATTAAATACCATCACTATAATGGAATAGAGGCAACCAAATATCCTGTGTAACACGCAGAGGCAAAATAAGGATGTAAGAGGTTGCATCTGCAAATTATTTAATAATTCACCACCCAATATACCAAAAGGTTGAAAAATGTAAATAAGTTTCATTATACATTCAGAAACTTACTATTTTGAAACAAAAAGGGGAGTAAAGCAGAAAAGAAACAACTTTGATATACTAACATCAAATTTTAAAATGCTGTCCCATAGTTCAGAAAAAAAACAAACTCTTTTGTTCAAATATTTATCAGAGTAGATAAAAGTATGTACTAAAGTATTTATGCCATAAAGCATTACACAGTTCATGGTCAGAATGAATTGCTGTAACACTTCAATGCTACAGTTGACATTTTGGTACAAAGATATTATGCGAGGGAGAACATTTGATTTCAAATAACAAATCCTGATCTAAAAACAATAAATTTTATGCATAGGTGGGAAACCTGGAGTCCTCTAACCGAGTCCAAGTTATACAGAACAAATCGTTTTATTAAAGGGATTTGTTCTGTGAAGTCTGAATTCAGTCAACGGGCCACACCTGAGGACCAACAGGGTCACATGTGGTCTCAAGACCACAGGCTCCCCACCCCTAAATTCAGTAAGTAAGCTAATTTTAAATGTTAACATTGAAATTTATGCTTTTCCCCTGAACAAAACCCCAAAACACTGCCCCTTTAGGTTCAAGTTTCTATTCCTGATCAAGGAAAATCCCATCAACACATCAGTCAACCATTTTATGTTATGCAAATCATTTGTATGGGTCTACATACACATATATGAGGCCAGGAAAGAGCTTTATCTTTCCCAAGAGTTTATACTGTGAAATTCCATGTTCCTAGAGTTGTCTTTATATAAATAGTCCCCAGCTCAAAAATTCTCCCAAACCTAAATATTTCAATAGAAACAATGTTATATACAGTAGTTAGGTTTTCATATCCTTTAAATGACTAATTAAAAATTTAGCTGAAAGTCAGCACTAAATATACTGATACAACAAATGCTGTTTTCTGAATATACTTTTCTTAAAAATGGTGATATAAAATCTAGGTAAGACATTCCATAATATTGTGCAAATATTCATTATAACAAATAGTGTCCATATTAACCATCTCTACTTAATATTAATCCTCTTCCTATCCCTTAATATGCCCCTTCAGTTCACTTTACCTATTCCACTAAACCCTATCCATATAGACCACACCTAAGTATAAATCCTCTGCAGCTAGTTTTCTACTCTCATGACTCTAATTCACCTTCAGCTCTCCCCCACCATGGGGTACTATCTTCTACTGACCCTTTTCCACTGCACCTCAAAACTGCCTCACATTCCAATATTAAATCCTCCCTTCACCCTTTCCCTTTTCCTTCTACCTTCCCCTCTTCCTTGAAAAATGGTTTTTGGGGCTGCTAGGTGGTGCAGTATTCAGAGCGCCAGCCCTGGAGTAAGGAGAACCTGAGTTCAAATCCTACCTCAAACATAACACTTACTAGCTGTGTGACCCTGAGGAAGTCACGTAACCCCAATTACCTCATCCGCCCCAAAAAAGTAGTTTTCATTTTGGACTTTTTCAACATATTAATCAGTTGTACTCATTTTTTTTCCCCTCTCTGTCTTTAAACATCACTTGTTATTTGAAACTGCTCTGGGAGGGGAAACTGAATGGGGACTAGGGATAAATATTATGATGTTTAAAAATGATAGCAAAAAAATTTTATTTTTTAAAAGTGTTTTTGGATGAAGATTCTCTTTAAACTTCTCCAATTCTGTCCCCTCCATTTCCATTTCCCTATCTCACAGAGCTTGGAAAAGTTTTAGCATAGTCCTTGTTTTCCATACCCAAAGCCAGGTTCTTGCTCTAGTAGCATCTTCCAACACCACATCTTGCTTTGAATTTTAAGTTATCTGATATACTGAGCTGATCTCTGTCACTGATATGTGCCACTTTTTCCCTCCCCACATGATTTCAGCACCTAGGCTGATGATTTTCCAGTCTTCCACTTCCTTTAGGAACTGGAAATACAAAAACAGACCCCTCTCCTCAAAAAACCAACATTCTCCTAGGTAGAAACAAAATGAAAGCAAATAAGTACATACAATAGAAAAAGAATTTCTAAGAGATGAAAGCAGGGCACTCTGGGGAACAGGGACAGATATTATACTGTACTGGTGGACCAGCTCTCCCTGCTGTCCATCCAACTGTATACCATATTCTAGACAATAAGAATTCTTTATCCATTTGGCTCTTCCTTGGTGACTAATTATCCCCAACTCTAAAATAACTGGGAAACTTATTTAGAAAGATTTGAAACTCATTTGGGGGTTTAAGGTAAGTGGCACAGTATTACTAAAGGAGACAGGTAATGGAATGGACAGACTACTGGGCTTGGAGTGAAGAAGCCTAGAGTTCAAATCTTGCCTCAGGTACTTACTAGCAATGTGGTTCAGGGTCAATAATTGCTATCAACCTCAATTTCCTCATCTGAAAATTTGGGATAGAATTGTTATGAAGATCAAAAGAGATAATATATGTAAAGTGCTTTTCAAATCACAAAACATTTATAAATCAGCAAACAAGAGCATCTAAAGAACCTTGCCACCAAGAAGAAATCCTCCTTCCATTTGAATTCTGAAAACAGATATTCTCCACTATGGTATAAATACCTTCAGCAATTATATTACCCTGCTTAATTCCTCATCTGCTATAAACGATTAAATGGTCAGAGTTCTCTCTGTTATAACATTTTTCAAGGAATTTTGAGTTTACATAATTCACATTTGCATGAGAAACACCTTGTTAGAACAGTCTTGAAGGTGGCACTGTAATGGACTGAATCAAATGTATTTTTATACTAAACAAAAAATAATCCCATGGCATCCTCTTTTCTCTGTAAATTTCAGTCAATTTTGTGACACTAAAAATGTGGTCAGGTATAGAATATCACTTGTGAAAATATACCCATTCTGTTCTTTTACTAAGTATGTCTTAAATGTACGTATAGATTATTGTCCTAAGATGTTTTAATGCATAGCAAAATAAACATATAAGCTGTTAGTTATTGATATTCTTACCTTTACCTACTAGCTTCCCTGCTCTCTTTATATCCCAACTAAAATCCCATCTGTGACAGAAAGCCTTTCATCACCCCTCTGAATTCTATGTCTTCCTTTTGTTAATTATCACCTACATATAATAATTCATAATATTCACCCTACATATAACTCGTTTGTATATTTGTTTGCTTGTTGTCTCTCTCATTAGACTGTGAGCTTCTGTAGGGCAGGGGCTGTCTTTTGCCTCTTTCTATCCCCAGCATTCCACACAATGCCTTGGCACACAGTAGGCATTTAATAAGTTTTTACTGACTGACTGATGTTGTCTCAGTAACTAGTTTTGGTAGTAATAATGTGATTTTTTTCCTCAAGCATCTCATCTTTCAAATATCTTGAAAACAGATTCCTTTGCCCTCAAAATTGCACGTCCAACATGGGTCTCTCTGTACCTGATTAACCTAGTCTAATTGATCCTTTCCATCTTTTGTTTTCTTGAGTACAATTTCCACTTCTCTGTGAAGAATATTGGAAACTATGATGCTAAAAGTACAAATGTGGAAGCTCCATTATTATTCTCAATGAAGAGAATTTGTTTTAAAAAACTATATACAGATATAGATATAGATATAGATATAGATATAGATATAGATATAGATATAAAAAATGTATGTAGATGTATATCATTTCCTTTTATTTCATGTGTTATCAGCCATTCATTTTCATCCTTAATTAGTCTCAGGGTTGGGGCAGGTAGGTAGCTCAGTGAACAGAGCACTGGTACTGGAGTCAAGGGGACCTGAGTTCAAATGTGGCCTCAGACACTTAACACACACACACACACACACACACACACACACACACACTAGCTGTGTGATGCTGTGCAAGTCACTTAACGCCAATTGCCCCTACAAAAAGCAAAAAAAACAAAAAATTATGGACTTACCCATTCTCCAAGAATTAAGGTGTTAAAGGATATAAACCAACAGTTCTTGAAGAACTGCAAAGTATTCATAGACACTTTAAAGAATGCTCCCACTGATAGGGGCAGGGAGCCCCTCCCTGCCCTGCTAGAAAGCTAGAGGGGTGTTGGAGGAGGGCATAAAAGGGAACAGATTGTGGGAGGGGCCTTACAGTGGGATCAATGTTCTGGGCTGGGGGGTAGGGGCAAAAAGGGGGGAAAATTTGTAACTCAAAACCTTGTGGAAATGAATGATGCAACCAAGAAAATAAATTAAAATTTTTTTAAAAATAAAAATAATACTAAAAAAAAAAGAATGCTCCCACTCATTAATAGTAAGTAAATCAAGATAATCCTGAGGTTTCAACTCACACACTTGCAAACTGGCAAAAATTATTTTTAAAAAAATAACAACACTCAACGTTGAAGAGGTTGTGGAATGACAGGCACACTAATTCACTGTTGGTGTAAAAATGTGAAATTGCACAGCCATTTTGGAAAGCAATTTGGAATTATGCAAATAAAGTGACCAAAATGTCCATAACCTTTGAACGAGAGACTGTGTACCTATATTCCAAGGAAGCCACATACAAGAAGAAAAGTCCTCACAAACACCAAAATATTGTAGCAGCACTTTTTGTGATAGCTAAGAATTGAAAACAAAATAGAAGATCATTAAAAGATCTTTATGAACTGATGCTGAGTGGAGTAGCAAAGCCAAGAAAATTTATACCATAGCTGAAACAATGTAAATGGAAAAAACTACACACCAAATAACCCAAAATAAAAGGAACAGAATCATAAAGTTCAAACAGGACTCACCTGAAGAAATATGTGAGGACACCCCCTATATACACTAAGTTTTGATGATTTTTCTCCTCTCAAAAAATATACTATTTTTTATAGTATATAGAATGACTCTCTGAGAGTGGAAGGAGAAAGAATACTTGGATAACTATGATGAAATAAGAAACAGACAACAGGAATAAAAACTTATTTTTTTAAGAAGTGCTAACTGGCTAAGGTGTTTTCTAGGTTCTTTTTCAGGCTTCTTATCATTGTAAATGACTTACATTAGTTAAATCTAGTTAGGAAATGGTGATAGTCTGTGTCAATATCTGGGTTTTTATCCATTTTCCTTTATTTTTTTGCATAAACAGCTTGTCATAATAGGCTAAACTGGAGTAGTCATATTCCATTTAATAATTCTTATTTTATTCTTTTTTCTATCACAGGATGACAGCAACATAGTTAAAGCACTGTAAGGGCCCAAAGAGGTCAACCCATCATTTTACCTATGATAAAACTGAGACCTGGAAAGATTATGTGACTTGCTCAAGATTATGTAGGAAGTATGTAAGAAAGCTAGACTTGCTATTTCTAGTTGAACAATAACAAGTCAGTGGCCTCACTAAACAATGGCAATAATTTGAAAATAATTCCTATAGCATTTCCCTTCAAAATAAAATAAATATCATTTTTATTACATTATTTGGTGTGTGCCATGTCCAGGATCTCCTCATCTTTTTTCTCAAAGAAAGGACTCATAAACAATGTGTAGATATGAGGCTTCTGTGTAGTCAATAAACCATAGGCCTCTCCCTGTCAATTCTTATTCTCAAAAAATAGTTCCCAACATATTTTTCATCATCATCATCATCCCCACATGCTGTTCTTAGCAGTTAAATGACAACTTAATATTACATAGGCTAATTAAATTTGGAGGATCTTATCAAGTTCTTTATAAAGTGCCAATCTCTTTGTCAAATGCTTATCATAAGCACTGCAATATGAGATGAGCAATTGTCCCATGAAATTATGCCTTTGATCATAATAAAACCAATTCAAACTATTTAACTTTTATTTGCTTCTCCTAAAAGAAACTGAAAGCCACCCCTCTCTTTAGTTGCAGTTTTCTTTTGACTTCCTGTAAGAGTAAGATTGACAATTCATATAATCCAGTTCCTCCAATAATATAATCATTTGTTGGTCACTGAAAAGAGTCTCACATTTAGAGTACCAGCAGCTAAATTAGTCTTTATAGATGGTCTGATGGTCTGTCCCTGCCACTCTTCTTCAAAGGTTAAATTCCTCCACAAGATTTTTCCAAATCCCTACCAGATTTCATTCTCTCTCTTTTCAGTTTTCTCCTTTGTTTTACCCTGTATTTAAGGGTTATTTCCCTAGTAAATCATAGTGTGTTTTGCAGTATTTGTATAGCATTTCACTTTTGTTTTCTCTTCAGCTAACACAGTATCTTACATACAGTGAACATGTATTAAAAGTATACTGAATTGAAAATAAATACAGAAACCACTTAGAATAATTCTTACATTGTAAATTCAGAGTTCCTGCCTAGATGACAAATATTATCCCTCCTCAATGGTAAGATTGAGCTCTTGTACATAGTAGCGGTATAATAAATATTTACTGAATTTAGCTTAATAGTTTTACATAAGTTTAGTGTGTATATATATATATATATATATATATATATATATATATATATACTAAAAATATATATACTTCAGTGATTCATATATAGTTATAATTGTGGCTCTTTACAAAAATATAGACAAAATTAAAGTTTTTAATAACTGACAGCATAACAGGAATGTTAAAGATTGTTGTTCTAGTCTGCTTGAATTATAACTGAACTAAAGCAAGTAATTAAGACAGATTTCCTGTAACTAGGTTTTGGTTTTTTTAAATGGCAGGTAAGTTTTAAATCCCTATCAAATCAGGCAGGAAAAAATAGTTAAAATGACATATTAAGCCCAATATTATATCTGTCTGAAAAAAAATAGTGGAAATAACATTGAACTTGGAGTAAAAACAATCTCAATTCCACAAATTTTTGCCTGTGTGAACATGGACAACTCACTTAAACTCTATGTTTCAGTTTCCTCATCTATATAATGAGGGAGTCAGAAGAGATCATCTCTTTGGTACCCTTCCTAAATCTATAATTACAATGCAGTAAATCTATGATTCTACAAAAAGGAAGACAGTGAGGTCCAGGACATACTTACTCAAGGTCACACAGCATGATAGTGGCAAAAAAAAAAGGGGGCTAGAACTCAGGGTAGTGTTCTTTCTGTCATATCATACTGCAGCAGCAGCAAGGCTCTGGTAGTCAAGGGATGTTGTAGCACTTGGACAAGATTTTTTTTTCTCCTCTCGCCTAAAAAAATAATTACCACTCCCTAATGAGCAACAGCATAAAGTAAACATCACAGATCATGAAGAAAATGAAGTAGAAAGACAGGGTACTGGCTGGGTCCCCAGAATGCAGAAGGCAAGATTAAAGAAAAGAAAGAAAATGCCCAGGGATGGAAATAAAGAGTAGAACCCTGAACAGTCCTTTTAGAGCACATGTTTATACAGAAAGATATCTCTCCGGTCAGTTGTCATATACTCACTTAAAGAATGAACTGGGTAGGTGGCACAGTGAATAGAGCACTAGCCCTGGAGTCAGGAGGACCTGAGTTCAAATCCGGCCTCAGACACTTGACACATTTAATAGCCATATGACTTTGGACAAGTCACTTAACCCCAATTGCCCGCCAAAAAGCAAAAAAAAAAAAAAAAAAAAAAAAAGAATGAACTGGGTACATAATACCATTTTAACAAATGTCAGTGAGGAGAATGTTGATAGATATCAGATAATATACAAGCTGGAGGTCTCAGAAATCCTTCCCATAGCCAGAAGGGCACAGTTCCATAACACAAATAAGGAACTTAATCATTCTATAAAAATGAACAGATTTTGCCGTAATCCAAAAACCATCTAGCCTATAAATTATCAAAATAAGCCTTTTGCATATGTAATTTATTTTTCTCCCTATCTGTAGAGGATTGGGACTTTAATCAGAGAAAGAAATGGGTATATAGATTAGACTTGTGATTTCACTGATACCAGGAACTTCCAATAAATAAATTCTCTCTGCTGATTCAGACTGCAACTTTTTTTGCCATGTCCAATTTCTACAGTGGCTTGAAACAAAGAAGTAAGGGGCAGCTAGGTGTAATAGAGCACTAACCTTAGAGTCAGGAAGACCTGAGTTCAAATGCGATCTCAGACACTTAACACAAAACTAGCCGTGGGACCTTGTACAAGCCACTAAATCCCAAATGCCCTACCTTCCCCCCTCCAAAAAAAAAAAAAAAAGAAAGAAACATGGAAGTAAATTTCTCAGTAAATTATTACAGATGGTATGTGTCAAACATGGTATTTGAACCCAGGTTTTCCTGGTTCCAAGGCAATTTTATCTATAGGAGCACATAGTCTCATAAACATATAAAAGATAAATTAAAACTAGATTCAATCATTTTTGTCACTTGTTAGAACACAAATAAAAGGCTTATACTTAAAGATAACTACTTGAGGTCTTAGAATTACGATGGATGTAAATTATTCATATTAGTTTTCCTTTTCAGTACAACAAATAATTTAAAAGTAGACAAATGTGTATTTGCCTAAAACATATATGATGAAACTGTAGACCTACAGATTAAGGTTTCTCCATGTTTAACAGGTAAATTTTTTCTCATTTCCATAGTCACAGTTACACAATTAAAGATGCCATAACTTGACTTAGGGAACAAATGTTTTTGGGAAACAACATCCTTTTTTATCTAAATTAAACTTTGGATTTAATGCTCTAATTTCAGTATAAGGAAAATATAAATATAGTGTAGTTTTCTTTTATTCAGAATAACTATCATATAAATACAAACTTTTTAAGAAAAGCAGCATGTTGTAGTGAAAAGAACATGAGACCTGAAGTGTAAAGACAAGGATTAGATTCCAGCTCTACCACTTGCACTGTTATGAGATTTAATCTCTCTTGAGACTCAGTTTTGCTTTTCTTTTGCTTTTTGGAGGGGTGGAAGGCAGGGAAATTGGGGTTAAGTGACTTGCCCAAGGTCACACAGCTAAGTAAGTATGTGAAGTGTCTGAGGTCAGATCTGAACTCAGGTCCTCCTGACTTCAGGACCGGTACTCTATTCACTATGGCACATAGTCACCCCTACTATGCCACCAAGCCGCCCCTCTTAGTTTTCTTAATCTATAAAATGGGAAACCTAACTTTACAAAGTTGTGGGGCAAAAGTGCTATGCAAACTTTAAAGAGAAAAAGAAATGTGAGGTGTGATTTATATCCAATAGAACGTAAGCTCCTTGAGGACAAGGACTGTTCTACTTTTGATCTTGTATCCCTAGTGCCTCACATGGTAGGTATTTAGTAAACACTGGTTGACTGATGGAAGAATTGAGGGAGTTTCCACACAAGATATCCTTTATATTCATTAAATCACAAATGCAAACCAAAAATAAAATGAAGTAAACTCTATGAGCAAAAATTAATCATTGTATCATACATAAAAAACAATACTCTGATATGATTTTCTACATCTTTATGTAGCAAAAGAAAAATTGAAATCTAGATCCAGAAACAATTTATTTATTTAGTTTAAATTTTTAAAGACCCCCCCCTTCTCTCTGTGGCTCCTTTATCTTATGCATATGTATGATTCTTCCAGTTCCCTGATGGTAGAGTAGAAAGAATACTGGACAGGGTATCAAAGAACATAGGTGTGAATTTTCCTCTGCTACCAGTGTAATTTTAAGCAAGTTAATCTTTCTGGGTCTCAGTTTCTTAATCAGTAAAATAAAGAGTGGTACAAAGTTCTTTCCAGATAAAAACTTGTAGGGGAAAATTACGTTCTAGAAACTTGCACCTTTTTTCTTGATTCTGGTTTCATAAAATTGGCATCTTTTAACATGTTGCCACTATGGATGGTGCACTTAATTTCGTAAGTTGTTTACAGTAACACACTATTATTCTCCATGAGAAAATGTCCTCATGAGACAAATGCCTTGTTTTTGTTAGGTTCCCAAAAGGAAGGCAATCACATAACACTGTATTAATTATGTATTAGTAGACTATAAATAATTCAACACACAATTACAAATTCTAAAGTAAGTAGAACCGATGAAAAAAATTTAACTCCCAAACAACTGTCTTAAGACGATTCATTAAAATGAAGAGATGACTAAAGATATCTATTTATAATAAAGACCTCATTTGTAATTTCCAGATCCAATCTCTCCGTTTTCCAACTCCTAATTTGCAATACTGTCTACAGCAAAAATGCCCTCTAAAGATTAAATGAACATATATGCTGTAAATATAAAACTGCCATGAACTTTTATTCCTTAATAACAAGAGCAAAGTTTAAATTAACAGAGGGGGTAGAGTTAATATACAAGTATGCTTCAATTAATAGCAATTTTTTAATTAAAGGAATTGGATAATAAAATAATAAATATATTCTAAAGAAAAGCAATGCAAAACTTAGAGAATCTAGAGGGAATTCCATTCTAGTAAGTTCAAATAATAAGAAAATACAAAGGGAGAAGGAAATTTTGATATAAAATTATAAGAGAGTGCCTGATACTAGACAGTATTTTCAAAGATTATTTTGTTATAATATTTTAACATATTATACTCTCAATGTTCAATTAAACATCACAGCATCTAAAATTTATTGTTTTCCTTAGGAATGTTTTACAATCTTGCTACATATATTGGTGTGGTTCTACTAATTCTAGACGCTCAAATTATTCTAAGAAAGTACATGTCTGATTTCGTAACAGAAATCAATAGAAAATTACATTCAATTAATTAAAATTCATTTCCCAAGAAACTTTTCTGAAATGTATCTCTTTCATTAACAGAAGGAAACCTTTGCAGAAATCAAAGACTCTTTTAACTACCTAAGGAATGATCATCATCTCTGGTCTATTTTTAGAAGCTCACCTTCCCTTTTTGGTTTAAAGGTTCAATAGTTAAGCTGTCTGGACCAATATCCACAATATTGCCCATCTGAAATCCTTCAGTAGGATGCGGAGCCCAAACGGGCTTCCCATCTTCCATTTTTTTGAGGATCTATCCACACGTTCCTGTAAAAAAAAACAAACAAACAACGTACATCTTAAAGAACATTTTTTACAAATAATATATAATATACCCCTTAAAGGGAAACAAATTCTTCAGCAGTCTCTGCGGGTGATTTCCAAAGATGTAATAAAAATGGGAAAAGTGTTTCGATTTTTACTTTAGCTGTAGTTGCATTATCTTGGTAAGTTACTTAATGTAATGAAGCCTTAGTTTCCTCATCTGTAAAGTCAAGATAATAACTGCAGTATCTACTTCCCAAAGTTGTTTTAAGTGAACTCTAAAGTGTTACATCAATGCTATTGTTCAACCCCTTAGTTTAACACTGCCTCCCATTTCTCTAGAGTTTTTTCACCTCTTGTTATTGTAGCACAATCTGCCTTCTTTGCCCTCATCCCTCCATCTAAGATAGAAGTTTTCAACCTGTGGGTTACATTCAGTTTGTAACAATGTAAATACATCCTGCAAATCAGATATTTACAGTATGATTCATAACAGTAGCAAAATTACAGTTATGAAGTAGCAACGAAAATAATTTTATGGCTGGGGGTCACCACAACATGAGGAACGGTATTAAAGGGTCATGGCATTAGGAAAGTTGAGAACCACTGATCTAAGAGAAGATACACACTACACAGAATGGTAGACACATTCTTCTCCTAAATGAAATATAGATTTCAATCTTAAACCTCCAAGAGAGGATAAAACCAAAGGAAAAACTACTGATTGGAGCAGGTAACTCCAGTTTCTGCCTATTTCCAAATCAATGAGCCTGCACTCGGGCCTTCTTCCTCATTATACTCCCACAGCCTGGATTGTGCCTCTGAGACTGTGATGCTGGCAAGTGATCTTTTATCTTGATCCTTACAAGGCCTCTACATCACTTACTGGACCTTTCCAAACCATACCACCTTGCTTCTCCCAGCTGTCCTATATGTGTTATCTTCATCTGGTGGAATGTGAGTTCTCTGAACACAGGGAATATTTTGTTTGATTATATTTGTATACCCAGGTCTTAAAACAGTGCCCAGCACATGATAAGTACTTAATAAAGGTTACTTAATAAAGGTTTTTTTTTCATTCACTCTTTCAGTCATAGTACGGCAACAGATGAAGTAAAATTGATAAAGATAACATTCCAAAAACAAAAAAATCAATATAAGACAAATTGCAGAGGAAAACTAGATTTATTTCAATATAACAGTTGCTATGTAAAACCATCCACACCAATAGGTGTAATCTCCAATTTAATAATACATTATAGGATCACGCATCTAGAGGTATAAGGGATCTCAGAGACCATCAATCAATCAACAAGTATTAAAGGAGAAAGAACACTGGTTCTGAAGTCAGAAGACCTGGGTTTAAATTCTAGCTCTGACACTTAAAACCTATCAATCCTCCAGTAAGTCACTTCAGCAACCTGGGTTTGTTTTCTCGCCTATAAAATGAAGGCGCTGGATTATATAGCCTCGTTCCTTCCAGGTCTATAGCAATTATCCTAATATTTATGAAGGACCAACTGTGTACTCAGCACTGGGGACAACCCTGCAAAAAAAAAATTTTTAAAGCCCCACCTGCCAGGAGCTTACATTTTAATTCTCTAATGGGGGAGAAAACAAATACATACAAGCATACATAGATACACCCACACAAGCATACACAGATACACATATACAACACAATCATACACATGCATATACACATCCACATGTGCATATACATCTATATACATATACACAAAAGCATATAAAATACACAGCATAAACATCAATACACAGAGAGAAAGAGAAAGACAGAGATTAGATTTGTGATTTGTACCAGTACAAAGAACTCCCAGATGAGGAAACTCCCTCTACCAGTGCAGGTCAGCCCTTTCTCTGCACTTATTGGTCTGCTTTTCTATATATATATATATACCATACAGAATAACTATAAGCAGAATAAATACAAAATACTAACTACAAGGCAGTGTATAAGGAAGAGCATTAATGAGCAGCTGAGAAACACAGAGATCTGAATGAGTTTCATATTAAAGATGCCTCTTGAGCTGTTTTCTGAAAACAGAGGTGAGGAGGTAATATTTTCCAAGCATGAGGGATTGCCAGTACAAAAGCATGGAGACAAGAGATGGCATAAGGCCAACTGTACTTCACAGATGAAGTATTGTCCAACGACATTAGAAAGACAGAATAGAATAAGTTTGTAAAGGGTTTTAAAAGCTAAATAAAGGAGTCTATTTTTTTTATCCTAGATGGAACAGGCACTCAAGGGGGTTTTTCAAGTAGGGGAGAGACAAGGTCATGTCTATGCTTAAAGAAAATCACTTTTCCTACAGTGTGAAGGATGGATTTGAGTGGGGAGAGACTCAAGGCAGAAAGAATAACTAGGAGGCGAGGGAGAAGCACAGGACGGCTGTAAGTTGTGTCACAAAAATCCCAGAAAGGAGGGGATATCCAGGAGAAGATCAGCAATAGTGTTAAATACAGCAGATAGGCTGAGAACGCTCGAACAAACCATTAGATTTGGCAATTAGTGATCAACAGTAACTTTGGAGAGAACAATTAAGAGATTACTGGAAACTTTGGAAAAAGCAGTTTCAGGTGAATGATGATGTCAAAAGGCAAACAACCAAGAGTTTAGAAGAGAATGAGAGGAAAAGGAGCCACTTATTACAGTTAGCTTTCAAAGGAGTTTAGCCATGAAAGGGAGAAGACACAGAACAATAGCTAGCAGGGATGGATGGATCAAGTAAAGTTTTTTAAGAATGGGGGAGTTCCTTCCTGAATTCTAATCTAACACTTCCCTGTCAACAGATAGAAAGTATGCTTCATCATCAATCCTTCAAAATCATGGACAGTGACTGCATTGATAATAGTTGTTATAGCTTTCAAAGTTGTTTGTCTCACCAACTTTGATAGACTGGGCTCTTTTCAGCAATGCAACATTATAAGACAACTCCAAAACACTCATTATGGAAACAGATGTCCACATCCAGAGAAAGAACTATATAGAATTTGAATGCAGACTGAAACGAACTACCTGCTCTCTTTCTTTTTCTTGTTTTGTTCTGTTTCTTCTTTCCCACTGTTCATTCCATCAGTTATAATCCTTCTTTACAACCTGAATAATGTTTAATGTGAAGGTTTCTGCAGATCCTAAATTTGATTGCATGATACCATGGGGCATAGGGGAGGGGAAAAGGGGGAGAAATTTTGAAATTCAAGAGATTGTGGAACTAAATCTTGTAAACTAAAAGTAAACAATTTTTAAAAGAATTTTTTTAAAAAAGCTGTCTCTACATGCTACACAACGCTGAGTAAGTGAACAAATTGTTGAACAAGTGTACAAATGAGATGTAGTGCTGCTCATTTCATTCTTCATGAGTTTATAAAAGAGCTCAAAATTGTTCATTTTTATAATATTAATGTTACAGTATAAATTGTTTTGCTTGTGCTCACTTCACTCTGCCTTGGTTCATATAAGGCTCTTTGTGTCTGCCTTTGCTATATTTGTTTTCAATAGGGGTTTTGTTTTTACTTTCCACTCCTCACTGAGGGGCGGAAAAAAAGCTTCACCAAAATAAAGTAAAATTTAATTTAAAACATTATTAAAACAAACACAAGTAAATCAGCAAAACAAAAATATATTTTTAAGGTTTTCTTACTGTCCTCTGTACTTAACTACAAAAAACAATGTCAGTTTTTTTTTCCTTTTGGATGAGTCTCTCAGTATAAGATAAACAAAAAATTCTACTGAGAGTAAAGGAGAAAAATAATGAAGTACAAAAATCAGGGTATTATAGTATCATGTAGGGTACATAGTTATCTCCTGAATTAATAGTCTACTCAATTGTCTACACTTCTTTGTTACCTACCACTCTTTATAATCTTCTTTTCCTATTGTATTGCTGAAACTACCAAAGATAATCCAAATTCAAATTTAACAACTTTTCCCTCAATCGTTAAATCTCCTTTGCCTCTCTATAGGATATTACTGTGGACTCTCCCCCCAACCTTGAAATTTTCTCTTCCTTTAGCTGATTAAATATAAAAAAATTAACATTTTTAAATTTCAGCTCCAAATTCTCTTCCTCTCTCTCGCATTCCCTCACTGAGAAGGCAAGTTATTTGAAACAGTTTATACAGAAGCAGAGCACACAGACCATATTTCCATATTAGTTATGTTGTGAAAGAGAACGAACAAAAAAAAAAGAATATTTTTTAAAAAAAGGTATGCTTCAATTTGCATTGATACTCCATCAGTTCTTTCTCGAGAGGTGGATAGCATTTTTTTAAGTCCTTTGGAACTGTCTTAGATCATTATATTGTTGAAAACAGCTAAGTCATTTACAATAGATCATCATATAATATTGCTATTGCTTTGTACAATGTTCTACTTACTTTGCATCAATTCATGTCTTTCCAGCTTTTTCTGAAAGCATCCTACTCATCACTTACTGCACAATAGTTTTCCATCACGATCATATACCACTTGCTCAGCTATTCCTTGACTGATAGATATTTCCTCAATTTCCAGTTCTTTGCTACCACAAAGAGATGCTATAAATATTTCTGTACATATAAGTCCTTTTCCTTTCTTTGAGTCAAAGGTATGAACAATTTTACAGCCTTTTAGCCCTTTTAGCAGTTGAAAGGCTTCTACAACCTAAAAACTTCCTCTCATACCAGATGTAATCTCCAATCAAAATGGCAAATTCCATGTTCCTCAAACAAGTCCTATGCTTTCCCATTTCCATAATTTTAGTCATATCATTTATTCTTGAAATGGGCCATTCTTCCTGCTGAAATCTTATCTAGCCTTGAAGTCTCCATTCAAATACTATACTCTTATGAAATCATCCCTGATCTATGCCTCACTGCCCTGCCATTATCAGCAAATAAGTCAGAAAATGGTATCTTTTTGCTAGAAACACTGTGTGTGTACATACATACATACATGTATGCATGCATACACACATATGTGTATGTGTGTATGCATGTGTGTATGTGTGTATATGTGTATGATAACATAGTTATCTAATATTATGATTATGTTCATACTTTTTTTTAACTCCTACTAAATTATAACCCCTCAAATGCAAGGACTTTTATTTTTAGCTTAGTATCTTCCTCAGCTATGGAACACAGTTTTATACAGAAAAGTTTTAAAAATTATTACTCAATTATGGTTTTGAAGAGTATGTAGCTCAAGTTTATTACTTGATTTGTATAATATGTTTTCAATGTGCTATGAGAGTAAACTGTGAAACGAGCCAAATGGTGTGGTAAAAAACCTGACATTATGGCTCTTCCCCTAAGCAGAGAATGGTTCAGTAAAATTCCAGGAAATGTCATTTGCCACCCATAGATTCTAGTATGAAAAAGTCTTTTAGAATTTATAAGTAACATTAGAGATGTTGGAGCACCGTAATTTATGACTGTGATTTGCTTCTTGCAGAGTTTAACTCAGCACATATGTAAATGAGAAGTTGGCTGTAGTCTGCCAGGAAATGGAGAGATTCTCCTTGGTTTCTCAGTTGGAGCTTGAGCCAACAGACTAAAAAATAACTCAGAACCTTACTGCTATGGGTATCTCTCACACAAGGGTTTCATACAAAATGAAAATCAAAACTAAATAACCTAAATCTACCAGATCTTCCAAAACAAACAAAAAATACAAATATAGTATTCATTGAAACATTTTAATAGAGTACATTTTTTACACGTTTTTCCAACAGTTAAAGGATACATACACTATGAAAGGCACACCTTGTATGCCAACATTAAAAAAAATGCCAAGCAACTTCATAAAAAAGTTTTGTTATTTAGATATTTAAATAATTCTAGGTGAAAAATTTGGGTTATCTGACTAGTTGAAAGGTATTGGAATCTCAAAAGAACTGCCAATAAGGTAAAGAAATAAAGGGTCAAAAATAAAGGTGATATGAAATAAGCATACTATATATATATTTGATTGAAAAACATACAACTAAAAAGTAATTTGTGAAAATAAGCAAGTTAGGCTCCAATATAACTTCAGGGTAAAAAAAACTGTAACAGAAGCCTACAAGGTAAATCTCCACATTATATAAAGAAACTAAATATGTATAGCGTAAATATATATGGCTTCAATAAGTTTATGATTTATGTCTTAAATAAAATCTGAGGAAATATGTTCTCGGATGAGATTATATAAATACACAAAGAATCCACTACCTTTTTTTTTCAAATTAAAGTTCTAAATAAATGTATATTCACAATTATGTAAATTCATTCTGTGATTATATAACCTCAGTTCTCCATGGGTTAGTGTATATGTGTGTGCCTTTGTATCTGCAAAGGTATGCAGATATAAACACATACACATACACATTTACAATATACGTATATGTACAATTATACACACACACACACATACATGAAACTGACAAAAAATCCCAAAAGCTTCTTTAGTTAATACTTTCCACCTTTTCTCCCTGAAATGTTTTCATAGAGGTTTTTGAAGAAAAAAGAGAAGGTGATAATGAATTTTTGATAAAGCCAGTGGTCAAAGTTACAGAAAAAATCAAGATGTTCTCAATAATTATAATGGAGAGTCAACTACATGCTAAACACTTTATTTCCTTTACTATGTCTCATTGTATGATTATTAGTATATTCTATGAAAAATAATTTAACTGGAATATTTCATCAACCCATCTTGATGAGAGTTTGCACTAAGTTGAATGCAAAAATAGCACTCAAACATGCCACAGGCTGTCAAACATAAAAAACCCTGGAATAAATTATCCATAGCTACTTTACTCTATCCAAACACCTCTTTAAAGTAAGAGTTGGGATTTTGGTACAAACCTCAGTTCTGCTACCTATTACACACATACTTGGTCAAATCACTTAACCTGGGGTCCAGTTATTAATCTAAAAAATAAAGAGTTTTAGACTCTATGTCCTCAAGATTTCCAAGAGCTTTCAATCTATGATTTTTAAGTCCTTAAGGAAAATCTACTCCAAGCTTCTCCTAGTACTGCAATCTCTTTTGCAATATCTCTGATACGTAGACTGATTCATTCTCTGCCAGAACATGTCCATCAATACAAAGCTCACCATTTCAATACAGAGTCCAAAGTAATTCCTTAAACTGAGGTGAAATTTGCCTCCAAGTAACTTCTATTCATTGGTTCTAGGATCTAACTGCCCTTCTATATCAAACTTTATCATAAATCATTTCTCCATCATACTAAACCATACCATTTCTCTCAATTTTTCACATGCCAATGCTTTTCAAGGTATTGAGAAAGAGAAATGTTGAGAACCTGAAGACAAACTAGGACAGTTACACCCAGTAAAGGGAAAATGAGGTTATCTGCCAAGAACCAACCTATAACAAATTTTCAAATTGTTAAGAGTTGATCTATGAGAAGCTTTAATCCTCTGGCTTTCTCCCAATTAAAAAAAAAGGCTCAGGTGCCAAGCTGACCCCTCTTCCCCTCCCAATTCTTTGGACTACATAAAAATAAAAGTCATTTAAATTAACTGCTTCCACTCAGTTCTACTTAACTCAACAAATATGTATTAAAAATCTACTATAGACAAAGCACTGTGATTGGGGGGGTGAAGAGATGGATATATAAATGCTAAAAAGAATAGCTCTTGTGCTGAATGTGTTTACATTAGTGGAGGATACAACCTGCAAAATTCAACGTATAAATTAAAGGGAAAAGAGCAACACCTTAAGTAATAAGAAAGACTTCCAGAAACATAATGGCTAACTGTGTTTTGAAGACTGAGGTAGAGATGAAGGAGAAATGTTTCATGCCTGGAAAACAGCCTATCTCTAGATACACAAAAACAGAATGTAGAGCTGAGTTCTCATAGGCTGATATGGATGAAATGAAGAGGAGTTATAGGAAGTATCCTGGAAAGAAAGTTGATGTCAGTTATCCTTTCTTAATCTGCATCACCAGAGACCACAATATCTTGCATATCATTAAAGGTGAATAAGTAAAACGTTTTAAGTGTTTATGAGAAAAACATGGATTTCCAGGTGTTATTTCCAAAATATTTTTTAAAATATAGAAAAATTAAACACTGATGATCAAGTATCCTCCAGGAAGGAAAAAAAATGCTATTGTGCAATTTTAAAAGCTAATCCCAATGGTTTAATAATATAAAAGATAAGAAAATCTAAATTTCACTAGATACCTAATATTTTTATTTATAATTCTAAGGAAAGACTTTCTTAAAATTGAATTCAGAAAAGATATTTTATGTATATAGTTTAAAATTTTTCCTTGGAATATGAGGCATTTTCCCACACGATTATGTAAGGTTTTTTTAATCCATTGATTCTTTTTTCCAGTACTGGACAATAAATGGGCCTTAATTAGGGCTTCTATCCTAGCCTATTCTATGTATACTACACTTCACTGTTTTCAGAACACAAATTTCTGTTTGTCATTTTACTTCTATCATATTTGTCATATTTACTTCTATAGAAGCTTTGAAACTAGTATAGCAAGATTACTATTTTCTGGTTACCAATTTAAAATCAAGCTTTTTTTCCTTCTAAAGTTTAAAAAAATTCCCTAAGTTTTAGAATCTTCCTAAATTCTTTTTTCCTAATTAACTGCGAGACATCATCATTTCCCCTCCCCTCCAATCACTAAGTAAAACTAGACAACATGCAAAATTATTCATTCATCAGTACATACTACAGTCATCTGGTTTTACAAAATAAAAATATTTTAAATATTGGCAAAGGAGGAGGGAAGGGAACTAGCTACATTAGTTATATATACTTTAGATAAATGGACAGAAACCCTTGTGGGGCATCAGAGTTATTGCAAGGACCCAATCCTTATTATCATATCAGTGTGCATTTTCTCAATCACTGAATAATAATAAAACTCTTACCATCAAGATAAAGTTCTCAAAAATCTTGGAACATTAAAAAGTGGTCTTCTTACTCAGTTACAGGTAGCATGGAGGATGACTCCTTTATCTCTCTTTATATAATATGTATTTTGAGCATATTATCAGTCTCAATAATTTTTTTTATAATACTGATTATCTTCTAATGGTACTACTAACCAACACGTAAGAATTGTCTCCAAGTAAACTTATATCAGTTGTTCTCAACTTGTGGGTCACATCCCCTCTGGAGGTCAAAGGATCCTTTCACAGGGGTCACCTAAGATGATCAGAAAATACATATTTCCAATGGTCTTTGGAACAGAGACACTGCTCCTCTATCTGTCTCCAAGAGGGTACACCCACATGCAGATACACCTACATACAAGTATTAAAGGGTCGTGGGAATTGGGAATGTTGAGAACCACTGCTATATATAATCCTCAAGCCATAAAGTAGGTACCACTAATTCTAATGACTAGGTTCTAAGAAAAAGTAATTTAGGGCCGACTAGGTGGAGCAATGAATACAGCAGCAGCCCTAGAGTCAGGAGAACCTGATTTCAAATTCATCCTCAGACACTTAACACTTACTAGCCCTGTGAACTTGGGCAAAATCACTTGACCCCAACTGCCCTGCATTCCCTGCTCCAAAAAGCAAAAAAAAAAAAAAGGAATTTAGTTTCCCCAAAAGGCACCCTAAAATAACTGATAGGGCCTTGGAGATTTTTTAAGCTACAATCTCTTTTAAAGAGGAAACAAAGGGTCATCTTTTCCTCAATGTACAGTAGTAGCTCCACTTACTGATATAAATCTTCCATATTTATTAAATTTTCTGTTTAAAAAAAACAGTACACAGAGCACAAGGCGTCTAGTCAGAAAGAATTCAAGTGGAATTCAAGTGCTGCCTCAGATACTTGGTAGCTATGTGATCACGGACAAGTCATTTAGCCTATCTATTTCCCTCAGTTTCCTTATTTGTAAAATAGGGGGTAATAACAGCGCCTACACTTCACAGGGTCCTGGTGAGGACCAAATGAGTTTAACATATATGTAGTACTTTTAAAAAACTAAAGTGCTACATAAATCCTACTTATTATTATAATTAATATCATGCATATTACTACTTAGCATCACATACAACGTTTTGACAACATGGCTGAAAACATCATGCTAAAAAGCATGGGAGGCTTTCCTTCTCTCTTTCTTTCAGCACTTCCCGTGGAGGGGCCACTGTCTCTTCACCGATGCTATGCCCGCCCTCAGACCCCTCGTGAAGCCTAAGATCGTCATGAAGAGGACCAAGAAGTTCATCCGCCACCAGTCAACAGATATGTCAAGATCAAGAAACTGGCATAAACCAAGAGGCGTTGACAACAGGGTGTAAAGGCGCTTCAAGGGCCAGATCTTGATGCCCAATATTGGTTATGGAAGCAATAAGAAGACAAAACACATGGTGCCAAGTGGATTCAGGAAGTTTTTGGTACACAATGTCTAAGAGCTGGAAATGCTCCTGACCTGCAACAAATTGTACTGCGCTGAGATTGTTCTCAATGTTTCCTCTAAGAATCGGAAAGTTATTGTTGAGAGAGCAGTGCAGCTAGCCATCAAGATCACCAATTCAAACGCCAAACTGAGGAGTGAAGAAAATTAGTAAAAAGCTTTGCACATTTTATTTGTGTTAAATAAACCTTCAAACTAAAAAAAAAAAAGCATGGGAGCAAGCACATAGCCTTGTTTCACTCCACTGGTAACTGGGGAAGGCACAAAAGCATTGCCCATTATCTAGAAACCAGACAAGCTTGCCATCATGAAATTAATGTACAATGCTGATGAACTTTCCCAGATAACGAAATTTTGACATAATTTTCCATAAGCCTTCATGACTAAACAGTATCAAAGGCCTTGCTTGGTCAGATCTACAAACGTTGTATACAGATCCATTTGAACTGTCTTAAGAAAATTCTTAAGATCACCTGGCAGGACAAGGTACTTTAGACACTGAGGTCCTTACTCAAAGTAAACTGCCAAGCATTAAAACTCTGCTTCAGAGAGCACAACTCCAATGGGCTGGCCATGGTGTTGGAATGTAAAACACGCTTACCAAAAAGACTATTTTATGAAGAACTTACACAGAGCAAGCAGACACATGGTGATCAGAAAGGCACTACAAGGACACTCTCACAATCACTATTAAGAACTCTGGAATTGACTGTGTGACAAGGGAGACACTGGCACAGGACCACTCAGCACGGTGTGCCCACATACAACAAGGTGCTGCTCTGTGAGCAAAGCAGCTCAAAGGAAATGCAGGATGTTCAAGCGTAGAGTAACCGTCCCAAATGTTCACACAGACTATTTGTGCCCAACCTGCAGTAGAGCATTCTGAGCTCATATTGGTCTGATCAGCCAGAGTCAGACACCTTGAAACTTGACTCTGGCATAAAGATGTCAGTCTGGTCTTCTTCAAGAACGAAGGACAAAAACCAACCAACCAACCATATAAAAATGTTACTGACTTTCAGAGTGCACTAAAAATAATTAAATGGCAGTATACCATACTGGATACAGAGGTAGCCTTGAAATTTAGTAGACCTGGTTTAAAGACTGGCCTCTGACACATACTATGTCACTCTGGAAAAGTCACACCTTCAGAGAGGTAGAGTCAAGATAATGTAATAGCAAGAAGAAGTACAAGAAATTCTTCTCCCAAAACTCTTCTAAACAGATCTAGAAAATGTACCAAACAGAATACTAATGGGAAAATATAAGAAAATATCACAGTGAGCCATTTTTTGAGCCCAGGTAGGTGGTGTGAGAAGACATACAGCTCTATAGACACTGAGAATAGGGTCTGGCCAGAAGCATTAGGTCCAAAGCACACCCATACAGGCAGAGGTTGTATACCAGAGCAAGCTGAGGTCCCATATCCAGGGTAGAATGAGAAGGGGACTTGTGCCCAGAGATCTGGGAAGGAGCAGTCACAAACCCTAAGCAGTATACTGAAAAAAAGAGCAAGTTCAAAGGCAGGGTCTCAGTTCCAGTTTCTAGCCCAATTTGAAACCTTCAAAAGAATAAGGAGGACAGGAATCTCAGACCAAAGGGAGGTTTGGTGTCCCATCGTTCTGAACCAGTAGAGCTTTCCAGCTCACTAATAATGCCTAAGTCCAGAAGCATTAAATTTTGTTCAGACTCAAACCCAGCTCAGGACCTTTGAAAGATCAGACCAGGAGGTAGACCATAGGGCGTGATCAGAGTCTGCCTTGTATCAGACCATTGTGGAACTACTGGTTAGCTTTCAACTTCCCAGCCTGAACAGCCCCTAGAGTAAGATGGAGTAACACGACACTCAGTGATTCAATAATGCAGCAACAGGACCAGTCCAGACCTTCCCTACAGAAGTGTGCAGGGCCTAGTCCTCAAGTACAAAGTCACAAAGTAGGCTGAAGGAATGCACAAACAAAAAAGAATTCCTCCTCAACAAACTATTATGGTAACAAAGATAATCAAGACATAACTGCAGAAGAAGACAATGACTACAAAACGTCTACAAGGAAAATCTCAGAGAACACAGCCTGAACACAAATTCAAACTGAATTCCTCAAAGAAATAAAGACTTTTTAAAAAGTTAAAAAATGTTTTTACAAATGAAATTAGAGTGCCCAAGGGAAAAACTGGAAAATAAATTATAACTATGGAACAAAGAACTGGAAAGATAATTAGCACAGTTTAGCACAAAACATACAAAACTTTGTCCAACCAATGAACTCCTTTAAATTTTGAATGGTCCAAATATAAACTAATGATTCCATAAGACAACTAGAAATATTAAGACAAAGTCAAAAGATCAAAAAAGTAGAAGAAAATATAAGGTATCTCATAGGAAAAAAAGAACAAATGACCTGAAAAACAAATCAAAGAGAAAAAAATTTTAAATCATTAAACTATCTGAATGTAATTTTTTTCTTACAAAAAATAAGGACCTAGACATCATATTTTAAGAAATCTTAAAACTGCCCAGATTTTAGAAGCAAAAGACAAAACAGAATTTTTTTTAATCTACTGGCTATGCCCTAAAAAAAAGTCTCAGAAGAAAAACCTCATAGTCAAAAGTCAGCTTCCATGTCAAAGAAAGAAAATATCGCAAGTAGCCAGAAAGAAAAGAACTCAAGAACCAAAGAACCCACAGTCAGAATTACACAAAGTTTAGCAGCCACAACTATGAAAGCATGGGAGAGCTTGAAATATAATACATCAGATGGTAAAGTACCAAAAATAACTAACTAAGCAAAACTGAGTATAATCAGGCGGAGGGGGGGAAGAAAGGGAGGATGCCTTTCATGAAAAAAAGAACTTCCAAGAATCCTGGAGGAAAAGAAATTTTGAAGTTCAAAAATAAGAGTTTAAATGTATGAACAAACAATCCTAAGGAACTAAACAAGGATAAGTTGTTTACATTCTAATATGAGGAGATGACACGTGTCCCCTCTGAACCCTATCATCATCAGGGGTAACAGAGGGAGTCTATAGACAGAAGGCCTGGGAGTGGTTCTATTATACATGCAAGGAATAGGAGAAGAGGAATGTATTGGGAGAGAAGGGAAAGGAAGATTAGGGGAAATTACCTCACACAATTATTGTGTACAAGTAGAAGTCTGTATAAACAAGGAGAAAAGGGTGGGGGTGACTGACAATAGAACTTCACTCTCATTAGAGCTAGTCAAAGGAGAGAATACACGTCCAGAGAAAGATATAATACACTCTAGAGGCAAAAAGGAGAGAAAAGATGGGAGAAGGAAGTACTAGGGGGACCACAGGTTAAGGAAGGGATTTATATTAGGTAAAAGAAACTCTCAAGATGTACAAAAATATTTATGGCTTTTTTTTTGAGGTAGCAAAGAACGAGAATCTGAGGAAATGCCCATAAACTAAAGGAATGGATAAACAAGTTATAGAGTATAAAGATAACAGACACTGCTGAGCTGTAAGAAATGATGAAGCGAATGGTTTCAGAGGAACTTGGGAAGATTTCTATAAACTGATACAGAATTAACAGAATGGGGAGAACAATTTATATAATATCAACAATATTGTAATGACAAACAAATCTGAAAGACTTAGGAACTCTGATCAGCATAATAAACAACAACCACTGAAGAAGAGTAATGATAAAAACAAGCTACTCAATTCTTAAATGAGATCAAAGACTCAAGGCAGAGTAAGACATTTTACACACACACACACACACACACACACACACACACACACACACACACATGCATGCACACACCTATACACAAGTATATATGTGTGTGTATGTATATTATATATTTTTTCTTTTAGATGTGGCCAATACAGAAATTGTCTTGCTTGATCATACATGTTTGTAATAGGCAGTTGTTTTTCTTTCATTCTGAATTGTGGGTGGAAATGGGGTAGAGAAGAGAAGGTGGATTTTTTTCTGATTAGAATAAAAATGAAATTTTATTTTATTTTTAAAGAAAGTCACAACCTCCCAATGCCCCTAAGACAACTCTCTGAGTAGTTTGAAATGCTTGTAGGGCATTTATTTTGGTTACTGTAAAATAACCAAAAGGCAACTAATCAGATAGGTCTAGATTCTCAAAGAAGATACTAGGCCTGGTCATCTGCAGGAAATGAAACCAGGAAAGCAGGTTAGTCACCATGATGAGAAGATGGCCCAGAAGAGAATCCTGGGGTATATCTACCTTTACAGTCTGGGACATGTACCAAGAAACAGCAAAGGAGATTGGGAAGGAAGGGGGAGATAACTAAAAAGAGCAATACCACAAATATCCACAGAAGAGAGAATATCTGAGAGAGGGCAGTCGAATGTAGTACACAGCAATGGTGTCAAACTCAAATTGAAATAGGTGCCAATAAACTGTATATATAAGGATCCCTTGGGGGCGGCTAGGTGGCGTAGTGAATAGAGCACTGGCCCTGGAGTCAGGAGGACCTGAGTTCAAATCCAAGCTCAGACATTTAACACAAAAACTAGCCTTGTGACCTTGGGCAAGTCACTTAACCCCAACTGCCCTCCAAAAAGCAAAAAATTAAAAACTTTTAAAAAATTTAAAAAAGACGATCACTACAGGTGCATACTGACTTAGAAGCCACATATTAACATTATTTTTCATTTTATTTTTTTTATTTTGTTAGATATTTCCCAATTACATTTTAATCTGGTTCTGGCTACACTTGATAGTATTGAGAGCTGCATGTCTTGACATTTCTAGTATAGAGGAAATGTATAATTCTTGATCATGGAAGTAAAAGACTTATGGGTGATAGGGTGTGATCATACCTGTGTGTGGATGAGGTGGAAGTTGAGAAGACTAAGAAACTGGGAAGTCAAAATGTCTGAGGAAATATAATCAATAAGTTGAATTATAAGGACATGATTTGGGCTTGAGAGAAAAAACATGATCCAGTTACTGGACTCCCTAAGAAAGGTAGTGCTTTATTTATAAACAGTTGTAAAAATAACTGCCACTAATATCAGTGCCCAGGCAATTGTCTCAGCTCTCTCAAGAGTTCAGTACTTAGATCACAGACCTATTCTTCACTGCTGCCTCTCTATTAGGGACCTCCAATATCTATGCAATATAAAGACCTCAAATTTATTTACAACAAATATACATATACATGTATATGTCCACGTATATATAAACATGCACATATGATAAGCATTCTCAAATGGATCATCAATTCAGAACTTTGCAAAGATAGGACAGAAGCAGGTAGGCAGCACAATAGATAAAGTACTAGACTCAGGAAGAATAGAATTCAATTCTAATATTGAATTTACTAATTGTAAGACAAATTACAAATTACATTTACTAATTGCAAGACACTAGCAAAGTCAATTAACCTCTATCTGCCTCATTTTCTTCTTTTGTAAAACAGAGATGATAAACCTCACAAGGTTATTGTAAGAAAAAATTTAAATAATAATAGTAAAGTATTTGCTTTATGAGAGAATACATGTTCATACTGGTCCACCAACCTTTTTTGCTAAATTTTACAAATGAGTTTATATTATAACCCATTGTGGCTCTTCATTTGACAAGAAAGCCAGATTTAAGTGTTTTTTGGTCTCTTTTGGTTTCTTAGCTGCAGCAATTAATTTATAATGGTTAAACTTCTGGATGAAACTCCTATAATTACTTTCAATGCCATTTCTGTGGTCTATTTCCCATTTCCCACTTTGAACTGCATTTTTAAAAAGTCATGGTTAAGATACTTCAACTATATATCATAAATTTTTCTCATTATCCTGTCTTCTTTATTATTCTGATTTCTTGTCTTAACTCTGAAAAGTTGATGGTTTTGAACATATACACACACAGCTAACTCAAGGATAATTCCCTCCACAAAGTCTTTCTGATGTCTGATGATGATGCCATTGAGATGACCCTGTGACCTTGAAGGCTATGCTAGCAAATATAAGTTGAAGCAGATTTCTCCATGCTGAGAAGGCTTCAATTAGAGCCCCAGTAAGAGACTACATCTTCTTTTTTTTCTGAGGATCAACCTAATTATTGAGAGACATATCATCAGTAAGCATGCTAGGTGAAAAGGATTTTTTATCTATAGCAGCAACCAATGAAAAAAGAAAAAAATGTTAATGTGTCTCTCAGTTCTCTGTAGTCCCCTCTTACTTCTGTATTGCCATTGGCAAAATATCAGGAAAGAAAATGAATGCTAAGAATCACATCGTTTTAGCATGGCAATAAACTTCAATCTGTATACTGGACCCTAAATGAGATCCAATGGCCAATGGGTAGACTTTGACATCTGTCAGTCAATAAGAATATATTAAATTCTTATTATACATTAGCCATAATTGGTGGAGCTTCAATGACAGGCAAATATAGTCTCAGAGCTCACATTTTAATGGGGTAGGCAACATGCAAACAACTATGTGGAAGCACTATGATTTAAGTGGACCAGGAAATACTTCTGGTACATTTTTAGCATAAATTAAAGAATGACAAAAAAAAAAGGAAGTTACAGCTAAATGGAAGGACAGCTCACAGTTAACTCCTTAGAGAGGCAAAGAATTGGAAGACCAGATTCCATGATCAAGAATTATGCATTTCCTCTATACTAGAAATGTCAAGACATACAGCTCTCAATACTAAAATTAAAACAACAATATTAAATAGTAAATGTAACAACCAGAAGCAATGAAACATTAGTCTGTAAAATATCTGGCCATCACTTACAAAATTAATGATAAGTATGTGCAAAAAGATCTGCATGAAAATAACTGCAGCTAATTTATATAAAATTAGCTGCTAAGCTAATTTTATATAAAATTAGCTGCTGGGGCTAAAATGAAAGAGAAATTATACCAAGACCTTAATAAAAATTTTCCAAATCAAAGTTATATATATATTTGGTTGCTTACAGTTGCAAAATAATAGTGTATGTGACACATCCCTATATATGTAAACAAAATAAATAAGACACTAAAACGGCATTAAAGTTCAGATTTAAAAACATTAGATCTATATCAGAAATCAAGCCACAGCTCTCATTTAACTATTATTTCAAAAACCTCATAATTCAAATTCCACACACAGAGCAAACTACACTCAAAGTATAGGGCCACTAGGATTACTTGTGTTCAGAGAGATAAAAATTGTTTCCATTAAAATTACTGCCAAGAAGTTTTATCAAAGGAATTCTATGTTTTTATTATTGAATGCCCTTTATTTTGTCTACTGAAAAATCTTTCAAGAAGCCTAATTTTAGGCTTTAGACATAATAAGGACAGAATGATTTAGTTCATCAAAGATACCTTCAATTATTTCTCTAAAATACAACACTATCTCATATCATACTGGATAAATACTATTTTGTGTTCAATAAAAGTGTAAGCAATGGTCTTCATATGATCATGCTGTATTTTCTATTTAAAGAAAACATTTTTCCCCCACAAAGCATATGACTTAGTCAAGAAAAATTTTTTTCCTTTCTGGGCCAAAGTCCTCCCAAAGCCAAGGGTTTTTCAAATTAATCTGAAGGCCCCTTTCAGGATATTCATGTATAAAATATATGTGTGTGCAAATACACATATGTACATTTAGACAAGATACTATCTACCAGTGGAAAATCATGCAGGCAACTAAGAATAATCTCAGAATACAAAACACCTTTTTAGAGATCCCCAAAACCAGAAGCTACAAGTTTTTATAGTCATAGAGTTTATAAACTACTTGCCTTAAATACATTATAGGCTTAACAAATTTACAAAATAAAAAAGAGAAACAAATTAATGAAATTCAAAATCTAAGCAATTACTGGATGTAAAAATACTAAGCATATGCACTGATCAGATGCAAAGGAAAAAGTGACCAGTTAAAAAAGGTCAATTAAGGAAATGAAGAATTCACAAGTTTTTAAAACAACAATATAAGATAGGAAAAGAGAACAACTATTTTGTATTTAATTTCCCCATCATTTTAGTACTACCTGTATCTCTAGGAAGTACTTACTTAACAGTTTTTACCACCTTCAGGATCTAGCGAGGTAGGCTGGAAGACTTCTAAATATGTTTTGTTTTGTTTTTTAATAAATCATAATCAATCAAAGACATTAGTGGCTTTTAAGAGGAAACAGGACAAATCTTTCCCAGTAAACACCACCTCCCATCCAGAGAAATTTCTTCCTTATGAAGTAGCCCAGGGGGGATAGTTAGAAAAACACTCCCCTGGGCTTCTGGCTCCTAGCAACCAAGCAAATGGATAGTTGGGAGGAGAAGTTAGCATTTTGCATACAATTCTAGGCACTGTGCCCAGAAATGGTTTTTATCAACAGAAGAAATAAGAAGCCCCCAAAGCCCAAAATACAAATCTCACTATTAAATAATCTTTAAGAAGCACTTTTTTAAAAGAAAATACCAAAAGCGGATGGGTGGGAAATGTATCGAGTAGAGTCCTTTACCAGATAAGAGACTAATTATTATTTAATACATGACTAGCTATCAGCTAAAGCATCTAAGACCAAGAAGATATAATTTAGGCAATTGAAAGGCAATCAGAAAAGGGAAATTAAGAAGCAATAAAAGCATACTGATGGGACAGCTGAAAACTTTCAAAAACAAACTTTTATCTTTCATTTTTTCCTAAAAACAGTCCTGGCTATAATATTAAAAACCACTTTCCTATCATTTTGGGGCTAATAATCTATAACATGTACAAATTGAACTACTATAGGCCCTACAAAATCAGTCAAGCAGAAAAGAAAAAAGGAAGAGGAAAAGAGCCCATACCACATTGCATTCATTACACTCTGTGATCAAAAGTATCTAAAAATATAAATAAGTCACCAAACAGTCTGAAAGCTGATTATCAGAATAAAGAGAAGTCTCTTCCATTTCTAGATCTAGGATACTTTGATTCTCCGTACAGAAAATAAAGAGAAGAGTGGAATATTAGTAGTGCTTATATAAACTCCATACAACGAATCTTATTGATAAAGTATTCATTTGACTGTGGAAAAGGCCTAAATCCGTCTGTTGGCTTCAACTTAGCTTACGAGGGAGAATCTAAAGCTGTAATATGAACAGTTATGTTTCCCCAAGTTATTTTTAAGTCCAATTAATTTAGGCAACTGATGAAAGTTTTGGATGACCAAAGATACTGATATTATTCTTGGAAACAGCATATTAGAAGTAAACTAAAAAAAGCCCAAAATAACAGAAACTTTTTAAAAATGAGTCAATCCTTTATTCTTAAAAGTAGAAACCTCTAGCTAGCTCTACAAAGGCTCACTCCAAATAAAAGGCAATTAAGGCTAAAAATAATGTTAAAGGAAGATATAATTAAAAATTAAATCATTTGCTCCATTTATGAAAGTTTGTAAAAACTGATGTGAAAGACAACCAACATAATTTATCTTAAAAAAATTATTTCAGGACAAGCATTATGATAGGAATTGATACTAATGCCATAAGATTAGAATTGTGGGAACCATTTATTAGTTTTCAACAAGGAAATGACAATTGTGTTTGAAATATCCAACACAATATATAAATTCTTACCAGTATGCTTGGATTTGCAATTAGGAATTATTTCCATTAAGGTATGTGGATGACTAGATACAGATAACTAGATCTGAAAGTCTAATATTTTGAGGGGGGGAAAGACTACATTCCACAGAAACTGAACCTGTCAATATTTCTGTCTCCTTATAAGAAGCCTCAAAATCTCACAGATATTTACTTAAAATATGCTGCTGTATATCCTAAGGCTAAGTAACAACTATATAAGCACATCATTATCTAAAATTTCCTCAGTTTTGCAATTCAGCCTGAAATTCAGCTCCAAGAAAAGCTTATTGATTTTCACAAAATATAAGGAAGAGTGAAGTATTTTTATCTTTTTAAAATTTTCTCCAATAAAAAATTGGCTTCTCAAAAAGAAAACAAAACAACCAGATTCCTTCTGTAAGGAAGAGAGTCCCTCAATCTAAATCAGAGGATGGAAAAATTTCCAAAAATTCTAACTATATAATTTTCCTACTCTCTGATCAATATATCCAGCCTCCTAAACAGTTAACCTGCCTCTACACATCCACCCCGTTCTAATATACTACTTTCTCCAAAATGTTCAAATAAATCTGTTTTCAGTCACATAGGTATTTCCTTAAACAGTGGAGATCACAACTCTTCCTTGCCTGCTCCTCACAAAATTCAGCCATATCCTCCAATAAACTGAACACAAAGGCCCCCAACATGCTGGAGACTGTCCTCCCTTTCTCCTGAGATGAGACTACCAGTGTAGTACACAGGCCATGCATGTTTCTGCATCATTCTGTTCATAAACTAGTTCATATTATTTTTCAATCATATATATCTATACTGAAATCTTTTTATTTTGTTTCTCTTTAATCAGCTATGTGGGATATTTCACTATGTTCCTGGGGTTCTAGTCACATAGCTACAGCAGGCATCTGAATTTGCTCCTTTCTTTACACAGCCTATGGGGGTGGCTGTTAAATCTTGTGTGACCATGACTAGAGCTCCTGAGTACTTGAATTCTTTCTTTCTGGTTGCTTGCATTATTTCTTTCTTTGACCTGGATTTTGGTCTGGATTTTGGCTATAATGTTCCTAGGAGTTTTTGTTTGGGGGTTTCTTTCCAGTCATTGGTGGATTTTGTTCTTACTTTGTCCTCTGGTTACCTGAGATTCTTTTATCTTTTATGAGAAAAGAGTTTTTATCAAAAAACTCTTAAGAGTTTTCTTTTATGTTTTCTTAAAATATGATGTCGTAGAGGTTTTTTATCACAGTTTTAATACAATTAATCTTAAATTAGCTCTTCTGTTTTCCAGGTCTATTGTTTTTCATTAAATATAACCTACCTATAGGTTCTTCTACTTTCAATCTGTGTACCTTGTTTTAATATCTATTATTCCCTCATATAGTCATTAACTTCTAATTGGTTCCTTCTAATTTTCAAGGAATCTATTGCTTGGAGTAAGGTTTTATACTTCTTCAATGCTAATTCTCTTTACAGTTTCTTTCAAATAATCCATTACTCTTATTTTTTCCTCGTACTTTCTTTTCCAATTATTTTTTTCTAGCACTCATTTCATTTATAAAATCATACTTAGTACTTTAAAAACAACAACAACAAAAAGCCTTGCTTCACTTCTTTCAAAAAAACTGGATGAATTTGTGCCCAAGCTATGCTTTTGAATGGGGCTTTGTTTACAGATGTCATGGAGTCATTCTTTTCTTCTGGGTTTGAATTGAGCATTCTACACCATAATAGCTCTTTATGGTAGTATTCTTTTATGTTTGCTCACTCTTCCAACCTACCAAATGACCATCCCACTATCCACAGAAGCTCTTCTAAACCTTTTTATTACTCCTCAAACCTCCCAGAGATCTCTGACCTAGCCCTTTCAGCTATTAACTTTGCCTCATATTTTACAGGAAAAAAATGAGACCATTCTCTTTGAGACCCACCTTTTCCCTTCTTCCTCATTTCAAATCATTTGAATGCCTCGTGCCACTTTCTTTTCCTTGAGCCCTGTGAAAAGGTAGCCCTACTCTTTACCAAAGCAAACCCCTATATTTTACCTGCACAAGTCTTCTATCCCCTTTTCCCCATCAGAATGTCCTATTTGTCAGCCCCAACATCTACTCGCTCCTTCCCTGTTACCTACAAATATGCCCATGTTTTCCCCATCCTCAAAAAAACCTCACTTAATCCTTCCAACCCTTCCACTATCATCCTAAATCTACTCTGTTCTCTATGACTAAACTCCTTAGGAAGACCATTTACAATAAGTGACTCTACTTCCTCTCCTCTCACTCTTCTTAACCCCCTAACAAACCAGTTTCTGACCTCATCATTCCACTGCAACAATTCTCTCCAAAGTTACTAGTGATCTCTTAATTGTCAAATCCAATGGCCTTTTTTCAATTCTCATTCTTCCCAATCTCTCTACAGCCTCTGACGCTGTGAATCACCCTCTTTTTGATATTCTCTTTCCTCTAGGTTTTTGGAACACTGCTCTCACCTAGTTCTCTTATCTATCAGACTGTAAATTCTTAGTCTTCTCTGCTAGATCCTTATCCAGATCATGCCCACTATCTCTTCTCACTCCACACTACTTCACATGGTAATATTATAAGCTCCCACAGATTTAATCATTATCTCTATGATGCTGATTCTCAAATCAACCTATCCTATCCTCTCTGCTGACCTCTAGTCTCACATCTCCACTTGCCTTTCAAACATCTAGAACTGGATGTCAGTCATCACTTAAAATACAACATTCCCTATACTGTAAAGGGTACGACTCTCCTACTACTGGGTAAAGCACGAGGGCACTAACTATGTGACCCTGAGCAAGTCACTAACCTCTGTGTGCCTCAGTTTCTTCATCTGTAAATGGAGATCATAAAAGCACCTACCTACCCACACCCCCAGGGGTATTGTGAGAATAAAATGAGATACTATTTAGTTTTTTTAAGTGCTTAGCACAGAACCTACCACACAGTAAACTCTATATTAATGTTGGGTGGAGAGATATAGACAGTTCTAACACATTTCAAAAATTGGGATTTGTTTCAACTCAAATGATATATAAGGAATATTTTTATCATAACTTAAATTTGTAATCTTCTTCAAGAAAAAGAAAATGAAAAAACTGCACTACTTCACAATACCTCACAAACCACAACTCTTCCAATGTATACTTCCCAAACAAATTTCAAATCTTTTTCATGGTAAAGTATCATATTTATTATATATCTTCTGGTACATTCGGAGCAGTGATCTGAGAAGGCCTGGTCAGCATCACTCCCCACACTGTCTTCTTTCTCTGCTGTAACCTGCCCCAGCTTGCAAGTGAAGCACTGGGCCTCAGGGTGCACAAGTGGCCCCTATTTACTGTAGTATTTACACTTGTTTTAACCATCTAACATGTATAAAACTCTGCTGCCATATTTATTAGGTCTCTTTCTTTTTTTAATGTGTCATTAGGGAAATTTTTTAACATTGTACACCCAGCCCAATTTTCCCCATAAGCTCTGTGGTTTTGCTGAAGCATTTTGCACAGCTTGATAATTTCTGGTGGGAAACCCCTATCACACATGTCATATTATAGCAGAATTTCCTGCATTTGTTTACTTGTTGTCTCCACCACTGGACTGTAAGCTCCTAGAGAGCAGAGGATGTCTTTTGCCTCTTTCTTTGTACTCAACGCTTGGCCTTAGTACTTGGTATCATTTGTTGTTGTCCTATCATTTGAGTTGCGTCCAATTCTTTGTGACACCACTTGGGGGTTTTCCTGCCAAAGATATGGGAGTGGTTTGTCATTTCCTTCTCCAGCTCCTTCACAGATAAGGAAACTGAGTCAAACAGGGTTTAGTGACCTGCCCATGGTCACACAGCTAATACGTATCTGAGGCAAAATTTGAACTCTTGTCTTCCTGACTCCAGGGACAGCACACTTGCTTAGCATACAGTAGGTCCTTAATAAATGCTTAGTGATGACTGACTTCAGACTTTGTATTTGGATCAAGTTGTACACATTTCTGGAGAGAATGAGGCCTATTTATTTCTCAGAATATTGTTGGCTAAGGTTAGGGACATGGAAGTTTTCAATGAACCCAGAATGGTCTGATTAAATGTGAAGTCTGAGCTTCTGATCTGGATTTGGGTCTGAGCAATACTACTATGAATTTACCCCTGCTTGGAGCTTCAATAGACAACTGTTCGAGATTCAGTCACCTTCAATCAGCAGGAAAGCTCTAAAGGTTCAAGTTATATGGTTCCCCCATTGTCTGGGCTTCCTGCCCTGCTTATTCTGTGGCAGGCTTCATAAAGAACTCCTAGAGTTAGACACACACAGCTTTGGCACTTGCTCCTTTCTCAGTACACTGCTTATCCTTCACAACCACTCCCTGGTAGGGAAGGGAGAAGGGAATAAGCATTTATGTAGTACCTACTATGTGCCAGGCATTGTTCTAAGCACTTTACAAAAATTATCTCATTTGGTCCTGACAACAACCTTGGAAAGTAAGTGCTATTATTATTCCCATTTTATAGTTGAGGAACCTGAGGCAGCATACAGAGGTTAAGTGACTTGCACAGGGTCATATAGCTTAGTGTCCAAGATCAAATCTGTACTCAGGTCTTTCTGATTCCACACTGAACACTGTATCCACTGCTCTCTCTAGGAGACTCTATATAACCACACATAGGCAGTACTAGATGAAGAAAGACAGAGTTTCCAGTAGGCACTTGTTTCCACCTCATAAACAGTGTCAGGTCCTTCTGTGCCAAATCTGAAACCTCTTCCTGTCCAGGTGGACAGTCTCTGTGCTTCAAGGCTCTACATCACTGCTACTCACTACTATAATACACCCCCACTGTCGACAGATCCCACTATCCATCTCCCTATGCTGGTGGGGTTTGAAGAATGATATACTGATTTTTATCTTGGATTTCCTTACAGATCAAGAACTGATCTAAGGGGGGTGGAGCCAAGATGGCTGCACAGAAGCAGCAAAGCACCACAGCTCCCACACAAACATGCTAAAAAACTCATAAAATGGGACTCTAAACAGATTTTCAAGCTCCAAAACTCTCCAAAAGACAGAAAGCACATCTGTTGCTACAGGCAGTAGAGCAGGTAGGGCTCTTCTCAGCAGTCTGGGAGCCACGGCCAAAACCCAGGCCGGCTCAAGCCCTGGGGCATCAGGTGGGGAGCCCCATCTATAGGAGAGCAGATCAGCTGGACTACAGGCACAGTTACCACATTTATCAGGCCAGAAGACAAAAAGGCTAAGAGAAAGGTCAGTCGATTTTGCTAAATGGGGAGGAGAAGAGCGGGTCTGGCCAAACTGCTCCCAGGGCAAGGAAGCAGCGGGACACAGCTGTAGAAGCAGGAACAGAGCAGCAGTGGCTTCCACTGGGCTGCTTCAGAGCCCTCTGCCTGCAGAGAGCAGGGGGACTGACACGATCCATCGGGGCCAAGGGCTCTTGCATTGAGCGGCCTGGATCTGGATTGTGGTCTTGAGTGGT
>CM053593.1:239961400-240049645 GCA_028646575.1 Pseudocheirus occidentalis | reverse complement strand
AAAAAAAAAGAACTGATCTGAGTTATTTACTAAATCTTTGTAAAGTATTTGTAGGGGAGAGCTCCCAGCTGTACTACTTCCTTCTTTTCTCAACAATTGACATTCTTCATCCATTTAGATTGTCTTAGAGAGACCTAATCATCTATCATCCACAGGGAATTCCTCTTCAACTCAAACTCTACTCTGGATCTTTTTCATACTAATGGAAAATACCTTTAAAAACATACATCTCTGTTTTATGTTTCATTCAGTATTCATGATGACAGGGTGAATGGACAAGTTTCTCTCCTCTGTTATAGCTCCTTGTTTTTCTTTTTTTTCACTTTAAGGTTATTTTATGTTCTTCCAGACTAATTTAGAATTTTATCTTTCCCCAGTTACACATAAAAACAATTTTTGACATTGGTTTTTAAAACTTTGAGCTCAAAATTCTCACCCTTTAGCTCTTTGTTTTTCAAAGACCTTGCATAATTATGACATATGATTAGAGGTCACTTTGTTGAGAAGCATCTCTAAAGAGGCATTTTGCTTTACCAAATTAAATGTTTTCATATGGTCAAGAAACTAGATCCTGTACTGTCTACATCTTTTACAACAGATGATACTACAAATGCAGTCTATCTGGTAATACTTTCATCAAGGATGCCCTCAGTTACTGTGTTAATTATTACTAAACAAAGTTTAGAGAGCCAGGGGAGCTAGCATACAAGTCAGTAGGTATTAATTTTATCTTGATAATTTCTTTCTTGTCAGTAATATGGTACACTTTTTGGCAATTATTTCATGTTTTTCCCTTCTCCAAATTCCCTAAGAATCAATCCTCCAACATTCTCACAATTGAGTTTCCTCCAACATAGATTTCTCTATACATACTTGATTTAGTCCAGATATTCTTCCAAATTTTACTATCATGCCATTTCTACATCCTTTATAAGTATATCCCAAACTATGATGTTGTGTGGTGACTTCACTATCACTGGTCATGAAAAGAATCTATTATAAAGAACTTGGCAAGATTTTTCCTCTTTCATCTGTTTGTCCTTCTAGCCTTATCCTTAAATGTCCTCAAAAGGACCTTCCTTAGGTCTTTCCTTAAGCTTTCCCTAAATAGATTTTTAGCCACCAGCATCCCTCATTGTTTTAGGTGAGAGTATTCATAATCTTCCAACATCTTTTTCTGTAAGATTTTACAAAGACAATTCTAACAGCAACATAAATGGAAAAAACAATAAAAACTGAATGCTTTGAAATTCTGATTTTTATGGATTTACAGTGTTCCATTAATACTCATTCACTACCCCTACCCCAGTCCTGCTTGTGGTCAAGGATATAAATGATCAAAAAGACTGATTAGTGATAAGTATATAGTCTAAAAAAAAAAAGTTAGCTGGCCCAGAGAGAGTTTTAAAAAAAGGTCTTATTAGCTAACTAACTAAGCTAAAACTTAGCAACAAGTCTCTGGTGAGTCAACATTGCACAAAGCAAGAAAAGTGACTATGCAAAGGTGTGATTTCATCACACTGTATAAAATTCCCTGTGTAGAAACTACCTCCATCAAAACAAACTACAACCCATCTCTTGCTTAATGTGTATATAGGTGCCACAGTAGATGGAGTACTGGTCCTGGAGTTAGGAAGACCTGAGTTCAAATCCAGCCTCAGACACTTACTAGCTATGTAACCTGAGCAAATCACTTAATCTTGTTGGAGAAGAAAATGAAAAACCACTCCAGCCTCTGTGCCAAGAAAACCCCAAATGGGGTCATGAAGAGTGGGATAGCACTGAAAGAACAAAATAGAATTTTCAGAGGCAGGGTTTGAACCCGGTCTTCCTGACTCCAAGCTCTTCTAAAAATAAACCTGAGAGGGGAAAAAAGTAAATGCTTGTAGTCTGCTATACAATCTTATAATCGAGGAGGCCTTTTAAAAATTTTGTATTCATAGAGCTAAATCTTAGACATAATCAATTATTGCTTCTTGTGCTGCCAATATCTGGTGCTTTCCTAATGCTGGCTTTTTAAAAAGTAATTAGGCAAAAAAAGTAGAATTTCTTCCCATTTAATTAAAATTAAGTAAATTATACATATACATACATACATATATACAGATAGAGAGATAGACAGACAGAAAAATATGATGGAAGCATGGTCCAGTGGTACCACGGATTTTGATTCAAATCTTATCTCTAATAACTAGTAGCCTGTAAGACCTTTAGAAAGTCATCTAACTTGCCCAATAGTCATTAATCTTCTCAGTTTCCTCCTCTGTAAGGTAAGGAGATTGGACTATCTGATGTCTGAGGTCTCTATAACTGGATCTATGATTCTAATCCTAAGTGGAATCAGTGAAACTACTAAGGCTTTAATTTTCACCCAAAAGTCCTGAACTAATAAAAAGGAAGAGTCTTTATTAATAATTACATGTAGATATACACATACATATATATTATACTTGACAATTTATAAAATTCATTCTTCACAATAACTAAAAGAGAGGTAGTTCAAGTATTATTACACTCCATTTTATAAATAAGGTAATACATTTTATTATATTCTCTCATAAACAACTTCTTTTAAGAACTGTTGTCATTTACTTCCTAAGGGTCAAATTTTAAAACAACTTTTTAAAAGGAAAAAGCTCATAAATTAGCAAAAGAATTTAAGAAATAATTTGTAGCTCTCAAATGATAACTTACAGAAGAGAGTCAATAAGAACGTGGAAAGATAAGTTTCTGCCAGTTGTATCCTCCCCCCTTAAAAATACTTAATCATTTAATATCTAGCTATTCCCACTGTTATTATAAGAGGGCCATACTTAGCTAATGATTGCAATGTACTTGTAAATTATTTTTTAAAAACTACCCTTTAGGTAGTTTAGAAAATAAAACAATGCATAATAGAGCCCAAGTATTTCAAATCTTTCAAAACCACTTACTTTATGACTTATTTACTTAATTAGGTGTAACATTACTATAGTTAAATTTTGAAGTTTTGTTTTTGTTTGTTTGGGTAGGGGAGGATATTTTTTTGTGGAAACAATGGGGTTAAGTGATTTGCCCACGGTCAGACAGCTAGTAAATGTCTGAAGGCACATTTTAACTCAGATCTTCCTGACTCCCAAACTGGTACTGTACCACCTAACTGTCCCAAATTTTGAAGGTTTTTAACAAGAAATAGCAACATTGTTCATTCAAAGACAAAGGGTAAATAGTATTAGAGAGGAAATAGGACAAAAAAAGAAAGAGTTCAAGATAGAGTAGGAAGGGAATGATACATAAAGGTCAAAGTCAAATAGGAGAGGCAGGGAAGGGAAAACTTTAATAGGTTTTATGATATGTCAGTGGAGATGAACTAATCTGGTTAGATGATTGCTAATTGGGTTTCAGAATAAATTAAACAAACTATCACTTGATATTTCTGGCTTTCAAAATATACATTTTCTGGTTAACCATTTATTTAAAAGTTTCAACTTCTCTTATCTTTAAAACTAGGGCTGACCTGAAATAAAAATAATGAAGTGAATGGAAGTGTTTCATCTCATTGTTTTTCTTTTTTAACAGGCATGCTATAATAAAAAGGCCATTAATTTAGTGTTAGAGGACCACTATTACCTCTAATTTGAGACAACTCCCACAGTTTGCTTGCTCTGTTCCCAAAACTGCTAAGCGTTTCTGCAAAAAATGTAAAACCTGATGATTGGGCCCAGAACAAATTCATACTAATTCAGCTGTCAGCCAAATCCTCACTGCTGCTTGGCGATCTTTTTGATCAGTTTCTGTTAAATCCTTACCACACTGCTCACAACAATTATTTCAAACATCTCCTACTGTCCAGAGGAAATCAAGGTCATTTAATATAAACTTCCTTAACTTCCCTCTTCAACATTTCAAAAATCTATCTTCACCCTCCCTCTTCTTTCTTCTCTTATCCTTGTTAAAGTTAACTCAGTCTTTGGTCTGGATCCCTTCCTAAAGATCCAAGACCTTCAATTAAATGCTTTCTATACTATCTTCAATATCTTCCTTTCCAGTGGCTTTTTTCCTCTCTACCCACAAACATGCTCAAATTTCCCTAGATTCCCCACTCCCCTTCAAAAAGAACCCTTTAAGTTTTCAATCACCTCTCTCTTTTCCTTTACCAACAAACATCTTCAATTACTTGAAAAGTCTCTTTCCTGGAGCTTTAACATAGCTGGTATGATTCTGAGTGGAGTCTGAAATGCGAAAATTTTCAAAATTATTTTTACAACTGGGTTAGCACAATTTACTAAATGAATTACAGAAGATGTTCTTTATTATGATTTTTCTTTCCTGGATTGCATGGTACATCCCCTTATGACTATTTAACAGCAAGATAACTGACTACAAAAAGGACATACCCATACAAAAGCATTACGAACTACATTTTATTTCTCATTTTACATAGTAATGCAAAATTAAGTAGAACCGAACAGAAATTTTTAAAACAAATCATTGTTTTTTAAATTGAGTTTCAATGGCATTTTGTCAGTTTGTTTATAGTAGTTAACATAATAGTACTCTAATATTTGGAATAAAAAAATCCCAATATATGTTAGAAGCAGAATGACATACAGTGTAGCTAGACATCCTAAAACTGGTGACATTATCTACAAAATGTACTTCTACTTCTCTGACTCCTAAAGCATGACAACATATCAAAAGAATGTCAGTTATGAGGTTAAACAGTTTCAGCTTCCCAAAACATAGTAAAATAAAAGCATAATATTTTCAAAAGCTTATTTATAACTTAGAATGAATGTATTCTACCCTACTGTCTTTTTTGGCATCTTGCCTTTAAAGCAAGCTTAATTGCCAACATGGCTGTGAATAATTTCCTCTTAAGCTCTTCCTTTAAGTCCACTGAGCCCATAAAAATCCAATATATGGTTTATAGTTACTATGTTTACTTAGAAAGTCATTTATTTAGACCAATGAATAGTAAAAAGTTTTCTTTTTCTCCAAAACAGATATGAGCAATAAGCCTAGAGTGAGTTTTTTTAATAAAGTAAATGCTTATAAATAATAAATTCTCACTCCTTTTAACTTACACAGGCATTATTCAACAATTAGAATTCAACTCAGCTTCAACTTGCTCTAAATTCAAAATAACTGCCATCCCAGAATGGTGATGTTCGAACTGCCAAGAACTTTTCACAAACTAAGAATCCGTTCTCCCTCACATTAAGCTTGTTCCTTTTTCAGGTTATTTTGTACAAGTCCTTTTCTTAATTCTGTGAAGATCTACTCCAAAGTATTCAAAAGATTTTTCCCCATAATGGTGAAGGGGAAAACAGTTTGGAGTATTGAACCTGGAATTATGGGGGCTAAGTTCAAACTCATACTCTGCCCCCTGATCACTTATTTTATCTTGGGTCTAGTACTTAACCTCTCTGGCCCTCATTTTCCTTACCAGTAAAACGGGTAGGTTGGAACTGATCTCCAAGGTCCTGTCTAGTTCTAGATTTAAATCTACAAAGTTCCAAAGGCTTCAACTAAATACAAGTTTGTTTATTTTTCCAAGAATAAACCAACTTCCATTTTTAAAGTTAGGGTTTTGTTTTTTTTTGGAGGGGGGAAAACAAGACAATTAGGGTTAAGTGACTTGTCAAGTGTCTGTGGCTGGATTTGAACTTAGGTTCTCCCAACTCCAGGGCTGGTGCTCTATTCACTGTGCCACCTAGCTGCCCCATCAACTTCCAACTTTATAAGCATTTCAATTCAATTCCAAAAACATTTGATAAGGTCATCCTATGAGCAAAGGACATTGTGATACACAGAAAAGACCTGGATCCCTACTAGAATGTAGATTAGTCTAGTGACTATTAATTTGCAAAAACAGTTTCTAAGCATTTGTTTACATATATTGAATATTTGAATTATTTTAAAATAAAAATTCAGTAATTTGGCAGAGAATTCACAATAAAAGGCCCTCTCAAATTCAGTTATTTCTCAGTCATACCTGACTCTATGACCCCATTTGGGGTTTTCTTGACAAAGATACTAGAATGGTTTCCAATTACCTTCTCCAGCTTATTTTACAAATGAGGAAACTGAGATAAACATGGTTATATCTGATTTGCCAAAGGTCACAGAGCTACTAAGTATCTGAAGCCAGATTTGAACTCAGGAAGATAAGTCTTTCTGACTGCAGGCCCAGCATTCCACTGTGCCACCTAGCTACCCTTGACTCTCAAATACTGGAATCTAAAGTGAATTTTCAGTGATCAATGTTATTTTTCTTCGACTTCTTGGTCACTTTATATGGAACAAAAACATATTTCAAAATGCTGTGACATTTTAAACATTATTCAATTCAACAATGTTAAAAATTTCAGTATTGTGTGAAATGCGTAATAATTAAAAAATAATTTTCCAAAAGATTTAAAATATTACTCCTTGTGCTGTGTTCAAACTAAGGCAAAAGATAAAAAGATTTTTAAAATGAAAATAAACAGTCATATGAAGAAGCACAGTGCTGATTAGGAGTTTCACATATATTGGGTTGTGTGGCCCCTCTGCAACCACACAACCACATTGAACCACAAACACCCCCATGCAAATCTACACAATTTAAATAGTGGAACAATTACCTATCCATCTTGGCAGAAAAAGTCCACCACTAAAATTACAGGGAGGAGAAAAAAGGGGTGGACCACCGGCATCATGTACCTAACCTTTCCTCATACATTATCTGCCCTTACAAGATAGTCTATCTGGTCCAATTCCTTCATTTTACAGATAAGGACACTAAGGCTGAAGGAAGTCAAATGTCATGCTCAGAGTCACAAAGTATTTGAGACAAGATTCAAATTCATGTATGCCTGACTCTAAGTCTTCATCTTTGCAGGACTTAGAAAACCTACATAAAGCAGACCCAGAAGGTTGAACGATTTGACCTTTTTAGCAAATTCAAACGCTGTTTCTCTACAGAATTCCTTCCAAGCATTCCTATAGAAATTTATGGGGTTTTTTTAATCCAAAATTCTAAGAGGATCGATCAACAAATCAGGAAAAGTATTAAATTCTCTTGAGATATTTAAAAGGTAACCAATCAACATAAGAGACATTACTGGTCTAAAGGAATCCACTGACACTGAATTGAAAGCAATAGCAGAAAATGCTAACACACAGAATTGAAGCCAACAGCAAACATTTCACCAGGAAAGGAGAAGATAGGAGAAAAGTGGTACTCATTTAGTCAGTCTTGTTCTGTCATCATACTGTAAGCTTGTGTTTGTGGTCTTATCTGCTACAAATCCTATGAGTAGTAGCCCAATAAATAAGTTGAAAGTAAAATAAATCTTTAAATGACGATTTCAACATATAGAGTCTATACAGTCCTGTTAATCTTTCTACAAGATCTGAATGTTATATCATTCAAACATTATCCAAGTGTTCACTGGCATTTTCCTGTGTTTGAATATTTGCTACAAGCAGTAATTCTTTATGACTACTACTAAACTTAATATTTCTTATTTAAACCCATTTTTAGATATCTATAATAATGAGTAAATATAAACAATGAAGGAAACATTTTAAGAAAAATAAAGGAAATCCGCTTGGTTGCTAAATAGGTTTCAAATAATTTTCATGATATATTATTAACAATAATCATCATTTGTGTACTTGTTATTAGATATCTTTTTCTTTACAGTAAACTGAAATTTTCAATGTAATCTTATAGAAAAATCATTATGTCATTATTTATGACATTTAAAATTATGTCATTAATATTTTAAAACATAAATAGAATATTATAAAAAATATAGAAAAATTTGTCATTTCAAGAATTCTCAACAAATTCTAATTTCTCCTTCCTGAATCCTGAATCGCAAAGATTAATATACGCCAGGAATTTGTTCAAAGTATCTTTATACTTTAAACTTTCATGAAAAATTTTTTTTCCTTTGGAGAAAAGACCAAGAACTAACATAAAATTGAAAAAGGGAAGAAGTGTTGCAAGATACATTTTACTTGAAATATGTGTTTTTTCACAGGTATTTTTGCTTGCTTATAATTATAAAATGATTTATATTAATATCCTTGGAAAAAGGAGATAATAAACCAAGCAACAGACTGAAAGCTCCAAGTTTTGCTTAACAGAATTATAAAATATAAGAATCAGAAAGGAATACTCAGTAACTTCAACTCTTTCCCAGTTATTCCAGTTATACAAGTTCATATCCTTGCTGTCACCCTCAAATTGAATCTTGTCATTTCTATTTCTATATCTTTCCACTCATAAAGTCAATATCCTAATTCAGCCCCTTATTACCCCTTGTAAAACTATTGCAATACTCCCATTTGTTTTAGCAGTCTCATATTCCTCTACTCCAACCCATCTCACAAAGTCAACAAATTCATTTTCCTCAAGCACAGGCCCAACCCCTTGTCAAACTTAAGAGGTTCCCTCTTAGAGGACAAATACACACTCTTATTTGACACTTAGAGATCTCCACAGAAGAGGCCAAGTCAAGATGGCTAAATAATAGAATGTAATACAGTGAGGTCCACTCCACAAACTTCTCCAAATATATCTAGAAAACGCACTAGACTAAACAGTGATAGGGAAATCCAGGAAAAGCCAAAGTAAGTCATTCATCCAGCCTGTCTTGACATAAGGAAAACAGGGAAGTCTGCAGATACTGTGAACACTGGGGTCTGGGTCAGAGCAGGAGCACTCTACTGCCCACAGAGAGGCTGTTCACCAGCGCCAGAGGAGGCCCAGACCCACACTGGGTTACATTAACAGGGACATGTGACAATTACCAGTTATTTCACCCACTGCAAAGTTTTGGGTTACAGATCCAGGGCAGAATGGAAACGGACTTGCAGAGGGAAGTGGCATTCCAGGTAAGGAGGTCCTGAACTGTGTTATATAGAAAGGAGGAAGTTCAAAAGTCAGCAACAGCAGTGTAGCTCAGACCCCAGGCACAGAGGAGGGTCTCATTTCTAGCATCTAGTACATCATGTCAAAGAATAAGAAAGGCAAGAATCCCAGACCAAAGAGAAGCCTACAATTTCGCCACTCTACCTATTTAAATAGATCTTCCCAGGGGGTTGATAGGGGCTGAGTCCAGCAGCAGTCTACTGCTGCATATCACCAAACCCAGGCCAGGAACTTGCAGAATTCTGACCTGATAGAAAGCAATCAAACTGTGCCCTGGATCAAAATATCTGGGGAACATTTAAAGAACTTGAAGATCTCTAGTTTATTCCTGAGATTGTGAACTAACACAATGCTGAATAACCCAAGAAAGCAGAAACAAGACCAGCTCAGACCTTTCCAACCAAAGTACGTCAAAGCCTGGTCTTGACATCAAGTTCAAAGTCAGGAAGAACCCCATCATAAAGGATGCCTCTTATGTGCCAGATCTGAATTCTTCTTGATTCTAGGCCCATCACTCTACTGAGGCACCAAGCTGCCTCACACAAAGAATAACAAGCTAATATGGTGGCAGGGAAACTCAAGACACAAGTACAAATGAAGAGAATTATTCTAAAACACATACAAGTAATGAATGACTCCAAGAAAAAGACCTGAGCACAATTTCAACTACAATGCCTCAAAGCAATAAAGAAAGGTTATTTTAAGAAAAGTTAATAAATGTGTTTTTTATGAATGAAATGACAGTTTTCATGGAAAAAACTGGAGAAGAAATGAGAGCTAAGGAAAAAAGAACTAGAACGAGAACCAATAGCTTGTCACAAAAAGCACAAAACCCTGCCCAAGTAACAGACTTCCTTAAATCTCAATGAACTCAACAGAAACTAATGACTCCATGAGGCAATAAGAAATGGTAAAATAAAATCAAAGACTGAAAAAGTGGAAGAAAACGCAAGGAGAAAAAGTTAACAATCACTGAATGTGAAATCTATGACCAAAAATAGAGCCTACACATCTAATCTCAAGAAATCTCAGGGCAGTTAGGTAGCAGAGTAAATAGAGATCCAACCCTGGAGTAAAGAGGACCAAAGTTCAAATTCGGCCTCAGACACTTAACATTAGCTGTGTGACCTTGGGCGAGTCACTTAACCCCAATTGATCTGCCTTCTCCTCTCCAAAAAAAAAAGATAAGAAATCTTAAAGGAAAACAGTTCCAATTTCTTAGAACCAGAGGGTAAAGTAGAATCAGCAATAATACACTGGTCACCACCTGAAAGAAATCCTAAAAGTAAAAATCACAGGAATATCATAGCCAAAATCCAGAACTTCCTAGTCAAAGAAAATATACTTCAAGCAGGAAGAAAAAATTCAAGTGCTGAAGAACCACAGTCAGGATCACACAAGATTTAGCACCCACCATTCTGAAGAAGCAGTGAATTTGGAATATTCAAAACGGCAAAAGATAGGGACTTTTCATTTGTTTCAGTCATGTCCAACTCTTCATGATCTCATCTGAGGTTTTCTTGGCAAAGATACTGTAGTGATTTGTCATTTTGTTCTCCAACTCATTTTACAGATGAGGAAACTAAGGTAAACAGAATGAAGTGACTTGCCCAGGGTCACACTGCTATAGTGTCTGAATCAGATCTGAAGTCAGGTGTTTCTACCTTCCAGCCTTGCTACCCCCACTACCCCGGACTTAGAGCCAAAAACAAATCACCAGAAAAACTAAATATAATGCTACATGGTGGAAAATGAACCTTTAATGAAACAGAGGATCCAAGCATTCCTGATAAAGAGCCCTGAAGTGGAAAGTTTTTTTTTATTTCAAACACAAGAATTTAAAGAAACATATAAAGAACTTAACAAGAATAAATAGATTACATTCAGATATGAAGAGATTTATACATGTGTTCCCTCTGAACTCTATCGATAATCATCAGGGTTCAAAGGAGTTCCATTAGACAAGGTCTGAGAGTAGTTCTGGTATGTTTTAATGATCTTAAGAAAAGAATGTAAGAGTGGGGAAGAGGAATGAACTAGGAGAACAGAAGGAAATTTGGGAAGAGGAAAAGAAAAGTTAGGAAAATTATCTCACACAATAAGTATGCACAAAGAGGAGGGGGTAGATGGAGAAGAGCAGCTGACACTTGAACCTCACTCTCCTCTGAACTGGTGGGGAAAAAAAGTAACAATATACACACAAACATACAGTTGGGTATATAAATACATTTCATTCAACAGGGAAAAGGAAACCCTAAAGATGGGCAAAAATATTTAGAACTCTTCTTGAGGTGGCAAAACATGGGAATCTGAAGGGGCAACCTTAAATTTGGGAATGGATAAACAAGTTATGCTAAGTAAATGTGATGGAATACTATTGAGCTAAACTCATATTAGTATAATGACCAAGCAGGATCCCAAAGGATTAATGGAGAAATACGCTAACCATCTTCTGAAAGAGAGAAGAAGGAACACAGAATGCAGAATGAGACAAATATTTTTTGGACATAACCAATGTGGAAATGATTGATTAATTATGTTTGTAATAGGTTTGGTTTGGCTGATTAAAATGACATAAATAAAAATGGGATAAATAATAAATAAATAATGGAATGGATAGATGAAGTATCAGATAGATGGATGGATGGATGGATGGATGGATGGATGGATGGATGGACAGATGGAAGAATAAGTTAAGTGTCTGGTGTTTTCTTCCTAATCTTCTTATACATTACTTCCTTCTACATACTCTATGATCTAAGTGTACTAGCCTATTTGTTGCTAACACAGGTTATTAACTCATCTTTTCATGTCTTTACTCTGACTATTCCCTATACTTTTCATTCTCTTCCTCATCGTCTTTAACTCTTGGAATCCCTGAATTACTTCAAAAATCAGATCAGCTAGCATGTTCTATAAGAAGGTTTTCCTGGTACCCCACAGCCATTAGTGCCTTCCCATCAAAAATCACCTATGTTTGCTGTTTTTTTCCTTATCTACACCTATATGTGTGTCTTTTCCCCCATTAGAATGTAAGCTCCTCATTGTGCCCCAAAAGCTATTAAACTGCATATCTTTTGACCTAGTGATACTACTACTAGACCTATACTCCTAAAGACATTAAAGGAGGAGGAAATGGATTCATACTTACAAAAGGAGGGGAGATCTTAATTAACTACCTGAGAGGGGGAAAAAGAAGGAAGCATTACATAATTACAGAAAAAGGAAGAAACAACAATGAATTAAGTAAAATATCATAATTAGGGAAAGTGTAACAAACAGGAAGGGAAAGGTTCTAAAGCAAGGGAAAAAGAGCCTGTAGGAATATAGCCAAATGAAGATTTAATAATCAAAATTAACTAGAAAGACAAAACATTGCCTTAAAAGAGGAAGAGGAACAAAACGTCCTAGTTTGGGGGGAAAGCAATACTAGGAATACAAAGAGAAGAAAATATATAACCTGATTAAAAAGAAAAATCAGAAAATCTAAACAAAACAGCAAATGAACAAAGTGAAATCACTACAAAGAAATATAAAGAACTATCAAACTATTATATATACAAAACAAAAATGAGAACACAGAAGACATGAGAATACCTTTCAAAATGTAAAACATTCAGATTAACTGATAAAAAAAAAGACAGTCTCAGAAAAGGAAATAGAACTAGCTATAAAAGAACTACTAAATGAAAGAAACTTCTGATCCTGGTATATTTATAGGTAAATTCTATCAAACTATTAAATAACAAATGATCAGTGCTACATAAAATATACTCAAAAATGTGAAAAAGTACTTTGAAAGACTTCTTTTTATGAGACAAATATAGTCTTAAACAAGGGCAGGATAAAGCAAAGAAAAACTATATACCAATCTTATAAAATGAACATTAATTATACAATTTTAAGTGAAAATTAAATCCTATAAAACAGAATACAACATAATCCAAGAAAGAAACAATTCATTATGATCAAGTTGGATTTATCTCAAGCATAGTTCAACATTAGGAATATAATCAATTATATTAAAAACCAAAACATATGATTATCTTAATAAAGATTGAAAATCCATTGCTAAAGCACATCAATTTATGCTAAAAACTCTACAAAGGATAGATATAGCAAGATCTTTCTAAATCATAAAAAGCATCTACATAAAATAAAAAACAAATATATATCATGGGGTATACAAGAAACTTTCCCTATAAATATAGGAGAAAACTAAGGACTCTCACTTTCCCCATCACTGATATAGTTCTAGAAATGTTAACAATAGCAATAAGACAAGAGAAGAAATTAAAAGATTAAAGAAGAGAGAAAATTATCCCTATCTGTTGATAATGTGATTTTCCTTGGGAAATCCTAGAAAATCAGCAAAGATACTAACTGAGATAATACCTTCAGCAAAGTTGCAAGCTATAAAACCCTCAAAAATCAAAGGAGTTCTAATTTTAAATAATTACAAAATACATTAAATATCTTGGAATCAGTCTACCAAAGGATACAAAATATTAATATATATTCAGTGACAAAGTGTCTCTTAAAGAACTAAAAAACTGAAGAACTATTCAGTGCTCATAGCTGGGCAATGCTATAAAAGAAATGACAATATGCAAATTAATTAAAATTAATTTACAATTTTAATGCTATACCAAACTATCAAATGAATACTTTAAAAAAAATCTTGAGAAAAAATGTAATAAAATTCACAGAGAAACAAAAGTTCTAAAATATCAAAGGAACAGCAAAAGAAGTATCCAATAACCTAGTATTCAATAAAATAAAAAACAAATTATTTAGGAAATAATTTCCTATTTGATAAGAACTACTGGAAAGAAATTGCAGAAATCAGGTGTAGGTCAAATAACATCTTATATTATATTCCACAATAAATTCAAAATAAATACATGACTTTCATATTAAAGATCATGTCAAAAAAAATTGGCAGAGAAACGGATCACATACTTTTCACAAGCTATAGCTGAAAGATGTATTCTTTAGCATAGCTCGGACAAAAGTAGTATCACTTTATCATAGCACTTTCCTCACAATCCCTAGAAGGTAAGAATTGCAAGTAAGTATTATACCCATTTTACAGCTAAGGAAACTAAAGAGAAGCAACTAAATGGCCAGGTCAAGTTTCCTCTAGTAAATGACTAATAATCAGCAAAGGGAGAATAAGCTAGGTCTTCTGATCCCAATTCTAGTATACTTTTCATTGAAAACTACTACTGTTCTTTTGCATATTATACTAAATTTTAAGTCATTTCAACCTCTCAGAGCTTCCTAATCTCCTTTAAGACTCAGTTCAAGTACGAACTTTTTACATGAGGATGTTCCTGAACACCCAGCTGCTAGTGATGTCCCACCCAAATCACCTTGCATCAATTTTGTACTTACCCAAAAATGTATATGTTGTTCCCCCAACAGAATGTGAGGGAAAATAATTCTTTCTCTCTCTTCAGTCTTGGTTGGCTGAGAACCTCATGCAGTGCCTAGCAAAAAGGAGGAACTTAATAAATGGCTTGGTTTTTGTCAATTGATTTTATGCTAATCAGTTTTCACAATGTTATAACATAATGAATACATTACAGTATTATCTAAATAAAAATGTATGTAATATTAAATTATATTAATGGAAGTGAAACTTACAGAACAAAGGAGGTAACACTGTAGCAAAGCCAACAAAAACTTTAATTTCTACAATGCTTTTCCCCCTCTATTTTTACTTAATTTAATTTTTTTCAATTAATGCAATCAACCTCTCACTCCTATCTTCCCCTATCCCTCCAAAAAGAGGGGGTAATTTTTAAAACAAATATGACAAGCCAAACAAAACAAATTCCTATATTGATCTTGTCCAAAAAAAAATGTCTAAATCTGTACCCTGAACCATTCATCTCCCTGTCAGAAGGTAGGCAGAATGTTCATTATGTACATAAAGATATGATTTTGTTTCTCAGAATTTTATAACTACAAATACTATCCTTCCCTGCCCCAACACATGTAAATGAATTAAAACTGCTTGCTACCAAATGTTAATATCCCCTAAATAGGATCTTTGTAGATTGGAAGTCTTTTTCTCCTCCCATTTGGACTCGAAGAAAGCTTTTCATGTACATATACAGAATCTTATGAAAACATACTAAGACACCACTTCTTCCTTTTGTGGGTTACATTTATCTGAAGTCTTTGTTCCCATCTAAATGAGATATCAATCTTTCTTAAGCTAATAATTACCAATGTCTTGAATTCATCTTTTTACCATTATTTACCAAAGACCTAAACACTCTGATTGAGAAACTTGGGTAAATATTTAAGGTGAAAATTTGAGGTCCTAGAAAAAAATGAATTAAGTTAGTAACAAAATAGTGTAGGGCTACCTCAATCTAATTAAGGTAATTACCTAAGTCCCTCCTTGAACAGACTGAAGTGTTTAGAAAAATTATTCTCGGGCGGCTAGGTGGTGCAGTGAATAGAGCACTGGCCCTGGAGTCAGGAGTACCTGAGTTCAAATCCAGCCTCAGACACTTAACACAAAAAACTAGCCATGTGACCTTGGGCAAGTCACTTAACCCCAACTGCCCTCCAAAAAAAAAGATTCAAAAAAAAATTATTCTCCAGGATAAGTTGATATTTTTAGAGATTACTGTTCTGTCTGATTTACCCAAAATCGTTCATTATCTACCTAATTGTGTAATCTTGTTTTTGTTTGGGAATACTAGGAATGTTAACTTGAAACTCACATCTAAACAAGGATGTTTTCCACAACATACTCAATACCCAAGATGTCTCTGATTAAAGCTGTATGGTAAGCAGAAACTCACTACCTTCCAAAGCAGCCCATTCCATTTTGGGATAGTACTGTTAGGTAATTTCCCTTTTCTGTCCACTGTTTCTAGCTCTGCCTTCTGGACCCACAAATAATAAATCTAATCTTTCTACACAACAGCCTTAATCCCATCTTAAGATGGACAGCTATCCTATACAAATCCCAACCCAAGTCTTCTCTTTGCCAAGCCAATTATACCCAAGTCCTTTAAAAAGTACCAATATGTTATAACCTTAAGGTCTTTGACCATCCTGGTTGCCCTCTTCTGAACATACTCTAGCCTTTCCTAAAATATAATATCCAGAAATGAACTCAATATCCCAGATGTGGTGAGCTGTGGTACCAGAACTGGTTACATAGCAAAAATTAACTCCCTACTCTCAAACACTATCTTACTGCAGGCTACGACTTCACTACCTTTCTTGGCCACCATATTCACAGCACTCTGTGCTGTCAGTTCACTAAAACTCCCAAATTTTACTACTATCTAGCCATTCTTATCCTATATTTCACTTGAAACTGATTAATTAAATTGACTGATTTTTTTTAATGGAATTTTTGTTGTACAGTCATTTCAGTCAAGCCTGACTCTTTGTGACTCCTATTTGGGGTTTTCATGGCAGAGATACTGGAGCAGTTTGCCATTTCCTTCTCCAGTTCATTTTGTAGATATGGAAACTGAGGCAAAGAGGATTAAGTGACTGGCCCAGGATCACACAAGTTAGTAAGTGTAAGCTTTTATAAATATTCTTATTTAAGTTCATCTAACTGGAATCTATCCAGTGTTCTACCCTGTCAATATTTTTGATGCCCTATTATATTATCCAGTGAATTCCCAACTTTGTGTCATCAGTGAACAGGATCAATCTTTAGTCAATTCATTAGTAATAATATGAAATACCTCAAACCAAGCACAGATGCACCAAGGTACTATCTATACTAGATATTTCCTTCTAAAAACCAGACCCTCTTTAACACTTGAAGTTCAACTAGCTTCAAATAGCAGCTACTGTGGTACTAGGAAATAGAGCAGCAGGCCTGGAGTCAGAAAGAACTGAGTTTATTCTGGCCTCAGACATTTACTAAAGGTATAACCCTTGGCACTTTTTTGAGACTTTGGCAAAAGCTTTATAAAATCTAGGCAAATTCTATCTACAACTTTCTCCTGATATGTCAGTTCAGTAACCTTTTCCTAAAAAGAGAAAAATTAATCTAATATGATATGTCCTTAATGTCAGGTTTTTGTGACTATCACTTGCTAGAAAGCATGTTTACTAACTATCCTTTCAACAAATTCTTGAATTTTGTCTGAAATCTAGACTCTATTCCTATCCCTTTTCTGAAAAATGAGACATCTGCCCTTCTTCAACCCAGGAGTATCTATCTCTCCTATTCTCCATCATTGATTTATAAAGCTCCCTGAAATGCTCAGTCAGAATATCTACCAGCTTAGTTCCTGAGGAGTATTTTGTTACCATCCTCCTTATTTAACTTGCATAGAAACTCCCTAAAGGGAAGAAACAGGATCTTTTATCTAATCTTAAAAGAGGTTAAACCACATGTAGATATTTTGATATATACTATATACATTTCCTGAATTAAATACATGCTTTCTTATTTAAAAAAATAAATACAACCCAAGAGATATTGTTAACATTTTTGATAACTAAGAAAAATATAGAATTCAACAAATTATATTTTCCTCAACTTCGTTCTTAAGTACAATTAACAGAAAAAATGTTGCAGAACAAAAAGATTTTTCATATCTATTATATTCTTTGTATCTACTTAGCAAAATGCCTTAGAGTAGGCACTTAATTCTTACTGAACTGAATAAAAAACATGAAACCATAAAAATATTTTTCTTAATAACAAAGTGCTATATCTATATATTCTCTGGGTTACCAATATCTGGCATAAGGAAATGGCCTAAAGGATGTTCTACAGTCCTTCCTTTGGTCACCAAACTGTTCTGGACCAATAGTGCCCCCTAGTGCCCTTGAGGAACTGCAATGATGGGGGAGAGATGGACAGGGTGAGGGGTGAGGCAAATAGGTCATTCATCAACTCTGATCCCATCTCTTCTACCTCCAATCAAGCTAACATTGGAAGTAATGTCCCAGGAGAGGAAAAGTGAAAGGAGAAAGGAATGAGGAATGGAGAACAAGGAAGGACCTACACTCTATATATATTGAAAGAGGGTGGAACACTGCATTTAACATGGGTCAGACTTGGACTAATATTGGTGCAATTTTTCTGTTCACTTTTTTATCATTTTTAAAAAGAGATAGCTCTGTTAGAAGAACATAGGGAAGATGTGATGTGAAATAAAGATGATATAAAAACAAGAAATATCAATAAATGTAATTCAAAATCAAAAATAAGTTGGGGAAAAGAAATGGAAACAGGAAAAATTTATCCATTATCCCATTAAAAACAATGACTGAAAAAAAATGAAAACATTTCTGTAAACACAAGTTAAAGCACATGTATTTGTCATATGTACAACAAAAGCACTAACATCAATATTTTTCTCACAATATGCTTTTTGTAGTTAACAAAGACAACATGATAATAAAGACAGTAAAAAATAATTAAAAGTCCTTGGCTCTAGAAGACTCTTGTCTTTTTTGTACATATACCTCTATCTCACAAAAAATCTTGTCTGCAAAATACAGTCTTTGTCTATAGTATCTATCAGCATTATGATGTGGGAAATGGAATATTTAAAACTATAATAATAAATGCTGTAACAAATACTACCACAAAGTGAGGAATGAAGTCCTTTTAAAAATATTTTAGAAATAAAAAGAGGTGACATGAGTTGTAATATGAAGGTTACTGGATTTCCTAACTATGGGACTACTTAAGTCAATAAACATAACCATAAGACCAATATAGCACTGCCTATTTTCAATCCTGTCATTCAGAACTGTAATACAGATTAAGTAGTTCACATGATCTCAGAATTAACTACAATAAGATTTAATAACAGGGGTGGCTAGGTGGCGCAGTGAATAGAGCACTGGCCCTGGAGTCAGGAGGACCTGAGTTCAAACTGACCTCATACACTTGACACATTTACTACCCATGTGACTTTGGGCAAGTCACTTATCCCCAATTGCCCTCCAAAAATCAAAAAATAAAAATAAATTTTTTTAAAGATTTAAAAGATGTCCTAACCAATGAAAAGACAGATTAGAATTCTACCCTTGACTTTTTTTAAGTCAGATTAGTCACTTCTATCACAAATCACTAACCTATGAATCACCATTTATTATCCTTGACTTAATCATCAATGGATTTTACTAACCACTAGCAAAACATCTTTAAAGTAACATAAAGTTGATATTTTGGGTCAAAACAAAATGTCAAAGTAGCACTTTACTGGAGAGCTTTGCAAACTCGGAAAGTTCATTCTAAAATATGAAGAGAAAAGAAAAAGCAATTTCAAGAGATAGCTTTAGGCATAATATCAAGGCCGCTACTTAGTATTTTTTAAAAGTAAAATAAACATTTTAGAAAAGGTATACATCAGAAATGAATTTGAAGACATCAAGAGTACCTACACGAATAAAAATAATTTATTTCAAACACTGGGGTCGTATGGGAGTAAGTAGTCAGACATGATAAGCAATGAATAAAATGGCATCATAGGTATATAAGAATATGAGATGAAAAGAATGTACATAGCAGTAAAGTAGTAATTCAATTTCAAAGTAAGCATTAGAAGCTGAAATTGAAATTGGAGTAAGAATGCGAGCCAATAGACTTAAGAAGGTAATCTGATTACAGGAAAAGGCATAAATAAATTGTTTCAGGAACAGTATTTTAAATTTAATGAAGATGTGGTAGAGTGGAAACTTATAATGATTAAAACTTAAAGTAAATAAAATATGAAAAAGTATCACCAGATAGTAATAAGAAAGGAACAAAATTAAGTTCTATGGAATACAGAACAACAGTGTTTGTCATCAGCTTTATATAAAAGATAATACCTAAGGTTTCTTCCTAAGAACTCTACACATACGTAACTCACTTTAAACTCACAACCACCCTAAGAGGCAGATGCTATTATTATTTTATAGATGAAGAAACTGAGGTTGAAAGAGATTAAATGACTTGCACAAGGTCAGACAAAGCCTGATAAGAAGAGAATTTAAGATACATGCATAGGGAGAGACTTGAACCTGTGATTTCATTAGTATAGGGAATTCTCACATGAAGGAATTCTTTCTACCACTTTAGATTAGCGCCTTTTCTAAATCATATAGTCTTAGAGAGCTACTTAGGGCACTGAGAGGTTAAATGACTTGCTCAGGGCCATAAATTCTGTATGGTCAAAGACAGGTCTTAAACCCAAATCTTCCTATAGCAAATGGCTCTATCCACTAAGCAATGGTGTCACTATAAAATAAATCAGTAGAAAGTTTAAATTTGATACATTTCAACTAAAAAGATTAAAATTCAATTAATAACTCATCATTTTCTTATTAAATTAATACCTATGAATAAATTTTGACAATGCTTAGCATGTCAGATTTTTTTAATGTTTATTTATGATAGCCCCATTAAACCAAGAAACCAGTGAAATATATTTCAACATTATCTCCAGTATACAACCTAAATTTTACAAGCTGCCTAAACTCTTTAATATTTGGAATAAAGTTACTCAGAAGACTTAATTTCATTCTGAACTCTAATATATTAGTTCCTCATCTGTTCATGAGTTTTAGGTAACATCTCACTCCTTCCACCCATCTCTTTAACTTAACTTATCTTGAATAGAAAAAGTTTCTACAAGTGACACTGGAAGAAACACATTCAATCTTGAAAATCTGGAAAGCCAAGTTATCACCCAGTACAGATCAACATATCAACTGCATTTTGGAGATGGAGAAAGTATCCCTCTCAGTATATTCAAAGGGTCAAATTCTCAAACGATATCTTCTTTATCCAACAGGTAAAATGAGCAGCTGAAATAAAAAAAAAAACTAACCCTTCTGCAATCATCAGAGACCAGGTTAAAAAAAAAACTATCCACCAAAAACCTTGCTAATTATAGCAGTCTATATGACATAAAAATTTCAAATAATCTTGTTATATTCTGTTAACATCCATGGATTCTCTGACCATTCTTTGTAAACTTGAAGGCAAAGACTACCTTTGCCACTGTGTTACACTCGCTGTAAACTGGGCCAGAAGGGAAGGGGGAGGGAGGGAGGAAGGAAGGAAGAAAGGGAGGAAGGAAGGACGGAAGGGAGGACGGAAGGAAGGAAGGAAGAAAAGAAGGAAGGAAGGAAGGAAGGAAGGAAGAAAAGAAGGAAGGAAGGAAGGGAGGGAGGGAGGGAATCTAGTCAGTAAATCCCAAGTTAAGTGGGCAGCTTCCAGCCATCAATATATACCTTCCTTTAGAGAGGAGAAGGAGAGGGAAAGGGAGAATGAAAGGGAGAGGACAAGGTGAGTTGCCCAACTAGCTCATAGATTGGACCACAATAGGTCCCTGCCCAAGCTGCACTTAATGGTTTTGTTTAGGGCCCTGGGGCCCTTAGATTGAATGTCAATTGTAACTGTTTCTCTTTATAACAGCAATCTAGAGAGTCCTTCTCTCCCAACTTGATTTTTTTTTTTCTAATTAAAGGAGCCATTCCTTGGCTCACTTCTTAGAGAGGCCTGTCCACTGAATGGGCAGTTAGCTCGTTCTAAGTGAGTAGGTGAAAAAGCCTTAGCCTAAAAGGGCCAGGATCTCCCACTGCATGCTGGGTCATCTCCAGTCATCCTGATGAGTATCAGTCACTGGATCCAGATGACTCTGGAGGAGAAAGTGAGGCTGGTGACCTTACATAGTCCTCACTCAAATCAAAATCAACTCCCAAGTCATATCATCATTTACCTAATGTCATGGTCCTCTTCAAAAATGAAGGACAAACACAACAACAGTTGCTGTAATGTCAAAACAACGAGTAAAAAATATATAACCAAGTAATGGTCAAGGTAGTCCAAATACTTCCTCACATATCCACCTAGGAGCCAAGCATTGTTGGCTCTATCTCCATAACATCTGCTACATCCATACCCTCCTCTGTACTCACTACTCTAGCTCAGACCTTCATCACCTAAAGTGATTTTCCTAAAGATGAAGGTCTGAAGATATCAGTCCCTTACTCAAACTCCAATGGTTCCCTACTGACTTTAGGATCAAATATAAACTCCACTGTTAGTTCTGTAAAGACCTTCACAAATATATTTCCAACTTTATTAGTTCTCTTTCTGAAACCTGCAGTTCTGAGAAATTTTCCTTCTTGCTATTTCTAATACAGGATGCCACATCCTCAATTTTTGTACTTTTGCACTGACATTATTCTATGAATTAAACATACTTCCTCCCTACTTAACACCACTGACAACCCAGTTTGCTTTAAAGATTCAACTCAAGTGCCAACTTCCACAAAGTCTTTCCTGAACTCAACTGCTAGTGTGCTCTCCCCCCAAATTACCTTGTACATATTTTGCATATACTTACATATGTCTCCCTGAGAGAACCTTAGTTCTTGTCTTTGCATCTCTAGTACTTGCCTGGCATTTTATAAATGTTTGTTAATTGATTCTGTATAAACTACAAATTAAAAATTTTCCTGATTATGTTAAAGACAATTTTTTTTCAAAAAACTTCCAAGATATAAATGTAGAATCATGGAACAACACATTCTCTATCCTATTTTGTGCCTGTTCTTGATTTACACAGTGAACAACTTTTTAAGAGTTCATTTTAATCATATTCAGAGAGTTCTTTTTTAAAAAATACTATATTACTGAAAGACAGGTTAGTAAACATAAGTTGTCAAAACAAAAATTTTCTGATTTTTAAATTGAATTCTAATTGTCATTTATTTTTCTCCTTCCAATTTTCTGCCTGCCCAGATTCATACACACACTTTAAAATAATATAAAATCCTCATAACAACTATGGTCAAGCAAAACAAATTGCCATATTGGCCACATACAAAAACGTGTGTCACATTCTGTATGTTAATCTATCACCTATCTGACAAGAAGTAGGTCAAGCTTTCTTCATTATCAATCCTCTGGAATCATGGTTGATCACTGCATTGAAAGGAGTTCTTAAATCTTTCACAATTTTTCATATTTTAAATATTAAAATATTTTTGATACAGTATAAATTGTTCTGACTGTGCTCATTTCATAGCAGTTCAGAAAAATCTTCCCAGGTGTCTCTGAAATAATTTCTTCACTTCTTATAACATAATAGTGTTCTAATACATTAATATATACTAATTGAGCCACTCCCCAAATGATGCCCCATTTTCTTATTTTCCAGTACTTTTTCACTATTAAAAGAAAGTTGCTGTAAGTATGTTTTATAGATTTTGGGTCCTTTTCCTCTTTCTTTAATCTCTTTGAGGTATAGGCCTAGTAATGATATCTTTTGATCAAAGAATATACAGAGTGTGGCAACATTCTGGACAAGTCTCAAACCTCTTTCCAGAATGGCTGGACCAATTCACAATTTTACCAACATAAAAATGTGTCTGTTTCCATGCAATACCCTCAGTTACTTCTTTTCCTCTGAATGGAGGGCTGAAAGGCAGAGCAAAAAATTCTTCCCATGGCCTTCCTTTATAGAGTACTCAAAATCTCTTTATGTGCTGCCAGTTGTTCTCCTTGGTTTCTATGTCATCATCATCATGCCACTAAGCTGGGCACCCTCTGTCATCCCTCGCCTTTTCCATTTTGATGTTGTATACCATCTCCCATTAAACTATAAATTCCCTGAGAGCAAGAACTGCATTTATTTTTCCAAACTGAATCCCCAACATCTAGCACAATGTCTGGCACACAGTGTATCATATATCTTATTGCGGATGTGAGGATGAAGCTTAAAATTGCTTTAACTTTCACTCATCTAGTTATGAGTGATTTGGAATATTATTCATATGGCTACAGAGATGTTCAATGTCTTCCCTTGAGAAGTGTCTGTTCATATCCTTTGACCATTTCTCAACTGGGAAATCGTTCATTCTTACAAATTTGAATCAATTTCTTTCTTTTCTTCTAAGTGAGTTCCCTATCAAAGACATTTGTGCAAGATTTTTCTCAAGTATTTACTTTCCTTCTGATATTAGATGTGTTGGATTTATCGGATTTGTGAAAAAAAACCTTTAAATTTTGATGTAAAGAAACTGTAAATTCTGTCTTCTGTGATCCTTTCCTGTTTGATTACAAATTCTTCCTCTATCCATAAATGTGAAGATAACTTTCTGCCTTGTTCCTCTAATTCATTTGTGTGAATTTTTATACATAGGCTATGTATCCATCTGGAGGTTCTCTTGTTACATGGTGTGAGGGGTGTCAGCCAAAACCTACTTAGTAAAAGACTACAGCCCAGTTTTCTCAACGTTTTCCAGAAATAAAGGGAAATTATTAAAAATTAACAACAATATCAGAAGAAAAGAAATTTAGTTAAAAATCTGGAGAAAAATCATTAAAGCTAAGTATAGAATATTAATAAGAGAAGGGAATATGGCCTCCAGATCATCTAAAAGAATACAGATATCTATGAATAAATATTATGAGACAAAAGGAAAAGAAATCAACACTGATGAACAGGCCCTGTGGAATCACAAGACAGCATGAAATTATGAAAGCATAATTTATGACCTGCATGTCAGAAATAAACAGCAAAACAGGAAAAGTTGAATCCAATGACAAACCTCACCAGAAAAACAAAAGAAACTACAACTGTTTGGAATGTAAATACACAGAAGTAAAGACCAATCTAGAAAAAGGGAAGCAAAAAGCAATTATACTAAAAAGAAAACATGATGTCCATAGAAAGGAAAACAAAGGTAATGGAATGGGTATGTATCACAACAACATCAGGTTCAGAAGTAAACAGCAGCTGCATGACTGACAATCAGAAGCAGGGTCTCACTTCCAAACTTTAGCCCAGTTTGAAATCTGCTGTGGAATGCTCAGAGGAAGAATTCCAGAACTAATGGGATCCTGCAGTTCTGTTACTCTGAACCAACAGAGTTTTCAAATTGGCTGATGGTGACTAAATACAGCAACAATATTTTGGAAAACCAAACAAGACAAACCCAAGAGCCGGTTTGCTCAGATACAAACTCACATCAGGAACTTGCAGACCAGGGAGCAACAATCAGACTTTGCCTGGATCAGACCACTCTGGGAGCACCTACAGCTTATAAATCCTAGGACTAAGTTATCTTTGGGAGTATAGATAAACCAAAAAACTTAATACCCCAAGAAAGCATCGGCATGACTATCTCATACATTAACCTCCAGAAGTATGAGGAGGAGTCTGAAGTCAAGAAGCAGGTTGAAAGAATGAGCAAACGAAAGAAAATAATAATAATCCCACCATCAAAAAAAGTATTTTATTAACAGGGATGCTCAAGACAAAAATTCAAAAGAAAATTACTGCAAAACATCTATAAGCAAAGTCTCAGAGGAAAATACAGTTGGGCACAAATTCAACTAGTATGCCTAAAAAAAAAAAATGAGACAAGAGTTTGAAAAAAAAAAAAGACTTTTAAAATGTTCTTATAAATTACACAAGAGCCCTCAGGAAGAAAAGTGGAAAAGAAATGAGACACCTGGGGGGGAAAAAGAATTACAGCTTGGCAAAAGATGCACAAAAGCTTGCAAAAACAACAAACACCTTGTAAACTGGAACACCAAACAAAAACTAATGAATCCACGAGACAATAGAAGTACAAGAAAATGAATATTTTGTCTCATATAAAAAAAACTGACCTGGAAAACAGATATAAGAGAAAAAAAATTAAGAATAATTAAATTATACCCATCAAGACAAACTCAAGAACTACATGAACATAATTACAAAATAGTTTTTACACAAATAAAGTCAGATCTAAACAATTAGAAAAATAGTAATTGCTCATGGGTAGACCAAGTCAATATAATAATAATATTGTATATATTTTATATATAACAATTACATATAATTAAAATGACAATTCTACCTAAATTACATACCAACAAGGTTACCAAAAATTATTTTATAGAAATTTTGTAGAAAAAAATTATAACAAAATTCATATGGGAGAACAAGGTCAAGAATATCAAGAAAATCAATGAAAAAAAGGTGAAGGAAGGTAGCCTAGCCATATGAGATATCAAATTGCATTATAAAGTGGCAATTATCAAAACAAGCTGGTACTGGCTAAGAAACACAATCCTAGACCAGTGCAATAGATTAGGTACACAATACATATATGACTGTAGTGATTGATAAACCCAAAGATCTAAGCTTTGGGGACAAAAATTCTATTTGACAAAAACTGCAAGGGGGAGGGGCAGACTAGAAAACAGTATGGCTAACAGAATGTATAGACCAACATCTCAAGCACTAGTATAATGGCGAGCACATAAGCAGTTTACACCTTGTTTCAGTTCAAGTTTCTTTTGAGCCTTCTATCAAGTCTGTTAAGTAACAGAACATGTGACCCCCACAACACATGAACCCCAGAACTCATGAACTCCTGTAACAGGAAGGAGAGGAACTAATGACCATATATAATGCGATTCCTAGGCCAGAGACAGCAGAACTGAGAAGAGGACTCTTGTGGTTGCAGAGTCAAGAAGAAAAAAAACTTGTGGTGTCCCAGCACTCTGTCTGTATGCTCTATGTTGTTTGTTAGTGATACTTTGTACAGAAGCCCTGGGACCTTACTGGAAGCCCTGAAAGAGGATTTTCTGGTTGTATGTTTACAGAAGCCCTGGAGGACGGTTTTGGAGGTCCTGGGACTTTACTGATGATTTGTACTGACCTCTTGGAACTTGTTTGTGGGTCTGAGTTGATTTCTATGTTGATGATTTGTGCTGAGATCTCAGACCTTGCTGGTGGGTCTGAGTTGATTTCACAGGCAGATAGTGAAGTGACGATGGTTCCAGCGATGAATATTACTATGGCTCTGTTAAACTTTGTCTTCCCAGAAACAGGAACTGTGAAGGACTTGAGGTGGACTGGACACTGTAAACTTCAATATGGAACAGGAACTGGACACAGAACTGGACAAGGAGATGGTCAAGGAACTGGGAGCTGCCTTCCTTTGAACCCAGACAGTTGGACCTGGGACCATGGACAAGGAACCATGGAAGCTGACAGCCAGCCTCAAGTCAAGCTGAAATAAGACTTTACTTGGATACTGTATACTGACTGAGAAGATTATAATTTACTGTGACCGAGGGGTGGAGAACTTTGACTTTTGTACTTTGTGACTGAATTAAGGATTTTGTGATTGACTAAATGAATGTACTTTGTTTAAAACTATGTGATCACTTTGGTGAAAACTATGTGGCCATTTTAGTGCTAAGTTGTTGAGTTGTGACATGGTGAATGCTGTATTTTGATTTTCTGTGATAAGTTGTAACATTATAAATGCTGTAACCTTGATTTTCTGTGAATGTTTTGCTTCAATTTGTTATTGAATAAATAGAGAGTTCACTATACTATGTAATCAGAACCTTGAAAGCTGTTCACATAGCAGTCCTCTGGAAAGCTGCTTTTAAGCATGGCTTTTCAACCACATACTAAGATAAGGTCAAAATGGGTATGTGATTTATACATTAAAAGTGAGACCATAAACAAATTAGGAGAGCACAGAATATTTTACCTCTTAGATCTATGAAGAAGGGAAGAATTTAGGACTAAAGAAGATAGAGAAAGCATTACCAAATGTAAGATGGATGATTTCAGTTACACTAAATTAAAAAGGTTTTGCACAAACAAAACCAATGCAACCAAAATTGAAAGGAAAGCAAAAAACTGGGATGGGAGGGGGAAATTTACAGCACTCTGAAAAAAGGCCTTATTTCTCAAATATATAGAGAACTGAATCAAATTTGTAAGAATACAAGTCATTCTCCAACTGATAAATGGTCAAAGGATATGCGCAAGCCGTTTTCAGATAAAGAAATCAAAATTATCTAGTCTTATAAAAAAAGTGCTCTAAATCACTACTAATTAGAGAAATGCAAACTGAAGCAACTCTGAGGTATTACCTTACACCTATTAGATTTGCTAATATGACAAAAAAAGGAAAATGAAAAATGATAGAGATGATTTGAGAAAACTGGTACTAATGGATTATTTGTTGAGTTTTTAATTGATCCAACCATTCTAGAAAACAATTTGGAACTATGCCCAAAGGGCATACCCTTTGATTCAACAATACCACTGCCAGGTCTATATCCCAAAGAGATTAAAAAGTGGTGCTGGGAAGATAATTTATTTGTATAAAAATATTTATAGCAACTCTTTCTGTGGTAGCTAAGAACTAGAAATTGAGGGGATGGCTATCAATTAGAGAATGGTGGAACAAGCTGTAGTATATGACAGTAATGGAAAATTACTGTGCTATTATAAGTTACAAACAGAATGACTTCAGAAAAACCAGCAACAACTTACATGAACTGATACAAAGTAAAGTGAGCAGAACCAGGGGAACATTGTACACAGTGACAACAATACTGTATGATGAAGAACAGCAAATGACTTAGCTATTCGCGGCAATACAATGATTGAAGACAATCTCTAAAGACTCATGATGAAAAATGCTATCAGCCTCCAAAGAAAGAACTAATGCTGTCTGAATGCAAACTGAAGTGTACTTTTTTTCATCTTATTTTTTGTTTGAGGCTTCTTGCACAAAATGACTTCTATGGAAATGTTTTAACATGTTTACAAGTGTATAATCTATATCAGATTCCTTACCATCCCAGAAAGGGGGTGAGGGGAGAGGGGGATGGGTAAAATTTTGAACTCAGAACTTATAAAAAAGAAATCCACAAATGTTAAAATTTTGTTTTTACATGTAATTGCAGGGAAATAAAAATATTATTTTAAAAAAGAATCAGTCTTTCTGAATGGTATGACCAAAAAAACACCTAGACATCATATTTCAAGAAATGTTAAGAAAAAATTGTCCAGATTACTTAGAGTCACAGGGGAAAGTATAAATACAATCCACCAGTCACCTCCAGAAAGAAAACTCAAAATGAACACTATAAGGAACCAAAAGCCAAAGCTTCCAGGTCAAGGGGAAAATAACACAAGCTGCCAGAAAGAAACCACAGGCAGAATTACACAGCCACCACCATGAAGTAACAGAGGGCTGAGAATATGATATTCCAGACACAAATGTTAATAGGCTTACAATGAAGAATAATTTACCCAGAAAAAACTGAAAATAATAATTACATTAAGAAAAATGGACTTTTAATGATATAAAGGACTTCCAAACATGGTTTCCTGATGAGGAGAGTGACTTAAATTTGAAGCACACTCATCTGAAATGGTCAAAAGATAGAAGAATACACATAATACACATACAGAACCACACACACAAAGACTTAAATAAAGAAATACTTTTCACTACATTTGTTTCATTATAGGTCAGCGATTTTGACTCCTTACAAAATTAAGAGTGCATGATCATGTAAAAAAAAAAGGGAGTTATGATTATTAAGAACAAACAGTTCAAGCTGGATTAACCTTATTTCTTTTTCAAAAAAATGTTACTAGACTGGTAGATCAGGGGAATAATACACACATAGTTTTTTTGGACAGGATTTGAGAAAGTTTCCTGCTATTCTTTTAGTCAAAAGGGAGAGAATATGAAACAAGGAAACGGGAGAAAAGAAAAATGGAGACAGGTGACTTAGAGAGAGGGCAGATCAAGGGACGGATGAATCTTAAGAAAAACAAAGACAATTCTGAAATACTTAAAAATAATGATTAGCAGATGGGCAAATTCTAGAATACTCATAATGAAAAATGCTACCTAGCCTCTAGTAGAGAAGTAAAGACTCAGGAGTACAGAATAACATTTTTTAACATGGTCAGTGGTGGAATTTGTTTTGCTTTACCACATAGGTTTTTATAACAAAGTTTTATTTTTCTTTTTCAATGGTGGGGCAAGATAAAACTGGGAGATAGTAGATTTTTGCTCATTGGGAAAAAAATTTTAATTTAAAAAATAAAAATTATGCTCTCAAAATTTTAAATGCTTGCTACCCCAGCTTTGTATCATCCGCACATTTGATCAGCAGGTCACCAATACTTTTGTTAAAAACACTGATAAAAAATTTTTATAGCACGTATACACCCCTAGGGATCTCCTTTTCAAGTTCATATAAAGCCACTAATAGTTCTTCTTATGGTCATTCAACAAATCTCAACTCCACCTAATTCAACTAACTACCTAGCCTATTGTTTTTGACTAAAAAATAGCAAGAGAGTCTTTCACAAATTATTTCCTAAAACTGAACTAGGCAAGCTATAGAATAGAATTCCCTTGATCTACCAGTCTAGCAACATTTTTCAAAAAAGAAATGAGATTGATCCAGCATAATCCATTCTTAATGACCACAGCTCCCTTTTCTAGATATTCTCTATTCCCATTAATAATACAGTCCAAAATTTTGTAAGGAATCAAAACCACTGGCCTATAGTTTGTAAACACTCAATTTCCCTTTCTGAGAATCTGAAGACGAACATTTCCTCTTTTCCATTTTTGTAACTACTCCCTGATTCCCTGTAATCATTCAAAGATCACTGAGAGTGGCCCAGCAATAGTATCCGCCAGTTCTTTCAGGACTTTGACATGTACGATCAACTCAATTTGATGACCAGGGTTTATCAAAAGCAGTCAGATGCTTCCTCCTTATACCCCTATTCATCCTTATTGGTCATTTTTGTCCAGTGCTTTCCAATCCAAAAATTATTTTCCTTAACATAAGAAACAGAAACAAAATAACAATAAAATAGTCCTACATTCTATACCTTCCATTATCATCATCCCATCAATTCTGAATAGCTATACTTTTCCTTCTATAATTCTTCCCTTTTCCTTAAGACAGCTAAAATATTTTCCTTTGTTGTCTTTCATATTCTACACCATCCTCAGCTCATCAGTTCAGCGTCTGAGGTTTAGTACAACTGGCACTACTCTTAAGAGGACAAGCTATTGTATTTACTCATCCTTCCATTATCATCTTTTACTATCTCTTTTACATGTCTTTATAAAATATAAACTGGTCAATGAGTTCCCTGCATGGCCACACAGGTATCTTTAGACAATTTCTCCTTTTCCTTATCAGCACTGGTTCTCTTTGTATTTTCAAATATTCATTCTTGAGAACTAGTCATCCTTCCCGAGATGACTTTCCCTAAAGAATTTTAGGCCATGGGATTCTATAGATGCATTATTTGAATCCTCCGAAATATTTCCCCAAAATCTACAGTGTATTCAGATGTGAGACTTTCCTTTATCACAAATAGTTATCTGTGGCTTAATACAACTTAAATAGCTATCTGTATTTAAGTATCTACTATGTGTCAGGCATGGTACATTGGTACCAAGTCTTTAAGTATAAAGAATTAAATAATACCTACATGAAAACAGCTCATAGTATAACCAAAACAAGAATATATATAAATGTAATATAGCATAAATATAAAGTTAATAAATTAAAGTATATGCCAAGTAGTTAAATAAAGGTGATTTGAAAGTGAAGTCACTAGAATCTAGATTAGAGCGATCATAAAAGGCTTCATGAAGGAGGATGGTGTTTGAATCATGTCATAAAGGGAGAGATGGGCTCTATACGATAAAGGAAAAAAAGTAATGCATTCCATATACGTAGGACAAGCCAGCACAATGACACAGACAGAAGATAAGAGTATTATGTATAAGATGTAGAAAACAGACTAGTTTGGCTAGATCATAGTGTGTGGGAAGGAGAGTCAATGTCCAATAATGCAGGAAAGAGAAATCAGTCAGGTTGTGAAGGGTTTTAAAGCTAAGCACAGACATTTATATCTGACAATAAAGGCAATAGAAAATCACTAGAGTTGCTCAAGTAATACAGTCACGTGGTCAGCTCTGAGCTTAACGGAAAATTACTCTGGCAGCGCTATGAAGGGTAGACTGAAATAACTAGGTACTGAGAATGATTAGAAGGCACTGCAATAATCAAGGCAAAGGTGGAAAGGACCTGAACTGCAGGGGTGGCTGTGTACACAGGCTGCCTACTTCTTTAAAAGATTTTGTTTCCTATAAACTTCCTGGTGCTTCTAATGCTATTCTTTTTCTTACATCGTAGCTACACAATTGTTATGATATCCACCTTGGTGCACTTATCAAGGCATTTTTCTCTTTCTCCCTCTTCAATTGTTAAATCAATTTTGATATAACTGACAAGGCACCAGCATTTTTACTAGCTCTTGTTAGGTACACCCTAACTAATAATATTGCTATATTTTAAGCTATTAGCCATAAATCTAAACTCCACTCTCAGACATTAGCTTTTAACTGACAGTTCAATTACAGAATTTGCTTCTCTCTTCTACGTCATTTTCTTCAATGAGCAAGAGTGATGAAAATACCATCAATACTCCTAAGGCCTTAAGGTTTCTTGTCTAAGATTTCATCATTCTAAGAGATTCTTTCTAGATCCCTTCAAAAAATATCATTTAGGGGCGGCTAAGTGGCACAGTGAATAGAGCATCAGCCCTGGAATCAGGAGGACCTGAGTCCAAATCCGGCCTCAGACACAACACTCTCTAGCCCTGTGAACTTAGGCAAGTTACTTAACCCCAACTGCCCTGCCTTCCCGCCTCCAAAAAAGCACAAAATATATATACATATACACACATAGATACATATGCATATATACATACATATACACATATATACATACATGTATACACACACATATGATTTATACTCAGGTGAACCACAAGAAATGTACAATAGTCATCAGGCTTGACAAGTCTTAGAAGGCTTTTTTGTCATATCCTAGATATATAAATTAAGCAAACTAGCACATATTGTTAAGTAAAATACAAAGTCAAGTTTAAAAAACCAAATTCTTTTCTAATTCATTAGTGTCTGTTCATACAAGCTTTTTTCCCCAGAAAAAAGTAATCATGCACATTTAAGAAAATAAGGGCCAACCCATATTCCTATCACCATAGAGATCTTCATTTAAACCACACAAAAAATAGAAACACCTTCTCCAAAAATCTTAGAAGAGACGTAATCTATAGCAACATTTTCTAGATTTCATGCATACATTAACATTAAACATTTATTAAGCACCTCTTAAGGTACCTAACACTCAACCAAATTCTGGAAAAAACACAAAAATAAATCAGAATCACATTTTCCCTTAAAGATAATACAATCTAGTAGAAGAAAAAAGTGCATAAAAATACATACATAGACATATGAACAAAAGGTAAAAATTAGTGCCTAAAGTATAAACAAAATTTTACCAAAATCACAAATGAGAAGTTAATTCTGGCAGGAAAATCTAGGGAGACAGACTAGAGAATTTTCCATTTCAGCCTTGAATTATGAGTAGTATTTTAACAAGCAAAGGGGACATTTGGTTATAACAAATAACATAGTACATATTTTTCTTCTTAAAATACAAGAAAAATTCCTCCTTTTCTATATAAAACCTATTTGTCAAATTATTAACATGTCTAAATGTATATTTCATATGCAATATGCACTGTATATACAACATGCATTTCATATACAATAAAACATTGTATCTCTTCAACACTTCAAGAAGCCATACTGTAACTTCCTCTTCTAATTCAAACCACAATTCCTCCATGGTTAATAAATGTATTTTTAGATTTGTTGTATCTGAAAAAGTACCTTAAGCCAACCTCCTGGAAGTTGGTAGCTGAAAAGGTAATAACCTTAAGCTGATAAACCACTTTGAACTTAGAGAGGCTGGTCCTTGGAAGACTGACATCCATCACCAATTTCTATTGGAAGCATTTTCAGTCCAATAGAACTTGTCAGGGTTTGTACTATCATGTCCTTCAAGGATTCCAGAGTCACCTTCATATCCCAATGAAACTGCCAGTGGGGGCGGCTAGGTGGCACAGTGAATAGAGCACCGGCCCTGGAGTCAGGAGTACCTGAGTTCAAATCCGGCCTCAGACACTTAACACAAAAAACTAGCCATGTGACCTTGGGCAAGTCGCTTAACCCCAACCTGCCCTCCAAAAAGCAAAAAAAAAAAAAAAAAGAAACTGCCAGTGTACAATACAAAAGGCATATGATACTTTTAATGATTAGTTATATTAATCACTTCACAGTTCTGCCTAATTGCAAGAGAAAATTATTTACAGGCTTTGGCATGTTGTCCAACAATTCTCAGCTGATGAAATTAGCTTTCCAATTCTGAAAACAAGGTACAAATCTTTTCTACAGGGTTAATCCTCTATTTGCCAGAATACTTGCTGGTCTTCCTTCACTGTATGCTTGGCTAATAAGCTAGAGTATACTTGGAATTAGAGAAGACATATTTCCAAATTAGATAAGAGCCAGCATAATTTCTTATCAGAAGCATCCTGGAAAAAGTCTAGCAGCCCAGCACAAACGATAGGAGCAGAGGTAGTAGTGTTTTCATTTATGCTGGGGGATATAAGTGTTCTTCAGTGCGTCTCTAAATGAGTAGGCAATTATTTTGATCACTATACAGAATTTTACTGTTATCTGTAGTGACAAAGCAACCAAAAATTCTAATCACTGGAAGCAGGGATAATCCTATTTATTAAAATCAGCTTATTGATATTTGGAGACATCAGTATTGTGAAGGAAGGGAGCATCCCCCTTATAGTTTACCATTTATAATAAACAACATTAAAAAATGTAACTCACAGATGTTAAAATAATGGCAAGCATTTCTTTAGAAATATATCCAAAGATACCAGCCATTAATTAAAAAGTATCAGAAATCAGTAAGCAACAGACTATAAATAACATTTAGACAGCAAATACAATGTATGCCTTTGGCTATTTCAATACTGAAAGCATTGACCAGTCATACAAAACACTAATTGACCTTTCCTTTTAGTAAGCAAAGATAAAACTGAATAGACATTAAAAGGACATCAGATACCTAGCAGTGAAAAGCACATGAATACACAAAATAATGCAGCCAAATATAAGGGATAAACTTATTCAAAGACTTGCAGACTTACAAAGAAGTTAAACAAAGTAAAACTCAAATGAGTTCATGTACGGCAGCAAAGCAAAGGCAATTATAATCAGTAATTCTGTTCAATGATTTTGAAAACATGACAGCTTTAAACTACTGAGATTAGAAATTTTTAGAAAAAACAAGTTGTCATGTATAATAAATGTCTCATCTGTGAACTACAACATAACTATGCTTTATAAACAAGAATTTAAAATATTTTTATTGTTTAGACATCACAAATTGTGTAATAATATTTGGACATATGATTCATCAAGCAAAGGCTTCAGAAAATGCCAAGAATACTAAAGTAATAACACAGGGGCAATATTTAAGTTTCATAATGCTACCTATCAACTAACAGATTTAAAAGAAATAGATTCAAAGTGCAAAAGGAAACATTTTCAAACTCAGTCAATGTGTGGATTGGTTATCATTGGATGTGTGTGTGTGTGTGTGTGTTCATCTGAAGGTGACTGAGTGGTAAACTATCAACAATATTTCAAAAAAAAGAAAAAAGATTATTGAAATATTTTTCTTTAATGCACAAAGAACAATAGTTCAGAAAGGAACAGAGACAAGTACAGTACCTTTGAAACTAATGTGCTGAATTTCCTTCATACACACACACACATCACATATATATACATACATACACATATATATAAACATATATGTGTGTATATATTTTAAAGTAAGCTATGCATAACAGAAGGATAGTTAGGTGACATGGGATAGAACGGTAGGCCTGGAGTCAGGAAATCTCTTCATGAGTTCAAATCTGACTTCAGCCACTGTGTGACCCTGGGCAAGTCAATCAGCCCTGTTTGCCTTGTTTTCTCATCTGTAAAATGAGCTGGAGAAGGAAATGGCCAACCACTCCAATATCTTTGTCAAGAAAACACTAAATGAAGTCATGAAGACTCAGACAGGAGTCAAACAATTCAACAATAACAGCAATCAATAGTATGATTTCAGTTACATTATGGATCCAACTGAATTCTTAGGTTTGACCTACTAAATGAGTCATCCTTTATAGTTTCTATGAAAAAGTATATGCCATGTTCCAACAACTAACATACAAACTAACTTCTGAAAGACAAACCTATTCTCTAAGACTCATGTTACTTAGTCCAGTTTCTCTGCCTTCCATTCACTTAGTTATTTATTCAACAAATATTTTATTGAGCAGTTGCTAACAAAGGCACTTTCCTGAAGTGTCCGCCTAAATTAGCTGAAATAAATTAAACTGGGGAGAACAAAACTGAAAGTAGTTTTGTACTAGTAAAATTATATTTTATATAATTGTACAATTTTAATTAATTGCATACATCATTCTATATAACTGCTTAAAAGATTATTCCAGGGATAGGGAACCTGCGGCCTTGAGGCCCCTGGATTCCAGTCAATATGAAACTCATAGACCAATACACATTTTAATATAATTGAAAACTAAATATCTTCCTTAAATCCTGTCAAGTGAAAGCTGAAAGGAATTTTAAATTGTCATTTTTAAAATTAAGGACAGTCAATCTGTCTTATTTTCCTTAGCCATTATAAAATATGTAAGCAAAAAGAAGCACCTTTAACATTTCACATTATGGCAGGAAAAAACTAAACAGTATTAAGCAGTTTTTCTCAACATCAATATTCCTACTATTTAAAAATCTAATTATCACCAAAAAAGAAAAATTAATTATGAAGACCTCTATGACTGTTGTAGGATAAAGTTAGGAGAACAAGGACAATTTACATAATAACAACATTATAGAGAAAAACAATTCTGAACTCTAATTAGAATTAGAACTCTAATTTCAATGATAAAACAAGAATCCAAAAGGGCTAAAGATGAAATACACCACACACACACACAAACAAACACACACACACACACACACACACACACACACACACACACACACCCTGCCACATAAGACACAGACAAAAAATAAGTGAATGAGTTATACATTTTTTGAGATGGCCAACATGGCACTTTATTTTGCTGAACTATGTAAATTTGTCAGGAAGGTTTTCTTTTTTTCTGCTCATTGGCAGAGGTGGTCAATGGGAGAGAGATAATAAATGCTTGTAAAAATAAATAATTTTAAAGGATAAGATAAAAAAAACTGAATCTGACAGTTCAAAATCATCACTCTTAAAAACTAAATACCAAAGGAGAAAAGAAAAGACTGCTACTTGCTCAGAATATATTTTTTTGAAATTAGAAATACTTTAAATCATTTTCAATTGTCCTTTAACCATATTTTTTTATTTCCAAGCTTTAAAAAAAAGTACTCTAGATAATATACATTAAAATGCAGAGACATAATATTCTACTTTGTCAGGTTTAGAATTTTAAAAATTCAAGATGTCATTTTGCTAAATACTGATTTACATTTTACATAAATGTTGTGTGCTAGATATGACCAAAGGAAGTGCCTATGTTTACCAGTCAAAAGTAAGGAAGGGGCTATGTAAACAATTTTAACAAAGGCATCCAAAGATAACTGGGTGCATTTGGCAACCTGTAAGTTAATTTTCTCTTTTAGCAATTTTTAGACGGTAAGGAAATGAAATCATTTCTCTAAGCACTGAGACTATGCCTAGTGAGCAGCCACGATGACAATCTGACATGCTTTGCGGAAAGAATCCAATCTGATGCTTATCAAAGTCATAAGATGAGAGGTCATAACTATAGATGTGGAGTGCAGTATGCAACGTACAGACACAGTCACAATGATGTTTGCTTTTACATAAATGTTATTCATTATTATAAGTAAGGGTTCATGTGCCCAAAGGGCTATAAAAATGTGCATACCCTTTGCAGCAGTTACTACTTTTAGGGCTGTATCCCAAAAAGGTCATATAAATGGGAAAAGGATCCATATGTACAAAAATATTTATAGCAGCTCTTTTTGTGGTGGCAAAGAACTGGAAATCAAGGGGATGCCCTTCAATTGGGGAATGGCTAAACAAGTTGTGTATATGAATGTAATGGAATTACTACTGTGCTATAAGAAATGAGGAGGAGATAGACTTCATAATAACCTGGAAAGACTTACATGAACTGATACTGAATGAGGGGAGCAGAACCAAGAGAACATTGTACACAATTACAGAAGAGCCAAGTCTATCAAAGTTAGTCATCACAGATAAAGTGTGTCTGTTCTCTTGGTTCTGCTCCCCTCATTCAGTATCAGTTCATGTAAGTCTTTCCAGGTTATTATGAAGTCCATCTCCTCCTCATTTCTTATAGCACAGTAGTAATTCCATTACATTCATATACCATGCCCCCATTGCTCCTCTCCACAGGGTGCACACCTGGAACATGACTGCTGGCGATCCCTCGTGATCCGGGGCGGGAAGAAAAGGTTGTTCCGGCTGATCCCATCAACTACTAGAGGATTTGGCCTTGGACAAATGTTTTGGCCTACATTCATGGAATACCATAATGCACCAGAAGAAAACAGGAAGTTAAAAAGCCTGGCTCCAGCAGGATTCTGGTCATGACAGACCAGACGCAAAGCACTTGGCTTCTGCTTTCCCATCTTTATGGGAAAGAAGGATAACCTGGATCCAAAAGTCTTCTGTCCTCTCAACTGGAAAATAATAATGTAATAGTCATTCCCAGGGGACATGCTGGTCATTGGCTCCCTGGACTGAGGGAGCCTCTGGGGGTAACATTTTCCAACAACTAACCTCCCACTTCCAGGAATTAGGTGTATCTCTTTGCTTTCTTATGGCTTCTAGTAATCATAGATTTCTGGACCTGAATTCTCATTGTTCCTCTTTACCATCCTTACCTTTTTTCCATCAAGGTTCATACTTTCCAAGTCCTGTATCTATCACAATGGCTATTTGCTGGCCCTATCTCATGTACCCTTCATAATCGCATCGCTAACACTAAGCATCTTCAGTGACCAAGAAACCCCACACTAAAACAAGTCCTAGTTAGGTCCTGAGTTATGAAACCATTATGATGACAGTATTCCAAATGGTAAATTGTTTTTGAAGAATTTGTGAAATTTAAAATATAGTATCCTATAAAAATATTTGGAAAATATGGGCTGCTTCTAGCTAAGTCCACAAAACCCTAGTTTGGCCTATAATACTGTACTGATGACAACTGATGTATTGTTTTTAAATAAATTAAATAATGTGTAAAAAGCAAAAAAAAATGTTTAATGTGAAGGTATATGCAGAACCTATTACTGGCTTACATGCCATCTTCTGCAGCAAGAGGGAGGAGACAGAGGAGGAAAAAATTTGCAACTCAAAAACTTGTGGAATTGAAGGTTGTAAATTAAAAATAAATAAATTTAAAAGAAAAAAAAGAAAGTTAAAAAAGGAAGCGTTCAATCGGAGATGGGAGAAGGGAGAGGAATTAAGGAAAATAACAAAATACAATAAAACTAACAAAGCATCAGAGGAACATGCCACTTAAATACACTCTGAAATAAATTATTTTGTGATGTGACTACTCAAACATAACTCCATTTTAATAAGCTGGGCTATGAGCATGTTTTTAAAATATATTAAAAAAATAATTTTAAAAATTAGCTGAGTAATATTTTGCTCATTCTTTTTTGAGTATTATCCAAAAAATGTCATATGTAAATTTTCATTTTCCCAGTTCATGGAAGCAATTTAAATATTTCCCAGAAGCATAGAAAATATGCTCAAAAATTAAGTTAGTATTGTCAATAACTGAACAAATTATCCCAATAATCAATATTCTTTAAAATGTCAATAATTTATTAATATTATACAAAATTCTCTGGAAAAAAGTATTTCATCTTCTACATAAAGTGAATAACCATTGAATTAGAAAAATAAAAGGTTTAAAAATAAAAGTTTGAAATAAAATCTGTCTTCATAATGTGAATTGCAAGATGAAACTGAAAATTTCAGACTAGTATAGTAAGAAGTTAAATTTTAAAATTCCATTTATTTTAATTCAGGGAAGGAAGTCTGTATCTCAATACTTTCAAAGTTTTTCCCTGGACATTTTCTAATACCCATTTACATAAATGGAATATGAATTAATAATTTAGAGAAGAGAAAAAAATTTAATATGATGAAGTGTAAAGAGTACTAGGCTTAGAGTCAAAAAACCTTGCTTCAAAAAAAAAAATTGGGCTGGCTAGGTGACATAGTGAATAAAGCACCAGTCCTGAAGTCAGAAGGACCTGAATTCATATCTGACCTCAGACCCTTAACACTTACTAGCCTTGTGACCTTGGGCAAGTCACTTAACCCCAACTGCCCTGCCATCCCCTGGGGAGGGGGTAGGAAAAAAAAATCTTGTTTCAAATTCTGACTCAGCTTACCATCTGTTTGACCTTCAACAAATCACTTAAACTCTGAGTCCCAGATTCTTATATGTAATATTTTGGGGTTGAACTAAATGGCCTCTAAGATACTAAATCCATGAGCCTATGAACGTCACAAAATTATTAGTTTTGCCCGCTGAAGAGAAAAAAGAATGGTTTCATCCATTAATTTCAAATGCTTAATAATTGTTGATGATTGATAATAAAAAAGTGACTAAAAACAAGTTTATAAATCTTTGAGGAAAGATTTGAGAAAGATACAATCTGGAGGGAAGGGCGGCTAGGGGGGAGGGTTGTGGAAAGTACACACCTCAGTAAAGGGACAGGGACAGGGTAGAGAACAAAACAAGGAGAGGTGCAGGATAGGAAGGAGCGACATATAATCAGCCTCTTACATTATGCCCACCATGGAGATGTCCTGCGTAATTACATATGTACAGCCTGTATTGAATTGCTGCTCCTTCCAGTGGGAGTGGGTGACAAGGGAGAAATTGCAAAAATCTAGAATTTAAAGCTATACAATCAAATGCAACTGGGAAATAAAACATACAGGGACGGGGTTAGGGAGACCCTCCCTGCCCTACTAGAAAGTTAGAGGGGTGTTGGAAAAGGACATAAAAGGGAACAGATTGTGGGAGGGGCTTTACAGTGGGATCACTGTTTTGGGCTTGGGAGTAGGGGAAAGAAGGGGAGAAAATTTGTAACTCAAAACTGGAAATGAATGATGTAATCAAGAAAATAAAATCAAACAATTAAAAAAAGAAAGATACAATCTTTATACTTTAAGGATTATATACACAGAAAAATTTGGGTTAGACATTAAAAAAAAAAAACTTTTACTTGAAACTGCCTCCCTAAATAGGTTACAGAAACTTCATCTATGGAGATCTGGAGGATTAGGACTAACAGCGACCTGTTCCCAGTGGTTTGGGTGTACCTGCCAAAGAACAAGGACTTTGACTAGATAATCTTTTAGGGCCACTCCCAATTCTTTGGTTCTCAAAATAACACTGGTATATGTGTGCAAGTTCAAGTCATGAGAAACCATTTTAATTGTAGCTTATGTTCTACTACTCCTTAATTCATACCATAAATTTTAGTAGTTAGTTCAAAACAGTCCAAAATTAGTTTAATATTTTTATATCAATAGTTTTTTTTGTTTCATCACAATTTTACTTCAATGAAATACATTTTGAGAGAAAAATACTTTTCAAAATCCATTTTCAAAGTCACTCAAGTTAGGAATTTTGAAATTTATGATAAAACAACAAAAATAAAATTTACTCATTATTGGACAGCCTCTATAATTGGTTGGAAAATAATGCAAAATCCAACTCATTTATGCTTATAAACAAAAAGAATCTACACTATCTCATACAAACCGAGAAATAATTTTTCATTGAAAACATTCAATATACTTAATAGGAAGACATTGGTTTTAGTTAGTTCTTCTCAAAGTGACTGGAAACAAGTCAATTCATTTCCCAGGGCCTCAGGTTTCTCAACCTCAAACCTCAAAAACAAGAATGCTGGGGATGGTGATGTCCAGTGAATAGAGCACTGGCCCTGGAGTCAGGCAGACCTGAGTACAAATTCAAACTCAGACACTTAACAATTACTAGCTGTGTGACCTTGGGCAAGTCACTTAACACCAATTGCCCTGCCTTCCCCCTTCCAAAAAGCAACAAACAAAATAAAATAAGAATGCTTTACTACATGGGAAGTCTATGTAACTAGCACACAAAAGGAGCTTAATAATGTTTGCTGAATTAAACTAAGCTATACTTTTTCCTGACTTTTTTTTCCTTAAATTTAATTTGAAGAGCAGTAAATTAAGTTTTTGGTTCATATTTTCAGGATAAGGACAGCAGTTTTGATAATACAGTAACTAAAAAGATAAGTTTATATCAGTATATGTATTAGATGTATACACAGTTTATATATATTATATTTTATGTATATTAGATGTATATCAGTTTATGTATTAGATGATACATAAACATACGTTTTAGATGTATTATACTCAAAACTTGTACATACATTCACTTCTTGAATATGTTAAAATGTCTGCATTAAAGGAATATGATTAAAGCAAATGTTAACTTTTTTATATCATGGATCATTTTAGCAGTCTGGTGAAAAACTTATGAACCTTTTATAAAATAATGTTTTTATATGAATAAAATACATAAGATTACACAGGAAATCAATTATGTTGAAATGCAGTTTTCAAGAAAAAAAAATTTAGTTAAGAACTAATTAAAAGGAACTATTGTCAGAGAAACAGAGGAAGACTTAACCAACAGTGTATAAAACATTCCACTCAAGCATACATTTCTCCAATGTAAGGGGAGGAGACCAAAGAATCTCAAGATTAGAAAAGTTGCCTGGAAGCCATGTAACCCACAGAGCTGAAAGGGACCTCCTAACCTAAACCATCTACTATTATTTTACAGAAGAGAAAACTGGCCCAGTAGGTTAAATAAATAGTCCAAGGTCACACATACAGTAGAAGCACAAGTAAGTAAGCACAATCAGAAAAAACAATCCGGAATTCAGAACACACACACACACACACACACACACACACACACACACACACACACACACACACACACACAGAGGCAAGCACGCATGCATGCAAGTCTTTCTGGAAGACTTAGGGGCCCAAGGATGTGGAACACTACATATAATGTCAGACTCTGATGGGCTGGCAAGTTTGATGAACTGACTTTTTTCTTCTTGGTTTTACTCTGTTAGAAAAGTACATCCCTCTAGAGAAGAAAGTGGGTAATTATATATTTAGAAATGAAGTGATAAAAAATGAAAGTTAACAAACAATAAAGGAATTCTAAAGGAAATCTTTTGCAAGATGAAGAACAGTTTCACAAATTATAGAAACTTTTTGAAATGAAAATTATCACTTTACATAATTTTTATACTTTATAGATTCAGATTATATATTGACTCTTCCTAAACAGGGCATTCCAATTTTGTAATTTTATTCTGAAGGCATAAGCATCAAAAATCTAGGAGCTATTAAAAGAGGTCTTTTTAAAGGTGATATTTAGCTTTTCATAATCAAGATTCATTTAAATTGGGGGCGGCTAGGTGGCACAGTGAATAGAGCACCAGCCCTGGAGTCAGGAGTACCTGAGTTCAAATCCGGCCTCAGACACTTAACACAAAAAACTAGCCGTGTGACCTTGGGCAAGTCACTTAACCCCAACTGCCCTCCAAAAAGCAAAAAAAAAAAAAGATTCATTTAAATTAAAAGCTAATTTGAATATAAAAGTTATGAAACAAATCAACCAAATTTAGAAAAGCATATGGTTTTCAACTGTTAAAAACACATGGAATTTGGAGATTTTACAATTACTTAACTCCTACATCTAGAAAAAAAGCATTTGTGTAGTACAGTGAAAAGAGCACAGATCTAAGTCATGCAACCTGAGTTCAAATGATGGCTCTACACACACACTCCCCATGTGACCTTGGTCAAGTCTTCCTTCACCCTCAGAAGTTCCAAAAGATACACCATCACCCCTGATCCAGCACATCTAACTACAACTTCCTAAATCCTTTGTCTTCTGAGGGAGTCCTGTGCCAGTTAATATAGACCTGGGGCCTCTGTGTCCCAAGAGTTTCTAGTTTTCCAGAAGCCTTTCCAAAATAGTCCCACCTTGAATGGTCAGCTTCTGCCTCCTGCCCAAACTACCCCAGACTACCTTCTTATATGCTTCTTGCTGATGTGAAGAGTGTCTTCTGGACCTCACAGGACACAACATACAACCTGCCACAAAACCAGACATCAAGTTAAGGGTCTGAACAGTCTAATTACCTGCCTCCCATAATGGAATTCTTTCTAGCCACTATCTGAAGCCCTTCATCAAGGTTTAGCATAGTTCCACTTCATCATCCCAGGAATTCTGAATCATTGGTTGACAATGCAAAAACTCCACTGATCGTTTCCACAGAATGCTCCCTTGTTCCTATCCCCCCGAACTCTACCTTCCCAATGACCCACTCAAAATCAACCTAGTCCTTCCACTACACTGTCTAGAATGTCTGCTCCACAATTAACAAACTTATTTTCATCTTGCTTTTCTTTTATCACTCTTCCCATCTTTTGGCAACTCACTAAGGCTTGAACTGCATGAATGGCTAGCCAACTTTTCCAATACTGGTCACACTTGCAGTACCTCATACCTTCACACTCACTAGTTTTGGTGAGAAGATTCAATTACTATTTTCTCCCCACTGCAACTTAACACAATTTCAACCTACCACCATCACTTGGTAACCTTTTTTCCTTTGTTGCTGTTATTCATTTATTTTCAGTCATGCTTGACTCTTTTTGACCCTATTTGGGATTTTCTTGGCAAAGATACCAAAATGGCTTACCACATCCTTTTCCAGCTCATTTTCCAGATGAGGAAACTGAGGCAAACAAAGTTAAGTGACTTGCCCAGGAAAGTTCCCTAGACAGTTCTGTAATCTCAGAAAGAACTGTAATCTCAACTGGGCCTCAACTGAGGTCAGAACTGAACTCAAGAAGATAAATCTTCCCAACTTCTGCTTCGGCACTGTAACCACTGAGTCACCTAGATGCCTTTCTCCTCTGAAGTTCATTCAATTCTTATTTATCATCCAATCAAAACTCTGGCAGCTATTATTTACCAAACCCTAAGACACTATGTTTTTTCCTCAAGGACTTAATGTGGCTCACACAATCTTTCTCTTCCCCCCAGTTCCTGCCTTCATACTAGATACTTCAATATACATATTGATGAACAGCAACATTGTAATGATAACCTCTGGTAAATGACTTAGATATTCTCAGCAATACAATGATCTAAGACAATTCTGTAAGACTTATGATCAATGAAAAATGCTATCCACCTCCAGAGAAAGAACTGATGGAGTCTGAATGCAAATTGAAGCATACTTTTTTTTAAACTTTCTTGGGGAATGGGATGGTCTGGTTGTTTGTTTTTTACAACATGACTAATATATAAATGTTTTGCATGACTGCATATGTATAACCTATATCAGTTTGCTTGCCTTCTCATTAAGGGGAGAGAGGAAGGAAGGAAGAAGGGAATTTGGAATTCAAAATTTTTAAAATTAAAATTAAATGAATTAAAGTAATAAATTAATTTAAATTAAAATTTTAAAAAAATTGAAAATTAAAAACAAATAATAAAAATTAATTTTATATGCAGTTGGGGAAAAAATAAAATATTAAATAAATATCAAAATACATACTGATGCCCCCTCAAACATCCTACATCCTTAGTTCCTCAATTAACTCACTTTCCATGATCTACTACACCTCAGCTACACACAACGGTCATACTCTTGATCTTGACCATCACTCACAAATGCTCCATTTCCATGTTCACGAACTCTGAAATTCCTTTATTTTATTGTAATATTTTATCATTCTACCTTTTCCCTCTGCCTTACAACTTTTAACCTTGTTCTTTGTCCTCACTGTAACCTCTAATCCCTCCTCCCTCCCAGTTCTTTTCCAGTCCATCACCCCTGCATTAGTCACATTCTCCTTTCTCCCACATGCTCAAGTGGTTGGTGAGTCAGTTCAACTCTCCACTATCCTTTATATTCAAGTGCCTTGTTTCTTTTGTAGTGTTGTCAATCATGCCTTTCCAAGAATCAATCAATGCCTTTGCTCCTAGTCATGTACAGCTGAATGAAACTAGAGAAAAATCACCCAAAAATGCTGACTGGGTCCACTACAAATTTACATTATGTAATCTCAACTGGGCCTTCTCTACAACAAAGTAATCTTTTTACACCTCCCTAATAAATTCACTAACTCACTCACCACAGTAGCTATTCAAACCTTTTCATCCCTCTTCAAACCTCCCATGGCACCCTACTAACATCACTGAGCACCTCACCTCATATGTCACTGAAAAAAAAATGAAACTATTCACTGAGAGCTGCTTCTCCCTTCATCTCACATCTCTCAGATGTTTTCCCCCACTATCTCTTACTTCACTTCACTCTTCTCACGTGAAAACATGGCCTTTCTCCTTGCCAAGACAAACCCGTTTACACGTACCCTTGATTCCATGCTATCTTATCTTCTCCAGCAGACTTCCCCTTCTATCATCCTTAGTGTCTCTCTAGCTACTTTCTACTTCTCTACTGGCTTATAAACATGCTCACATGTCTCTCCTCCTTAAAAAAATCTTCACTTAATCCCCCACTAGCTATCATCCTCTGCTTCTTTTCATGACTAAACTTGAGAAAAAAAAACATCTGAAATTGGTGCCTTTTCTTCTCCTACCACTTTCTTGTAAACTCTGTAGTCTGGATTCTAACATTAGCATCCAATTGAAATTACAGTCTCCAAAGTTGCCAATGATCTCTTAACTGCCACATCTAAAGAGCCTCTTCTCAATCCTCATCCTTTTTGATCTCTCTGTACCCTATGACACTGCACATCATCCTCTTCTTGAGTTTCTTCTCTCTAGGTTTTCATGATACTGCTCTCTTTTGGTTTTCTTCCTGCTTGCCTACCTTACTTTTTCTTCTGACCATTCTCCTTCTCCTTTCCTGAATGTTCATGTAGGTCATATTCATGAAAAGATATTACCCCAAAGAGTTGTCTGTTCTTGGCCTTCTTCCCTTCTCCCTCTATATTATCTCACTTGGCAATTTCCATCGGCTTCCATATATTTGATTACTACTTCTCTGAATGTCCTAATTTCTCTCCTGAGTTCCAGTCTCACAACTCCAAATGCTTACTGGACATCTCAAACTGGAGAGTTTGTGGATCTCAAACTCAGTAAGTCCAAAACCAAACTCACTGTCTTTTCCCCCAAATATTCTCCTTTGCAACTTTCCAGTCACTATTGAGGATACCACCATCCTCTCAATCACCTCTTACTCCCCAATATATACAATATGTTGCCAAGTCCTGTTGATTCTACCTTCAAAACATTCCCATCTGTTCTCTGACACAATTGTCACTGTGGTATAGATAATTTTGTCTCCCTGCCTCAATTATTTCCCCATTTCAATCCATCCTTCTCTCACATGCCAAAGAGATCTTCCTAATATGCCTTATCACTTCCCTATTTCCTAATGTACCTTGTCACTCCCCTATTTCAATAAAATCCAGTTGCTCCTTATAATCTCTGGGATTAAATATAAAATGTTCTATATGGCTTTTAAAGTCCCTCATAACCTGGCCCCTTCCTGTATTTTCAAACTTCTCACACTTTACTCTCCATATATTCTAGAATTCAGCTACACTGGCCTTTTTCTGCATGACAGTTTTTTGACTGAATTTTCACTGTTTGTCCCTCATGCCTAGAATGCTCTCCTTTGTCACCATCACCTCCTCCTGGCTTCCTAGGCTTCCTTCAAGACTCAGAATTTAACTCTCTAAGGAGCAGTGCCTGCATATCTGCTGGACAGAGAGGGATAGCTCCAAGCCAAAGTTCTTCCCAATATGATTAAACAGAAACAAAAAGAGAAAGCTGGTAAATGGGAAGTAACCTTGTCAAAAGTTCGTGCCCAGGGAGAAACAGAAATGTTTAAAGGTTATTCATACGGGAAAGAGAAAGAAGGCAGCTTAGAAGAGAACAGTTACTAAAGTCTGCTTTGTTGAGGATAGCTTTACTCAAAAATGGGTTTACATTTTAAGAAGACTCATGTAGCTCATCCTAAGCTTAAGGCCACTTTTTGTCTACCCATACCTGGTGTGAAGAAAAATCCCTCCTCCCCACTATATACAACTTTGGGTGTTATTACTAAAGGGACTACCACTGAAGTGAATGTGAGTGAACTGGACATAAGGAGGCAAAGGTATTTGGCAAAAAATATGCGCAGGTTACCAACGATCTGGAAAATGATGGATGCATAAATGCTGTCTTGCTTGCTTGATTGACTGAAGTTCTACACCCTTGACAATTATTAAAGATTCTACAACATATCAAGGAAATGACAACAGTTACTACATTGACCAGTCACAAAACAAAACCAAAGACTCAATTCTATACATTGGTAGTTTTGATTTAAGATTAAATTGGAAAAGAGATGAGACCCTATTTTCTACTCTTTTATGAGCCTTTTTCCCATTCTGGAGTGGCAATAAAAAAAGCTTATAGCTACTCTGACTGCTGAATACATTGAAATCCTCTTTCAAGATAAAAAGACTCAGAACTTAGCAATGTTCCAGACATATAATAAGTACTCAATAAATGCTTGTGACTTGATTTCATTGCACCAGCCTTCAGTTTCCTCATTAGTTAAAACTATGAGACTTAACTAGATGGCCTCTAAAATCTCTTCCAGCTCTAGATCTATGATACTATAACCTGTTTTTCACTAGTCCCTTGATTTTAACAAGGTAGAGAGTTCTCAATGTGGAAATCTCCTCTGACACAGTTCAACAACTATTCTGTGATTCAGAGTTGTAAAAATTCTTAATGTTTTACATGATTGCACATATATAACCTAGCTTACCATCTTAGGGAGGAGGTTAGTGAGGGAAGGAAATTTGGGACTCAAAATTAAAAAAAAAACAATGTCAAAAACTGTCTTTACATGTAATTAAAAAAAATAAAGTGCTGTATTTTAAAAAAGTAAAAACTCAGAGTTGAGAAACTAAGGGACTTGCCCGAAGTCACACAGGCAGTATATGCCAAAAGTGGATACTTTGAAATCAGTCCTCTATCCAGTACAGAAGATACAATGCTAAGAAGGGAAGGGGGAGTATGTTTTTAAGGTTGAAAATAGTTATTTTTATAACAAGCAAAAATGCTCATTCATTTTAAGGAAAAAGTTCGTTTCTAAACTTCACTCATTTACGCTCTCCATTGAAGTTCCTTGAGGACAGGGTCTATTTTCTCTTTCTCACAGTACCTTCAGTACTGTGCTGGCACTTAATGTTTATTGAACTGAATTGCTGAATTAACAGGCAAGGGGCTGGAGTAGCATACTGAGTCAAAAAGGTCAACATTCTCCTTCACAAATATATTCATATTCAGTTCTAGAATAATTTATACCATACTTATAATATTCTAATATTGCAGGTGGAAATTATACCTTAATTAGACAGGTATATTCTTATATTGCTTCTAATATAAAATGATTGTAATGAGCAATTACATTAATAATTAATGAGTATTTATTAAGCACTTACTACACACCATATGCTAAGCCAAGCACTGGGAATACAAAGAATGAAACAATTCTTATTTTATGAGAGATGAGTTCTATCTAAAGATGAGAGTCCTTGAATGCATGCATTCAAATATCATCATTCCATGTCCTATGAAGTTTTTTATTATATTAACATTGGTATGTTTCTACTATATTAAATTTATGTGCTAATAATCAAAATACTATCTTCAAAATTAGGACTCAGTATTTCCTAGAATAGTGTTTTACACATTAACCTCAAGTAAATTAAGGAAGATGATTCATAAAAAATTGCAACCAAGTACAAAAGCATATCATCTATTTCCTGAAATTTTAGATGAATACATTTTATATGAAAGCTGCAAAGTTTCAACATACATGATTAAAAACTTTCTGTTTTTCACTTTTACAAGTATTTGTAAATCCTTTATATGCCAAGATGATGATGATGGTTTTACCTACTAGCTATGTTATCATTAAACTTTCCTGAGCCTCAATTTCCTCAATCATAAAATAGAGAATTATATATCCTAGAGAATTATACATCCTAACATCTTCATAAGATTGTTGTGAGAAAGATACTTTGTAAATTGCAAAGTATAACATAAACTGAGGAAGTAGAGCTAAATTACTAACAGTAATTACCATTAGTTGGACAATATTATTTTTAGGGCTTTTTTTTCCAGTAGTTGAGATGGAATAATGTGAAATCATCCAAAAACAAATCTAAGCTTTCTTTATCCTACAGTATGTAATTTCATGAGAGGTATTGTTTTGTTGGTTACCACCTAACAGGAAGAAAACAACTCTGGGATCCTATGTAATATAACTACTGTTTCTTCCTTAAGCCAAATCTCTATGTGAGATGCATCTGAAATAATTTCAGATTTTATTTATTTACTATAGGACATAATATATGAGCATTTTTATTGAAAGCTAAACAATATGGATGTGATATAAGAAACTGTGACTATGAACTGAGACCAGGGTTTTATTTCCAACTCTGTCATTAACCATTTGTGTAATCCTGAGCAAGTCACTCCACCTTGGTTTCCTGACCCATGAACTAAAAGGATTGGACAACATTATTTCTAACATTCATTCCAGCTCATATGGAGGAGACTGTAACCGTGACTCTTTGGCCTTACCAAAACATTTATTCAGACAAAAGTCACACAAAGTAAATACCTGATGCAATCCACAATCCCACTTCAACCCACAGATAATGAGAAAGAACCCTTCATGTAAATCTTTTGTTCTTTTACAAATTTTTAGGTTAAATATTCAACATAAAGTTGATCTTTCTATAAATTTCAGGAAATATATTTTAAGCAGTCTAATCTAAGAAGTATTAAGAGAGGCAGCTGAAGTTGGACACTATTGACTTACTTACCTTTCAGACACTTATTAGCTGCATGATCCTAGGTAGGTGATTTTATCTCTCCAAACATGTTTCTTCATCTGATAACTTCAAAAGGTTGTTGTGAGGATAAAACTACATAATGTAAGTTACTTTGCAAATCTTGAAGTGTTATATAAATGTGAGCAATTATTTATACTAATTTTTTTAATTCTACAAGATGTTACTAGTATGGCCTAATAGGTGTTAGGCATTGTGTTTGGTGCTGGGAATGCAAGTCTAAATAAACAACTATCAAAGCAACAGATTTATAAATATAGTCATTATCTCTCACCTCTTTCCTTCAATTTCTCATCACTCTTTTCCTTCCCTATCACAATCCAATGAAGCGGTGGCAGCAAGTCACAGCTTTCTACAACTGACTACTACTATCATTAGGGAAAACCCCCTAACAAGATACTGAATGGAGTCTATGTTCTCTAAGGCAGACTTTTTCACCATTTCTGATGCTACTCTAAGAAAAGTAGAAAAATTCTTTGTCCTACCCACCCCAAGTCATAGCTCAAGTTTCAGCTCTGGTAAGTTATAATCATACAGACAGCAGAGATCCAGTCTTCATTAAATAAAAATAACAAATGTTAATTAAGCAGTTAAAATTGTGAGTGGGTGATAAAATTATACTTTTGTATATGCTATTATTTGTGGGGGGATGTGGATAATGCAGGAATTTATTTTGCATGACCATATATATTTGTAAAAGAATTTGTTTTTCTTGTCTTCTTAATGAGTGGAAGAGGGGCAAAGAGGGGAGAGAATTTGAGACTGAAACCAAAATAAATTGAATCTTTTTAAAATTATACATGCTGTCTAGATTACTAAACTTAGTACCAGGTTTTTCTGAAGTCAGGTTGCTCATCATTTCTTATGGAACAATAGTATTCCATTACATTCATAGATGAATGTAGATGAGAACCTCTCCAAACCTTATTATCCTGGACAGTTCTTATCTATGCCCTCCTACAAATTCTCCACAAATGGTCTTACCCATGTATTGTTTTTTTGGTGTGGGGGAAGGGGAGCACTTTCCTCTAGATAAAGGGCTGAACTTGGGGGTATCAGCACATATTTCAGGCAGTCCATGAACTTGGATGGGGGAAAAAATTAACTTTTTTAGTTTCACTAACTCCTAACTGAAAATTAGCATTTCCTTCCTATATAAAAACATTATTGTGAAAAGGTGTCCATGGACATCTCCAGGCTGCTGAAAGAGTCCATGACACAAAAAAAGATTAAGAAGCCCTGCTCTTGATTTCTTCACATTACATCTCTAACAGTAGTGCATGGTGGTCCAAAGAACCTGAACTCCCTTGCTCTATAACAAGTATAGGTATGCTTTTCTGGTAGTAAAACTCTCTGATTATATATTTTAGTTCTTTCTCCAATATATATTTTTTTATTTCTTTTCAGTTCCAAATTCTCTCCCTCCCTCATATCCCTACCCCACCCATTGAAAAGGCAAGACATATGATACCTATTATGTATATGAAGTCATGCAAAACATTTTCTCATTAGCTATGTCAGCACAACATATTTTAAAAAGGATTTTTTGTATTTTGTAGCATTTTTTAAATCTAATAACTGTGTCAAAAAAAAAACAAACCTGAGGTCAGACTAATCTATAATAACCTGTACCTGGTGAAGTCTTGCCGCTTCTTTGGATTCCTGTTTTATTTTCTAAGCTTGCTCTAATATTCTTTAAACATCACATTCTAAAATTGCTGAAAACTGAAGTCTAACTTGCAATTTACACTGTCATTCTCTTCTCTTTCCTAATAATCAGGTAAATATTTTCCCTTTTCCAATTCTATAGTATCTTTTTAATTCTCCAATTTAAAAGTGTTTGTATAATTCATCCCTTAATACTAGACAGAATAAACCAAATCAAAACAAAACAAAGCCTGTCTTCTGAGAGCTGACTCTGTTTGTCTGTTTTTCCTGTTTCTGTCTCTGCCTTTTTGTCTTTCTCTTTTTTCTCTCTTTCTCTCAGCCTGTCTATGACTTTTTCATTCATTTATTTATTTTTAGTTTTCAACATTCACATCCATAAGATTTTGAGTTCAAAATTTCTCCCCTTCCTTTCACTCTTCCCTCCCCAAGACAGCATACGGTCTGATATCGGCTCTATATAGAAGTTCATATTAAACATTTTCACATTAGTCATGTTGTAAAAAAGAATTAGAAGCAATGAGAGAAACCATGAGAAAGAATAAACCAAAAAAAAAAAGAGAGAGCAAATAGTAGGCTTCAATCTGCATTCAAACACCATAATTCTTTTTCTGGATGTGGGTTGCATTTTCCATCATGAGTATTTTAGAGTTGTCTTAGATTCTTGCATTGCTGAGAAGAGCCAAGTCCATCAAAGGCAGTCATTGCACAAAGTTACTGTGACTGTGTACAATGTTCTCCTGGTTCTGCTCCCTTCACTTAGCATCAGTTCATATAAGACTTTTCAGGTTTTTTCTGAAGTCTGCTCATCATTTCTTATGAAACAACCATATTCCATTATATTCATATACTTGTCAGTTATTCCCCAATTGATAGATATCTCCTCAATTCCTAGTTCTTGGTCACCACAAAAAGAGCTGCTATAAATATTTTTGTACTTAAGGGTCCTTTTTCCATTTTTATAATTTCTCTGGGATACAGACCTAGAGGTAGTGTTGCTGGCCGAAAGGGTATGCAGTTTTATAGCCCTTTGGGCACAGTTTCAAATTGCTCTCCAGAATGGTAAGATAGATTTATAACAACACCAACAATGCATTAGTGTTCTAATTTTCCCACATCTTCTCCAACATTTATTATTTTCCTGTTTTGTCATGTTAGCCAATGTGATAGGCGTGATATGGCACATCAGAGTTGTCTTGATTTGCATTTCTCTAATCAATAGTGATTTAGAGAATTTTTTCATCTGACCATAGATAGCTTTAATTTCTTCCTCTGAAAACTGCCTATTCATATTCTTTGACCATTTATCAATTGGCAAATGACTTGTATTCTTATAAATTTGACTTAATTCTCTACATATTTTTAAAATGAGGTCTTTATCAGAGATACAGGTTATAAAAATTGTTTCCTAGCTTTCTGCTTCCTTTCTAGTTTTGGTTGCATTGGATTTGTTTGTGCAAAAAGTTTTCAATTTAATGTAATCAAAATTATTGATTTTGCATTTCATATTCTCTCTCTCTTATTTGGCCAAAAGTTCTTCCATTTTCCATAAATATGACAGGTAAACTATTCCTTGCTCTCCTAATTTGTTTATAGTATCAGCTTTTATATCTAAATCATGTACCATTTTGACTTTATCTTGGTTTACGGGGTAAAATGTTGTTCTATGCCTAGTTTCTGCCATACTTATTTTTTTCAGTTTTCTCACTAGTTTTTGTTAAATACCGAGTTCTTATCTCAGAAGCTGGAGTCTTTGGGTTTATCAAACAGTAGATTACTATAGTCATTGACTACTGTGTCTGTCTTGTTTATCCAATCTATTCTACTGATCAACAGTTCTATCTCTTATTTAGCCAGGACCAAGTAGTTTTGATGATTGCTGCTTTATAATACAATTTAAAATCTGGTATTGCTAGGCCACCTTCCCTTTCATTTCTTTCATTAATTCCCTCGACATTCTGGACATTTTGTTCTTCCAAATGAATTTTATTATTTTTTCTAGCCCTATAAAATAATTTTTCATACTCTGATCAGTATGGCACTGAATAAGTAAATCACTTAAAGTAGAATTGTCATTTTTATCATGGGTCTACCCATGAGCAACTAATATTTTTCCAGTTATTCAGTTCTGAGTTTATTTGTGTGAAAAGTGTTTTGTAACTGTGTTCATATAGCTCCTGGGATTGTTTTTGCAGGTAGATTCCCAAGTATTTTATATTGTCTACAGTCACTTTAAATGGAATTTCTCTACCTCTTGCTGTTGGACTTTGTTAGTAATACACAGAAATGCCGATGATTCATGTATATTTATTTTATACCCTGCAACTTTATTATTTATTATTTCAAGTAGCTTTTTAGTTGATTCTCTAATATTCTCTAAGTATACCGTCATATCATCTGCAAAGTGTGAAAACTTGTTTGTTTTTTGCCTGTTCTAATTCCTTCAGTTTCTTTTTCTTCTCTTATTGCTAAACATTTCTAGTACAATACTGAATGAGTGATGATAATATACAGCCTTGTTTCACCCCTGATCTAATTAGAAATGCTTCTAGCTTATTCCCACTGCATATAATGCTTGTGGTGGTTTTAGATAGATGCTACTTATCATTTTAAGGAAGACCCCATCTATTCTTATGATATCTAGGGTTTTTAACAGGAATGGGTGCTGTATTTTATCAAAAGCTTTTTCTGCATCTATTTAGATAGTCAGATGATTTGTTAGTTTTGTTGTTGATATAGTCAATTATGCTGATAGTTTTGCTAATACGGAACCAGCCCTGCATTCCTGGCATAAATCCTACCTGGTCATGGCTGCTGTAATTTCTTTACTAACATTTTATTTAAAATTTTTGCATTATTCATTAGGGAAATTGGTCTATAAAAGTCTTTCTCTGTTTTGACTCTTTCGGGTTTAGTGCGTCAACACCATATTTATATCATAAAAAGAATTTGGTAGGACTCCCTCTTTGCCTATTTTCCCAAATAGTTTAAGTAGTATTGAAATGAATTGTTCTTTAAATGTTTGACAAAATTTACTTGTAAACCCATCTGGCCCTGGAGATTTTTTCTTAGGGAGTTCAATGATGGCTTGTTCAATTTCTTTTTCTAAAATGGGGTTATTTAAAAACTTTATTTCTTCTTCTGTTAATATGGGCAATTTATATTTTTGTGAATATTTATTTATTTCACTAAGATTGTCAAATCTTTTGGCATATAGCTGGGCAAAATGGCTCCTTATTATTATTTTAATTTCCCCTTCATTGGTGATGAATTCACCGTTTTCATTTTTGATACTGATAGTTTTCTTCTTTTTTTAATCAGATTAACCAAAGGTTTAGCTATTTTACTGTTGGGTTGTTGTTTTTTTTTTTTCATAAAACCAGCTTCATTTCAATTTTATTTATCTCTCCTTTGGTTTTCAGTATTTCTAATTAAGTATTTAATAGAGGATCTTTTTTTTTCTTTTTCTAGTTTTTTTAGTTGCATGCCCAATTCATTGATCTCCTCTTTCTCTATTTTCTTCATGTTAAGGATTGAGAGATATAAATATCCCCTAAGAACTGCTTTGGCTACATCCAAAAGTTTTGGTATGTTGTCATACTGAAGGAGAAGGAAGAAGGAGAAGGAAGAAGGAGAAGTACCTGGTTTGAGGGCATGATGAATTGCACCAGGGGTGGGAAATGACTGGATGAATGAATTAAATGAAATAAATTAAAGTCATTTTCATCTTTCAGAATGATGGGTTCCTGGAGATCAGTAACTCCGAAGCACAGAAAAGTAAAAAATGATGAGAATATCTTGCTTAAATGACAAAGGATTAGAGAGGAGCTCCCAAATATCCAACCTCCACCCCTTCCAATCAGATGGACTAATGGGTCCCAGGATTGAGGGGTGCTGAGGAGGTGAGTTTCAGAATTCAAATTTTAGAGGGATTTCCTATTTGGTAGGCTATTCCACATTTTCCTATTTGTGGACAACATTGTGCTAGATTGAGCAAGCCCCAGAACTACTACTAGTTGGATGAAATCTATAACCACCCAAAAGTATGGCCTAAGCACCCATAAAAGAAAAGTCAAATGGATCAAGAATTCTCATTACTGAGCCAAGACTTGCAATGAGATGGACAACCTAAAAAGCATTCTCATAGTATAGATAATTTGAATGGCCATTGCATAAACAGAAGGACAAGAGTGACCACCCTATGTTTAAGAAATTGAAAAGCTGGACACTTCTAGTGCAGAGCCAAGATGGCAGCATAGAAGCAGGAAAACTTTGTGAGCTCCCCCCATAACCACCTCAAATACCTAGAAAATATGACTCTAAACAAATTTTAGAGCTACAGAACCCACAAAGTGACAGAGAGAAACAAATCTCCTGCTGAAGGCAGGAAAGTGGACAGGAAGGGTCCATCACAGCGTGCTGGGAGCCCAGCCCAGCACTGAGTGAGCCCCAGGGCAGCCCCAACTGGCAACGGCTGGAGTGGACTCTAGGAGAGTAGATCACCAGCAGCTGTGACGGTTTCCAGAAATATCAACCCATAAATTCCAAAGACAAAGTAAAAGATCAGTGTGGAACTCTGTTGGAACTGGGAGGTGGAGGGGAAGGGAGAGATAGAGGAGTGCAATTTGGCCTTTGGCCTCTGCCCCCAGAGCGAGAAGCAGCAGAGAAGCAATGGAGAAGCCGCAGCAGCCATGCAGCCACTTCCACATGGCTGCTTCAGAGCTCTTGGCCTGTAGATCCTAGGGGGACCAAGCAACCACTCAGAGAGTAATTGTTCTTGCTTTAACCTGCCTGGATCTGGATTGTGGTCTTGGGTGGTGGCCCTAAGGTATGTGACCAGTGAGCCTGAGCTTGTGGGGGCAGCACAGAGGGCACCCAACTCCAGCAGCTGTGAAAACCCCAGCAATTTGGGACAAAGCTCTCCTCTCTGGAAGCAGAGTTCTACTGTGACAAAGAGCTCAAAAGTCAAGTAATTGAGAAACTGAAGAGCTTTTATGAACTGCAAACTTCTTACTGAAACAAAGATCCACTGCCCTATTTGCTGCACCACTAACTGCCAAAGCATCCAGAGAATTAAAACTGAATATCACTCAGAGGGCAATGGAGAGGTACAAATGGTTTTAAGTAGAATTCATCACATAACAAATAAGAACTACAATCAGAATAAAGGATGTCATCAGAGAAAGTATGATGAAAATTACGGAGAGTTACATGGCAAGAATGAGGCATTCCAAGCTTTCCTGTGATATTCTCAAAAAATCAGTCAGCATGTTGGTTGGACCCCCTCCCCCGCCCCATACTGAACTTATAGGAAAACAAAGGCAAGTATCACACAAGATGGTCTGAGATGAACATGTTACAATTCTGCATCATCTGATGTATCCCACATAAATGAGATCACAAATACATTTGAGTATGGTTTGGACTAAACAACATCTGCCCTTTCCAACTCTGAGATTCTCTGAAATAAAATTAAGTAGTAATACAGAAGATTTACAAGATAGTTCCTTTTGAAACAAAAATTTAACTGGTTTTAGCACTGATACTCATTTCATTATATGCTTATGTATGGGAAAACCTGCACATTTTCAAAAACTCTTTCAAGACACTTTTGGACAGCCTTTACAAAACTAATACAATGATGTGCTATCATGAGAGCTGATGATGAATTTAACAGTTTTAGACAGATGCCAGTTTTGTAGCCTATACACAAAATATCTTTTCCAACTTCAGTGACCAAAGCAAATCAGAGTATTATTTAAAACCTCAAAGATAAACATATTAAATATATAAGATGTAATGTCTCTCTCATCTGCAAAGTGTGATCTGTTAAACAGGAAATGCAGAGAAATTTATCTTTTTTTTCAAGAAATATATATATATTTTGTCCCATAGCCAGTAAGATCACAGTGTTTGAAGGGATAACACAAGATACCCACAAACCAAAACACAGCTGGTTGATCTAATTTTAGAACAAATAACAAGGGAAGAAACTTCTCTGGAATAACCCAATCCACATTTCAAAGGAAATTCAAATAACCTAACATAAAAAGAACAGCAGCCTTAGGATGAATATCCTGCAGGACAGAACTTTCTGTGTCTATGAGTAGCTCAATACAAATAAACATATTTTGAAAAAAGGCTTAAGGGTTTAGAAATTCTGAATTTTGTAAAGAATAGTTTACAAAACATACTGCAAGTGGGCAGAAAATGCATTTTAAATTATAACATTTAAAAGATGACTTTGAAAATGTTATGAAGGTTACTTTTCTCCATATTCTATTAAAATCTAAGTCTAACCGTAGAGTGACTTACTTAAAAGTGTTATTTTAAAATGTCACTTTGGTTGTTATACTAAAACCTTGCTTCCATCTCCAGTCTTTTCATCTCCTATTCACCATCACAATCAGAAACCAAAAAAATAACTAGACAATGAATTTATCTGTGCATATAAAAAATGTTCATATTCTTAAACTCTCACTAATCCACATTCATTCATTTATCTTCCTGTCCAAGCAAACAGATTCTTCCAGAAACCCCAAGAGACCCAAACCTGGCCTAGCAGCCTCTTACTCAACCAAAGTGTTTGTATCTCTCTTTTCCTGGGGCCCTTTTGAGGGCAGAATGAAGGCTGGCACAGATGGAGGAAGGGGGCAGGGTAGACACTGGACAGAAAAACAAGATACAACACTTTCCCACACTGAATAGGTCTCAGACCAGACACTGTAGAAAGTCTTTCTCCCTTCCTCAATGTTTATGCTATCCTCAGGAATGTATTCCTAACAGTGAGCATGTGTCATGGTTAATGCCTAAAATTTAGCTTATATTAACATAAACTAGAGAACAGAAAGTCAGGAAATGATAAAGAGAATAACAAATTGCAAAACTATTGAGGGACTTAGAACTGAAATATAACTTGAGAGATCAAGTTATTTTGTAGACATAGGCTCAGGTAGGTTAAGTGACTTGCTATAAATTACACAGTAAGTGGGATTCAAGCTTAAGTATTACGACTGCATCCACACTTTTTCTACTACTCCATGTTGCTCTCTGAAATAGTAAAAATTAATTCAGTTTTTTTACAGTAGTAATTAAATATTACAAATCAATCATCTTACTTGTAAGTAAACTGATGCCACTTCAAGTACAAGGTCTGATATTGTACTACTGTTGCACGATAAATGTTATCTCCTAACTTCAAATATACATAATATTATACCATATCCACTAAGTCAGAGAACTAGTCACAATCTTAATCCCAATTTTACAATAGGCTTTTAACTCTACTAGAATATATTATCACTGGCTTGTTTTCCCCATGAAACACTCAACTCTGCAAAAACATGTCTATTCCAGAAAACATCAATCAATAAACATTTTTTCCACTACATTCCAGGCACTGGACTTAGAATTGAGGATACTGAAAGACGGAAAAGATAGTCCCTGCCCTCAAGGAACTTACAATCTAATGGGGGAAACAACATGCAAACAAATATATACAAAAGAATAGAGAGGAAAAAATAAATAAGAAATAATTAATAAAGGGAAAACACTGAAATTAAGAGTGGGGACCTAGAGAAAGTTTCCAGTGGAAGCTAGAATTCTAGTTGGGTCTTAAAGGAAGTAAGGGAGGTCAGTAGTCTGAGCAGACAGTGTTCCAGGCAAGGGGACTGCCACAGAAAATGGCTGGAGCCAAGAGATGTAGTATCTTTTTAGTGGAATAGCCAGGAGGGCCACTGTTACTGGTTCAAAGAATGTGGAGTAATAAGGTATAAGACTAGAAATGTAGGAGAGGGCTTTGTTACAATGGGCTCTGAATGCCAAACAGAATATTATATATTTGCTCCTGGAAGCAACAGGGAGCCAATGGAGTTTACTGAGTAGGCGAGTAGCATAACTGAACTTGCATTTTAGAAAAATCTCTTTAGAAGCTGAATGGAGGATGGATTGGAGAGACCTGAGAGACAGATCCACCATCAGGATATTGCAATAGTCTAGGCATGAAATAATGAATAAGAAATAATTAATAAAGGGAAAACACTGAAATTAATTAAGAGTGGGGACCTAGAGAAAACAGGGAGCGGGCAGGGGAAAAAGAGAAAGGGAGAAGGAAAGAAGGAGAGGGAAAGTGGAACAAAGAATGAGGGAGAGGGAAAAAGGGAAAGGGAAAAAGATAAAGGGAGAAAGAATCTCCCCAGGATAACAACTAGATTGCAAGCCTCAGGGACTGGGACCTGCCCTCTACCAAAAGTCATATCAAGAAACCCCCAATATAAAATAAAGAGGAATTGGAAGAGTAAGGAACCTCCACTACAGATTTTAGAAGCTAGAAAACGCCCTTAAACCAGTAACAGTGGTCCTCCTGGCTATTCCACTAAAAAGATACTACATCTCTTGGCTCCAGCCATTTTCTGTGGCAGTCCCCTTGCCTGGAACACTGTCTGCTCAGACTACTGACCTCCCTGACTTCCTTTAAGATCCAACTAGAATTCTAGCTTCCACTGGAAACTCTATTTGAACAGATGATGTAACTTCAGTACAAAGAGCTTAAAAGACTTGAATTCACACCCAGTGTACCTGACCATGAATCACAAATATTCAGGAAGTGAAAATTACATACACAGTAAAGCTACTACATTTTCCCTGTAACACATAATACAGAAAGAAATAATTTTAAAAGCTGACTTTCCCATTTAAATTTTTTTTAATTACAAAGAAGCAAAAACAATTTAATTACTTTTCTTTGGCATCCACTTGTTATGAACTAAGAAAATTATTCTGGTTCCAGAACTGTAAACTTCACTTTAAACAGGTCTTTCAAATGATTAGCCTCATCTGAGCTTCCAGCGAGTTTTGATTCTAGTCATGTGTGAAAAATGTTTATTCACAACATGGCTCTTAAACTGCATGGGAACCACTTTCAATATGGCACAGTTATTCTGCTGAGTTTTCTACAACTATATCACATGATAAAGAAAAAAAAGAGTTATAAATTTCACATAATATATCAGAAAAATCAGAACTATTTTACTCAACTATAAATCTATATTCACTGCTTTATCAAAATCGTATGCCCTTTTATTATGTTTATGTGGCAACAAGGGTCACAAATGGCCATAAGAAGTCAATCAAAAATTCCCTACCCCATAATCCTCTGATTCTACCTATCTCCTCTACACAACAAAAGCGACAATTACAAATTTATACAACACTTCAAAGTTCACAAAACATTTCCTTTACAACAATCCTGTGATACAAATGGTAAACATACTGCCATTGCCATTTATAGATGGGGAACTAGACAAAATAGTCTCAGAAAGGTGAGTCTTTTTGCCCGGAGTCACAAAGCTAATATGTGAGAAGCAGGATTAGAATTCAGATCTCTCCTGACTGTAAATCCTGTGCTCACAGGATCAAGATTTGGTGTTGGAAGGAACTTTAGAGATTTATTTAGTACAGCTCCTTTACTGACAGATGAGGAAGCTGAGGATGAGGATGAAGTGACTTGCCCAAAGTCACACAAGTAATTAGTGGAAGAGATAGAATTTGAACCCTGGTCCTCTAGTCCTTTCCATTAATCCAACTACCTCACTACCTTTTCCTAAAACTACAGATAATATCAAAACACTATAAATAAAAGGCATTTTCTCTAACTATTAAAAAAAAGCTTGGCAATTAAGAGTAATTACTAAAAAGTTTAATTTATATACTTTCAACTTTTAAAAAAATCTTCTCTGATCCATTCCCCATCATTACTGCAGTAAAGCAAGACTATATTTATAGTTCAATTTCTGTCAACTGGTATTATTATTGTTGGTTCTAAAAAACAGACAAGCATTTGAGGCACCTAGGCGGTATAATGGATAGAGCTTTAGACTTGGAATTGAGTTCCAATCTGACCTCAGAAATTTAATAGCTATGTGATTCTAGACAAGTAACTTAACCTCTGTCTACCTCAGTTTCCTTGTCTGTAACATGTTGATAACAAAAGCACCTACTTCATAGAGTTGTCATAAGTAAAAGATAATAATGTACCCTGCAAATCTTAAAATACAATATAAATGGCAGTTTTTATTATTATTTATTAAGTGCTTCTTCCTATGTGTACCAGAAGCTCTTTAAAAAGTCATCTAATTGAAACTATAAGATCATGTTTGTGCACAAAGTCATAAGAAGACCAGAAGTTATAAGCCATCTGTAGTAATTCCAGTAATGTTGATAAAGTATATGAAAGCTGACCAAGATCATGCACCAAACTGCACCAGAGAAATCCTACTAATGGCCCAAGGTATTCATCAACAATACGATTCTGACAACATAAGTGAACAATAAATATTACTAGTTCATTTTTTAACACTGTCAAAAAACTACAAATATAAAATGAAATATTTAAAAATGCAGAATTACTAATGAGCTCCTACAATGGAAACAGACTATTTCCACTGACATAACTGTGGTACAGGTAGTTAGGTTAATACCTCCATTACTAACAATTTTAGTTTTGAACTAAAGAACATCTAAAAAGTAAATGCAAGGAAACCCAAATACACAAGTGAAAGAAGAGCTTTAATGTTCATTCAGAAACACTCTGGTAATAATGTATCACTTTGTAATATTCAATTCAGACTAAGATCAATGGGTTTAACCTACCTTTAAAAAATGGAATAAACAAGGTTTCTTCTAAACTTAGTATTTTCTCTATCTTATACTCTTCAGATTAAAATGTCTTACTAAATACGGTAATTTTTTAAAAGAAGGAAAAGGTATCCACTTGTAAAACAATCTCTAAAAACTGAAAATATGAGGTCTACACTAAATATATGAGATTCCATGAATACTCTGAGAACTTAAGCCCTTAGCAAGATGGTACCATTGGTTTTTAATGTCCTCCTAATGCTCTTTGAACCCATAGGCCTCCTGACCTACCCAGAAGAAGTCCATGTTCCTTTCCTTTATCCCTACCCTGTACCAAAATCTATCTGCCCTATGCCCCATTTTCACAGGGCCCTATTCTAACAGTGTGATAATGGATGATTCTAGCTGCTACCTCTTCCAGGTAATACACTTATAGCTTAACAAAGAAGTGATTCTAACAGCAGGTATTTCCAGCATACTGAAAGCCAGCAGGGGAGAAATCTGGAGCAGGCAAGTTTTTCAGGCTCAAGCTCACCTTCAAATCAGTAAGTACTTGCAGCAGTCTAATTCACTGACTGGTTGTCTAGTCCTATTTAATACTGATTATTATATGAGGCATATAATTAAAGAACTTAAAAACAACAGTAAAATGTTATCCAGGATTAGAAATATGTAGACACACCCCTTCACCTTATTCATTACTGACATCTAAAAATAAAGACAAAAATATAATTATAATGAACAAATAAGTATTTTTCAAAAAATGTCACTTTTGTAATACCACATATCAGTCATAAAACAACTTTTTTAATTAAATTTTTAAAGGCATGCACCCCCCAAAATGAAGAAAATCATCAATTTCACCAAGAAAGCTAACATGCCAATAATAAATCATCTAGTACACCTCAACTACTGCTCTCCAAGTAAAAATAAAAATTTGAAAATTATATAAACAACTAGTGGCTGGATACAACTGCCAAAAACATGTTAATGTCCTGATTTTCCAGTATTCCTAATTCAATATAAGCAACAGAAAACAAACACAGAGTTTGCCACAAGACATTGTTAGGAGGTTAACACTAGTAAGTCTGTGCAACCTTCAGCATGATAAGCGCCCACACTACACAAAAGCATCTTCAGAATTTAAATTCTATCTAACACTTACCTGTTTATGGTCATGCCTTTTCTCTCCCAACTATATTACAAATCCCTCAAAGGCTTACATATGTTCAAAACTCTAATATTTCATCTAAGACATGCTCCCAAAGTACAACTGTTCTACTCTTAAATTTTGAAGTCAAGACCCCACAATAGATTCCCAATCTATTTTTTTTTGTTCTTACTTCCCACTATTCCCTTGCACATACCCTGTGCTCCAGACAAACTAGCCTACTCACTATTCCTCAAACCTACTGTCCTTTCTCATGTTGTTACTTATACCTGGAATTCTTTCTCCTACCCATATGTCAAAAATCTTACCCATTCTGCAAATTCCAGCTCATTCACAAAGCTTTTCCTGATCCTCTCAGCTACACAAATAAAGGAATAAAAAGAGTAAGCTACTCATTCTCCTTTGTTGCTACCTATTTATTAAGGCCCTAGTCATATTCTTCTTGTACCATATTCTTTATCTTACCCTGGCCTTTATACTCACCCCAACTAGATTATACCCTACTTGAGAACAGAGATCATCTTTCTCTTCTTTGAACTCTCCCCATGTGCCATTACTACTTGTTGAATGAGGATGGATAGAGAAACCTCACCTTGGTACAGGAAACTGCCAAAAAGACAAACTGGCACTACCAAGAGAGGCGGGCACCCTCTCTGGCAATTTATAATCTCTGAACAGAGGTTCTTAGTCTTTTTTTGTATCATGGATCCACCTAGCAGTCTGATGAAATCTACGGATCAGTTCTGAGAATAATGTTTTAAAACGTTTCAAATAAAATACACAAGACTAAAGGCAGTGAAACTAAAAATGTATTTTTTCCCATCCCAATTCACAGACCCCTTGAAATTTAGCTATCGATCCAATGAAAATCCCTGAACCCCAGGTTAAGAATCTCTGTGTTAAGAAGTTGCCTGTACATTCAGCAATGTTGTGACAAGGTCATGTGATAAAAACAGGGTAGGAACTCCCTTTAAAAAGAGGCAGAAATATAAGAGTTGATGATGGGAACCATTTGTATTTGAAAAACATATGTGGTCATTCACTAGTTAGTGCAAAAAAAGAAAATATTCAGAAATTAAGGTGTTATAAAAGCTAAAAATATCAATAAAACTTTTTAAATAGATGAAGATGTTGGTGTTGTTGCCTGGAACACCATGAGGTTAAGTGTTTTGGCTAGGGTCACATAGGCAGTCAGTGTGTGTCAGTCAGGATTTAAACCCCTGTCTTTCTGGCTGTACATTACACCAAGTGTATATCTACAATATTGATGACCTACTTTAAACTTTAAACTCCTATCCCAATAAAAATTCCTGGCATAGGCAACACCTTAGTTTACAAAGATTAACTTGTAAGACTACATATCAAGTGAGCATACAGCATATACAAAAGATTTCTATGGCTTGCAATTACTAACGCCTTCCTTTGTACATTAATTAGTTGCATCATATGAGTATACAAAGAAGGAATGCACTACAGTGTTTTGGTTTCACTTGAGACATATTCTTTCTTCATAACAAATAACTTCCTCTTTGGTACTACCACATTTCTGAAGAAGACAGATGGGTCAGATGGGTTCTTCTAGTTACATTTCTTGTAGTTTGGTATTACTGGGTGTATACTTTTGACTTGCTACTTTTCCTTAAGTTACAATTTATGTCAATGTTGTCCTCAAGGAAAAAGTCCATTTAATGACTGTTCTCTATTTAAGTTTGGCACATAAAAAAAATACCTAGTTGCTACTGAAAATTATTTTAAAGGCATCCTTTAAAAAAAATCTGTTGAATACTCCAACAGCAGAACCGAAAAGTTCATTTTAACTCCATTCAGTTCAATTATCTATTGTAAAGAGAAAGAGCTGAAGTGCTAATAATACAAAAATAATTAATCTTGGGAAGGCACTTCTTATTTGTACTAGTATATCTGTACTACATAACAGAAATGAAAAATGCATACTTACATTTATATATGGTTTAAGAATACACGATAGTTTAAACAACAAAACTTCCCTATTAAAAAAAAAAAGGCAAACCAGTTTGCCTCCTCTCTGCTCCTTTTTGTCTGATTCTACCTACCTCCTATTTCATTCATTAACTTAGATGCAAAAGATGCTGACCCCCAAAGCAATTGCATGGTCCTTTCTGCAGACTAGTTAGCTTATATCTTCCTAAAATCAAGAAAAGATGTTACTTTTAACTAAGGAGTTTTCCCTTTCAGTTTCTACTCATCTAACACAAGCAGAGGAAAAGGGGGATGGAAAGAGCTTAATAAAGCAGGGCAACAACAATTAATCAGTGCAAGGAGGAGTGTAAAAATATTTTGAAAATAAACCTTCTTTGAAAGAGCAAAGAGTTGGCTGAATAGTATTCAGAAGGATACTTCACTCTTATAGGCAAAAATCTTTTCTCTTAAGGAGAATAAAACTGTGTGCTAACTAAAAGCAACTCACTATTCATTTTAGCTACAGTGAAATCTAATATAGCTTTACTCATCTGCGTAAGCCAGGGATGAGGTTACAGCAAATGACATTATCTAATTCTATGTTCTATAACCTATACAGTCCATTTTAGTTAAGCAATGATAATTTTCGAAAATGAGGCAACAGATTATGCTTGATACTGTTTAATACTGACTTGTTATCGAAGAGGAAAAAAAAGGAACTGAATTAATCAGAAGCTCCTATCCATTAGTATGGACCCATATCAAACCTCCAATTATCCTAATATAATACCAGCTCTTCAGGCAATTTAAACAATTCCCTCTACCAAAGGGTAGATTCAAAAGTATAACCACAGTGCTCCAGTATCATAATTCAATTAAACCACAATTTACCAAATGTTAAATCTTTTTAAAAGAAATTTTAAACAAGTCATTTATGGATATTAAATGCAAATAAGCAATTTCCAAGTCACCAAGTTTCAAATTTTCCATTTTAGATGGGCATGCTCCATAATTCAAGATTCTCTTAAATATAAAAAGTAGTTAAAACTAGATAACAATTTTAAATGTTTCAGATACTCATATTCAAATCAGTCAAAATCTTTTTTTTAAGTTGTTGAAGGAAATGGCAGTCCAGTTCCCCACTAAAGCGTAACTGTCTAAACAATGGATGACATAATATTCAATACACATTAAGCACATTCACAACAGGATGAAACTTTAGCAGCTCTCTCACTTCCTGACTACTGTTCTTTATAAACTTTATCACTTAAAAAGTCTTTTATACTTTAGGTCAATTTATGATGGATACTAAAATAACCCAACAAAATAACTGAAATAAAAATGATATAGTTTGGAGATTTTATTCCAGAAGTAATATTTTCTTATGATGTTGTTTTCATATTTTCTTTTTTATTGTAATGAACTTGACAAATATCAATAAATGTTGATAAATATTAAATAAATATTGATATTTCTATGTATGAATACAAAATATTTCTACATATGAATTCAAAGAACAGAAAAAAATATATATAAACCACAAATATCCACTGTGTAATAACTCTTTTTAAGTATATAATAAATTTAGTAGTATAGTTCTGAAACCACCTTGCTTACATCTTTCTGAACTTCCTTTTGCTCTTTTCCACATATTTTATAAATGTTTCATTGATAAGGTTTTCCTTTTTTTGACATCACTATCAATACTCCCTCTGCTTCACCCACCAAAAAAAGATTACTGATATTTAAGTTTCTGAAATTATATGTGGAGCAAAGGTTAGAAGAAAAAAGTTGTATATAAAATTCAGTATTCAAATTTATAGAAGGTTAAAGTGACCCTTGTTTACCACTCTACCTATAAATTTCTGTATGACAACTATTTAAAATAACTTTAGTACCTGAAAAAGTAAATTTACCAAAAACATGAATTAACACTTTTATTATTTCTTCCTCTGACAGTGGCCCACCACGAAGTATTCATATTGCTTAATGAATGAAATACGGTAATTTTGCTGAACAGGTCCTAATCACCAAGGTGTAGCAAAAGGAAGACATCTCTTTAAATTCAGTTAATTTGTGCAAAAAAACCCTCTGCTTTGCTGTTAACCTTTGTACCCTGACCACTACCAACCCAAGTTCAAGATCCACATTTTATGGCAAGTGTAATTTCTGTTAAACCCTGAGATTACTTTTATTGAAGTTATGCTAAAATTCTGTTTCCTCCAGAAGAAAAAAAAATCCCCAATAAACTCTGACTAGATATATTTTGTCTATATCACCAAATTATAACAGCTTCAAAAACTTATGTCTCAGTAATAATCCTCACTTGTGGGTATTTTAGATATTGCCATCAAAACATGTATTATGAGAATGCTAATGGATGTAAAATTCTATATATTCTTATTAGGAGTTGGCTAATATCAGGAAAAGGGCAGTTATCAAACTACAACTTCCCTAAAATCAAAATCACAGCAACAGAAGGCATTTTTACCCTTTTAGAAGTATAAAGTTTCTTCAAAAATAACTTCTATTCTTTTTAGAACAATATGAAACACCATTTTGGTTTTTAAAATCCTTAACACAATTATATTATTATTAACACAAGCTGATTCTTTCATTTGTATAACAAATTTACTTAGATGTTTGTATTTTTTAAAGTCATTTAAACAATAAGATTCAGTGGAGATCTTGGAAGAGTTAAGAAAATGAAGCTCTATAGCCATTCATAATATAGACGGGAAACTATAGGTGTAGAAAAGTGAATAGGCCTTTGGCCTAGGTAAAAGTTGGTTAGTTTTGGTCAACTACATTTTTTTTTCTCTTTTTTTGATTTGCAAGAAGGAATGAATGGATAGGTGGGTAATACAGGAATAATATATTCGGAAATAAATGGGATGCAAAAAACAAAAGGCACCAATTTTTTAAAAAGATGTTTATTCTGAAAAAATTTTTTAAAGTTATCTTTGTACCAAAAATAAAAGATTACTGTTTGGCATGTTCCCTCTGAGATTATATCTCCTGTTTATCCTGTATATATCTTGTTTGTACATAATTGTGAGCTCTCTGAGAACAGGGACTGTTTTTTTTGCCCTTTTCTAGTCCACAGCACTTAAGCACTGCACCTGGCACGTAGTAGGCACTTAATAAATGCTTGTTGCCTTGGGTTGATTTTCCTGGAGGACAATGAATTATCTTGCTACATAAGAGCAAGGACATTTTCTTAACAGTAATCCAAATGGAATTTATTAAGTGCTTACTAATCAACTCCTAAAGAAAAGTTTCCATTTTTTTTTCTCCCAAGTAGTCCCTGCCTTTTACTGTGAGCGTCAGAGGTAGCCCCGGGGGCAGACGAGGCAGGTGGTTCCCGAAGAATGAGCAGGAGCCTCCCAGCCTCCATCTTCATCACCTCCCCACCTTCGCCACTAGCCGGTTCATAGGCCGGACCCACGGCTCAGAGCGAGCCGGCTGGGCTGCCTTCTGGCCCGGCCCGGCCCGGCTGTATCCCCCTTCTTTCTCTCCTTCTCCAGAGGTGAGGAGAAAGGCGAGAAAGAGCCCGGCCGTGACCCCCTAGCCTTTCGCCATGGAGCCGCTCACTGCCCCACCGCACCCCCTGCAGATGCAGAGGACAATGCTGCTGCTGCCCCGACTCCGGGGCAGGGAGAGGGGCTCGCGGGGGAGATAGGGAGGGCCGGGGCTGCCCTTCTGCAGCCCCCGACCCCAGAGGCGCCTCTGGGACCAGAGCCTCTCAGACTGGCCGGGGCACGCAGATGTCCCCGGTGTGTGGACACTCCCTCCCTCACTCACTCACCTGGACTGGGAGGCAGGTGAGCCGCGGCGGCGGCGGCCGGGGTGTCCCCGAGCCGAGGCGATCGGGAGAGGGAGAAAAGGGAAGAGAAAAGGGAAGGAAAGACTGAGCGGCTGCCCAGCGGAAAGAAGGACAGGGCGCTGGCGCCGGGCTCCTGGCGGTGACGGCGGCGGCAGCGGCTCCCGGTCCTGCTCAACTTCCTGCTCCCAGTGCAGCTGATCCCCGTCTCCGCCTTCCCCTTCCCTCCCTCCGCCCGCCGCGCCGAGCAGAGTCCGAGGGAGGAACTCGGCCGCGGCTCACGTCACCGATTCATAGAGCCGGAGAAGGCGGAGGCGGGGGCGCCGGCGCCGCGGGCTAAGCGAGGGATGGAGGGCGCGCGCCGCTCCCAGGGAGTGGGGAGGGAGAAGGCGTCGCACGTCACTCTTTTAGAATGGACAGGGAAGGGGGCGCGCGCGAGGAGGGAGGCGGGCGCGCGCCTCCCTCGGAGTGTGGGAAGAGGGCAGTGACCGTGCGCGTCCGCGTGTCCACAGTCCCTGGCTCCCCCTTCAGTCTACCTAGGCTTGCGTACCAGAGTTCTGTCCCGCAGCTCCACACCCCCATCTTTCAACTTCTGCTCTGCCCAGCTCTAGCTCTTGATCCGATAGGCAGGCACAAGAGGGTTGTGTGCATAAGAGAGAAGGTGCTACGGTGTCGAGGGAGGGAGGTCACTCTTTTCCTAGCACCTCTCTAGACAATTGCCAGTGGGGAGTTTCATAGGATCACAGATTTAGAGCTGGAAGGGACGTTAGTGGTCATTCAATCCTGTCGCCCTCATTTTATGGATGAAGAAACTGGGCTTCACTTGCCCAGAGTCACACCAGTGACCTCTCTCCCTTCATGGGAGTAAGTGGCAAAGCCCGAAGTGGAACCCAGGTCTTCTGACAATGCTTTTTCAGAAAAAAAGAGAAACTGACAGCTCCAGTCTGCATTTCCTGCTTTGTAAAATCTTCTTCCACATTTTGTTGAGTTTCCAGCATCCAGAAGGCAAGTGTCTACCAACTCTAAAACTACGTATTTAAAGAAATAGGCCAGTATTTCTGGGAAGGAAACCAAAAATGTTGTGGGAAAGAGAAGGGAAGCTTAAAGTATCCTGTCACAGTAATTAAGTTCTGTATATCAAGCAGAACTGACTAGTTTTGGTTTTTTGTTTGTTTTTCTTCTAGTAAATTGAATACGAAGTCTGAGACTCAGAGGCTTTTCCTTTTCTCCAAAAAGAAGGCTACTTCTGAAGTTGATTAGGTGCTCCATAGTCTAACTTATCCAGAACGTCTAGAAACACTTATACATACCCACACGAAGATACAATGTATCTGTATTTTAAATCCTTTTTGTATGTGAAACTAGTAGCCTGTTTCCAAATTTATTTGTCTCTATAGGAGAATGTTGTATTTCTATTTGGGATCACGCCCCTCCCCTATACACACACACACACACACACACACACACATACAATTTGAACGTCAAAAAGTATTATTCTACTTTTAGTTTGTCTTCATTTTCCATAACTGATTTGTTTGAAAATAATTTTAAAATCTTGAATACATAGAAAGGGTTAGTGAAAGAGTATTGCTTGATGAGTTTTTTTTGTCAGAGGTAGCACAGTGGAAAGAAAGATGAATTTGAAATCAGATCAGGATCTGACTGTTAACTGTATGATCTTGGTCAAGTCATTCATCTGCTCAATCTCAGCTGCTTTATCTGAAAAATGGAGATTAAGATATCTGCATTGCTTCACAGGCTTGTAAGGAGCAAATAATTTGTAGGAAAGCTCGTTTAACTTGTAAATTACTATATAAACATAGCTATTATTATTATCATTATGGTCCTTCTGAAGTAATAAATTTTCACTTTGGAGAAAATTCATCCAAGATGCTGAACATTTTTATGGGGGGAAAAAGAGGAATAAAATTCATTTGAAAACTAGATTTCTTTCCCAGTATATCAAAGCAGTCACTTTAAAAGTTCAGAAAAAATTTTTATAACCTACAAACATAGATATTGCAAAATGAGGAAAGAAGAAAAAAGTCAATGTTACTTCTAAACACCATCTTCCTGGAATTAGGCAAAAAGCCAAATTCAAATGAGGTACTTCAGGGAGAAACCACCACAATAAATTATGAAGAATGAACTGGGAGAAGGAAGAAAGAGGAAGAGAAACCAAGAAAGGAAACAATCTTCTGGAGCCGCAGAAATCTAAACCAGTTAGAAAGGAAGTAAATGTTAAATAAAAGTACCAAGAGGAAGGAGTAACAGGGAAAAACAAATATTAAAAGTGCAGCTATGGCATCTCATGTCTTCCCTTTAACTACATTTTGTGTTTAGAGTGGTTTATAAACCATTCGATTTTAAAGGTTCCTGGAAACCATTAGAAGCTAACATATCTTGAGAAGTATAGTATATCACATGACTAATGATAGATATGATTGATAGCAAAGGAAAAGAAGGAATGCATTATATGCTTCAGTCCTAATCCCTTTTCTAGTTAAGCATGATTTCCTTGCTCTCTGTTCTTCAATATAAAAATTCCCCTAAACTGTTTTTTGGGGGTTGTTGCTTTTGTCACACAAAAAAAGACCACCAGAAATACTTCCCTTGTTTCACAAACTGTGAAAGAAATCCATTTTCCTCTTTGTTGGGATAGCCTGGTCCTTTCCACAGATATATGATGTGTGATATATCATCCAAAGAATCCAAGTTTTCTCTAGCTGTAAACTTCAAAGATCCTTCTAGTTCAACTGTGATACGACACATAGCACAAGTATAGCCCTTGTATCCACAAAGTCTCAGATAAACTAGAGACACATTTATAGAGTAGCTTGGACAAGAATCCCACAAGATGAGAACAGTCAATAAACAATTATGATGTACCTACTGTTTGCCAGGCACTATACTAAATGTTAGGGATGCAAAAAAAGATTTTTTTTTCCCAAGGGATTCAGTCTAATGAGGAGACAATATACAAACATGTACAAACAGGCTATTTACAGGATAGATTGGAGATAAGATAACAACTATTAAAGGGGATTGGGAAAGGCTTCTTGGATTCTAGCAGGCATTTAAAGTAAGCCAGAAAAGCTAAAAGGTAGAAATGAGAAGGGACAGAATTCTAGGCATGGAAGACAGTGAGTGAAAAATCAGAGTCAGTATATGATGGAGTATCTAGAGCAAGGAGCAGCATCCTTGAGCACAGAAAGTCCGCGGGGGGTGAGGTGTAAAAAGACTGGAAAGAGGGAGGCAAGATGAGAAAGGCATGGAATGCCAAAAGGAAGATTTTATATTTGACCCTAGAGGTGATGGGGAACCATTGGATTTAACTGAGTAGGGGGTAACAGGATAAGAACTGAACTCTAAGGTCATTTTGACAGCTGAGTAGAGGCTCAATCAATAATGGGCTGAAGTCAGGGTGCCTAGGTGGTGGGGGGCCCTGGAGTCAGGAGGACCTGAGTTCAAATCCGGCCTCAGGCACTTAACACAAAAACTAGCCATGTGACCTTGGGGCAGTCACTTAACCCCAATTGCCCTCTAAAAAAAAAGGCAAAAAAAAATTCTTAAAAAAAAATAATAATGGGCTGAAGTGGAGAGACAATCATGACTTTAGAACAAGAGGAGGAGAGGATCTACACCAGGGTAGCAGTGGTAGTGTCAGAGGAGAGAAGAGAGCATATATTAGAGAGGTTAAGAAGGTAAAATAAACAGGACATCAACAGATTAGATAATAGGTAATGGGAAGGTGCAGAGGAGGGATGCCAAGAAAGTAAAGAATTGAAGATGATACCTAGTTTTCAAGTCTGATTGACTGAAAGGATGATAACATTACTGTCAAGAATAACATTGACAGTAATAGGGAAATTTGGAAGAAGGGACAATTTGGTTAAAACAATAATGAGTTTCAATTTGTACATGTTCAAGTTTAAGATATCTATGAAACATAGTTCAAGATGTCTAGGCAGTTAAAGATATGAGACTGGAAGTCAGCAGAGAGTTAGAGCTGGATAAGTAAATCTGCAAGAATCATCGGCATAGAAAATCCATGGGACTTGATGAAGTCATTAAGTGAAATAGTATAGAGAGAGAAGAGAAAAAAATCCAGGGCAGAGCTCTGTGGGGCACCCACATTTAGTGGAAGTAACCAGCAAAGGAGACAGAAAAGGAGCAGGCAATAGCTAGTCAGGGCAGAGGGATCAAGTAAGATATTTTTGAAGATGGAGGACAATTTGTAGGCAGAAAGGAAGCAGTGAGTAGACCTGAAGAGACTGAAGACAAGAGACCAGGGATAACAAAGGAAGCAACCTGCTAAAGAAGATGAGGAGTAGATCATGGTTTGGACCCGATCCATAGGGGGACTAGTCCTCCGAAAGAGTAATTATTTTATTAGTCCCATGGGTAATCTGTTATACTGTAATTAACCCTACAGAGTCTTTAGGGGAGCAAAACACAAGAAAAGCTGATAGTGAGGATTTCATTAAAAAAAAAAACTTCTAAAGTAGAACTTAGCGGTGTTTTCTACATTTACAATGTTACATTATGATTATTGGAACTTAATCATTTGCAAGTTCCTCAATCATTAACAAATATATTCACTATTCTGTACTTACTATGTCAAATTTACTGGCTTACTAAGATTTTCAGTAACAAAAATGAAATTAAAATAAGCTTTCTAGTGAAGTCCTAGTGAACCAGAAAACTCCATTTTCCTGAACCTTCGAGTTAATTGGGATTCTGTGTTTCCTTCATAGGGACAGATTGCATAAATCCTCACACACTAATTTATTGCCAAATGACTGCTGGAGAAAGTTACATAATCACATTGACTGTATATACTACAAATCTGTATTATCTAATCTCGATTGGGTCCCCATTGCTGCAGGGCCAGTTTTTTTTATTTTTTCTTTAATTGACTAATGAACTTCCTACACAGATACTCTAAACCTCTTCTGTCTTCAAGCTACCTATCTTAAAAGCAAAAGACCTTGTCACAGTTCACTGAGAAAATGAAGCCTTTTTGTAACTCATATCCCTTCAGATTCAGTCTTCATTTTAGCTTCCTTTGGTTCCAGTAATATCTGAGGAAGTAGCTCTAACCCCAACCCTTTCTTGTGTCCTTTACCCCAGCCCCTCCTATCTCTTCCTGGAATCTGCCCATTATAATTATTCCCTAGCTTTCTGATCTTCAATTCCTCCTCCACCTCTTCCTCCCTGTTGCTTCTAAACATGCTCAGATATCCCCAATCCTAAAAAAAAATAATAATAAAGTAATAAACTTTGCTTGATTCCACCCTCATTTAAGATGATGGTGGTGATGAGAGCCAGAGAGAGCTAGAGAATCTACCCTTTACAACCCAACTCCAAAGAACCCCATAAAGTCTGGATAACGGGTGAGTAACTAACAAATAGCCTACAAATGACTATTAGTTTATTGAATTGTTACCTCATTGGTATTCTAGACCAGTGGTGTCAAATTTATATAGAAAGGATCCATGTGGGCATCATATTGATACCACAAATTAACATTATGTTGAAATTTATTTTTATTTTATTAAACATTTCCCAATTACATTTTAATCTGATTCCTGCCTTACTGGTGCTCTGGAGATCAACACCTTTGTCCTAGCTAAAATTGCTTGATCTTATGCATAATTTTTATTTTGAAGAGGTAAGAGATGTTGTGAGGATGAGAAAAAAAATGTTTGGTCTTCCATCTTATTAGTCATATCAGCCAGAAGTTGTCTCATTCTCATCAGCTGGCTCTGGTGTCTGGTGACTCCTTCACTAAAGTCAGGTGAGGGACAATACTGGTAAGGAAGAAAGAGGCCTTGGGATCTTCTCTCCATCAAGACCCTGTAACCTGAGAAACATAACTCAGGCCTTGGTGCATCTCCAAGGTATTCAAAATATTTCTAAAATTGTTCTTGCTACAACTTTGAAGTAACTATCCATTTGTAAAGGCTAACTGATGATAAGTGGTTAAATGGAATTAGGGCTCTACTCACTGGCTACTGATAAGGTAGGGAGCGCAGACCCAATCCCATGGCAGGAGAGAAGAGGCCCTACTCCCTCTCCCCAGTCCCCAGAGTACACCAGAACCATGAGGGGCATATGTAGCCAGCTGGCTCTGGGATAGAAGGGCAGAGAATATTCACTATATTTGTCTTTATTTATAATTATACAAATTGTATCCCTCTGTAGAATGTAAACTACTGGAGAACACAGAATTATTTTTGTCTGTATATTTATATCACTTAGCACAATGTCCTGTGCATAGGAGAGGCTGAATACTTGTTGAAATGCCTTGAATGTAAGGAGATAAAAACAGTAAAAACAAATGGAGTTAAACTAAACCTCTAGAATTATCACAAACTCTATACAATTTTTACAGTATTAAATGCCTTTGTAAACTTAGTATCTGTGTAAACACAACATATATTGGTAGCAAAAGCCACAAAAAAACCTATTTGATTAAAATCATTGTTAAACATATCCCTCTGCATGATGTTGTTAAACAGAAAGAGTTGGAGATATTTATACTCCACTCCTTAAAGACAACAATGTCTTAGAATAAGTCAGAAAAGTAAGAAGTGATCACTAACAAAGAAGTGTTTAATTACGCGGGAATTAGGGTTAAACATTATCAGAAAGTTAATAAACATAGTCTTGAGAAGAACAAATCACTATATGGAGTCACATCAGTAGTGTCTAGGATTTTTATTTCATACCCTAACTAAATATATTTTCAATAATTCACTAATATCTCAGTCATTTACTCTTCAAAAACTCCAAAATTAAATTTAATTTCAGTAGTAAATTTAATTTAATTAGGTAGTTGACACTATAAAAATCTAAAATTTTGTGAAGAAAGTTTTTAAGTCAGTTAAAATATGGTTTATTCCCCACAGATAAGATCTTGGATCCAATAAAGCATGTGTTAAAGAAGAATTAGTAATGTTAAAATAACTAACGTTTAGTTAGTTTGGTTTAGATGTAATACTTTTCTAAGAGGTGGGGTTTTGTTTTGTTTTGGTGGCTTACATTTTTTAGGTTAAACATTTAAGGATCCTTTGATGGGCTTTACTATCCAAAAGTGAGAATCTTAGACTTCAAGTATGTACCCACTTTATGACATACAAAACCAATGAACTCCTTGGAGATTCTGAGTGAGTAGCATTTTAATCCAATTTAACTCAGTTAATATCTATTCCACATACTGAATTATATGAAGAGTAACATGGCATGCCCTGCCCATGATACAAAGCTGATTGTTGTCCATGTGTTTCAAAGGTATACAGTCTTGTAGGAGAAATAACACAAATGCATTCAGACAAGGTAGAATGAACCTTAATGATAAAACATTGTGGTGGAGTATATAAACGAATGAATGAATGGTATAAGAAGGGTACAAATTGCTATCTACTTCAGCAGAGGGAGGAATCAAATAGCTGAGTATATCAGAGAAAGGATACATGTAAGAAGTACATGTATTTGAGCTGGGACTTGTTTTGTTTTGTTTTAATTAAAAATCTGGTTGTTGTTTTTTCTCCTCTGTTGCTAGAAAAAAATAGGAAAAAACCTTGAAACAAGTATACCTAGTCAAACAAAACAAATTCCTACATTAACCATGTCCAAAAAATGACTCATTCTGTATCCTGATCTTATGACCACTTTACCATCAGGAGATGGGCAACATGTTTTAACATTGGTCTCTGAAAGTGTTATTGGTCATTCCATTGATCAGAGTTCTTGTGTTTCAAAAATAGGTATGAGGTAGTACCTCACTTTCATAACATAACTATGTATTAAGAATTTCTTGGTTATGGTGGAAAGATCAACATAACACACTTTATGAAGATCACTGCCAAATTCACCTTGCACCTTCATATAACATCTCCTGTTCTGGTCACACATGCCTTTCCTTGTACACCTCTTCTCCTGCCCAAAGTATCTTTGGTAATAAGCTACAGCCTGCTTGCACTCACTCCGTGGTTTTCCAGTATACTTTTCAACATCCACAACCTTGAATCTTCTGAGGCCATAGTGGTCCACAACAAATAGTCACAACTTAACAGGAGAATATTGGTGATAAGAAAAGATAATAAGAATGATAAGGAGGGAGAGGATGAGAATCATTAAAAGTATGGTTCTTGGGAGCTCTGATTATTCTTATCCCAAGTTCCACCATCACAAACAAGTTGGATTCCCAGAGTAAAGCTGATTATATTTCTCCTCTTACACTTCCCTGAGGGTTGAGAGGTAATTTTCTAATGCCATTTTCTCAAGCCCCTTACTGATATGCTTCTCTCCCTACCCCCCACCAGGGATTACTATTTAAGAATTAAATTTAGTCAGCCAGTCTTACAAAGATTTTAGAAAGGGATTTTATTAAAGTGGCACACTAGGCAAAATATACCATCCATCCCTCCCAATCTATGATTTATTCTCTCAGAAGGATTTATGTAAACCAAGAGAAAGTGAATACAAACTTAGAGAAGAATATGTGGCCAAAAAAGTAACTCACAACTCCTCACTGCTAAATCTTTTCTCTAATTTTCATTCCCTTTATGCATGGCGCAGTCTCTTTAGTGAATTCTTTGTAAAGGCCTGAGTCCAGTTTGTTTCTGGCTCTGGATAATATAGATAGTGCCACCAACAAATCCAGGGGAAACACTTAGGGTACCATTGGCAAGATGGAACCCATTACTGTCCTGGGAGGTGGGAGGTAAAATACTAAGACACCAATGTGATGATGGGAAGTCCAATATCCTCTGGACTCTTTGATCTACTTAAGGTGAGGTGGGGAGTTGAAGAAGGAGATCTGGATAAGATGCTTCTTTCTTAAGAGATTCCTTTTCAGGGGAGTTCATTAGAACTCCATTCTCATGTCAATTTCTTAAATTTTCTCTCTTCTAAACTACTTTGGTAATTTGTAGGTCATTCCTGAGTTGTGGTCAAGTTTCCTCAGCTTATCCAAGCACAATTCCTGTGAAAAATTCCAAAACTTTTTGAAGTGAGTATAAAGTTTCTTGATTGAGTGAGTGAGATATGTTCACATTTAGTTAAGGTGTCACAACTAAAACAAAGTGTGTAGGGCAGAGGGAAGGGGTTGTCAGCAAGAATGGAAGTTATAGTTATAGGTATAATTATTTTTTTTATTTCAAATATTATCCCTTTTTTGTAGCCATGCAAAACATATACATAATAGTCATGTTGTAAAAGAAAACACAGACAAAAAAATAAAGTTTTAAAAAGTATGCTTTAGTCTGTATTCAGATGCCATCAGTTCTTTCTCTGGGTATAGACAGCATTTTTCATCATAAGTCTTTCAGAGTTGTCTCGGATTGTTGTATTGCAAGAATAGCTAAGGCATTCAAAGTTGATAATTTTACAATATTGCTGTTACTTCATATCCAGTACATTTCACTTTACATCAACCCATGCAAGTCTTTCCAGGTTTTTCCGAGAGCATCCTGCTCATTATTTCTTATAGTACAATAGTATCCCATCATAATCACATATCACAACTTGTTCAGCCATTCCCCAATTGATGGACATCTCCTCAATTTCTAATTCTTTACCCCAGAAAAGAGCTGCTGCAGATATTTTTGTATGTACATACAGGTCCTTTTCCTTTTTGGCTTTTTAAAAAAAATCTCTTTTGGGATACAGACCTAATAGTGGTATTGCTAGGTCAAAGGGTATGCATAGTTTTATAGCCCTTTGAGCATAGTTACAAATTGCTCTGTAGAATGATTGAATCAGTTTACAACTTTGCCAACAGTGCATTAATGTCTCTTTTTTCCCACATCCCTTCCAATATTTGTTATTTACCTTTTCTGTCCTACTAGCCCATATAATAGGTATGAGGTAGTACCTCAGAATTATTTTAATTTCATTTTTCCAATCAATAGTGAGTTAGAATATTTTTCCTTCAGATGGTCATAGATAGCTTTAATTACTTCATCTGAAAATTGATTATATCTTCTGATCATTTATCAATTGGGGAATGGCTCTTATTTTTATAAATTTGACACAGTTCTCTACATATTAGAGAAATGAGGACTTTATCAGAGAAACTTTATTCAAAATTTTTTTCACTAATCATATTTATATTCACTAATTATATTTATATTTATATTCACTAATTATATTTCCCTCCATCCTATTGCTCCTGCCCCCATTTATTGTATTCTCTCTCTCCTTCTACACTGTCCCTCCTCAAAAGTGTTTTGTTTCTGATTACTCCTTCCCCTGAACTGCACTCCCTTCTATCACCCTTCCCTTCTCTCATCCCTTTCCCCTTCTACTTTCCTGTAAGGTAAGATAGATTTTTATGTCCCCTCTTTGAGCCAGTTCTGATGGGAGTAAGGTTCACTCACTTTCCCTCACCTACCCCCTCTTCCCCTCCACTGTAAAAGCTTTTTCTTGTCTCTTTTATGTGAGATAATTTACCCCATTATGCCTCTTCCTTTCTCTTTCTCCCAATACATTTCTCTCTCTCAGCCCTTAATTTTATTTTTTTGATAGCATCCCTTTATATTCAACTCATGACCGTGCCCTCTGGCTCTTAACTACCCTAATGAGAAAGGTTTTATGAGTTACAAATATCATCTACGCATACATACAGGATTGTAAACAATTTAATCTTATTAAGTCCCTTATGATTTCCCTTTCCTGTTTCCCTTTTTATGCTTCTCTTGAGTCTTAACAGTTGTATTAGCAAGCACCCTAGCACACCCAGGATGACTTGCTAGCACAGGTTCTTTGATCTGCTTTTCTAAAGGAAAGAACTTTAAGGGGATCAACAATCTTAATTTAATTACAGATAAGTAGAAAGAAGTGAGTATCCAAGAAAGAATCCAACAGACAAGGTTTCAGCTGTCTGAACAAAGTAATGCAATCAGCTACATGCACCATCAGAACAGGAGAGCACCAACATCTGAGTAGTTGGGGAACAAACCACTACTCAGAGATCCAAGGAATCAAAAGGTCCTTCTCATGAGTGATCCCCCAAAGTAAAATAACAAACTCTCAGTATATATAGTTTCTAATTTATATGCTCAGAGCCAGAAGGCACCACAACCCTCATAACTCAGTGCCTAATTAACTTAGTACCAAAAGGTGTGAAAGCCTTCCTACAAGCAAGCCTCCCCCTAAAGAAGCTCCTTCTTAGACAAGTTCCTCCCCCAATGGGCTCTATGTGACTCAGGACGTATCACAGCTGTGAAAGCAGCAAGATATCCACGATTGAAATACCTGTGTACCTTTAGACCTGGGAACAGGTTTCCTGTTCCAATGGGAAAAGGGATACATATGGTCACACAGGCCTATTAATAGACAGGGAAGATCTTCCTATTCCATTAATATTACAGTAATTGAAAGGCATATTTTCTATTTAGCTGTGATCTTTCCAACAAGAATGCTTGAAAGTCCTCTATCATATTGATATCCATTTTCCCCTGAAAGATTATACTCAGTTTTTCTGGATAGCCAATTCTTGATTGTAATCCTAGCTTCTTTGCCCTCCAGAATATCATATTCCAAGCCCTCCAATCCTTTAATATAGAAGCTGCTAAAACTTGTGTTATCTTGACTGTCATAGGTATAATTATTGTGGTTACTTTAGGGTTGGAGTACTCATGGCTATGACAAAAACATATCTGGTAGAAGTAAATCATAGTTAGGAAATATTGTGTACATTGCCAGAAGATGTCACTGTGTCAGTTGGTCTTAATTGTTTTTCTTTATTACCAAAGAAAAAGTTCTGTGTCAGGAGGGAGTGTGTTTCAGGCCACGATCATGATGAAAAATAAAAAATATCAAAACGTAGAAGAAAAAATAGTGCTAGGAATTCTAAAATTCATCATGAGCTGAGGGTAACAAGGAAAGTTAGGGGTAACAAAACTTTTTGTTTTGTTTCAGTTTGAGCTATTTTAGAGAAGATGGGAACATCAAAGGACAAGATTACTTGTCAAAAAGTTCATGTTTTGCTTCTGTTTTCTAAAACAAGAAGAACGATCTTTGAAATGGAAAGGACCGAATAAAAATGGTTAATGTGGAGATGAACCTAAGATACATAGGAATACCAGTAAGAGATTACCTGGATCAGTGGTTCTCAACCTGTGGGTTGCGACCCCTTTGGGGGATGAATGACCCTTTCACAGGGATTGCCTAAGACCATCAGAAAACACATATTTCCAGTGGTCTTAGGAACTGTAACTATCTCCAGGCGGGTCCACCCACATGCAGATACGCCCACATATGAGTATTACTTCTTAAACTGTGACTCTTGACTCCATATGGATCCCCATTTGGGTCCCCATTTGTCAACAGTAAAAGGTTTCTGAACATACAACAACCAAAAATCAATTAAAATCAAAAGCAGTGTTTCTTTCTGACAGAGCTTACCTGTGTTCCATAAAGCAACTTCACTGCAGCATTGGTTTTGAACACAAAGCACTTATGCTTTACACTGGGAATGCCCTCGGGCCATGCAACACCAACAAACACTGCTGAAAATGCAAAAAGGGGTTTCTAGGGGAAAAAGTTTAAGAAGCCCTGTCCTCCAATATTGAAAGAACTAACATGTTATTGCCGAGTCATCTTTGAAAGATTGAAGAATAAGCAGGAAAGGGACAACAAGTCTGGAGAAGGGTAAATGTTCCAACTTTCAAAAAGGATAGAGTTTTCATAAAATAGACTACTGAACTTGATTTTAACTTCTCAAAAACAAAAGTTCTAAAATATCTTATTAAAGAGATTTCTAGACACCTAGAAAAGGAAGTGTCAGCCACAGAGAATCCACAAAACTCGGCCTCACTCTTGAGACACATGCTGTGTGACCTTGGGCAAATCACTTAACCCTGATTGCCTTACCTTCCTCCCTCTAAAAAAAAAGAAATAGAACAAAGAAGACATAGTGCCAGAATGGCTCAGGCTCATGTGCAAGTTTTCCCATGGGATAGATGGAGTTTATTTTTTTACAGGTATATGGCTGGATCTTCAATAACATCTGATCCTCCTAAAAGAATTGGAATCAGAGTGGAAACTTGGAGAAATAACAAGATCAGATAATCATGTGTGTCAAAAGTAAATGATAGCATTGTGGGGCTCTTGGTTTATTTCTCCTTAATTCTGGTGCCCTCCATATTAAACTTACCTGTCAGATTTATGTCTTCCAGACTTTTTGCCAATTACCTACAGTTGAGAGTTCATATCTATCCATCATCCCCTGAATGTGGCCTATGTTGAGTTCCAGTCAACTTCCTCCCTGGGACCCACTGAAAGAAGGGCATCTCTTCACCCCTTTTCAGCCTGAAGAAGCTACAGAAGTTGAGGCCTTCATTCCTTTTCCCAAATGATTTTGGGTCTCAGCTCTGAGAGGGGAATGATGGAATTCTAACAAAGCTACCCCCAACCCCAACATTCCAACTTCCTTATGGGCCCAACTGAACAGCAGGCATGTCCTGATTTACCCACACAATCTGGCTTTAACCACATCTCGGGCCCCCCAGACTCAATATAGTCATTACTGCTAGCTAGTCACTACCCCAGATCCAATTCATATAGTTGAACAGGTGTGTCCTTGTACTCAACCACAATCACATTATCCATTTATCCAAGACAGGATCATAATACTTAACTATCCATTTTGACCAGACAGGACCACAATAACTAGCCAATCAGAAAGCAGCACAACCAAGATGTCTGACCACTCAAACTATAGAAGGGACCCCTCTTCTATCACCTAATCCTGTAACAAATCCCTCCTGCCTTTTTAATATTCATAATTTGTTATGTAATTACATATTTGCCTTATAAAAAAATCCATCTTGCTTTCACTGAAGTTGCTGGTTCCTCTTGGAACCCACCCCACTTCTGAGGCATATCAATCCTCAGTACATCCCTGTATTTGTATTAGAGGTGGTCTTACTCTGAATTCTTTGAGACTGTGCCACTACAACATACCATGAAACTACAACCACTTTGGCCTACCTTCTTAAAATGGCTCAGTGTCAACCTGGAAAGATGCTGCTAGTGTACCACCCATTCTGGGATCTGTTGCTTATATTTTGCTATTTAATATTTTATCAATTGGTTGGATAATAGAATAGATAATATGTTATCAAATTTTAAGCTCAATCCATCCAGTGGCATCTATTGAATGACTTTTATATACCAGTCATTGTGTTGGGCACTGAGAAAACAAACAAACAAATAAGTCTTTATTCTTGAAGAAAATTTTTTCTAACAAGGGAAACAACACATCTATATCTATATCTATATACATATAAGAAAACACAAACACAGCAGATAAAAGATAAAACTTGGGAGAGGGAAGCAGCACTAGTTGTAAGGGGGACCAAGAAATGCCTAATACAAAAGGCAGCCCTTGAGCTAAGTCTTGAAGGAAACCAAAGATTCCAAGAGGGAGTGCATTTTAGTACAATATTTGCACCCAGTGGGAAGGCATAGATGGTGAAAGTGGTGAGCAAGAAAGCCAGTGTTATGGGTAACCCCTATAGCTTCCTGTTTTGTCTGTGGGGACCCATCTCAGAAATGCCAAGATAGCCCAATGTATGAAGTTTCAAATAGAAAGCCTATGCCTCAGCTATCTGGCTGAACCTATTTGTCCAGAAACTAAGATAGACAAAGGAATTCTCCCAAAGTCATTATGAAAACAAGCTTTTGAATGCACTTAGTATATAATTTGAAATAGAAAGAAATGTCTTTTAAAACAACCTATATATGATACTTATACTATTTTTATAAAATGCTTTAATAGTGCTTTTGTTTTTGCTATCCTTGCACTCCTTGAAGCGTCTCCAAGCTCCTGCACCCTAAAATTATAGCCCTAGAGGTTACAATCACTTTACTAGGAAGAGAGACAACTCAGAATTTGAGCAGATATAGAAAAGAGAGCTGTGTAGTCCCTTACTCAGGGTTATTGAATAACAGAGATACATAAGGGGAAATTTAATTGTCCCTCTAGTACTTCTGCCATCATTTGGGATGATTGGTTAGTGTTGATGCTTACATGGGTGTCAACAGTTGGAATGAGTTAACTATAGGCACAGAGAAATATAAGTCTTTCATCTGGAAGCTTTACTATGGTGTAGTGAAAGATGACTAAAGTGGATTGGAAATGAAAGTCATTGGAACTAAACTGGTTGAAGAACTGGGAGACTGAAGTATTAAAACTATCAATAGCATGCAAAGGTGGAGAGAGCCATGATGGCAAAATAAGGCAGGCACCTACCTGAACTTTCCCAAACTCACATCCAAACAACTATAAAATAATGCCTCAAAATAAATTCTGGAGCAACAGAACCAGCAAAAAGATGAGGTGAAGCAATTTTTCATACCAAGACAACTTAAGTCACAAAATAGGCAGTAAAATGAGCAAAAAAAAAAAAGGACTGATAAATAGTTACTATGACAACAGGAAAGATCAAAACACAAACTCAGGAGAGGACAACAATGTCAAAATGGCTACATGTGAAGCCTCAAAGGAAAACTGAATTGGTCTCAGGCCCCAAAATAAATCGTGGAAGAGACCAAAAAGGATCTTTGAAATTAAAAAAGAAAGATAGAAGAAAAATTAAGAAAGGAAATGAAAATGATGGAAGAAAATCATGAAAAAAGAGTTAATAGCTTGTTAAAAGAAGAATGAAAAAAATAGAAAAAGATGTAAAAAAATTCACTGAAGAAAAAGTCCTTAAAAAGTAGAATTGGTCAGATGGAAAAGGAGGTACAAAAACTAATTGAAGAAAATAATTTCTTAAAAATAAGAGTTGAGAAAATGGGAGCTAATGATTCCATAAGACATCAAGAATCAATTAAATCAGTGGTTCTCAACCTTCCTAATGCCACGACCCTTTAATACAGTTCCTCATGTTGTGGTGACCCCCAACCATAAAATTATTTTCATTGCTACTTCATAACTGTAATTTTGCTACTGTTATGAATCTATCTGATATTCAGGGCGTATTTTCATTGTTACAAATTGAACATAACCCACAGGTTGAGAACTGCTGAATTAAATATAAACAAAAGAATGAAATAATAGAAGAAAATGTGAAATACATCATTGACCTGGAAAATAGATTGAGGAGAGATAATTAAAGAACGACTGGACTACCTGAAAAACATGATAAAAAAAAAAAAGAAACCTGAACATCACATTTCAAGAAATTTCCGAGAAAAATTGTCCTGATATCCTAGAACCAGGGGTAAAATAGAAATGGAAAGAATCTACTGATCATGCCCTGAAAAAGATCACAAAATGAAAACTCCCAGGAATATAATAGCCTAATTCCAGAGTTTTCAAGTCAAAGGGAAAATACTACAAGTGGCCAGAAAGAAACAATTCAAACATTGTGAAGTCACAGTTAGGATTACAGAGGACTTAGCAGCTTCTACATTAAAGGACTGGCAGGCTTGGAATATGATATTCTGTAAGGCAAAGGAGCTAGGATTAAAATCATGAATCACCTACCTAGTGAAACTAAGCATAATCCTACAGGGAAAAAATGGAAATTCAGTGAAACAGAAGACTGCCAAGTATTACTGATAAAAAGAGCAGAGCTGGATAGGTGATTCAATTTTCAAATACAAAACTCAAGAGAAGCATAAAAAGGTAAATAGGAAAGAAAAAACATAAGGAATTCAATGAGGTTAAATGTTTATATGCCTACTTGGGAAGATGATATTTGTAACTTTTTAAAAAATTATTTAATTTTTGGAGGGGGGGGGTAAGGCAAGGCAATTGGGGTTAAGTGACTTGCCCATAGTCACACAGCTAGGTAAGTGTCAAGTGTCTGAGGCCAAATTTGAACTCAGGTCCTCCTGACTTCAGGGTAGGTCCTCTATTCATTGTGCCACTTCGCTGCCCCAATATTTGTAACTCTTAAGAATTTTACTGCTATTAGGGCAATTGGTAGAAGTATACATAAACAGAAGGTGCAGGTGTAAGTTGATTTTGATGGGATGATATAAAAATTAAAATTAAGGGATGAGAAGGAAGATTGCTTTGGGAGAAGATGGAAGAGAAAAGTGAGATAGGGGAAATTATTTTACATAAAGAGGCACAAAAGACCTATTACAATGGAGGGAAAGATAGAGAGGGGTGGGCATTACTTGAACCTTACCCTCATCAGAATTGGCTCAAAAAGGAAATAACATACACATTGAGTTGGACAAAGAAATATATCTTACCCTATAGGAAAGTGAGAGAGTAAGGAGATAAGAGAAGAGCGTGGGACTGTATTGAAGGGCAGGAAGATTTGGGAAAGGCAGTGGTCAAGAGCAAAACACTGATGAGCAGGGACAAGGTGAAAAAAGAGAGAAGATAAGCAAGGGGAAATAGGATACAAGGAAATACACAGTTATCATCACTGTGAATGTAAATGGGAACGAACTCATCCATTAAATAGAAGTAGATAATAGAGTGGATTAAAACCCAGAATCCTACAATCTGTTGTTTACAAGAACATATTTGAAGCAGAGAAACACACATACAGAATAAAGGTAAAAGGTTGAAGCAGAGTATTTTATACTTCAGGAGAAGTTAAAAAAAAAGCAGGGGTAGCAATCATGATCTCAAAGCAAAAGCAAAAATAAATCTAATTAAAAGAGATAAGGAAGGAAACCACATTTTGCTAAAAGGTACCATAGATAATGAAGTAATAGAAATACTAAACATATGCACCAAATGACATAGCATCCAAATTTTTAAAGGAAAAGTTAAATGAATTTCAGATTGAAATAGTAAAACTATATTAGTGGGAGGGCGGCCCTCAACTTTCCCCTTTCAGAACTAGGTGAAAACTCAACAAGAAAGAAGTTAAGGAGATAGTAGAATTTTAGAAAAGTTAGATATGATAGGCCTCTGGAGAAAACTGAGTGGTACATGGCACCTACATAAAAATGGACCATGTATTGGGGCATAAAAACCTCTCAACCAAATGCAGAAAAAGAGAAATATGAAATGCATCCTTTTTAGATCATAATACAATAAAAATTATATTCAATAAAGGGAATTGGAAAGATAAGATTAAAAGTGAAATGAGCACATCTGACAAAATATCCTACTCTCATATTCCCTCATGACTCTTCCGAGAGGAGCAAAATGTATTCCATTTGTTTTCCTGAGCCAAGATTAGTCTATTATACATCAACAACTCTTGCAAAGGATCAAGCAGAGGAACAGTATGAAAACCTTGACCAGTGTCTCCAAACTGACTTAAAGGATACTTTCT